>JAFBJW010000311.1:4825667-5425667 GCA_016785235.1 Pseudorhombus dupliciocellatus
CGAGCAAAGAGTTCCATCAGAATGTGATGTGACATCAGCGGAATAAATAATAACATGAATCAGACCGGCAAGTTCCAGTGCCCGCATATTCAAATCTAAAAGCAGGAAATGAAGCAGTAAGCAAAGCAGTGGTTCTCTATGGCTTCAGACTTACATAACACCTATTTTATAAAACTAAAAATAAAGTGGCCGAGGATTAAATTTGACAAAACCTATTATACAACCCATCATCTGGGGGTGGCTTTTAAAGACTGTTTCGTTTAATGGCTGCTGAACCTGTCAGGGTCTGGATCAGCGACTGACGCATGTTCATGTCTGAATTCATCACTAACAGGATATTACACGCCTGTAGCAGGAAGCTAGCGTGTGTCAGCCGTCATCATTATCATCTGATCAATGTCCCATTAATTAACCTACTGCACATTCTAATGTACTTTATCATCAAATACATTTCAGTGTTATTTATTTGTAGGTTTATTGTACGATGTGTGACATATGTAGAAACTCTGCCGTCATAGGTCTGTTAATGTTATTACTAATTAATGGTCTTTAATTCTATAAAAAATGTGTCAATCCATAAAGACACCTGACTAAAAGCATCTTAATAATAAGTTATTCATCCATTAATTACCCTTAAATCTGTCTTTACTGGTTTGTTTAGTCTCTAATTCCATTAATGGCTCCTAACGTCGTCTTTTCTCTCCGTCAGAGCCGCCCACAGTCGACAGGGGTTTTCTTTCCCTCCTCCGTCATTGGCGGCTCGCAGCGTAAACATGTTCTCTGACCTACATTACAGAGCCGCTCAGATTAGCTGCTGCCTTTGAAGTCGTAAGGAAAATGTCCTCACTGAGCTGCCGTAGGCTCGAGAACGCAGAGACTTATATGGAGGCAGCAGAAATGGGCCAGCTGTGTGTGTGTGTGTGTGGGGGGGGGCTGCAGTTACTGCTGAGGCAGTTGTAATACTGACATAGAAAGACTATCCTATATGCAGAGCTACACAGCCGCTCTAATAAGTGAGGATAATTGCACCCTCAACCTAATCACTGCTGCAGGAATTAGACTGGCCCCCGTGGCTCGTAATCCGTCTGGAATCTCGGGCCCATTGCAGCTGCCCCCCCCCCCCCCCCACCCCTAATCTGGATGCTGAAATTAAAACAAAATCACGTTCTCAGAGCCCCGTCCTCGAATCAGCGACTAAGCGCTGGAGGGAAACCCTGAAAGTCGATGGCAGTGAAAGCTGGATTTGAATCTGCCGGCAGCTGCTCGGAGATAAATGGATCTTCAAAGTCAAACATTAATCTGACGACGTTCATTTGATTTTGATCCACTGGGCTAAGACCCCATCTACAGCCGGTGTCGTGGAAAAACCCAGCACGAGGTCATGAGCTGGATCTCAAACTAAGTTCAGCGTCCAAACAAGACGGACGATAACTTTGTTTGTGTTTGCATCGCACACGTATGAAGTCCCGGGGGAACCTGCCTCTCGCTGCAACACACAAGATTATCCCCGCAGATCAGGAACATTCCTCCAATAAAACTCAATCCGATATGATCTCATATCCAATCAGAAGAAAGCCTCCGTCCTTCCTCTGTAATTCCCACACACACAGAGAAATAAAACTTGTCATTAAGACGCCTGCAGCTTCAGCTTAACTCCAATTACAGTGACAAACACATTTCAATAAAACCTCGGTGATCGTATTTAAAAAAGTTTCCTGTTCAGGCTGAAACGTGTCACCAGCTTCTGATCTGAAGCTGAACAACAACGAACAATTGTACAATCGACGTCCTAGCTCCATTACCGCCCACGGCCGAGCACCAAACACTCGCCAACAGAACAAACGTGACGCTGCCCGACCACCAAGTTCCCATCAGGTCATCCTGGAGTGATTCCTCAGGATGTGAGGTCACCTTTGACCTTTGATCATCAAACAGTTCATCTCTGATATTTTCTTCTTCTTCAATCTTCTTCTTTCTTTTTCCCTGCAGAGTCGACCAGGACCCTCGGAGAAAACGCCGCTGCCAAGGAAACGCTCACGCGTGTCGTTCCTCTTCTTCAGGCACGGACGCGTAGACACCTACCTGCTCCGGTGAGTTTGACCCCAGAGGTTTGTGAACAAGCGTTCATTACAGAGAAAGTGGAAGCAGCTCCACAGGACGATCACACAGTGGCCAACGAGACTCCTCCTCAGAGGAAGAGGAGAATCGGGAACTGTCGGGATCTGCGCTCCTGTGTGACAGTGTCCCTGAGAAGCTGCAGCCCTGACGTGTCCCAGCATTAACGTGGTCAAACATCTCACACGCGTGCAGTCAGACAGGAGCAGGGGTCCAAAGCTTCACAGATCAAAGGCTCAAACACTCACTGTGTTTTTAATGTGAGGTCCACTGTGAGCGACGCCGATCCAGAGGATCCTCTGCTTTTATCAGAGTAACGATCTGTTTGTGTGTGACCTTTTAATTCAGGACATGTTCAGTCATTACAGCTTCAATGCGTAACTGATGTTTCCGCTGGATCTGCGCCCGCAGGCACGCATGCTGCACCGACTCACGATCAGATTCAAGGTTTCAGCTTCTGTAAAGCTTTGGGGGCTCACACCATCATAGACACAGTCAGAGGAGGGAGCAGGCAGGATGGCCAGGACTGGAATCACAGTGAAACAACATGCGTGTACAGAGGGAGGAGGGGGTGGGGGCAGGACATGCAGGGAGGGAGGGGCATGCAGAAGTGAAGCAGGAGTCACCTTGGTCAGCAGGTGTGTGGGTTTTCCTGCTATGTTTCTCAGAATCAGAGAAGTTTCCCTGTCCAGATAGGAGTGCTTTAAAGAGACAGAGAGAGAGAGAGAGAGAGTCCAGGTGAATGATCTGCTGATTGACTCATTGATTGATTGATTGGAGGTGGTGGCAGATTAGCAGGAAGCTGTGCGGTGAAGCAGAGACCAGCAGCAGAAAGTGGACTGAAACCTGTGAAGAGCCGTTAAGAACAGATCACATGTTAACACACAGAACCGATCCTGTCTGTTCGCTGAATTACTGTAAAACCACAGCAGCCGGGTTTCAAACGGCACCTGAAGCTCTCACTCAGCTCTGTAATGCGTTTGTGATAACACAGATAAATTCCAGTGGGAGACATGATGTCTCATAATTGGAGACGCACAGATTTATTGGCTGCCGATAAACATCGGATGAAACCCGTTAACCCCTCACAGACACGGTTAGGGTTCAGAGTCTGTTTCTGATCACAGGTGAAGCGAGAGAAGCAGAACTTGAGTCTCTGCGTCTTCAGCTGCTGATCTGAAGAGCGAGACGGGGATTTTAACTCCGAGCCATCGGGGCACCAGACACGTCCTCATTAATTATTCATCTGTTCAATTATTAACCACATGACTCGTATTTACCATAATACAATGTGCACTGACAAACAAACGCAGGTCAGGTCTGTGGCTCAGAGGTCTATTTACGGTAATCCGCTGACAGTGAGTCACCAGCTCAGCCTCAGCAGGGTGGACGGTTAGAATGTAATAAATATTTATTATTATTATTATTATTATTTATATAGATTTACTGTTAGAAATAAAACATCTGCTGACAGAAACAACCTATTTCATTAATAGTTTGTGTAACATTTTGTCACAGATATACTGTAAATAAATAAATATATATATATATGCATATATTTATTTATTTATCTGCGCTTTAATCACTAGAAACCATTTGATAGAAAGCATTAGGCCTTTCATGATAACCACAGATTAAAAGATAATATTTAGGTCAAACACATGATGGCTGTCAGCTTTTCCCTTTGGCCAAGATCTGACTGACAACATCTGAGTGTGTGTGTGTGTGTGTGTGTGTGTGTGTGTGTGTGTGTCCTAAAGGTCACAGTAATCAAGTGGATGGCTGCTACTGCAAATATACAGACTTCTAGTATTATCATTAGACCATCCTTCCTCCTTTGATCTTCAGAACCTCAACTCTTCTCTCCTCCTTCTCTTCTCCTCAGCTCGACTGAGTCTAAACACAATGCTGTTTTTTCTGAATCAAAGAGCGACTCAAAGAGCAGCGGCCCCAGTTTCTAATGAGCTGGACTCGTGGGAGCCGCTCGGGGAGAAAACACCGCGAGCACATCCTCTCATCCCTCTCTCTTTCTCCTCTACGCGCTTCTCTCCATCCTCGCCCCTTTAGTTCCCATCATCCTCTCTGCCTAATGCCTGTGTCGCCCAGTGGTCTGCTGACTCACTGTGTGCTCTCCGCTCATTATTTTAATATCCTCCTCTCCTCCTCTCCGTGGCTGGTGTCTCAGATGAACTGGAGCGGGAACATTTCTACCAAAGTTTGAGCTCTCGTGTTGTCGATTGTTTTGGGCTTCACCTGGTCCACGCTCAGCTGTGAATCACCCAGGTCTGAGTACGTCGGTGATTCACACACAGATTCAAACCAGGCCCGTTCAGTGTTTTCTGATCGGGACAGAAGTGCAGACGCAGCCTGAAGCAGCAGAAACCTGAACGTTCACAGCTGACAGAGCTGGTTCCAACGATGCAAATCTGATTCAATTAAAAAGATAAACTTCACAATCTGTGGAGATGTGGGTCTTTAAATCTGCCCGAGCCTCCACGCTGACATCTTTGTTTGGGGACTGTTTATCTGACCCCGCCCCCCCACTTCCTGCTGTTTGTAATGCATTACAATCAGTACTTTAGGAAATGATGTATTGAATATTTCAAGTCAAGACGTTGAGATGGAAAAAGTTTCCTGATGTTATAAAGCTAACGAGGTCAAGGTAACTTCCTGTTTTCTCAATGTATTGATCTCCCGTCCCCTGTCGACAGTGATGATGTCACACATCGTCGGCTCCTGCCAGTGGATTCATGCTTCTACAGTTTAACGCCAGCCTCGGCTCGTACCTCTGAGATGTGGTGACCTGGACCGGGCACTTCAGCCGGAACCGACGGCTGCTGCCCGTCCGATTCGCTGGAGCGCAGGACGCTGTCCAGAGAGTCCATGGAGGAGGCGGAGTTCACAGAGACGCCAGAGGCCGAGGTGACGGAGGAGCGGGAGGAGTGGACGATCGAACGCACCTGGAGAGAGAGAGAGAGAGAGGTTTGGTTTAAGGAGGGCGGAGTCAGAAGCAGCATTAACGTGGGTTTCAAACTTTATCCCGCTTTACCTCATGTTCGCTGACGGTGCCGACGGATCCTGTGCGTCGATGCTGCCGCTGAGACGACCCGGGTCGCCGCATGGTGGCTGACGTGTAGGTGGAGGCGGAGCTTAGAGAGTGGGACGAGGTTTGACGGGCGGCTTCGTCCATACTGAGGGACGCCTGAGGAAATAATAACACTGAGTACTATCCTCTCGCATTTCACAGTGTTTTATATATTTTTTAAATCGTTCTCTCTTCTCTCATGCACCTTCTCCAGCTGCGCTGTGATGTCATCGAGACTAAAGTTGGAGGCCAGCGCCGGTCTCCCATGATGCCCGGCCGGAACTCTGATGGTTCCAGCGGGTGACGCCCTGGTGCTGCTGCTGCTGCTGCTTGCTCCGCTGCTGCTGCCGCCGCCGCCAACGCTGTTACTGCTGCTACCGCCACCGCTGCCCCCTGCTGGCGGCTGCCGGCCGCTGCGCCCTGCCGGAGGCTTCTGTCGGACCTGGGGAACATCAAAGTCAGAGTTTTAAAAGTGTAAAAATATCCAACAATTTGTTGATTCTTATGTTTCCAAATCATGTTTAGATGATTGTTGAGTTTGTTGATGTTTTGTGTCCATGGTAACGTACGCACCTTGGTGTCGGTCAGGCCCAGACGAGCCATGCCGCCGCCGCCACTGTTGGGCTTTGCGTTGACGGTGGTGAGTTCCTGTTCGATGGAGCAGAGATCGGCCATGAGAGCGTCCAGGTCCACGTTCTCGCCCTGATTCAACGCCTCTGAAGACGGAGACACGTTGGGACATGAGTCAAACAGGTCAGACAAGACAGGTGTGCGTTTATACACGTGTGTTCATGTCTCTCACCATTGATGTTGTAGATGGAGAATCTGTAAGAGAAGTTGGCCATGTTGGTTTCCTGTCTGAGGGGAGCCTTCTGCTGAGGAGGCCGCTCCGGGCGGCCGTCGTCCAGACTCTGGATTTGATGACAAGCAAATTGAGAACTGTGTGTGTGTGTGTAAATATAGACATGTATAGTCTGTATATACTCGTACCTGTGTGAGTTTGTCCAGCTCTCCTAACCAGGCTCCAAACATCTTGTCCAGGTCCTGATCCTCCTTATCGCTGTCCTCCTCTTCCTCCTCCTCTTCCTCCCTGACTTCCACCTCCTCGTCTGACAACTGCTCCATCTGGAGACGAGGAGAAGGAAAGAAAAGAAAAAGAAAAGATGAGCAGGTAAATTCTCCTGCAGCTGCAGAGATGGAGAGAGTGTAATCTGTCAGCGCCACCTAGTGGGCAGCTATGAGCAGCACACTCACTCTGTTTGTGAGGTGAACAGCAGAGGGCGCTGCAGTTCCTGGGTCACATTACAGTGAGGAACCAAGAAGAGGGTCAAAGGTCAACACTGGGACTTTATTATGTGGCAACAGAAAGCCACTTCCTGTTAAACTCTTTATTAAGATGCATTTCAAAACTGTAACAAAAATAAAAACATGTCAATCAAAGCTTGTTGTTGACGAAGCTGGACATAGGACAGATGGACATTATCTGAATTTACAGAGTCCAGCTGGATTTAATACAGCGAACAGGAAGTGAAGTGCTGCCGTGACCTCCTGTTACCACACGCTGCTCATCGCAGGGTTTTCAGATGTTATAAATACTTTGGCTTTTTAAACGAGACAGGAAGAGACAAGAGAAAAATGTCAAAATATAAATAAATTGTTACAAAATATTTAAATCCTGTTCTCATACTGACATTAAATAGTTGAAATACCAAAATGCTTCATGTGATTATTCTTTAATTGTTCTAATAGTGTATTTTTACGCACCCCAGACTTCCCCGTGTCTGTCAGAGAAAAGTCTCTTAAAAAGGTTTTAAATAAATAAATTATTTATTATTACAAGTAAATAAAAAATGGTGTGTGAGAGTGAGAGACGACGAGGCTGCACATATTTGGAGGCAGCGTTTCTGTGATTGATGGCACACACACACTCACAGTCTCAGTGTCATGAGAATCTGTGTGTGTTTACACTGGGTCCGGTTCAGACACAGATGCAGCAGCTGTTGAATTCTTCTGCGTTGACAAGCAGCAGCAAATATTTACCTCAAATGATTTATCTGATGAAAAATGAAATTCTAAAAACTCTATAATAACATTAAATAAAGTGATCCAGTGTTGCTCACGCTGAGGGACAGTGTGGAGTTTGGAACCGTGCCGGGCTCCTCAGAGTCTCCAGTACAGTTTCAACAGTCAACCAGATAAAACTGTGACTGACGTGTATTCCCAGATTTATTTATTAGCTTTCTTTTTGTGTCTGACTGTCAAAGTAGATAAATAATGATCTCCTTGTTATTCATTCTGTGTGTGTTTCAAAGGGTTTAAACTGAACCAGGCCATGGGACGGCTTTATCGTCATCTACATCATGTATTACTTGTGTTTTTATCTTCTTGTTTCTTTCCTCTTCTTCCATTATTATCTCCTCAGTCGTGGACCCTCTCCTGGAGGGGATGAGTTTCCTCCATGAGGTGGCGGAGGAGACCTACTCTGCTCTGCAGCTCCACCCGGGCCACCCCAAACTATCACCCAGGGCTCCGTGTGCTATTCCTGGGTAGCAGTTTAGTTGTCGCCCCCCGTCCCTCAATGGTAAGAGACACACGCTAACACACACAAGATTAGAGAGCAGAGTGTCACACACCTACACACACACACACACGATGGGGAGCTACAATTAGATCCCTGTGGTTAAGAAGGTCTGTCATTTAGACTGGAGGCTAGGGCACGTGTGTGTGTGTGTGTGTGTGTGTGTGTGTGTGTGTGTGTGTGTGTGTGTGTGTGTGTGTGTGTGTGTGTGTGTGTGTGTGTGTGTGTGTGTGTGTGTGACCGCCGAGGGACTAGAGGGCCGTTGTGAAAACTCTCACAGCTGCGCTCTCCAACAACAATCTGCCACTTCCACCCGGGCGAAGGTTCGACGCCGGCCAACAAATGAACCTTTCTCCTTCGCAGGCCGAGCCGAGCGAGGAAAATTCACTTCACGTTGAGTCCAAGCTCCAGAAAAAAACAAAAAAAAACAAACACGGCTGATTCAACCTTCAAATTCAGCCTTGAATTCTAAATCCTTCCCTCACGGTGTTCAGTTAAACAGCAGCCTCGTGTGGAGGTGCACGTTAAGAAAGCATGATGGTCGATGTGCTTACATGTCATCTTGTTGTATCCATGGAAACGCTGTCTTGTTTCCCCTTGATCTGAACGTTAACACTCTCTCCAGACCCAAATCTCTCTAGTCTGAAGTCAGTTGTTGTTTAGTTTGTGTGTAATACTGCTGACAAACAAACAAACAAACAACCAGGCTGGGAGGGGGGTGATAACGTCCTCAGCTCCAGTGTCGGACTGAACGCAGCGGAGAGAGAGAGAGCGAGAGAGAGCGGTTCCACCCTCAGTCAGCGGGGCCCGGTTCTGTCGCGCTGAGGCAGCAGGTCGCAGCGACGTGCTGTTGCTGCTGCACGTGTGTGCACATCCAAAGTAAACAGTAATTACTCTGCTGCTGCAGCCACACTCCTCCTGTCTCTCAGGCTGGAACCATGCAATCATCCTCCCATCCTTCATCCCTCCTGCTCCTCCTCTGCCTCAATTTCTCCCCCTCTATTACTGTTTCCACCTCCTCCTCCCCTCTGCGGCTCCTCTACTTTAATCAAAGGGAGTGAGTCGTTAAAAACTCAATTTATTACTGTGGCGTTCGTCTCACGGAAAAGGTTCAACCCTAAACATGCTGTCAGCAGGTAAACACTTCTACATCTTAAACACTCCGGGACAGGAAGTGGCCTGAACCTCAGACGACTGACCTCTGACCCCCCGCCAGGAGTTAAATGTGGAGGTGGAGGCAGCTGTTGTCGAGCAGGGAGGCGTCAGTTTTACACTGCGGATATTTTTAGGGAGAAATACGAGGACTGTCCAGGTTCCCTGTGTCCAACTGGGACATAAATCTCCAGAGGGAGGGGGGAGACAAAAGTGCTTGTCCTCACCTCACCACATTGTACAGACTCGTATGAGGTCACAGTGACCTTTGACCTCCCTACAAAGGATTCTCCTGAGGCCGTCTTCAGACAACGCAGAACAAAGCAGGGACGAGAGGTCACAGTGACCTTGACCTCTGGCCTCTGATCACCAATAACCAAACAAGATGAAGATTTTCACCAAATCTGAAAAATCCCCTCAACGTTTCATGGAGAACAAAAACAAGAAGATGAAGGCGATGAAAAGGCTTTGGTGCCTTTGAGCAACTCAACAGCATCTGTGCTATTTTCCCACAATGCAACACAAGAGCCTCATTGGACTGCAACATCAACAACAACAACACCACCCAAAGAAAAGGCTTCAAGTCCCTTTGAGTGAATGAGGCCTGTTCCCACGGCTCTATATCAGGATCTCATGCACACACACACACACACACACACACACACACACAGCATGGATGGTATTTTTAGCTTGTTGGGTTTTGTGTAATGTGAACCTATAAATCACATTCAGAGAAAAAAAGATGCGACCAGTAAATGCAGATATTGAGATGTTTTTTCGACACACACACATGGCTTCAACATGCTGCACATGTTGTGACATCATGAACTGACTCACACAGGAGACACGCGTGTTATCTCTGTCTCTCTGGAAAACCTTCAGGACGTTCCAGGTCCAAACTGATCCAACGCAATAATAACAACAGATCACAGGAACACGCGTCCTCCTCTGACCCTAAAACATGGACACCGTCCACTTTAATGTGTGCGGTCCGTTTGTGAGTTAACGATCACTCCGACAACACAAGTACAGTCGGAGTTACTTCATGGCAGAGGAAGCATAAAGGAGCAAGGAGTCGCCTGCAGATCCAGCAACAATGATATCACTTCCCCTGAGACCTGCAGGACAGATTGCATCATTTCCTCCTCGCGTCCCTGCCTCGTATCGACATCTGCCTCCGTCTCTCAATTCAAGGAAGGGACGTTAATGTGAGGGGTGGGGGGGGTGGCGTCAGAGTGAGTGGGGCTTTTATTTCACCATCCTCAGCTAAAATAAATGTAGGGTACACACACACACACACACACGCTTGAATGGCATGCTCCAGATTCAGGGACGGAACAAACGAGGTCTATTTTTGTTCTCGACCCAACAAACAAGCGGCAGCAGGAAATCTGACGCTGCTGCACCTGATGGATTTACCACGGATGTATTAACAAGAGACGGGGACATCATGGCAACGTTTGCTTGGGGGGGGGGGGGGGGGGGGGGGGGAGAGGGACAGGCCGGACCGGACACTGGATTATTGTCCTGACCGCTCACCTCTGCTCACGTGCTCTAGGCAGTGATTGAAAGAAAGAGGCGAGATGAGCACGCAATGAATCCTGGGAGAGTTCAGCCTTCGGAAAATTCCCCCCCTCATCCTGGCTGTGGACACATATATGTAGAACATACATGTTGACATGTGAGGGCGCTCCACCAGCGTTCTCAGGAAAGTTTATGATGATTGGACGTCACTCTATATATATTTACCTTTCTATACGTCGCCAAAACCAAACTGCTCCTTTATAATAAACAGAAACCCAAGCCACTCCTTCACAACCGCCCACAACCACACTGTGTATTTATAGTACCTGTATTTATACACACACACACCACTTTGATATGATCACATCAGTGCAGCATGTGCAGCTGTATGTGTGTGTGTGTGTGTGTGTGTGTGTGTGCATTCCAAAGCTGAATAATATAACAGGACAGCGTCCCACAGAAACCCCAGTTTCTGCACAAACTCTTTTATAGATCTCGCTCCGAAAACTTTAAAAAAATTGTCGTGTAAACTTCTCTCGGGTTTGAACGTTTCGTGTGATGTTCGCTCAGAAACCATGTGACTTGTGGACGTTTGGGTGGAGACTTCAGGGGCCACCAGGCGACGGTTATATTATGGAGGGCGATGTTGGGGAGCTCATCCCGACATTAGGAGTAAAAACATTCCTCAATAATCCCTCTGACGTCTTAATCATACCCTTATGACAAAGATATGTCATTCCATAAATAACTGCAGTAAAAACAAGGTTTTAAATTCTAACGCACTTTTTCCGTCCGCCGAAGATAAAGATCACATGACCTCTGCCTCCAGATATTAGCGTTGATTTGGCCCCATGTCGGAGCGTCTTACCACAGAGACATCTCGTTTTCCACCGAGCTCGAAGCCAACGGAAGGTAACAGAACACAGAAGCCTTCGATGAATCGTCTGTGATATCTGACCAAGACGGAATAATTCAGAGGCTGCTTCAAAAATATATTGATGTTGGACACGTCTGAACATCAGGGCTGAGGGAGTGAGAAGCAGCATGCTAAGAGAAAAATATAACATGCTTTACTTTGGGCGCAGGGATCAAATCACATCTTACACAATATGTCTGAACCAGATGTCAGCAATCACTTTTCCAGAGCAGTTTAAATACGATTACAGCCAAGAGCAGGAACAGGAAGACCGAGGGAGGATCTGGGAGGACGAGCGCTGGGAACTGAGGCGACACCAGACGCAACAGCCTGATTAATGCTGTCAAATGCATCTGACGCTGGAGCATCGTGCTCAGACTGTGTCACTGCTCAGCATCTCCATCCAGAGCTGGAACAGCCTCGGAATCCGAAGGCGTCAGGTGGCGTGCAACAAATAGGAAACTATTTGGATTTGGACGCTGGCTTTGTGCAGAGGGGCGTGGTCACGTTGCAACAGGAGAGGGTCACCTACGCACTTTTGGAATACTGTCCACATACTTTTGTCCGAATAAAGAATGGGATTGGTTTTGTAATATGCAGTGTCATGTGACCCTGGAGCAACGCAGACAATGACCAGGTGGAGGGCGTTTGTTTGTGTTGATGTTGTTTACCTTTGGTCTGTTCACTCAGCTCAGTTCAGCACTGACAGCACAGAGTTCAGTCCCCTGCAGAGACAGAGACAGAGATGCTTTATTACCACTGCGATGAAACTCATCTTCCAGAGACACACACACACACACACACACACACACACACACGCCTGGCAGCTGCCCGCACACCAACTGCACAGTCAGCAGGTGGCACTCGTGTGTGTTTCCGTCACGCTGTGCAGGCTGGATGTGAGCCGCCTAAAAATAACTGACAGGCCGCAGCGTTTAAATACACTGCGGTCACGCTCGCTCTTTCCCAACATGCTGAGGAAAATGTGTGTGTGTCAGTGAACATGATTTGATCTGTCACATGGATGTGTGGGAGTGTGTGTGATCCCCTTCCACACACACACTCGCACGCTCCCTCCTTCTCCAATCCCATCTTGCATAAGATCATTAGCAGCTCTCATATGATCAGTAACTGTTGAAACAACAAGAACACTGTTGTTGAGACTAACACACACACACACACACACACACACCTTGAAACTTCACTGTCCCCAAAGAAATATAAAGACGCCGAAGAAAAGAAGCACATGCTGTGACAAATGGACGGATGGATGGAAGGATGGATGGGAAACCTCTGTGTAACAAGCTGACAACAGCAGATCAAACCGACCCTTTTCTGTTATATTTCATGGACATCACTTCACAGTTCCACCTCCGTCCAGGACTGCAGAAGTGACGTGTCCTTTCAAATGGTTCCTCATGTCGCTGTGTGGCAACAGCAACAGATCTGGGAAGAACTGGCCAATCAGCTTCCCAGAAGCTCAAGCTTCAGTGTAAACGCTCACTGGTTTGCTGAATGTCTTTAATTACAGGAATCAATCACAGTGTTATTGTTCACTAATCACTGACCGCAGACCGAAGGCCCGAGCACCGGTTCTGATGCGATTCACTGAAGTTCTGGAGATCATGTGTCTGACACATGGCAGCTCTTTGGACCTTTATTATTCTCACAAGACTAAAAGGCCTTCAGCAGTAAACACACGCAGGAGCAACAGTTTCCTGAAGCTTCATCAGGATGAAATAGAAATCCTCTTTTTATTTTAAAAGTAATTCAAAAGTAAATCATTGTGTTTCCATAAAATCTGTTCTCGTATGTAAATGACTTTTTAACATGCTTTTATTTCTAAAGGAGTGTGAAAACTTTTTGCCAAGAGGGCCAGATTTTGCAAGGTGAAAATATGTGGGGGCCGACCATGGCATACTTTTCATTTCTTCACATGGAACACAACTAAATCAAAACACGTTTTCCCAAAAAATCCTTCTGCCTTTGACCACCAGAAGTGGGGAAAAAAAACTTCATTTGAAAAAATTCAAATTTTCTAAATTCAAAACTTTTGTATTTCAATTGACAATAAATGAAAATGTTACTTGACTTTGAATTGGATATCAAAAATTAAAAATGCTTTGTATTCCAGTGAAAAAATACTCAAATTTCCACTTGTCCTGGAAGGGGCAGCCCTCGCTGCCACTTTAGAAATGGGCTGGAGTTTTGTTGAAATTCTTTTTGTACACGTGTATTTTATACTGTGGTCATGAAAGACAGACTGGCAGCAGACAAAGAAAAGAGGGACACCAGCGAGAGGGGTAATGAGCAAACAATCAACAACAGGGAAGACCCCTACAAAGATGGACACAGGAAGAACAGAAAACCCTTACCAAAATAAAACAGGAAGTAATCAAAACACTAACAACATCAACTTCACCGCAGACAGCCGTGCGTAACAGCGGGCCAGTCGAAATTAGAAGAAGGGCCGCAATTGGCCTGGACATTGGACATGTCTGACTGAAAGCTCTGCATCATATATGAACTTTGATATACAAATATAGCATAATAAATAAAAAATAAATATTCTTCTTCAATGGTTTTGTCGCTTTAAATGGAAAACAATACGTTAATAACTCTTCAGCAACTCTGTAAAATCAATAATGACACAAAAATTCTTGCTGAGCTCAGATGACAACGCTTGTAAGTTTAAATGAGTTTAGATTTTATATCATCGTGTTCATGCCAACAGCAGCGTGGGCCGATATTCAACAATCGTCACTGTTCAGCTAAGTCCACTGAACACGACTGTTGTATTTTGTTAAACAGCAGGTTGATGATAACAGTCAATATTACCACCACGCTTTAAGTTCACTGGCTGTGGTTGAACTTTTAGTTTGGTCATTTACGACACTAAATTGGTTCATACCCCCCTTGTAGTTTGAGTAACCTCCTGGATTATTGACCTCGTCTTTACGAAGTCTGCTAGCTTTCATTTGAGAAACGCGAAGGACTGAGAAGAACCTGAAGCCTTTAAACGACGTTAATCAATGACTAGTGACTGCAGCTCTCAGCTCTTTGCTACCGAGGGAGCAAACCTCACATGCTGAACGTCTCCACATGACTTTCACATGCTGTTTTGGCTCCGACTTCTTATTTCTTCTGTATGTTTTGAAAAGTTTAATTTGAGCTCCAGGCTCCAGCCCTGGCGAGCATGAATACGTTTGGAGGTTGTGTAACGCTTTAAGCTGCGTTTCTCCTTCTCACCAAATTGATGACTCCTGCGTTGCCTAACAGGCGTTCGAGGCCGTTATGAAATGAGGCCGCCGGCCAACACAGAGGCTTTCAGATTAATTCCTGAAACTGGAAACAACAGCTTTACCTCTGGCTTGGTTGGCTGATAGCGTCTATAATGTCATGATTATAGTTTCCACAATAAATGACCAGAGTGCGCTGCATTAAATTCAAACAATGAGGGTATTGTTACTTCACCTCTTGAGTATTTCTTAATTGTTCAGATTCATTAAAAGCATCAAGTAGCACTGAACCTTCAGCTCCACTCAGGGCAGATGTAAGACTTGAACATATTGTCCTCAATTAGAAGGAAACTGACTGATCTCTCATATCTTGATGATTTTGAGGCTGAGAAATTAAACACTATAAAATATTTGTCCAGTGTTTCTGTCGTTCTCATACTCATTCCAAATCCCAGCTGTAGTAAAGTCTGTCCTTAATCTTAGATAATAATACAGCTTTATTTTGAAATGTGTCTCTGGGTGTTTTGAATGACAGTGTGTTATATTTCCTGATGTTTTGACAACACCCCCTTCAGGTTAATCTGATCTCTGGTGTTTTTTAGACAAAATGATCTATTTCTCAAATTTAAACTCTAAATATAATCAAGAGATTAACAATATAAAACATTGTAAAGCAGAGGAAGAGGAGACAAACATTTCAAAAGTCTGAAATGGTGAATGTATTTCTAATTGCCATTACCAGTCGAATGCTCTGACTTCTTTGTCAGAAGATGCATCACATTAACTGTTCGTCTCTGAATCTTGTTGTTTCATGAAGGAGCTGGAGCAGATCAGCACAGGTCGACAGCCCAACACAGTGACACTTTGGCTTCATTCTGACTGTTCACCCAACATCAGGTAACTGGAAATATCAGCTCACTATGTGTGTGTGTTTTATAGTGAACTATTCAGCTGGTTCTTGCCACCTTCAGGAACAGTTTGCAGATTATGACTTGGTTTTACTGTGAAAGGTGAAAATAGTTTTGTGTTTAGGGAATGTATTATGTCACAGAGACCCCCCCCCCCCCCATGCCACCCATGTAACACAGCCAGTCTCTCGACAGTTTAGTCTGCAGCAGCTGGAGGGCACAGACAGGTTGACATTTAGATTTACTGCCGCTCACTCCGCAGTGTGTGTGTGTGTCTGTGTGTGTGTGTTCACTGCCGTAAACAGCTCGACGAGCCTTCAGTGACCGGATTCAAACCCTCAGCTCTGCCCCTGACTGCTGCTGAGCTCTGAGATGATTCTATATTCTGCTCTGCCTAGTAACCACCTAGCACACTTACCCACGATCCAACACTGCCTAGACAAGGCCGGCCGTCAGGTCACATTACTGCATGCATTCTCTTCCACTGGCCTCGGGTTAAATCTGCAGCCCGCTTTTTTTTTTTTTTGGGCCACAAGCTGCCAGCACTGGAGGGCAGAGCAAACAGAAAACTGGAAAAGACCAAAAAACAAGCTGCACCACAGGCTGGTGATTCCAGTGATTTAACAGTGAATTAGAAAATGGGTATTTGCTGCCGCTGACCTCGAGTTACAGGACGTGCAGTTGGTGTGTTTGATTCTGTTGCTGCGGGAGGTCGATGATTTCAGAAACTTTCACTGGCGGAACTTTCAATTTGTGAAAAATCCAGAGGTGGTAATGCCGTGGTTATTTAAACAGCATATTGAAAACAACCATAGTAAACCTGGATCTGTTTCATAATCAATGCTTCACACATTTTCATGCTGGTGTCTGTTTCTCTTCACGGTAAGCAGCAGCAGCTGTTTGTCTCTAAAACACAAATTAATCCAGATCGCCATATTCACACAATTTATGCAACAGATGGTAATATTCACAGTGTTTAGATTAAGATTAGTGCAATGGGCACGTACTGTTCACTGGGGCCGGGGCATTACACGGAAATATATCTAACATATCTAATCCAAAACCAGATAACCTCTAATCTAGTTCAGGTTTACACTTCGTTTATTTAGAACATAAAATAATGGTGATATTGGTTTGAGGACAGGTCGCCCAGCCGTACTGTCGACATTCAAAAAAACAGAATCGTGTTCTCATAGCACACACCTAAAAGACGTAATCATCTAACGAATCGTGAACAGTTGCAGCCTGAGACGCTTCCGGTCCGTGCACATGATGAATATCAGGGTCAGTGTGTCGTGAGGACGGAGCCAAGTGGCACATTTGAAGGATTTAGCACCTCCTCAGTGAGGAGCTCTGGAACCTGACGGCTGCTCATTCTGACCAGGTCTGAGAAGAAGAGGTTTTCTCGTAATCACCGTTGACAACGCCGACATAAGAGGAGGCGCACGCACGCACCGTCCTGCAAGTACGCACGCAGGTCGACTGTTGCTGCAGTGGAGTCGGTCGCACTGCAGAGCTGTCGGGAAGAATCACAGCATCCTGCTTTACTGCTTACACACACACACACACAGTGAGTGAGGACTGGCTCGTGCACTCAGAACAAGGACACTGAGCGACTGGGCTGAAATACTGCTAACAGGAGGAGGAGCAGCAGAGACAGTGAGACGGCGTCTGTCCCCGAGCCCAGTGTCTTCACTGCAGAGCTCAGAAGACAAAGCCGGACGCTGTGGATCTGTGTTTTCAACTCTTGACTTTATCTTTCCCTGATGCGTCAGCGACAGCGTTCACACACGTCACACCTCACTTCCTGTTCTGGATACAATTTTCCAGAAATGTTCCGGAGTTCAGGTCTGAAAACAGCTGACCAGGGCCTGAGGCATACGGAGAGCACGTGCATGGCGTGACCGTCTCATCAGTTGTTCGCACAGGGAGCGAGTGTGCTGAGTATTGTCTACTGCTGTGAACGAAAAAACATGTCCAGCTCTCTTCTCACAAACTCCCTGGACGTCTTCTTCTCCCTGTGTCACTATTCGGAGGTCAGGTGGATGAAGTCTGTCCTTTGTGTCTTGCTCCATCATTTGAAAACACTGAGGGACTGTACATGCATAACAGAACACTCCCACCAGCACGTTTTCACATGGAAAACACGCCATGCTCACGTGAAGGCAGTCGACTGGAACGTGCGCTGATTCACAAATTCTAGGGTTGGACTCCAAAAATAAAAAAACAACGACCTCCGAACAGAGCATTTTTAGTTTGTGTCACATGACGTTGGTTTAACGGCATTTTCCTTCTAACGGCCTCACAGTGGGAAACAAGGTAGATCTTTCCACTTCTGTCCGTGCTCAGGTGTCAATCCTGCCAGGAACAACATCTGCGGCGGCAGGGACCGACAAAGACCTTTTCAACAAGAGAGTGCACAATGGGGAAAAAGTGACCAAATCAAAGAGGGCGTGTCTTTTTAGACGGACGCACTGCAATAACGAGCAGGAGCCTGCTCCGACACACACAGAGCCTCACTTACACTGAGCTGTGGAGCTAATCGTATAATAACAGAGCAGAGGAGTGAGCATCTGAACCTGACTCAGCTGAACACCATGACACCAGCTCCAGTTCTAACAAGTCATCGTCCTCAGGCCCAGGTTCACCTTGGCGTCATCGAGCCTGAAACCAACCCAACACACCCAAGAAACATCGTTCACACACCGATGCATCAGTGACAATTATACAGTGAGGTTTCACTCATCTGTACTGGCATGAATCTGGATTCAGACTTACATCGGACATTGTCCATTGTCCTGGAGGACGCATGTCTGAGTCCAGAAAATGGATCTGATGACATTTCTAACAGGAGGACAACATGATTCAAGAGGTTTTGGTGGCAGAAACATTGATTTCCTCTGAGGAATTTTCACGTCACGTCCCGCCTCTCGTTTCCTTTCCCGTTGAAAGTCTGACCTCGAACGTTCTTGTCCTGCTTCTTCACGTGTGAAAGATGAACCCTAGAAAAATGGTATCTGAAAACAGCTAAAGACAGAAGCTGCTGGATGTCACGGGATGTGGAGGCGCTGGGTCGACCCTGGACGCTCGGCCAGTTTACTCCAGGATGAAGAAACATGCGTTTATTCTATGCACAACCCATCTGCTTTTCCTCAACACACCTACACAGGCGAGCTCCCTCCTCACTCTCTTTCCATCCACACATTTTTCCGAACCAGACAGGGGATTTGAGATGGCGACGTCCCAGTCACAACTCGACCGCACTTACGCTTGTGTAAGTCAGTTTCCCAAAATAAAAAGTTAGTGCGTGTTCAGGGCCGTGGCGCAGACACAGCCAGGTTTGAACCATGACCTCTGTCACTGCATCAGAGCATCAGACCAACATCTGCAGACGGAACCGGGACTCACATTCTTTCCATCCGTCTGGATACTGGAGGTGGTTTGGTCTGGACCTGCTTCACGTGTGAGCGGCTGTGTTTTCACGTTTAGAGGAGCCAGCGAGGAAAAACAGTAGCTGTTCCAGACGTACTCCAAGCCATAACATGAAGACACATAATCCAACCACACACACACAGGTTCAGTTCCTCCTCTTAGTCGGAGCAGTGGAAAACTGACAGGCTTTACACTATCAACACGTCGTGTGAGCCAATGGACACACACACACACACACACACACACACAGGCTCATAATGCACTGCGTCTTCAAAGCAACCGAGCGACTAAACCGACAAACCCCAAACACACTCTCACTTGGTCTCACCCTCTCACTCACACTTTATAACAACATCATCTCCCTTCAACTTGGACGACACACACAGTGAAGGCCGTGTGGCCCAGCTCGCAGGCTGTAATCTGCCGCTGCTGCCGCTACAGCTAGCAGGCGCACCAACGGACGACTGCATCATTTACATCTGTAATTACGCCACCAGTGGTTTATCTGCTCTTTTGTCTCAGTCCACTCAAAGTAGCACGTCCCAGAGTCAGAGTCATTTTATTAGAGATGCAGCCTCACTTCCGAAAATTTAGCTTGTTGGAATTTGTTGTTGTTTCGACTTGGGTTTAAGGAGGAGGCTGGCTGACTGTTGGCTAACGATAGCTGATGCCATCAGAGCTGAATGTTGACTGGGCGCTGATGGTTACTGCTTCAGTTGGTGGCTCGGGAATCGACAGCAGCACAGTCTGTGAGGAACAGCATAGGATGTCAGTGCCCGATTCTACTGTAGTATAAACGACTGATTGTAAAAAGGCATTATCACAAGATACACGCGCTTTGCATATAAAGAGCTGAGGGCAATGCGTCATTAGTCTGTGAATTTTTACCAAAAGGTTTGCTTGAATCTTAAATGAAACATTTGAATGATTCCAAGCGGAGTGTTTTTAGAGCAGGAACTTGAAATGTGGAATAAAACAGTCGCCCTCCGTTCAGCATGGGTTGAAAAACAGAGGTCCTGATTCCCAGCTGCACAGCCTGCCCCTGGATCTCCATGAGGGCCGAGGGACATAGAAAAACGGAGAGAGAGAGAGAGAGTGAGAGAGAAAGCGTGGCTTGGCTGGGGTGATATAACTCGTAGAAAAAAAATGCGACGGGGGAAAATAAAAGAATTAAAAAAACAGCAAAGAAGAAATGAGTTACAATTTTCCAAGAACGACGAGCGGTGCAGGAACTCTGCAACAGCAGCCACAAAGAAGCAACATCTGTGTGGAATTAAAGCGAGACACAGATGAAGACAGACAGTGCCGCTGGTTGAAAAACTCCATTTGAACCATTGTGTGGTGTTTGTGTGATGCAGATGAAGGGAAACGATAAACTGTCCGACAAATCAGGAAGGGAGAGGATGAAGATACAGAAAGTGATGTGATGTTGTTATATTTAGAAGAAATATTTAGTACACAGTTGAATTCTGGGATGATTGGAACATGGAACACATGCAGTTATGGAAGATTACATTTTAACAATGGCAGAACTATTTTAGGGTTTGGAGTGTTGGACACTTCTGGTGTCTGTACCATATGTCGCCATGCTAGCTGTTGTTTTGACTTGCCGTTGTCCTCACGCTGCTGTTAAGTACAGCGGAAATATGCCGACTGCTGACCGTACATAGTTTGAAATTGAAATGTTTCTTTTTATATGTAAAGTATCAAAAATCGTTCTGTTTGAATACCTGAACCTGGTGTGGGTCGACTGTTCTTTTTGCCACTCGTGTAAACAGCTGACTGGATTTGTCAAAGCGACAACTGGGCTAACAAATGAAATCATTTTGACTGTTTACCCAGAATTCCTTGTTCTAATGCCACGTCACTGGACTATGAGCGGAATGTCCCTCAGACCAGCTAAGACCAGCTTTCTTAATGGCGTCCCTGACCTCTGAACCCTGAGGCCTGGACATGATGCACATAGCATGGAAATACAATCTTTGGTCTAAATTCCCTAAAAATATACTCAAATATTTAAACTATGGAAACTTGAATGAACCATCAGGAGATTTATGGTTCTGCCTCTTGTCCATGGGTCTGTGGTGTTTGGTTTACAGAGCAGTTAACTAAAGAGAGTCGAGAGAAACTGGAGTAGTGTTACCTCATCTGGATACTCCATTAATACTGCTATCCCCCTCCCACACACACACACACACACACACACTAAGGCTGAGTCACTGCGTTCAGCTGCCAGTTCCCTGTTTTAACAACAAACAGCAGAAAAAACATGTATTGTTATCGCAGGAGCGCTGCGATAACAATACACACACACACACAGCACAGTTTTTGTCACTAGTGGAATTGACTTGTTTTCTCGGTTACTTGTTGGGACCCAGCGTTCAGACGTGCGTAACAACAATCAAATGGGATCATGGGTGATTTTGTGACGTGTTGCGGCTAAATTTTTCCTGCCCTGCCTCTGATACCCGGACTTTGAACACCCTTCGATGATCGAGGCGATGGACTCCAAGCCAACATTTGTTTTGTGAACTGCTGTCACAGCCTCGGCAGCTTGTGTTGGACGTAACACTGTGACTTTAAAATGTCCTTAAATGTCTTTAGACAGTGGACATCACTCGTGGGCCTGCTGGCTGTCACAGCCTTGTCCTCTGTATAGCTTAAATAAATGGATTCTGTTCAGCTTCTACACGATTTAATCCAATATCTAATCCCAGCCCGGCTGAAGCGAGGCCGTTTTATGACCGTCTGTATATGAATAGTGTTGTTAATCTGCCAGGGCTGGTGGTTTAGCACTGGAGAGACAGGTTATCTGCGCAGGACAGACCAATGACTAATTAACCATCAGCTGCCTTGATGATGGATTCGTCACATTTCAAGCGTGAACGGCGGATTGACCTTCTCAAATTGGACACTCCACTTCGCATCACAGCAGTGCACTTCCTCTGCAGTAAGATGATGAGATACTTTCACAACAAATACTACAGTTACTGAATGAGGGACCTGTGGAATACAGTGTCCCTCTGTAGCAGATCTGCTCCGTCTCCTTCACACCCTCTCTGTGCGTCGCACCCCGGGGACGAGGAGGAATTTCCTGAGAGAAGGAAGGATGACTTTTCCATACTCTTGGCAAAGGGAAAAAAAGACACAGTATCAGCGAGGGAGGAGAAAACAACAACATCAGATGGTGACCTGCTTCGACCCCGCGCAGCTACCGATGAGAATACAACCGACAAACAGCACCAGAGCAGCTGATGCAGATGTAGCCAGCGCATCCGATTCCATGTTTGCAAGATCACTGCAGCATTGCCAGAGGAAGCGCACAGGGCCAGCGTCGTCTCTGAACGCTGTCAGGCCTGTCCAGCGCCTGGAAATGGAGATGTGCGGCTCCTACAGCAGACGTGAATCCACTCCAGGGCCCCTGAGTGAAACAGCGAGGCCTCCAGCAAGCGCTGCGCATCGTTCTGGATAAGAGTGTTATCCGAACTAATTATCCACATTAGTTTCGTCTCACCGTTTTCAGGGGCAAACTGACCCGACCGCTCAACCTCTGGGGAGCACGAACGGGCTGCTGTTTTAATAATTTAATAATAAGCCATCGATTCTTGCTTTTTCCATCACAAGTTCCATAAAGTTCCATAGAACTAATGTCCGGGGAACTGTCCCGAGGCTCAACGTTCCTGCAGCTCCTTGTGACTCGTGTCTCCACAAAAACTGTCCCTGAGGCGAGCGACTTAACGAGTCTCATGACGCGTCAGAAGAACAGAAGCCGCCTTCTGCCATGTTTTTACTGTACATGCGTCTAATGTCATATCTCATCGAGTTCTGGACGTCAGTCTGGAGCAGGGCAGTGCAGAGAAGAACACTTAAGAACATCTGTCATGACGTGTGATACATGTAAGCTATGGGGAAGAGTTATTAGAAGACCGGAGCCTGCAGGGGGTCAAGCTCCAGTTGACTGGCTGGTTGGAAACAGTCAGAGCAGCCTGGAGATGAAGTAGGGCACTGGGGATTTTCATACTCCAGTTAACCCTCAACACAACCGGGAGATGCTGAGTTCTGTCCCACTTTCCTGCACGCGAGTGTTACAGAGGTGGAACCTCTCCAGTCTGCCACTGTGCTTCCAGACCACAGCTCCCAGCAACCCTCTTCAACATCTGTACCAGTTCTGTTGCCAACTGGGAAACAACGCATCAAAACGGACATTTCGAATGTAGTGACCATGAGTTCCTGTCTGTAGGCGACTTGATAGTTGATACTGGAAAGAAAGGGCGTTTGACATAAAGCGATTCTGTTCTGACGCGGGACCCTTTGAGCTAGTCCCTTACAGGTGCATGCTAACCTTAACTAGCCAGGATGAGCGGACACGTTTCCGTCGCCTGTTCTGGTACCTTAGAAACATCTGGTTCTGTATGTGTGTGTCTTGTAGGACGTGTGTCCTTAAGCTGACCGATGTATTGTCTTAGTGTGCAGCCTCTGGGGCCCTCGGCCACCCTCAGTCGTCTTGGATGGTCAATATCTGAACACTGGTGCCCATGTAAATGGAAGCTAGAAGACATCATGTAGGAGGGGCCTGTCAGAAGACAGACAGGGGGACAGACAGAGGAGCACTCGGTCTGACCCTCTGTCTGAACGATGCACCTTTTTAAACACAGATGAGTGGCAGCTGCGGGGAACACGCCCATACCCGTGTTAAGGCGATGCCACGCCTTGCCTGTGTCAGCACGGCTCGGCACGCCTGGCCTCCGAGCTGCAGCCGCACCACACACGGCTGCCGAGGCGCTGTCAGCCGGCAGCCGCCGCCGCTGCTCCCCGGCGAACCTGCGCATCCAGGGCCGTGTGCGTGTGTGCGCGCGCGCTGCAGGCCCTGCGGCGTTTCATCAAACGGGACCAAAATTACGCACAATGCAAAAAAATGAGATGCGCGCGTGCAAACAGCAGCTGCAGAGGATGAGGAGGTTTTTTATCTGAGCCCCCCCCCAACACCTCCACCACCACCTCCTTCACCATCACCTCCTCCACCCTCCACCCCCCCCAACCTCCCCCTCCCTCCTGCAGCCTCTAACGGGATTAATTGGCCTCCATTCCCCGGGATGCTCGTTAAAGCACGCGCTCAGTGCAGACACTTGCACAGGAGACATGGACCGCTGTGTGTCCCCGCTGCGGCGGGGGCACCAGCAGAGACACAGCGGACCGGCCGGGATGCGTTGGGATTGGTCGGGGATACTCACCGTGCGGATCCCGGTGCAGAGAACCGGACACGGAGGAGAGGCGTCCGCCGGGAGCGGCCTGCGGGCCGACGACCGAGGCTTCGCGGGGGATTGGGCCGCTGTAGTCCGGGTTTTCACCGACTCCCGTTCCCCGGATTTCCCAGATTTCCTCCGTGCTGCCACCGAGTCCCAGCTCCGCTCACAGTGACGTCAAGCTTGGGGGGGGCATGCCCAGTCTCCGGGAGAGACTTTCACAATAAAATAAAAGTCGGGCTTGTAATAAGCGAGTACTGACAGAGACACTATGCTCCTGTTCATCCCCCTTTTAATAAATCAGAGCTAATCAATTTCTGAATTATTTTTTATCATTTCACTCTGTTATTTATTGTGCACACGTCACTCACCCACTCACACTTTAGACCTGTTGGTGTTTTATTGTGAGGTCAGCTGTGTCTCACTTCCGGCGTATTGCACTCTGGCTTGTTACATCCTCGATCCATACCGGATCCCAAAAAACTCCGCGGGAGCGAGCATCGATTCCCTGCGCGCCCCCGATGCCTGGTTTCCTGTCCTGCCCAACCCAGAAATTAGCCTGAGCCAATCAGCCCTGATGAGGTCATCGTATTATGTTACACTGCATTATATCGTTATATTACGCATAGCATAGTATGTTACATTAGCTTATATTTTATTATGTGTTAAGCTATTGTTTTATTATACTATGTAAAATTATATTATAGTATAGTATATTCATATGTATGTATATACTATACTATACTATACTATACTATACTATACTATTCAGACGTGAATTTAGAGGAGGATCTTTCTCTCTCTCTGACACACACACACACACACACACACACACACAGTTCCGTCAGTCTTTTCTTTTCATATTAAAGTCTGACCTCTACCGGTCTGACGCTGCCAGTGTAGTGTAGTGTAATATGTGTGTGCACGCACCTATGTTGTTTCACCTGTTTTTATTTGCCTACTTTCTGACGCAGTGACTGTTTTGAAAGTCTATTAAACAGGATTTTATATATTCATTGTCATGCAAACATCGTGTATCTGCGTACATGACATTGGAAAAATTTGATGGATGTGATGGTTCTCTGTGGGTGATCCACAGCAGAGGATGTGTTTAATCTGAAGTGCAGCTGGAAACCACAGAGTGAGTGGGAGGGAGCACCAGGTAAAAACAATTTAAACCTCAACGGAGGCTGCAAGTCATCTGGAGCTTTCAGTAGAAAGCTCCTCAGTGAGATGAGCAGCAAATTAAACCGTGGGGCAGAGAGCCCGGGACGTCCCCAGTTTGATTTCAACTCATAACTGATGGAAAATATTAATTAAAAGTTTCCATATATGATAGCCGAATCAGTAAATTGTGAGAAAGAAGATGACATCACAATGGTTTCCACTGCAGCGCTTAGAATGCGTCTTTATAATAGAGCAACTTGTGATGGATTCAATTCTGTTGCAGATTCTTTTTAGTGAAGTCTTTGTTTCCACTGTGATGGAGCTTGTCATTACGCAACACAGGGCGGTAGTGAAATAACAACGGCAGCAGAAAGGAAGCTCTGTTTTCCAGGTGACTGTAACCTCTGCAGCGAGAACACATGGGGCTTAACCCCACAGAGTGTTTCCAGGCAGAACACACACGTGTGTCGTCAGCGCTGCGCTCAAGTGACAACATCAGCAGTTTCACCTGTGAAACATTTGAAATCATCAGTCGGTTTCTGCACCATTTGCAGCTTTTTCCTGGGTGCTGAATAAACTCATGAGAAGAAGCTGAGACAAAAAAATGTTGTACTTCCAAAGAAGAATCAACTGTGCGGAATATAAATACTTACCTTTCAGAATAAAACCTGAAATTTGCTTTTGACTTTTGCTGCATTATCAAGTTTTAAATTAGTTATTTCAAATGCCGTGTAATTGAACATCCTGTTTTTGTAATTGGAAATGAAGTATAAAAATCTTACAAAGTGAGGTAAAAATCTCTAAACTTGATTAATCCATTTCAGACTCAGGTTTATATCGTGGGTCTTCTCACTCACTCAGAACTCAACCTGACAGTTTAATTTCAATCCAGAGGAATTTAAACAAAATATAAAAACAAACCCCGAAAGTTTCCAAGTTAAAATGTTGTTTCATTTTCACAATTTAATTTCATGGTTTGTGACGATTTTAAAACACAGATCTTATTAACCTCATTAAGACAGAAAATCTCTCCACCAAGCGGGATGAAATTAAGTTTAAGTTTATTTTTAATTTCACCGATTGATCAGATTTTTGTTTGTCAGAAAAAAGACAAATAATAATAATAATTAATAGTAATAATAATGAAAATCCTAATATCCTTTTCTCAGCTCTTCTGAACAACCACAGCTTCTTGCATTCGCCGTCTCTCTTTACCAGTAAATCACCGTCATGATCATTTCCTGTGGCACATGCAACAGTTTCCATGACAGCCGAGGAAAAACTCAACTATAAAGAGAGAATCATTGTTTTGGTTGTATTCGACTGGAAGTGTGTATTTTCAGGGTGAACCCGGTGCTCACAGTGAGTGTGTGACAGCAGCATGTTCCTGACACTGATGGGATGGAGCCTGGTGACCCTCAACCTCTGTGCACCTGTGTGGAGCGGTGAGTAAACCTGTG
This sequence comes from Pseudorhombus dupliciocellatus, assembly GCA_016785235.1. Classification (NCBI taxonomy): domain Eukaryota; kingdom Metazoa; phylum Chordata; class Actinopteri; order Pleuronectiformes; family Paralichthyidae; genus Pseudorhombus; species Pseudorhombus dupliciocellatus. The sequence continues at coordinate 4,852,487 of JAFBJW010000311.1, forward strand.
ACTGTGTCCAGTGTTGGAAACTGATATCTAATACTCGGATTTACATATTTATAATGCATCTGTAAGTTGATCTTAAACTACAGGAAACCTAATACACTTTTTATATGTTATATCCACTTTATAGCTACTTTACTGATTTGATTGATCAACCTAAAAATTGCCGATGAAATGAGCCTTTTTTGCTGGTTTAGGTAAAACAAGCTCATTGTGTTTATTCAGTGGAACAAAGAAGGATTTTGTCACAGGATCATTTTTAATTTTATTTCAACACATTTGAAGCTGGTGATGACAATTTACAGTCCTTAAAACAAATGTGGAAATAATCCATTTGTTTTCAAGACTTATAATTGTTGCTGAAGAGAGTGCAGACTCTTCCCCCTCAGACCATCCTGTGTTTTCAGGGCTGAAGGTGCTCCAGCCCTACAGAGTGACCAGCGTCAGGGGCACTGCTCAGCTCCAGTGTTTCCTCCACCACGGGCCCTTGTTCCCTGACCCCGAGGAGCTCCGTGTGACGCTGCTGAGGGGCCTCCACGGCTCCCAGGGCATCTGCTCCACCATGCTCAACTTCACTGAGCCTGGCGTGGGGCCGGAGGGGCCGAAGGTCAGTTCACTTGTTTTCTCCATCATCCTCTCACAAGCTCGTCGTCCGCTTTAGGCTGTGCTGAAGACCTTCACATGTTGAAGATGTGCTGAGACAAATCCCTGCAGGGGACATAAGAGAAACAATGAGACATGTTCAGAGACGCTGACACTGTTGTGTCTCAGGTGCAGTGTTCTGCTGAGGTGACAGGGGGCGCCGTGCAGGTGATGGTGTCTGGACTGAAAGCAGCAGACACTGATCTGTATCGTTGCGAAGTCGAGGTCCTCTACCCTCCTCCGTACCTGCGGCTCGTGGGGAATGGGACCCTCATCCACGTCCCAGGTGAGGACTCAGCTGCCGTCCTGCAGCACCACACATTGCGCAGGCCACAGGTCGGTCACGTCTTGCCCTCACGTTTGTCCACAGACATCTGTGACCTCCCTGTGCAGGAGATGGTCCAGCAAAGTGAGGAAGAGGAGGGGGAAGAGGGGAAGGAACCCCTCAGTGCTCCTGTGGTCGTCCTGGTGATCCTGGTCCTCTTCGTCCTCTTCATCATCATCTACTTCCAGGTCAGAGCAGGATATTATTATCACATTAACTTTTGTTGCATGTTGACTTATTTCTTCCTCTTGATGAGTTGGGAATCTGACCAAATTCTGAACAAGTGTCTTCCTTTTACAGACGGTCCAGTGTGAGCGAGGACAGAGGGACGGAGTCCTTCCTGCTGGATACTGCTGAAACAACCATCAGGCTCGTGGAGGAGTCCTCATTTGTGACATCACCTCTGGCATGATCGAGGCTCCACACGAGGGCGTGGAAGCAGAAGTTATTTATTTAGAACAAACTCACGTTCTATTGTCGTAGTTTTATTCAAACGCTGCAGCTTTGATTGTGACTTGAGGCTCGATGTTTATCATTAACGTGCATTATGGACACATTTTTGGTCACTACCTCATGCTGTGTATTCTGCAATTTTCAGCAAATATATAGTTCTATATTTACTTCAAGTAAAGTTTGTACACGCTCTTATTCGTCTGTTAAATCGAGGGCTCTGTTGACTCTGAGTGTGAATTCATTTCCTGTTTGTGCCTTTAAGTTCTTACCTCAAGTCTGTCCATCTCGACTCTCAGGGTTTATATATATTAGCATGTATCTATCTGTCTATATATATATATATATATATATATATATATATATATATATATATATATATATATATANNAGTGACCATTGCAAACCAAAAAGAAGATTAAAAAAAGTGTGCGTGTGTGCGTCCTTTAACTTAAATGATGCTGATACAGCTTTATGACCGTGTTTTATATTTCATGATGTTTTGATAACATCCCCTTCAGGTTAATCTGATCTCCTATGGTGTTTTGAAGAATAAATGATCAATGTCTTAAATTGAAACTCTAAATATCATCGACAGATGTATTTCTAATTGTTGGACAGTATTTTGTTAAATTACCAGTCGAATGCTCTGATACCTTTGTCAGAAGATGCATCACAGTAACTGTTTGTCTCTGAGTCTGGGTCGTTGTTTCATGTCGTCCTGAGAAAGGAGCCGGAGCAGGTCTGCACAGACTCAGACCACAGGCGCATCACCTACTATGTTATTTTATTTTCCTGGACATTGTCATCTTCCCCCACTGTCACGATCATTCTAATAAACCACGTCAGGAGACGGAGCAGCCGGACCAATCAGGGAGCAGAGCTGAGTGAGTGTGTGTGGTTTTCAGTTCACTGTCTTTCACAGAAGCCCAGATGGTGAAAACAGGATGTGGGTTTGTTTCCCACAGAGCCAGGCTTCAGACAAACATCAGACAGAATCACTTTAAATACTTCTACCTTGAAAAGGCAGGAGAAGCCTTTAACTGAAACGAAACAGTGACTGAGCACTTTATAAGGAACATTGTATTCATATGATTTTGCGAAACAAAGAAATCTCTCATGAATTTTTTTGGTAAACCTTGACGCTTGTTGTTACAGGAAATGTTGCCGGCCACAGAAACAACATAAGCAAGAGCAGCCGTTTGATGGAAGCTGATAAAGGCAAACTTTTCTTTCACACCTTGGTGCCGTGCGGTTGTCAGCAGTTGTGTCGACACAGGTTTTCGGTTGTTGTCCATTTTCTTATGAGAAGGAGCAGACACGCTGAGATGATCCTCAACATCTTCATCATCATCGTCAGCGCAGTCTGTGGGAGCTGCCAACAATATCCCGGTAGGACCCTTCACGTACTGTCTGCATTTACTGTAATACTGTAGTGTAATACTGCAAACACAGGACAACCAATAATAATAATGGTGGTTGATGACATTGTCCTGGTTTTAACTTCTATACAAGAAGAAAATGTTTGTTATTGTGAGACGTTTGTCCCACATTGATTATTGATTTTATCAGCACCAGGCAGAAAACCAAATGTATACACGGAAACTCTCTTCCTTTTAAAATGTTATGAGAGTAAAGCTCATAAAACATTTTCGTTTGTATTTTGTGAGTGAGACTTGTGTTGAAATGTTGAAATAAAACTCAATCACTCAAAGGATTTAAGGTTTTAGAAAATCAACCAAAGTGTTGAGACAGCGAGAATCATCTCAGCTTCTCTGGTCGTTAGAAGTTCTGACAGATCCTCACCTGAGAGAAACTCTCCCAGGGTCCCATTTCCAGGTGATCCAGCTGCAGTATCAGACAGTGAACCTGGACGGCTCGGCCTTCATCAGCTGTGAGCACAACGCCAGCCAAGCCTCCATGGTGGATGTTCGACTCAACCACTGGTGGTAAGTAAAGTGTGTGTGTGTGTGTGTGTGTGTGTGTGGGCCTTTAAGAAAGGATGGCCGTCACTGACTGTTTACATGTTTTCTCAGGCACGACGGACAGAGGGACAAACGGACAGTGCTCTGCCAGAAGGGCAAGACCGACTGTGAGAACATCGCCATGTTTCTACAGACAAGCAACAAGTCTCTCTTCATCATCCTGAACGCTGGCCCTGAGGCCATGAACATCACATACGAGTGTGAGTTCACCATGGAGATAAATGGTTTACACCACATGAAGAGAGGACCGTGGACCAGGCTGCGGCCAGCAGCCTCTGAGGGTTGGTGACTCGAATGTTACTTTCCTTTTTTCAACATTTTTATTCGGCAACAAACTGATGTGAAATCCATAAGGAAAAGTTGAGAATGAGGCGATTGCATCTACAGTGTTTTTGTACTTTCAGAAAGCCTCAGCTTAATATTGTTACTACTTTTTCCTGTTGAAACCACAGCAGGGGTTTGAAAACAGGAAACAGATAACCTAGAGTGAGCGTATTAGAGGCATCCAGGGAGGAAACTTTCAATTAAAAGCTTCTGTAGTTTGTCACTTCGCGAAAAGCTGAAGTTACATAGAAAACGTTGGAAATACAGTGAAATTCTCATGAATGATATTATATATATAAGTACATAATATTCATCCTCACAGTTCATGCTAACATTTGTATTTTTGTCTTTTTCCAACATTTTTTGCTCAGCATTGATAAATTGAAGAAATAGTAAATGTCATAATAATATAAAAATGCTTTTCTTTGTTATTTTGAAATGTGTCATGTCTTATTATTTTCTTGAGAGGAATACAAAAAGAATACATTTATGCGCAAATTAATAAAAAAGCTTGAAAATGAAATTTTTTTTTTTTTTTTTCAGGTCAAAAGGACACAGAGAAGGTCTACGCCCTTCTTCCTTGTTCTTCTCCGCAGTACAGTGACCTCAGCTGGATTCTCATTAGTCTGCTTTCTCTGCTCTTCCTGTACGCCTGCGTCATCACCTGCATCCTCATCAGGCTGAGGAGGACTGTACGTCTCTTTCCTCTCTCTGTGGAAAATGTCTTTTTAGTTCAGATTGGGACAATGTTTCAAGCAGCCAGGTGGAACTCATTCATGTTTACGCCATCGTTTATTCTAAAATCCTTGGGCCTGAAAGGAGAAACCCATCTTTTAACTAGAGATTTTAATGACCAGTTATGATATTTTAACCATCCATGGTAGAAGGATCACAATTTATGACGAGTCATATTTGTATTCAGTGAGCTCCAAACTGCATGTTCATGTCTGTTTCTATGTTACAGAACAAAGAGCACAGATTTGATCCTGATGGCACCACCTATGTGGAGATGAGGAAAGGGCCTCTGACGACCAAGTGACCTCTGACCTCTTCACGCCTCCTCTCTTCCTGCCTCCGGGTCGAGCTAAGACACAAACCTTCTCAAACGTCACACGTTTATCAATCAGTGTTGCACTGCTGCAGCTGAACAGCAGGTAGAGACAAAGAGGATGTTTTCTGCTGGTCATATGGTGATATACTATATATGTATATATATGACTGTTCAAGTTAAAGGATGGATGTTTCCGTGCAGCTTAGTTCTTAAAACATCTGTTCATTTCAGGTTTGTTGCTTCATTTTACGCTGTATGATTTACTTACATAATTTAGATAATTTAGATTTAGTTTAGGGAGGTGTTTCTCTAAAAGCAGAACTTTTGGGATTCGAGAAAAAAGTTTGTGGAAAAATAAACATGACTGGTCTCCTTCTTCATGATTGACAACTGAGACTTGACTCCAGACCACAAAAAAACTCTCTGTTGTGAAAATGTGAATGTTAGTATAGACAGTATAGAAATATTTGAGTGTAATACAACTGCCGCATATCAACATGTGTACTCTTACTGGGCAGAAGCAGCAGCACTAACATCTGCTTCAGTTAATGGCTCCTGATCAAAACAAAACTCGACCAACCAGACTGGCTCCTGTCCTAAACAATGCAGAGCAGGTTGGTATGTTCTCACAGTGATTCTGTGAAGCGTTCAGGAACAACAGAAGAAGAGTAGAGGAAGAATAGAAGAATAGAAAACAACATAAGTGGCCTGTAATCACTGTCTGCGGGTTCGATCTTGGAAACAATCAGGGGATTAGAGAGGGTGTGGAGTCGTCTCAGCCATCACTGAACATGACTTGTTATCACGAGCAACTGGTCAACAGGTTCCTCTGCCAGCTCGCAGCTCTTTATGTGCTTAAACAGCTGGATGACAAACAATTATAGATCAACTTTTTATGCTTAAGTATTATTAAAATGTTTTAATAATGAGACTAATAAAATATTATACATATTATTGTTGGTGCATACCTTCACGGAGCTTTGTTCATCTTTAACAAATATTATTAGTAGCTCCTTGTTTTTTTTTTGTTTTTTTTGTTTATATCTTATTACAGTTTTTGACCATTGCTTGAACACATTTGGCAGAACTTTCGCTCATTGTGTCAGAACTCAATGAGCATAAGCAAACATGACAGAACACTGGGAAATAAACCATTCGCATCCATGTCACATTCAAACTCTGCAATCAAAACCTAACAATCCTTTGCCAAAACCTCACTTTGATGACAAAATGATTCCCACTTGCATCAAATGAAAACACTTCCAGAGCAGCATCAACACACTAGTCTACTTTATATAAAACACTGCAGTCTTTCCTTTCTATTCAGTTCCACAGAAGGCATGTTTTCACAACAACCAAAAAAGAAATGCTCAATTCAAATTCATTACATTACAGTAGTATATTTTACAGTACAGTAAATTAAGTTAAAGCAAAACTAATTCAAACAATACACTACTGTCAACAGAAAAATGACAAATTGCATTGTTTGCTCTGACTGGGTTCAGTTCCTGCTGTTTGGTGAACAGGCGTTGGCTCCACCCCCAGTAGGTCTTCTAGCCATTCTGTAGAAAAATGCAACCACGAATTGTTATTGCTTGCTTCTTTTTTACAGTACTGTATATATTGTACTTTACTGCATTTTCCACACACAGTACTGAAACATCTCAACACATTATCATATGTATGTTGGTCGCCTGTTAGTAGCTGGCTGATTGGTGTTCAGTTTTGGAAGGTAGTATTTTCCGGTGTGTGTGTGTGTGTATGTGAGTATTGTCAGTGAACCAATGTGTGTTGCATTTTAATTAGATGTTTTTTCCCAATGGCACCCTGAGAATTCCTTTTTGAACTAAGTCTCTTATGTATGAAATAGTGTGTAGTGTGCAGGAGCAAGCGTGTTGCAAAAAGATACAAGTGTGTAACGGCTAAAGTGCAAAGCAGCGCTTTTGTTTAAGGTATGTTCACACTGTGTTTAAGGTATAGTCACAACAGCTTTAAGTTATGTTCCTTTGGACTGGCGATAGTGTTCAAGCAATGGACAAAAACTGTGTTGTGACTTTTAATCCTCTAACTTTGTATCCAGTCGTATTTTGTCTTGATTTAAATTTTGATTGATTGATTGATTGATTGATTGAATGTTTCATTCCTGCTTGTGTTTCGTGTCTCTTTTATAGAGTAATAGAGCAGCGTCATGTCGTGGAGACATGATGCTCAGCGTCCAGATGATCTGCTCTGCTTGTGGACAGAATCAGAACTTTAGAAACTCAAATGCCCATTTCAAAGAGTCATTGTCTGTAAGTTTAGTTTTGCTCAGGTTGCATCATGCTGTGTTTTTGTTTGCATCATGTGTTGGTGTGTGTGTGTGTGTGTGTGTGTTTTCCTTCACACGTGTGATTGCAGCGAGCCGCTGAGATTATACAGGTTTGACGTTAATGAAAGAAGGTGTGAATCCTCGATGAGAGAGCCATTCACAAGAGGGTCGTTAACTTCATGTGGTGTTTCAGCTTTTAGGTCCAAAGAGTCTGTGTGTGCGTGTGATAAAAAGTTGCGTCCTAGTTTGACAACTTATATTTTTTTAAACAGCAGCAAAATAAAGAAAAAAAATTAAAATTTGTGAGTCTTTTTTTTTTATTTATTCCTTCATTTAAATAAACAAATATAAAATTCGATAAAATACAATAAAGGGTGGTTAGCACTGCTGACTCACAATAAAAAGGTCCTGGGTTCGATTCGCGGGCCGAGCCAGCAGGGCCTTTCAGTGTAGAGTTTGCATGGTGTGTGTTTCCTCCCACAATCCAACGTCAGGTTCATTGTTCAATCTGAATTGCTCGTAGGTGTGAACGGTCGTCTGTCTCTGTGTGTCAGCCCTGCGATGAACTGGAGACTTCGCCTCTCGCCCAATGACAGCACCCACCGGAGGCTGCAGTCCAATCTCAGTCTCTGAACCTTGAGGCCACAGTTTGCAGCCATCCTTCAAACCACTGGTCGCTGCTCAGAGCCGCAGTTCAAGCGAAATGAGCTGAGCGTGTCTGATGTAGGTGGAGACCCTATATTTATATAATTCTTCATTCATCTCCTCTTCAGGCCTCTACTCAGGTCTGATATGTTGTGTGTCCCAACATGATCACAGACTCATTCCCTCCATTTGAATCGTCCAGATTTCTCTAAATTTAACTGACACAACTATCACCTGATCTGAGACTATACCTACTGAGGTAGATTAAAAAGAGTAAAATAAAAAAGATCATATTTATATGTATATAATTTATTAAACATGTCTGATTGTTTTTATCAAGACTGAAATATTCTTATGTGATATGTGAGTAAATGCTGTAGCTCCATGTTGTTCACCCTCATCTCCCTGACATCCAAAACACAAAAGTCATTTTTTAATCAGAAGTATTTATTGAAATCTTTGAATGTTCATTCCCAGTCTGATAGATTTCGTAAGAGACTCTGTCACAGCGTAGAACGTACAACATGGACATCAAGTGTTCCTCTTCAGGCTTCCGCTCCTGTTTCTTCATTCTTCTCCTCAGTGTTGTCACTTTACTGACGTTCTAAGTCACAGCAATATAAAATAACCGTTCTCATTTATCTGCCAGTCAACGCTTTCGTTCACATGTTTGTCTTTATCAAGCAGCCTGAAGCTGCTGAGCCTCTGACAATGACAGGAAGTGAAGTGATTTGTTTTGCCTTTGATCTTTGCTCTAGCTGTGAGTGAAATGTGTGTCACAGGAGCCAGGCCTCAGGACCTGCAGTGAAATCACAAGTTTCATAGATTTTCTGAACCAGGGGTAGAAGAGGGTGTAGATCATGGGGTTGAGACAGGAGTTTAAGTAAAACACACATAGCAGCAATGTATCAGTGGAAGCGTTGAGTGGATTTTCCTGGCTAGCGATTGAAGCACAAAAATATGGACAGAGACAAATCAGGAACACGACAATGACAACACCGAGGGTCCTGGCTGCTTTCAGTTCAGATTTCTTGACTTGGGCTTTCACCACAGTGACGCTGGTGACTTGGGAGCGTATGGCTCGGGCCTGAGACACGACCACGAGGAAAACCCTCAGATACAGAACGATGATGAGGCTGACTGGGATGATGAAGGACACCAGCATATCAACAAGTCCAACAACTTGATCCAAAACCACCACACACTGTCCGATGCAGGAGTGGAGCCTGCCCGAGGGGTTTATGTTGTCCTTGAGCAGCAGACTGTTACAGAGAGCTGAAGTCAGCCAGCACGCGCACACATAGACTTGAACTCTTCTCTGAGTGAATCTGCTCAGGTAATGCATCGGGTCACAAATGGCCAAGTAGCGGTCGATCGATATGAGCACGATGGCTCCTATGGAGGAAGCGGTGACGATGTAATCTAAAGATACCGCTAGTCTACACATGACGTCACCGAACAACCAGCAGCCGTCCAGCAGCAACATTTGAAAAGATATACGGAAACCGACGATGACGTCAGAGACCGCCAGAGAGAGGAGGATGAGGTTGGTGGCAGTGTGCAGCTGCCTGCGGAGGAAAGACATCAAACACTTCACAGCATGTTCATCAGTTATCACTGCAGCCTCAGCAGCCTGACATGTGTCAAACAAATGCATTTAAAACCCATCTGAGGACCTGAAATGTGAGATGGAGATGATGACCATCAGGTTGAGCAGCACCGTGAGCAGAGACATGAGCGACAGAAAGACATACAACACCGATCTCGTAGACTGAGGGAGCAGCAGCCTCCTGCAGGAGGAGTTGTGGAGCAGTGGGAAGCACAGCTCAGCTTCTGGGAGCGTTTGCATCGCCAGAGCGAGGAGGAGACCCGACTGAGGAACGTCAGTCCCTTCACAGACTTATATCTACACAGCGCACCTCCCCTCTCCCACCTCCTCACTTCCTCCTTGTCTTGCATCACCTTTGTCCTCATCTTCCAGGCCCCCTGCCGTCCTCCATTCTCCAGCGTTTCCCACAAATATCTAATGTCATCATGGAGTCACAGTCTGCCGGGTCATGTTCGTGGTGTGACCTTATTTACATATCATTAGAATGCAGTTACAATTAACAGCTACGTCCTTAGGAGGCTGCATTTGACGACCGGCTGTGTCACAGCAGAGAGGGACCACATTGTTCAAATTTGAAGTCTCTTGCGTCCTCTCAGCCCTGAGCAATACAGGGTCCAACATGTGGATGCTTCATGTGACTTTGTGATGTTGCATAAAGTAGAAACCTGAATGTTCGTCCTTCAGTGTTCGTCCCCGCAGCTGAACGCCATTAGTGACAACTCCGAACAATGAGGCCGTCAATCTCTTCCCTGCCCCGTTACATTCCACATCATCAATCCAACTTGTCAACGTCAGGATTGTTTTTTGTTTTGTCTTGTAAAATGTTTTTTTTTTCTAAGAAAGTGTGTCCAACCAGTGAGTGTGTTAGAAAGATAAAAGTGAATATAGCCGCGAGCAGCAATTTGGAACTTGGAAGCATTTTGTGCTGCAAAGAGAAACCTGCAGGTTCAAGGCTTTAGAAGGCCAGAGCCGACACTTCAGACATTTTAAATCTCTTTAATGTAGAAGGAGACGTTTGCGCTCACCTCACATGATCTCCAAATATCTGACTGTGAAGACGCAGCACAGGTGAGTGAGGACAGGCTCAGAGTCATAATCCTGTTTCAGGATGAATCTCTTAATGACCCCATTGACGAGTTTGACACAGGACATTGTACGGTTGTCATTGCGGTCCGCATCAGTTAATTACACAGTGCTGTGAGCCTGGAATGTTCCGTGACAGAAGCCAGTTTGATCACATGTACAAGGATGAAACGTCTTGACTGTGCTGAGGAGTGAGACAGAGTCCTGAGTCGTCCACATGGGCCTTTGGGTGTCTTTGTCTCCTCCAACACAGAGCTGCTGCTGCACGTCAGTTCCTACAAACGGTAAGAAAACCTGCAAACTCAAAACACGTTTGATAATATGAGCGTGAATGATTTTTGAGACAGGAGCCTTTAAAATGGGATATTGACAAAAAACTCAAAAAGGAAAATACGTTTGAAAATGAAAAGATCATTTATATAATGGTCCATTTTATTCGATTTTGATTTTTATTGTTTTTGTTAAAAAATCAAATACTAATCTTATTGTAATTTGGCCCCATTGATTGAGTTAAGAGTTCATGTTGAGTTAAGTGTGAATGGAGCAGTTGAGAATAAGCAGTTAAACTTTAAACTGATCTGCAGGGCACCACGGTGAAATATTTGTAGGATTTAAAAAATGCTTCCTTTCATTATTCGGAGGAGAAAGAGAAAGTGAAAAACATTCGAACAGACACTTCATATTCTTGTACACTTTGTCTGTGTGGAAATGGTGTAACAGAGATTTAACCACGTGTTTCACTGTGTTTCAGATCTCAGATCAGCGACCACAAACATGCTACGTGTTTTGTTCCTGGCTGCACTCAGTGTGCTCGCAGGTGAGAGCGAGACTGACAGCTCAAACGCAAACACTGGCTGGGTCCTTCAGAGGACAGACTTCACTCTAGACACGAGAGAATGTCTTCACCTGAAGGATGTAGTCAAGCCTAGAGCGCCTCTCGGCTTACGGACACCACTGGCTTGTCACAAGGGGTGCCATGGAACCTGGGATAGGTGGGGCTGGGGTGGATCCAAAATATTATCCAGGATGAAAGGACACACTGGTCCTAAGTTGCTACCTCATATTCTCAATTCAGACGTTTATTTTGAAGTCATGTAAATAAAATCCTGCGATCGAAGTTACCTCTTAACTTCATGTGTCTCCTTGTGTTCAGGAACTGCAACCACAGCAAACCAGACTTTTACCAGCTCAGGTGAGATGAACATCACGTCCTGCCCCATCACCTACTATGGACAGAAGTATGACAAAGTATATGTGAGTAAAAAAAACCTTCTTTCATGTGTTTTAATCAACCAACCAATAGAGAAATACTTTCCAGCTGTGTCTCCTCTCCACCCACAGGTGGCCTTCAATGCCAGCAGATTCGCCCTCTGCTTCAATGGGGAGTACAAACCTGGAATCAAAAACGACTGCATTCTGATGTCTGGAGGAACAGCTGACAGAGGCGGCCTGGCAATATACTCAAGAGAAATCCCCACTGGATCTGGGGTCCACAAACTTCTTCCTAACCTAAAGCATGCTGGGAAATGTGTCAACGTGATTCCATTAAAAGACAGCCAACAGTCGGAGGCGAGTGTTTCACAGGGGCCCATGTTGTTTTCAGTTTTACTGACTTGACGTGTGTTTACTGGGTTTCGTCTGAATTCTTTTTTTCAGGTTGAACAAATCGAACTTGGAAATTTTGGTTCACAGGCGATCCTGGCGATCAAGACGTATTCTGGATACACTCATGTTGATGTCGTAAGTGAAGTGACGGGGATGAGAGGGCGGCAGCCGCATCGTTCTTCTCTAATCTCAGTTTATTAAATCTTTGATGATTACTGTTTAATTTCCAGGAAGCAGATGCGCAGGTCAATGGCCTCACGGTTTCTAAACAGATCTTCCAGACTAATGAAACAAGGACAGGTGTCATCACAGACATGAGTGGATGCAGACTCTCAGGTTACTAAAATACTAATTTATCATTTTGCTTCAGTGAGACTTTAAAGTTTTTTTTTTTTATAAACCATGTAAATAAATCTTTCCAGGTGTTGTTTATAAGACAAATACAATAGTTCGGGACCTGAGCATCTGCTCCACTGTGTCCTGTGATGAGAGTGGCGAGGCTGCTGTGGTCAGCGACTGTGGTCCCATGGAGCGCTGCAATGGAAATGGAAGGTTTGTTTTTTCCTCTCATGTCCTGAGCTCTTCATGAGTGTCCGTCGTTATCGAACCCTGATGGTGTTACACTCCCAACCCCCAGCTGCTTCTCAAACAACGTGTGCACCGTGATCGGCTCCTCGGTCATCAGTTTTTCTGGACGAGTCCACTCGGTCCAGGACCGCTGTGGGTACACTCTGTTCAAGTCCTCATCCATGCCTGGCATCCAGTTCGTGGGGGTTTTCCAGGAAAGACGGCGCAAAGATGTCAGCTTTTTAAAAGGCGTGATTCTGCAGCTGGACAAGGCGGGAGTTCAAATCTCACTGGAACCAGGGAGCCGAGTTCTGGTGAGTTGCCCACCTGGAAAGTACAGCCAGGAAGCTGGGCAATGCTAACAGCTCCAATTGAATTCAGTGTGTTGTCTCTGTTGCTGCGATGAAGCTTGACAACAAAGAGCTAAAGCTCAACACCACAGCGATGGTGGTCCATGGTGTGGAGCTCTCCAAGGGCCGATCTGGAGTGACTGCTAAGATGTCAGCCTTCAACCACACAGTGTCTGTGCACTTCGATGGCTCCATCGCTCAGATCCACATGACTGGTACATACACCTGAAACTCCTCATTCTTCATCAGTGATATCCTTGACTTTCAGGAAGTTTTAATCATCCGTCACCCATTTTCTCTCCTGAATCTGGTAAGGACCAAATGGAACAGACGTGCACGGTTTATGTGGAAATTCCAGTCGGACTGTGAGTCAAGAAAAAGTGTCCATGTACAGTGTCGCCGGGTGAGACCTCCACCACAATAAGATGTTGCCTGGATGAAATTAAATGAAATAATCTGACGTCGTATCGTGGCCCTACAGCTGTGCAACGGTGTATAGTGAAACCGTGGACCCGACCATCGACTGCAACGCCATGACTCAATGGTAAATGCAAACTGAACGTTCTTGAAGTAGACGGTTCAAAAGCCTTTCAGTATTTTTAACATTCAGGAGACTTTCAGAAAAAATGACACCTTGTGACCTGGAGGTTGAATTTCAGTTACCCCATCACAACTTTGTAAAAACGAGAGACTGTTAGCATTAGCAGTTTTTTAGCTTGTTTGCAAGTCACTACACTTGCTACAGTTGCAGTGAGCTAGTTAGCTTCATGTTGGGCATGTACCATTACTGAGCAGACCCAGTAAAGTGTATGAATACTTACTGTTCCGTCTTTATTCCCTGCATCACTGGAACAGGTGTAATCTCTTGAAGCAGGCTCCCTTCGCTCCCTGCAACAGGCACATGGACTCAGAGCCCTTCATTACCGCCTGCGCACAAACGCTGTGTAATTACCCGGCAGTGGATGCACTCAAATGTCAGTTCCTGGAGGCGTATGTCAGAGGCTGCAGCTTCTCTAACATCACCGTGGACGAATGGAAGTCTCAGACCAGCTGCTGTGAGGCTGCGATTCAGTGTCTGTTGTTTTCAAATTGACTGGCATGTGTGTGATCAGCATCTGTATCTGTGTGTGTGCAGCTGCCCTCCGTCAGGATGCCTGTCAGGACATGTTCTGCAGCGAGCACGAGTTCTGTGGGGAGAAGAAGAACAGGGAAGCTGGCTGTGTCTGCCGGGCCATTTTTGCCTCCAAGTACAAATCAACAAGCTCCTTTGGTGAATCAACTCTGACACAACAATCTGTTTTCATTGTTGCGCATTTATGTAACAGGTGGAATGCTCACTGACCTCACATTAGGGATCAAAGGATCTGAACAGTAGATATGTTGTTGTACCTGTACAGTGACAATAAAGGGCTCGAATCTTGGGACAGCACGTTGCAACAATTTGCATCTGCATGTTCCTCCTTACTTCTCAAGTCGCTTGGACAAAAGCTAAATGGTCTTTACATTGGTCAGGTGAGCCAACGGCCTGCGAGCAGAAAGCTGCAAAGTTGACCATGGCCAAATGTCTCTTGGAGGACAAAGGCATCGACTTCTCTGTCTTACATCTCAATGATGTGGCCTGCAAAGGTGAAATGGACAATGAGACGCACATGGTGACTTTCAGCTTCAACACGAGTAAAACCTGTGGTACGGTGATCATGGTGGGTTCTTCTTAGTAGAACATATACTTCATAATTATTCGGCAGTCTAAAAATGGATTGCGATGTGAAGCCTGCATGTGTCCCGACAGGCCAACAACAGCCAGATTATCTACAAGAACACCATTGTGACGCGGAACAGCTCCATGTACGGCATAATCAACCGCCATGGCTCAGTTCATATCGATTTCTCCTGTCGGTACGATCAGCCAGAGACCAAGAGCTTTTCCTTCAAGCTCAAACACAGGTGTGTGCGGTTCCCTTCAGTGAGGGCTGAGAACTGAGCTTCACTTTGTGAGAAAGGAAGACAACGAAATGTGTCCTTGTCTGGTTCCAGCTCTGTGACCCAGCAGATGGCTTCTGGACGATGGGTTTACAATCTCACCATGAAGGTCTACACCAACGCTGACACCAAGGAAGCCTTACAGCCGGATGGTAGGATCCAGCTGGATGAGAAGATGTGGGTGGATCTGAAGGCGGATGGGCTGGATGATAAAATTGTTGCTATGGTGACGGAGTCCTGCTGGGCGACCGATCAGCCTAACCCAAACGGAGTCCTGAGATATGACCTCATCATCAAAGGGTGAGATCATAAACTGCATGTCTCCATTTACCCCATCATGAAAATGCGAAGCCATGAAATCACATGTGCTGTCCTGTGTTTGTGAGCAGCTGCCCTAACCCCGCCGACTCCACGGTGAAGGTGGTGAACAACGGACAAGGAACATCCAACACCATCTCCTTCAAAACGTTCCAGTTCATTGGCCAGGAAGGTGGAGTCTACCTGCACTGCAAGGTCGAGCTGTGTGTCAAGAAGGGGAACGCCTGCACTCCGGTGTGTGGACAGCTCCCAGATAACCAAATAACTTTAAGTTCTAAGAGCTCATGCTCGTATCGAAGTTAGGCCTTCCCTCCTCAAACTATCATTTCATCTCCTCAGAGGTGTGGCCTGGGTGAGAGGAGACGGAGATCGGCCTTGTCCAAGTATGAGGATGGAAACCCTGCCTACATCAAACTGGCCTGGACTTACTGAGTAAGTGTGATTCACCTGTAGGGCTGCCTAACTGCATGGTGGTCCTGTTGGGTTGCATTGCAAGTTTTCAGCCAATTGAATCATCTTCAAACGCTGGATATGCCCCGCTCCCGAGACCAGTGCCTAACCTGGATCTGGTTATTCTTCTCAGGTTTCCATGGAAACTCAGACTCCTCTTTGCTCCAGATCTCGGCTGGCCCATAAACATATCAACTCCAGACATCAGGCTGATCCTGTCTGGTGTTGATCTGCAGTTGTTTTCTGTGTTGGGGTGAAAATGGTGTCTGCATTAGAGGTGGTGAATATGTTCCCAGGTGAATGTGTGACCTTAGTGACCTTAGTGTCCTCAGGACATGAGGAATGAGAAGGTTCTATATGGGATAAAGGCGTCTGTTGGTGGTGAGGTGATGATTGTTTTGGGAATGGAATGAATTATTTATTTGTGTATAATCAATAAAATGAATCAGTGGAATGTTTGTGGAGTTGCGCTTCCCTCCCTGTCCATTGGTTTGTGTTATACAGTACTTTGTGTATTTTTGTGAGCAAGCCGATCAGGATAGAAGGAGGGAGCAGATCCAGAAATTTTTAATGACTCTCTTTAACAGTAGCATTTATCAAAATAGCGTCTCACCTTACATGGAATGATGGCCCCTGTTTGACAGACCTGGGCCAAGCATGAGCCGTAGAAGTTCTGCATGTCAATTTTAATACATCAAATTGAAGTTTGAGCAAACACACAAACACATTAAGTGTGACCCATTAGCAGTTGCTTGCAGCTGTACCTCCATGGATGAGGACATTTTCACACCTGCCCTCATTAGCATCACCTAACAAGGCCCCTGCAGTCAGAGGTGTCGCTGCAGCACAAAACAAACAACCATCGACGATCAACACATGATGTAACTGCTCCCCTGACTCACAGCTCAAAGTTAACAGTCAACTTTTGTATTTTTTAAAGTTGAAGAACTTCAACCTGAACGTGCCAAAGCTGGGGCCACGTTGTTGCATCACCGTAAAGCATCAGTATTCCACTGCATCAGTCGCCGTTCCTGAACTTCTTTTTTAACTTTTAGAGTTTATTCAGGACTTGCTCAACACAACCCACATATTCCGCTGCAGCCGTCTCCCACTGGAGCTTTTCATGGACCGGTTTCGTCCGCGAGGCTCCTTCAAATTTCCCCTGTATTTCTCCACTGCAACGCTTTTTACATGGGGGTTAGTGGGTCCTCAATTGCTCCTCTCCCACTGCTGCTACATGTCTGTTAACTGGCACCATTTCAGCCTGACTCCAGTGGCTGCCAGTCTATTTAAATATATATATACATATATAATTTGATTTCTTCTGTTTATTAATATCATTGTGCTCATGATTGGGTGACCCAAACCTTATCAGCACTAACATCAGCTTTACAAAATCTGGTGCCTGGTGTTGTTTAGCCTCTCAGCTGTTTTACATGTACAGTGCCTATCATAAGTATTCACCCCCTTGGATGTTTTACACTTTTGTTGCTTTCATAAATCAATCATGGTCAATAAAATTTGGCTTTTTTAACACAAAAATTTATAGGAAAAAAATCTGTAATGTCAAAGTGAAAACAAATTTCTACAAAGTAATGTCAATGAAACAAAAATATATAAAGAAATATAATTGTTTGCATAATTATTCACCCCCTTCAAGTCAGTATTTTATAGATGCACCTTTGGCGGCAATCACAGCAGTGAGTCTGTGTGGATAAGTCTCAATCAGTCTTGTACATCTGCCCACAGCAATTTTGCTCCATTCTTCTTTGCAAAACTGCTCAAGCTCTGTCATGTTGCGCGGGTTGCGGGCATGAACAGCCCTTTTCAAGTCCAGCCACAAATTCTCTATAGGATTGAGGTCTGGGCTTTGACTCGGCCACTCCAGAACATTTACCTGGTTCTTTTTTAACCATTCCTGTGTAGCTTTTGCAGTATGCTTTGGATCATTGTCTTGCTGGAAAATAAATCTTCTCCCAAGCCGTAGTTCTCTTGCAGACTGAATAAGATTGTCCCCCAGGATTTCGGTGTATTTTGCAGCATTCATTCTGCCCTCGATCTTTACAAGCCTTCCAGGTCCGGCTGCTGAGAAACATCCCCACAGCATGATGCGAGGAATCTTCAACAGTGGCTTTCTCACTGCCACTCTCCCATAAAGCTTTGACCGGTGAAGAACCCGGGCAGCAGTTGCAATATGCATTATGATATATGATTTGAGCAATTCTGTGCCAATCTTTGGCGGGCCGGATAAAAAAGGCAAACGGGCCGCATGTGGCCCGCGGGCCGTAGTTTGCCCACCCCCGCCATAGGGTATTATATATACTCATGTTAAAGGGGAAAAATACCCAATAAGGTACATAAAACATACAGGTTGTTTGTATTCAAGTCTCGAGCATGCAGGCCCATCGCAGGGCATCACTTCCTGTGTCAGACGTCAGAGTGACCAACCTCTGGAACAAGCTGAGTCCGGCTCAGTGACAGCGTGAAACTGATTCCCTCAGAGCGGGCCTGTCCCGGAGCAGCAGCGCCCTCTGCAGCCACACACGGTGACTCTCTCTGGTGGTAGAGCCATGAAGTGGATATTACCCATGATCCTCTGCTCTCTAAACCAGATGAGCAAAGCCACCAAACTCTGTTTGGAATTCTTCTTATGTTAAAACTCTCCTGCTGAATGTTAAAGCCATGAACTCTGGTTTTTATGAACTTGTTCCTGACTCAGTGGATTCATACCAAGGCTCAATAGATGTATCAGCACCAAACTGCACAGACTTAGAACCAAATCCAGATTCCTGGAATTGGTTCTGTCCGGATTAATATTCACATGTAATGTATTTCACAAGGTGATGAGTTTTCTTTTTGTTTAATTTCACCGATGTGTTCGAGGACAGGATGGGTAGTGAAACAGAATTCCTCTGAGCACGGCCATCAGCCCAGTGCTTGATGGACAGCTCTTGAGGAGGAGGTTCCCGCTGAGCTGTGGCACGAAGGAGCAACCAGGAGGAGCGAGATAAAAGCGAGTACGACAGGAGAGACCACCAGTCGGCGGCTTCTCCTGCCTGACGATGGAGACTCCGGAGGGAGGTGAACTCTGCTTCCCTCGACTCAACAACTCCTGCAGGAAGCCCAGCCACCCGTACACCGAGGCCATGCTCATCTACGTCCTGCTCTCCTCCATCTCCATCATCACCGTGGCTCTCAACCTGCTCGTCATCATCTCTATCTCCCACTTCAGGCAGATATCTTTCTTCTCCTTCTTCCATGTGCTGGTGTAACTAATGAAATAACTTCGGTGTGTGACAGTGCAGTGATGATATTCTCCCTGCAGGCAGCTCCACACCTCCACCAACCTCCTCCTCCTCTCCCTGGCCATCTCGGACCTCTTTGTCGGCATCCTGCTGATGCCGGTTGAGATAATCTACATAGAGAAATGCTGGTTTCTGGGTGACATCGTGTGCACGCTGTATTATGTCATAGACTACATCATCACCTCGGCCTCTGTCTCCACCATGGTGCTGATATCCATTGACCGCTACATTGCCATCTGTGACCCTCTGCGTTACCCCAGCAAAGTGACCAAGAGACGAGCACAAGCGTGTGTCTGCTTCTCTTGGGTTTATTCTGTCGTCTACAGGATTCTGCTCCTGAATGATCAGCTGCAGGACCCGGGCAGGTCCAGCTCCTGCTTCGGGGAGTGCATGGTCATCATCGGTTACATTGCGGGAGTCGTTGACCTCATCTTCACCTTCATCATACCCATCGCTCTCATCATAGTTCTGTACCTCAGAGTGTTCGTGGTGGCCCTGGCCCAGGCTCGAGCCATCAGGTCTCACGTCATGGCCATGACGGCCCAGCGTGCAGGGACTGTGAAGAAGACAGAAATGAAAGCGGCCGGGACTCTGGGCCTTGTGGTCGTTGTGTTTTTGATTTGTTTCTGTCCGTACTTTTTCCCGACTCTGGCAGGCGGAGACACATCCATCGATGCCTCGTCTGTAGCCGTCGAGATCTGGCTGGCACATTTTAACTCGTGTCTGAACCCGATCATCTATGCCTTCTTCTACCCCTGGTTCAGAAAATGTATTAAACTAATTCTGACTCTGAAGATCCTGAAGCCTGGCTCCAGAGATATCAAACTCCTGTAGAGATGCTCACACGCTGATAGATGCTGATTGTTCCGTGTGAATGCTTCATTAATGCTCGCCTGGTGTTTTACACGAGCGTGTGATTTAAAGATGCTGAACAGGTGAAGGGACGTTGTGATTGAGAAGATGCAGTTTGTTACGTCAGTTTGTTTGTGAATATATTTAAAACAGGACTGTTCTGGACAGACAAATTTAGTTACGTCAAACATAGTTTTGTAGAAGTTGTTTTAACTTGAGCACACGTTCTGTGACATTATACTTATATATTATAGGAAATACTTGTGTAAAGTTCTCAATGTGTTTCAAGATAATGAATGAATAACGTGAGGATTCAGAATTGATCTTTTCATATGTCACTGTTTAATCTAAAGTTTTTTGGTTTTTTTTTGACATTTCTCTGTGAACATCACTGCTGGTAGAAGACAATTAAAATCCTGACTTTTGTAATCTCCCTGACAACAGTCACAGGTCGACGTTTTGAATATTGAGATGGATTTGCAAGTAGGAGTGGAGGAAGGAAAGAGATAAATGAGTGTGAGACGTGGCTCAGGTGACAGTGAGGGCTCCTCTCCTCTCTCTCTGAACATGGAGGCCCTGGAGGAGGCCGAGCTCTGTTTTCCCCAGATCAACAGCTCCTGCAGGAGGAGCAGCCTCCCTCACTCAGAGCTCATTTACAGTGTGCTGTCCTGCATCACTCTACTCACTGTGGTTCTCAACCTGCTCGTCATCATCTCCATCTCCCACTTCAGGCACAGACCAAATCACACTTTTCTCCACATGGCCTTTAAGATGCTTGTTTCTCTGCTTCCAGCTCATGGAACACTGATGACTTAGAGTCGTTCATGGTGCTGTAACTGCTGAGTGCACACACTGTGACGTCGACATGTGAGATATATTGATGTTCTCCTGTTTCAGGCAGCTCCACACCACCACCAACCTCCTCCTCCTCTCTCTGGCTGTGGCAGACTTTTGTGTGGGCGTCCTGCAGATGCCGGTTCTTCTTCTTCACAACCAAGGCTGCTGGTACCTGGGCAGTTTCATGTGTGGCGTGCATTACTTTCTAGGTTTCCTCGTCATCAGCGTGTCCGTAGGCAGCATGGTGCTCATATCGGTCGACCGCTACGTGGCCGTCTGCGACCCCATGTTTTACAGCAGCAGAGTCACTCTGAGGAGAGTGAAACTCTGTGTGTGTCTGTGCTGGATGTTTTCTACCGTTCACAGCAGCTGGATTCTGAGAGATTTCTTACAAGGGCCCAACAGGTATAACTCCTGTTATGGAAACTGTGTAGTTGTCGTCAGTTTTGATGAAGGGCTCGTGGACCTGGTCGTGACCTTCTTAGGCCCCATTCTGGTGATTGCAGTTCTGTACCTGAGAGTCTTTGTGGTGGCGGTGTCTCAGGCTCGAGCCATGCGCGGCCACGTCGCAGCTCTGGAGCGCTCTGTGTCTGTAAAAGCTACGAAATCTGAGCTGAAGGCTGCCAGGACTCTGGGTGTGGTCATTGTTGTGTTTCTCCTCTGCTCCTGTCCATATTATTGTTTCGCTGTTGCGGCTGAAAGTAACTTAGTCGGCGCATCATCTGCTCCTGTGCAGATTTGGTTCTTGTATTTTAATTCTTGTTTAAACCCAGTGATTTATGTCTTCTTCTACCCTTGGTTCAGAAACGCCATCAAACACATTGTTACACTGAAGATTCTTCAGGCTGGCTCCAGAGAGGGCGCAGTGCTGTAGAGTGGGAGGGAGCAGCTGAGAGGAAATCTTCTAAATACAGCCTCTCTCAATATACGGATACAGAAGCGTCTTTGGTTGTGATGTGTGACTGAAGTCAGATGAAAACCTGAATGGAGAAACTGAAATCCGACTTATTTATACGATGGATGTTTGGTGTTAAGAAAATATATAGTTTAGTCATTCTCCTGTAAAATATATAATACAGATAATTTGGAAATATGTATATATATTTTAATCCTAATTATATGCATGAAGTTTTTTAAAAATCCAATGATTTCCAATCATTATTATCACATTTTAATTAATAGTTGTATTTTTATGATTATATATGATTGATTATATGATTATATATGATTATATATTTAAAAAGAGCCAAGTCTTTATTTACCAAAATATCACTGCAATGTTTTTGAAATTATTTGAAGTCAAAATAAAATAACAATATTAAGCTATGGGAAAGCGATAAAATAAATGGTATAAAACTGAACTCAAGCTGACAATAAAATAAAAGTGAGCTGCACCATTAATAATTGGACTCATTGCTTTATTTACTGGTAATTCATTAGGCTCCATGTTCTCAGTGGGCCGTCTCATTGTTTCTGTCATAGAACTTTTGTTTCCTTTCTTGTAACAAGTGATGAGAGAACAACCAGAGACCAGAACAGTGTTGTTTAAAGGCAGAGTAACACACAGTCATGTTTTCTCTTATGAGTTCGACATGTGTGGAGAGATAGCAAAATAAATGAGTATAAAAGAAAAGTGTCATCTGGGAATAATCTTTGCACCACTGAACTGTTTGGATACTTTTCTTGTCTCATATTATTGTGTCGATGTCATTGCTGAATTTGCCTGTGGGACTGGAGGAAGGAAAGAGATAAATGAGTGTGAGACGTGGCTCAGATGACAGTGAGGGCTCCTCTCCTCTCTCTCTGAACATGGAGGCCCTGGAGGAGGCCGAGCTCTGCTTTCCCCAGATCAACAGCTCCTGCAGGAGGAGCAGCCTCCCTCACTCTGAGCTCATTTACAGTGTGCTGTCCTGCATCACTCTACTCACTGTGGTTCTCAACCTGCTCGTCATCATCTCCATCTCCCACTTCAGGCACAGACCAAATCACACTTTTCTCCACATGGCCTTTAAGATGCTTGTTTCTCTGCTTCCAGCTCATGGAACACAGCAGCAGAGTCACTCTGAGGAGAGTGAAACTCTGTGTGTGTCTGTGCTGGATGTTTTCGACCGTTCACAGCAGCTGGATTCTGCAGTACTTCTTAAAAGACCCGGACGAGTACAACTCCTGTTATGGCAAGTGTGAAGTCGCTGCCAACTTTGATGAAGGGCTCGTGGACCTGGTCGTGACCTTCTTAGGCCCCATTCTGGTGATTGCAGTTCTGTACCTGAGTGTCTTTGTGGTGGCGGTGTCTCAGGCTCGAGCCATGCGCGGCCACGTCGCAGCTCTGGAGCGCTCAGTGTCTGTAAAGACTACGAAATCTGAGCTGAAGGCTGCCAGGGTGTTGTCACTGTTGTGTTTCTACTCTACTCATCTGCTGCGGTATTCTTCTTGTATTTGAATTCCTGTTTAAACCCGGTGATCTATGTCTCCTTCTACCCTTGGTTCAGAAACGCCATCAAACACACTCGCGCCTCCCCTCCTCTTCTTCCTCCTCTTCCCCTCCCTCTGGTTCCAGGTCCACACATTGTCACACTGAAGGTTCTGCAGCCTGGCTCCAGAGAGAGCACAGTGCTGTAGAGCCAGAGAACTGTCTTCATTTCTCATGGTCTTTTTTTGTACGTTACAAATGTAATAACATGGCGCAGAACCAGTACCAGTCAGTACAAAGTGTCTTTCTGTCCAGAGTTCTTTTATTTTTTAACTCTAAATACACTTCCATTACACAAATGTACACCAGAGGTTCCATTATGCAACTTCACCACGAGATGGCGCTCTTGTTTTACTGAAGTCAGATGAAAAGTGAATGGATTGATATATATAAATATATGTCGTATACCTATAGTATATGTATGAGGTTTTTGTCCACTGCTTTTTCATTTTTAGAATTGAAATTATTTCTTTAAAGAAAATCAATATCATCATGAATTAAAAAATACCCAAGTCTATTTATCACGATATCACTGCCACGCATTTTAATATCATTTGAACACTAAATAAAAATAAAATTATACCATATAAGTTGCATGTAATTGCAACAAATTGCATCATTGATAAATTGACTCATTCATTTATTTACAAACAATAAAGTTTTTACCTCTTTAATCAAGCTAATGTTGGATTTTAAACCTATAATTGACTGACTATCAGTCAAAAGTGATGAACGCTGCTTCACTGTTTTTATTCCACAGCGGAGTTAACTCAGAGGAAAAGTTTAGAGAGAAACATGAAGCACAGACACGTCTTGTCAGGAGTCGTTGGTAAAGGTCACTATATGCGCCCATGTGAACCGTGCAGTGGTAAAGGGGAGGCCCGGGCGAATCCAGCGGGGAACCAGTAGATTTCCCCATGATACTTGTTGCTAAGGAATATTGTGTTTGCGGCAAGCTGCAACTCGGGGCTCGATAATTACTCAAACAAAATGTGTCACATATACTTATCGTTATAGTCTTTATTTGTCAGTACTATATAATAATACTATATAATAATAATTATTATTATTATTATATTGTACTGACAAATAAAGACTATAACTATATAACTATAACAATAATTAGGATGATAATAATAATAATGATTATAAGAAGAATGAAAATGTCACTAATTTCATTTGGAACGTTGCAAAAATATTTCTTGCTCTTTTAATAAATAATGAGTAAATAATCAAATGAAATCACTGCAGCTTTGTAACATTCAACAACATTCAAGCTTTGTAAATAAAAGAACATATTTATTGACAGTGCAACACATGTTCACGTTCTGGACTCCCTGCGTGTAGGCTGACACAAAGTGTTTTGCTAATAATGAAGTGTAGAATTTAAATACGCTCCAGGAGAAATGTAGAGTTGTGATGTTTTTAATGTCAACAGGTTTTTACAGGCAAGTTTAACTTTGGACAGTTTGAGGCCGTAGATCACGGGATTCAGAAGAGGCTGAATCACCATCGCGTACGCAGACAGGAAAACACAGAGGGGGTACGGGACCGAGGACACGTCAAACCTCTGACTGATCAAACTGTAAAAACAGGCGAACACAAAGCTGACGAGGGACATGAAGTGCGGAGTGCAGGTTTCCAAAGCCTTCGACCTGGTCTCTATGGAACATTTTAGACACACCAACAGGATATTCCCATAACTGTACGAGATGTAAGTGACGGGACCGGTCACCGTCACGATGAGGCCGAAGAACACGTCATGAACCAGCGACACCGTTCTGTCCGCTGAACAAGAAAGTTCAGCAACTAAGTGATGCGCACAAAATACTTTGTGAATGACATTGCCACAAAACTTCAAACGAATGGTAAAAGAGAGTAAAACTCCGATCTCTAAAAAACAGAAGATCCAGATAAAAATGATGACGAATTGTACTTTTCTTTTTGTTATTATGACGTTGTAATCTAAAGGTTTGCAAATGCATACGTAGCGGTCATAGGCCATGACTGTTAACGTTCCAAATTCAATAGTTCCATACGTGTGAATGTTAAAAACTTGAATGAAGCAGAAGGAGGCGGAGATTTCATGAGTCTCAGACAAGATGTGCACCAAGAAGCAGGGCAGCAGAGACGTGCTGCCGTAGATCTCATTCACAAACAGGCCGCACAGGAACAGATACATGGGCTCGTGCAGGCTGTTGTTCTTAAAGATCACGACGATGAGCAGAGAGTTAGCAACAATCACTGTAATGTAAAAGAGCAGAGCCAGAGTGAAGTACAGGTACTTCAACTGACCCACGTCGCCATACATAGCCAACACAAACGACAGAGGTTCAGTCGAGTTCTCCGTCGCCATCGCACCCCAAACAGAATCACACAGTTACAGCAATATGGGTGGTTACAAAATCCAACAACGGAAAAGCACGACAGAATGAATTACGTTACGTGTTTATAAATATTGCTAACAACCTACATTAAAACATTTCAGGATACAAGAGTTCAGACAAAAGCACATTTGAGAGACAGTTAAAAGCTGTGATCAGTCGTGTATGTACCATTCTGCCATATTTCACGTTTTAATAGTTTTAGTACTTCACCTGAGTCAGATGAGGAAGGTGAAGGAGCCCTCCTCCTCCTCCTCCCCACTGCGGCAGACTGCAGCAGGTTCTCCACCTTTATACTGCAGCTGGGAAAAAAAGAAAACAGCAGAGTGTGATGCAAGTCCAGACTGACCTTAACAATCCAGTGTAATTTGTATTTTTAAGAATTCCTCGAGGGAATGTCATCAAACCCTCACGCTGACGTAATGGTCCAGTTGTAAAGCTCAGGTGAACGAGATTGATGGGCAGAAACTGAATGTTTTTGTGTTTGTATTGTATTAAATTGTTGTTTTCTCTTGAGTTTCTTGTCGTCTTGAGGGAGATTTTCAACAATCAAACTAGACTGCCACTGGGGGAGCCCAGGGGCCCAGAGAGGAATAAAACAAATATTTGCAGTCTCTGCCCGGATCTCAGAGTAGTTTTTTCAGGGGTGAAAACACGCCGGTCTTGGAGGGGCTGATAATTGTTCCATTCTGGAAAGTGGTGCAGAGAAAAAAAAAATTTGAATAATGATGACAAGTATTGTGCGGTGTGTTCAAAGTACTCTGTTAAATGTGTGTGTGTGTGTGTGTGTGTGTGTCACTGCAGCCAGGGAAACAGAGGCGAACACACAGCACTGACTCTAGGACACTTAGCAACCGGCTCGAACAAACGGACACAGCAGCATATTCAGCTTTTGGTGCATTACCACGCCTCGTCCCACCAGCTTGTGACGGCATCATGAAGGAGCCGTCTCTGTCCCGGCTGAGTCGAGGCTGTGGTCGATTCAACTCGTCCAAGAGAAGCCCTGGAAGACACGATGGACGTCTGGACATCTGCTACACCCCACAGGTACACTAACTATGTTGTGGGAATACATATGATATAGTATTTGTATATATTATACGCATCAGTCCCCAACCAACTGTCCATTAATTAACAAAATAATCCATTCAACTTCCCAAGGATTTCTACATCTGGAAGTCCCAGGAGTCTCTGCTGCGTTTGTCCACCAGCGGCCGTCTGCTGGCGGACGCAGAGTCTGCCCTTCCAAAGACGTACAGCACTCGCAGGGGTCCACTGCTGCTGTACTCCCAGGTATTTACCTATTACTATGGAGACGGTAGCTATGATAGCCCTTGGGTGACAAGGGTCATTTGGACAGGGGACAGTCAATAAGATATTTACAGCCTGTTTATGACAGACAAACCATGAAACTGAACCTTTCCTTTAAATCCAGGACCTGGTTTCTATGGACACCGGCTGTGGGTCAGTCTCTGGGAACAGGAAGAAGCGGGTTGTGCGACGGTATTATCCACAAGTGGAGAAGCAGCTCCGCACCCTGAAGGAGCTGACTGCGGCCATTTTGAGCTACAGCAACAGTCCGGTAGATGGGAGCGACTTCTTCCATTCCATGTATATCTTTCAGTGAACTCCTCCACAGTTACATCTGATGTGTCTCCTCTCTCCAGTTCTCTTCCACACTCGCGCCTCCCCTCGTTCCTCCTCTTCCCCTCCCTCTGGTTCCAGATGTTCCAGGTCCCAGTCCTCAGCCCGTTCGGCCCACACCGGCTCAGCTCAGTCCGGAGGTGTTTGTGCGGTTGGACCCGGTGTGGCTTCCCGCAGAGGAGAACACTGGACATCTGGAGAATCAACCTGAAGGTACAGGTGGAGAGATTCTCTTCCCAACACACAGTTGGACTTGAGTCCGTTTTTGCTTTTTGACGAGATGAAAGTGTCTGAAAGGATAAAACGTTATCCTGAAGTGTCTCCTCTCTGCAGACACACCGGAGCTAAACGACAGCAGCAGAGTCAGGCTGGATGTGTTCCTCCACATAACCTGTGCCTCCACGAGTCCAGCCCCTCAGACAGAGCCTCAGTCCTGGGCACACCACGGAGCTGTAGTTCCTGGAGAACCAGAGGAAGATCAGGTGTCTTCCTTGATTCTGTTAATGATCCGTTATTGTTGCAGATGTGAATTGTGTGTAATCCTTGTTCTTCACCACCAACTGCAGGCGTTCTGTGAAACGTGTCTGATGCAGGCTGAAGGTTCACAGGATACTGGAGTAAACCATCAGAGCGCAGGGGGAGATCTGCGTGTCGATGACACGGAGGATGATCCCGACTGTGAGAGAGCGATGAGCGGGAGCCGACACAGGAGGACAGGTAACAGCCAAAACTATTAGTATAAGGACAAATGGAGGTGAGGTTCTGATTGGTTATGGTGATCTCCAACACACAGGACTGAACCTTCTTCCAGTGGAACTGGGAAAATCAGCCGGTTACAGATCCTCTGGAGAGAAGACAGACTGGATAAGACATCAACTTCCAGGACAGCCCAGCGTCCATCAGGTGTGAGTGGGCGAGGCTGTCATTGCCCAAAGAAAAGATCAAAACCAATAGTGACTGAAATACCAGTTTGTTTTGTGTTGAAACGTTTCAGTTGGACGGTTCCAAACACCGTGCACGGCGTCTGCCTCCCATGGAGGTTCCTCCAGCACGAGTGATCCAGGACCAGCAGGACGCCCGACCACGATCAGAAAAAGACACGGTTCAGTCCAGGGAAAATCTGAATAGAGTCCGTCTGCCTCCTTTGGTTCTACCCTCATTGTGTCCTGAACAAGAGGGTACACAGAGGAGCTCCTCGTTATCAACGGGTCATAAATAAGGACCAGATTTTAATTTTAATCATGAGGTTGTCAAACACTGAACTTCAGTTTCTGTGTTCCACCCCCTCTCTGTATCTCAGAGAAGATGAGTCTGAAGCAGAGACGAGAAAAAACAGAGAGACCTCACTTTAAAAAGCAGACGGCAGCAGGAGAAGGAGGACTGCCTTTTGAGAAAGGTGCTAGGATTCTGCTGGAGCCTGGACATGGTACAGTGCACACACACACACACACACACACACACACACAGCCAGGATACCGCTCATTGAGTTTAATAAAATGTTTCTCTACATTTAAAGATGTCAGTCTCCTCCTCCTCCTCCAGAGACTCCTCTTCCTCCAGTGTTGCGTTGCGTTGTGGGACAGAAAGGTCCGGGCAGGCAGAGCTCTTTGGCTTACCTCCAGAACCAACTGCCTGACCTCCAGGATCCCTGCCGGTCCAGGGGTGTGGTCAGGGGCCTTCTACCTCTGGAGCTGAGAGGTAACTGGAGGCGGAGCAAACCATTTTCCTCCCAGTATGAAGTAAATATACACAGATGTGTCCCACATGCGGTTGATCAGTCTCGACAGGGTTGGGTCAGCTGCCAATCAGAGGGTCCAAACACCAAGTTGATTTTAATCAAACTAATTCAAATGTCCTTGAAGCTTTACCAGAAAGTGTCGTGTCCTCAGATTTACAGGATGGCAACCTTGTTGGCAGCCTGATCCTGGGCCCTGATGGCGAAATCATTCAACTGTCGCTGTACGACAGCAGCAGCCAGGACCTGCCTCCTGAGGAACCTGGAACGCAGCAGCAGGGTACGAAGGACGAGCCGAAACCTGCACGTCTTACAGCAGAGGGTTCAGCTCTCCAGGTTCTGTCAGCAGAGGGAGAGACGTTACCCTGGATCATCGTGCTGCAGCCTGAGGACACACACAGAGGTCTGTGCGCGCACACACACACACACACACACACCCTTTGTGTCTTTGTCCTGACCCATGAGCGTCTCTTTGTGCGTAGACAAAGCAGAGGAGCTGAACATGGACGCTCCAGTGAGGAACCATCATCTGCCCACACATAAGGTCAGTCAGTGTCAAGATTCTTTCCAGGTACCAGGAGTTTTTTTACTACTCTGTACTCTGTGCCGTTTACTCCAGGGAACAGAACGTCCTGGGCCTGTGGGTCATCCTGCAATGGGGGGGCGAAGAGTCGGAACCACGCAGGTCCGTCAGCTTGTTCTGTCTTGTTTTCTGTCTCCTCTGACCCAACATGATTTAACACACTGGAGGGAAGCACCACCAGCTCACTACTGATGAACTGGGATCTCTGCTCTCTCACCAGTCCCCACATGTCCAAGACTCCTCTGACACATGCTCAGCCACCAGTTCAACTGACACAGGTTCAACTCTCATTTTATATCAATTATGTTTTAATTATAATTTAATTGTAATTGATTTTTTGTTGGGTTTAGTGGAAAATACAAACAGTGCTGAATCAGCGATGGAACCATTAAAAAAACCAATGAAGGAGGTGAGAAACAACGTTAGGATGCTTCCAAGGAGGGAGAGGTTGGAGAAGCCAGGAGGAGGCCAGGCTGAGGAGGAAGAGAAGGAGGAGGATGAGACAGGACAGACTGAGCATTTGTCTCCATCACCGCGCTCGGGGTTTGTTTGATTCACCTTTGATTTGAGGTTTTCATTTAAGCTTTGTTAAATTCCCCAGAAACATGAAGTCTTCTGGACGTCCCTCATATGAAGGTTAATCCAAAAAGGTGTGAACTGTAAAAATATTCTTATTTTGACCCAGTCAATCCAGAGAGAAGCTTCAAGAGGAAACGTTTGGCAGCGAGCAGAACGTCAGACGAGCTGCATCAACAGAAGAAGCTGAGAACAGAAGGAGGAGGAGCATTAAGAAGAAGGATGCAGAGGATGCTATGATGATGCGTAGGAAAGGTGGTAAAACTGCAGAAGCAGAGGGACAGAAGACATCCGTCAGAGACAGAGGACAGCAGAGACAAAAAACAGAAGACACTTCTCAACCAATCAGGGGCCAGAAAGGAGAGAAGCGGACAGACAGAACAGCAGCAGAGACTCCTCTCTCAATGGTGAGAACTGGCATCCACACTGAAGCTGTGTTCAGTAAAGTTGTTCTTCTCTCAAAGTCTGAGGTAATCTGCCCTGCAGGTAAAAGAAACGAGAGATATGAGGGAAGCGAGAAGAGGAGAGGTGAAGAAGAATGTGGAAGGAGAAGGAGGTGGAGGAGAAGTGGTAGCAAGGCAGAAGGAAGTGTCTACTGGGAGGAAGAGGAGGAGGAGGAGAGGGAGGCTCTCAGACAAAGACGTGGTTGTTGGTAAGACATGGAAACATTAAGGCAAAAGTTCCTTTTTCACATTTCAAATTCAAATTCAAATTCAAATTTATTCACCTTTTCATTTCTCCACAGAAATGACCTTCGACCCCGCGGAGAAAGCGGAGGTGGAGAACCACCGGGAGCTGGAAGAAGACCAGTCTCTCCCACGATCCCCCGAAAGCTCGTCTTCTACACAAACCCACAGAACCGAAGCAAAGACGTGTGAAGACGAGGAAACGGATCCTCTCTCCAGCACCGAGGAACGCAGAAGCCTCAGGTCCAGTGACGCTGCGTCCCAGCTCCCTCAGAGGAGCTCCAGGAGATCTGCAGCCTCCTCCTGTGGGGGGGCAATGGCAGCCAGCGCCGCAGGTCTCTCTTCAGCGTGTGGGCGTCTGTCGTCATGTTCCACCGTCATGGTGGCGGACGAACAGCTGATGTTGAACCCACTGAAGCCGGAGGTCGGTAGAACGTGTACTGAATTCAATAATAATTCAAATTATTCACAGTTATTTATTTGGATTTCCTGTGTTTTAGCTTCCCAGAATGAGTCAGGAGGAGGCTGCTGCTCTGCGCCTGGCCCAGCGCAAAGAGCTACGGATGCAGGAGGTGGAGAGGAAGAGGAGGGAGCGAGAGGAAGAGGAGAGGAGGCAGCAGGAGAGGGAGCAGAAGGAGGAGAGGATGAAGAGCGAGCTGGATGAAGAGAGGAGGAAGAGAGCTGAGGAGCTCAGGTCCCAACTTCAAGGTCACAAGTGAAAAAGTTTATGGCCCCCTGCTCCATCACTGACCTTCTGAATCCATCCTCAGACTGAAGAAGCTGGCAGAGGAGGAGAAGAGGAGGAGGCTCGAGGAAGAGGAGCAGGCACAAGTTAGACGGGAACAGGCGCAAAGAGAAATGGAGAGGAGGAGTCAGGAGGTGAGGAGAAGGCACATGGAGCGGGTGAGGAGGATGAGAGAGGAGGAGGAACAGAGGAAGAAAGGTGAGAGGAAATAAAGGAGGATAAGGGAAGGAAGAGAAGGAGACAAGTATTCAGACTCTTGTTTTCTTCCTCCTCTAGCGGAGCTTGAGCGTTTGCAGGAAGAGGAGCAGCAGAGGCAAGAGGAGGAGAACAGAAAGCTCCAGGAGATGGATGAGGGTGAGAGGATGGAGTACCTCCGTATGAAGGAGCAGGAGGAAGAGGAGAGGAGGAAGAGAGAGGAGGAAACCAAAAGGAGAGAAGCGGAGGCCGCTCTGTGGGCCTCAGAGCAGGCCAGGCTACAGGCAGAGCAGCTCGCCAGGTTGGTTCTGGCATTATTTATCTCAATGATCCTTTTCATATGATTTTTACTGAAATAAAGGAAACATGATTTAATGTTGCCACATATCTGCTCCCTCTTGGTGCAGGGAGGTGGCGCTGTTGCAGCAGCAGCTGGCCTTCAGGAGGGGTCTGGAGCTGGAGGCTGGAGGCCTGGAGAAAACTCAGGGAATCTCCAGGCCATGGATCTACTCGTATTTCAGTTTAATGCAGCTCCTGGGTCTGACTCCATCTGAAGCCGAGGCGCCGACTTGACGAGTGGAAACGACTGAAAACTCTTTACACTCTGATTCAGTCGACTTTCAACTTTAGAAGAGAAGTTTTGTTCAGGCCCAGAGATGATGTAAGGCAACTGTAATGAAGAGCTCTGCTGTGACGTCCCTGATGGGCTGACCTCAGGGAACAGCCTCACTCCATCCAGCTAATTACTGAACGGCCCAATGTCCACTGTGTGTCCCCCTCAGGGGACAAGCCTCCACACAACAACCTCACACGGGACAACCACACACATTTAATGTGTTTTATCATTATTCGGTCTCAAAGTCTGTCGTCAGTGTGACAAGTTTCTCATTTTATATATTTAATGATTCACTTTAAAGAACTGTGCAGGGTAAGATTCAAAGGCTTTAGGACGTCCAGTCATCACAGTGGAACTGGTCATTGTGGGATTATCTTTGTTATCCTGTGAGTGCAATTAAACCAAGGGAGCCACAGTGGAGTAGGAAGGAGTCTGAAGACGTAAACAACCCGGTCTCTAAAGTACGACCATGTCCACCTGCTCTCTCTGTGACACGCTTGAAAAAAGTTTTTACACTTGAGGATGAAAAGTAGATCATTTAAATAGAGTGCAGTGGAAATGTCAGGTTTGGATGGAACTAATGATGTTTGCCATTTTGATAAAGAACAAAACAGTTTGTTTTGTCTGAGTATATAGAGTTAGTAAAGTTATAACCTTCATCTTTGTACAAAAGGAGGAAGTAACATATCATATTAGATTCAAATAAAACACTAAAAGCAAAATGTTTGACGAAATTAAATCTATAGAAGACTGGAAGGAAGGAAGGAATTTTAATGTAAAATCAAAACTGACGACAGAAGGGAGAAGAAGAGTGGGTTTATGAACAAGAGCGATCGTCTGTCCTCAGTGGACGATCTTCGGCCCACAAACCGGAAGTAGGTCATCAAACGGCAGTGTTGTTTGATTCGCTCGAAACGTTCAAACGCGAAAGGAACAGATTCAACTGAAACTCACATTTCACGTCGCGATGAATGTCATACGAAAAACAGTAACAACGAGTCAATCTTGCGTGTAAGCAGAAGTTAGCCCGTAGCTAACAGGCTAGCCCTCCCCAGCTGTTAGCCTGTGTTGGCTAAAGCTAGCAGCTAATCCACAAACCTCCTGAAGACAGTGTAAGTGGACATGTTCTCTTCCAGAGCCTTTAATTAAAAACACCAACCTAATGGTTAATGTGCTCATG
Organism: Pseudorhombus dupliciocellatus; assembly: GCA_016785235.1. Classification (NCBI taxonomy): domain Eukaryota; kingdom Metazoa; phylum Chordata; class Actinopteri; order Pleuronectiformes; family Paralichthyidae; genus Pseudorhombus; species Pseudorhombus dupliciocellatus. Next base: position 4,885,981 of record JAFBJW010000311.1, read on the forward strand.
TCAGCTTATGCTAATAACATGTCTTTGGTGGTTGACGGTGAATAAATCACCTCTTATGTTTACATTCCTCCTCTAAACCTCCCTGATGCTCTCACTGTTGTCTTTCTCTTTGAGGTATCTCCTTTAAAAACAATTAATACACTATGTTTTATACGTTCCCAAACGTGACCTCATCATTGGGTTTTGTTCTTTTAGATTTAGGATCTTGGGAGCAAAGTTCAGACTCTCAAATATTAAATGCTGCTTTTCCATAAACTCAATGACATCATTTTGAATTGAACCAGAAGTTTAGGCTGACTAATGATCTCTGTGGGTTATTGGATGATTTCACTGCTCTGCTCACAGGTCAAACTTGGAGGAACCTACAACATGGACGTCAGCATCGCTGTGTCCCTTATCCGGGGTCAGATGGGCTCAGTGGTGGAGCGGGCCGTGAATGGAGCCGTGGAGACGGTGCTGGCCGAGATGCTCAAAGTGGTCGGAGTCAAATTTGAGGAGCTGAAAACCCAACTGGCGCTGATGAAGAGGGACGTGACGTCACTGCAGAGGGAGAAATCCCAGAAAGAGAAGGAGAACGATAACATCCGAGCCAAGCTGCGATACACCGAGCTGAAGCTGAAGTACTACAGGCAGGGGGTGGAGGAGGAGCTGCAGCAGAGAGTGTCTGCCTCCACTCTCGTACGGATCCCACCTTCCACCTTCCCTCAGATGCAGAGAGCGGCGGCAGGTCCTTCACCCAACGACACCTTGCCGCCAGGTTCCGCTCAGAACAGGACCACTGAGGGAGCACTGATTAGATGCAGTCAAGGTACTTCACCTAAAATGACAGACTTCTGCTCCACCCTCTCTCACTGGTTTACCAGTTTCTGTGTTTGTGCTCCCAGAATGCACCTCACCACAGAGCGCAAGCAAGCGTGCCTTCAGAGTGCACTGTCAGTCCGAGGTGGGCGTGGCCATCTCTGACTCATCTGAACTGCTGCTTCCTGGGTCTCTCTCTGAGGACACTCCAGCAGAGTCTCTGGACAGCAGCACGGGTACAGTATGTTTTCCTTCACCTGCTGCCATCACCACATGTTTGGTGATGTCAGGTGGAAGCAAAACCCCAAAATAATTCTCAGTATATTATGTTGTTCTGTCCCACAGAGCAGGAGGCAGTGGAGGGTGTGTGTGTGACTCCTCCTAGTGTCCAGAGCATGACTGGACCACTGTCCTGTCATGGTTCCACTCAGGCTTCTACTGCTACACAGGTGACAACATACACACATTACACACTGTGCTGAAATAAAACAAAGACAAAAAAGTAGAGGATGTGTTCACTATAAAAGTATAACTTCTCCTCACAGTCATGGTCGGCTCCTGTTGTGAAGCAGGAGGTGCAGCAGCAGAGGGAGGAAGAGGATGTGATCTGTATCAAGGAGGAGCCTGAAGAGGAGGAGCAGGTGATGGATTGTCAGACTTTGAGGGTAACCATTTCTAAGTTGTGATAAAGATGAGCAGATGAAAAGTTCTATTGGAACACAGTCTCCTTTTATTTGTACAACGAACCCATGTTCTTGTTTCCTTCTCTAGGGTCAAAGTTCAGCGACAGAGCTTCCACCGAGCCAAGCAAGTCAAACGACCTTCTGCTCAGCTGGAACCACCAACTGTGAGTAGATGAGAGTGTGAGGGTTAGAGCACGGCCACCTACGCGTGAAGTGAAGGGGCTTGATTACTCCACTTCCTCCTCATGGTTATGTTGTTCTTTCAGACCTGATGGTTCAGCCCATCACCTCCCTGCCCTCGATTGTGACCCTGTCCTCCGGCGTCCCACCTCTGCAGGACGTTCGAGCCTGGAATAAAAACCTCAGCTTTTATGAACAATACAAACTGCGTAGGAGCGAGCTCCAGCAGCGACGTCTCAACAGGCGCAGAGAGCTGGAGGAGACCCTGCCTCAGCCGCTGCTGGCCGACATGGTACGTCTAACTCCCTCCTGACAGGAATGTTCTGATTGTGTTATCCAGCTGTTTTTAAACATGGTGACAATGTGTTTGAAGCTGAGGGAGCGCCGAGAGAAGACCAGGCTGAGGGTGGCCAGGTGGAGGGCCAAAAGGAAACTCCAGTTCTGTTTGAACCAGACTCAGGTCAGAGGCGAGTCCCGCTGCTTCCTGAAGCCTTCACTCTTATATTACTGTGTCTTTTATGTGAAGAGTTGATTGTTCTGGTGTCTTCAGGCTCAAGGTGGCGCTGCTGCTCTCTCTCAACCTTGTGTTCTCATCAAGAGCAAACACCAGGAGCACAGAGAGTCCTGTGGTAAGAGTTGATTGAGGACACACCTCCACTTCCTATTGAATGATCTCACGTATGATTAAGTGATGTCATCAGCCGCTTATCAAGGATGCTGCCGTGGTCTTGTGTTGCAGCTTCCTCCAGTGGCCGTCAGAGACCGAGCTCCATGCTGCCTCAGTCCAGCAGCTTCCTCGACAACAACGTGTCAGCGACAAACACCGTCACCACCACGCTGCCGTTCATCACCTCCACCTCCTCCTCCTCCTCCTCCTCTCTGCTCCCGGGAAGCTCCATCACAGCTGCACACCAGCACGCCGTGACATCAACGTCGTCCTCGTCCTTCCCCCAGATTGGCCAGAGCTTTTCTCTTAGCAACGCGGTCATCTTACAGTAAGACGATCGAGGCTGTGCACGCACAGTGCACTCATATCGCTGATGTTCGACGGGTCAGAGGTGGATTAGTGATGTCACACTGTAAATGTCTGTAACTTATTATTTATTTAAATTTAAGGTCAAAATTCATTTGAAAACTAAATTAAACATAATATATATCATACCACTCTGAATTTACACCTGTTAAACAAAAACAACCAACTTCAACAGAACAAACGGTCTCATTCAAATATTCAACTTTCACAATCTTCAATTTAAAGTATTTGTATGTTTTTTGTAAAACGGTGTAGAAACATTCAACAATATTAATTGGTGATAAATGTCAGATACTTGTAAAAAAGTTATTTCATTAGTTTACTAAATGTCTCTTCCTCAGAGTGCAGGAGAGTCATTGGTGCACTGAAATGTGAGCGTTGTTTTATTTCCTCCTCGGGGTTGTTAACAAGAAACATGTTACGACAAAGCTGCTGAAAGGATAAAGGACAGAAAAAAATGATGGCGATCACAGATAAGAATCAGACTGAAACCTTGAATATTAATAAATGCAGCAAAATAATCCCTCTGACTAACTCTTTTTTTTCTTTTGTTTTGTTTTTTTTTTACACTTATGGCCTGAAAGATTAACTGATGAGAGTTCAGTGGTCACAGGTGAAAGATTTGTGACCTCGTACAAATCTTGTAAGTTCTCACTTAAAAGATCTGAAATATTCTCCGGATGAGAGTAGCTGAAGGAGCAGCGTTGGGTTTCTGAACAGATGGAGCTGTGTTATCCGTTGACGATCTTCTGAGAGATGGCTCCTGGCAGCGTGTAGAAGAGCAGGGCGAGGAACAACACGCTTATGAGCAGGACCAGGGCGATGATGATGTACTTCTTGTAGCTTTTCCAAATCAGGTGGAAGAAACACTTGAAGGGATTCACAAACCAGGAGAACGAGGTGTCTGGACGACTGAGGCGAGCAGAGGGGACAAGGAAAGCCAAGAGGTTAGATCTCGTTCAGAAGTTTTTCATCTCAGATCTTCATGTTTTCTTACTTGGGTTTCGGGAGCGGCTCTGGCTCCTTGCGTGCTCGACCAACAGGATTTTTCTCTGCCTCCTCAGTGGTGACAAGATGAAACTCTGCCTCCACTTTCCCCTGGTGCATGCAGAGCACATGGAACACGTCAGTAGCTGTGTGACCTGGTTGGTGCTGTGTGTGTGTGTGCACGTACCGTCAGCTCTCCAGATTTGCTGAAGGGCCACCAGCCTCTCGCTCTCTTCTGCTGAAAGATGGAGATTTTCTCCTGTACATCCGTCAACATGTCCGCCTTACAGGACTTGGCCGTCTTCGCTCCACGAGGGAAACCATGGAGGTTTAGCTCCACGGTGCCTACACACAAACACAACCAGAGAAAAAGGCTGAGCGGATCATCATAGAGATCGTACAAATCATCGGATGACTGAGTAAGTGCACAGTGTAAGTGTTGGCAAACACGCACCAAGGAAGTCGTCGGACGAGAGCGTCTCAAAGTCCCAGACCTGCAGAATGAGGATGGCAGGAATCTTCTGCTCCGTTTTGTCCAGAGAGAAAATGCTGTCCCTCTTCCTCACCACTATCACCTGAGAGAGGAGACCACTCAGTGAACAGGTATGTCAGATACATCAGGTCAACTTGTTCTACTCTTGTACATCTGACATCAAACAGCGTGTGCTGCTGGGAATTGTGGGTAGTGCTCAGTACCTTCTCAGCCGGCAGGTAGTGGAACGGGAAGACAAATCGCCAGTTGAAGTTTCCCTCTCCAGTCAGAGAGTTGTAGTGGACGTCTGTCTCCTGGCGGTCGTCCTCTAAACCCTTTAACCAGCTACGGGGAGAGACGGTATGGTGCTATGTTAAATAATTACACGTGCGCAGTGAGTGGACATAACTGTTGGGAGAAGATGAACAGGCTACAATTTTTATTTAGAACAATTCTGACAAGTTATGCATGTATAAGAAAATCTGCACAGTAAATTATGTAAATTGTATATAAATTGAACACATGAAGAGAAAAAGTCTTAGATTTTAAAATTTATTAATTTATTTAACATTTAAAACCTTCAGCGCAGATAAACCAGGTAGGGCTTATTAAATTCATTCAGACTTCATTTTCCTTTCCTTTCAGTTATCGTTTCTAATCTACAACAAGTTTGAGTAAAACATTTCTGGCAGCCTGTTCTTACCCCTTGATGTAAATATCACTGGACTGTTGACCGGTCAGGAAGTTGCTGTCCTCCAGGATCACATCCTCCGTGTTCCAGATGATGATCCGTAACTCGTACCTGAACACACACGCTCAGGGGTTCACTGTCATTTCACATCAAAACAATCGTTTAGCGAGAATTTAACCAGGAGACGCGTCTCTCACCCTTTTGGCTTACGAGGAGAAATGTCCACTGGAGGTCCAGGATGAGGTAAGTCCATAGGAAACATGTCCACCCACATCTGGATCTGACCCTGCACAGACACACTGTTGGTGGACGAGCCTAGAAATGTTTCCAAACTTTGGGTGGAGCTCTAACCTGGTCCATGCCGGGCCGCGCCTTGTGGAACAGAGTTCTGGTCTCAATGTGTTCAGGAACCAGCTTGCACCCCACCACTGGAATCTCGGCCCAGCGGTGCAGGATCTTCAGAGACAAGTGTTCGTAGGACTCCACGGGCTGCTCTGGAACAGAAGCATCACACACTGTGAGCACCTGGGTCACTGCAGACGTCACCCTGACCCTCCTGAGGTGCAGCGCTCGGCCCAGCTTACCTTCCTCCATGAAGAGCGTTTTGCCAGTGAACACTTTGTCTGCGAGGGTGATGCGTCCCGGACTGAAATGAGGTCCGTCCAGATCGTTCTCTCTGCACAGCTTGGACAGCAGCTCTGACGGCTTCAGGCTATCCCTCCAGGCGTTATAACCGTCACTGACAGACAGAGGGAGCGGGTTTAAATAAGAGCTGGATGAAGATGGAAACAAACTGTTGGCTAGGACCAGGACCACACGTACACGCTGTACTCAGTGGGGATCCCACAGGTGGCTCTGTGTCGGCTGTAGAACCGGTTCTCCAGGTCGATGCGGGTCTCCCCGATCAGGTCGTCTCCTCCCACCATGTCGTAGTCGTAGATGAACAATGACAGCAGAGAGTCCTGAGGGAATGTGGCCTGCATCTCAAAAGATCTGGAAGCGGGAGAAGCAGTGTGAGAGAAAGCATCAGAAACTCAGGACCCTGCTGAAGTCCACCTGCTCCTCACCTTCCAAACACAGGATTCAGCTGCTTGGGGATGTAGTTGTCTCTGTCTTTGATCTCGTTTTTACCAAGACGAAGTACAATGTAAGGGTCCGCCTTCCCGTCTGGGTCGGAAGGATGGAGGTTAGAGGCCTGGAGATAAGATCAAATCAGAGTTATTCTTTTCCAACTCGTGTTTTCATTGGTTGTGGTCTTAACCCACCAGAGGAAAGACATCTACAAGGGACTTACAGAGACAATATAAACCCGTATAAGGACTTGGGACGGGCCGTTGCGAGGGATTCCTCTGCTGACTCTGAACTGTCCTGAGTCAGCAACGTCATCCCAGTCGCCGTCCTCATCGTCGTCCTCAGGGAGTTTATACAGGCAGAATTTCCCCTGCAGAGGGGGACACAGCACAACAGGATACAGCTCAGCTCTGTTCCCCCAGGGACAGTCAATGGAACTGTCTCACCTTGAATTTGCCGATGAAGCGCTCCTCGGTCGATCCATCATCCTCGTTGGCTTTCCCTCGGAACAACTCGTAGGTGTTCACCCAGTCATCGAACGGGCTGAACTCCACCTCCAGCTCTTTGTTGTACAGCTGGAAATATAAAAACAACAAAACACAGCGTTTGATCTCTCTCTTGGTCTCAAAAGATTCTTCTGTGATCTGACTGGAGCGGGTACCTTGAGTGTGGCTAACTTCGTAGGGAGACCAATATTGACCATGACGGTGCCCTTTGCTTTCTGCTTCTTCTTCTTATCTACATCTGAGCTGCCACCAACTGGCAGAACAAACAAGATGCGTTGTCAGTGCAAACACTCAGATTAGATTCTGTTTTCAGGAACTTCTGGAACCTCCAAAGTCACAGAGAAACCTCCGTCTCCACCAGAAGAAAAGAATGGACAATGCTTGTAGTTTCCATTTAATCCCATGCTCTCAGGATGAGTCATCAGAACAACATCGTCAGTTCAAGTGGGCCACATGTCTCCACAGAGTTGTACCACAGAAAGCAGTAAGATCCAGTGAGACCCAGCAGAGAGTTCCTCTAAGGAAGGTTTAAATGAACCAACAGATGCTTAGTGAGGACTCTAAAATGCTCCACTGCCCTGAATTACATGACCTCGTCCTTACCCAGAGATTCTATTCCCTCGCCGAGCATGGTGTGGTACTCAAGAGCTGCAATACACAACAATGTGTGGGTGGGTAACCCTTTGCCAGTTATACTATTGATTTAAAATGGAATTTCACTCGTGGCATGCATCAACAATATTATTTGTCTGTCCGATGCACACTTTTGGATGTGCTGCGTGTGAGTGACAATTCAATACTTCCGGTTTATGAGGGAACGATTCATAAATTCAACAGTAATCAGAAATACTACTGATGCAGCAGAACCAGATTTGGCACCATCCTTCTTTTTTGTTCCTCACTTACATTACCCAGGATGCAAAGTGACTGCAGACGGATCAGTTCGATAGAAACTAATGAAGCCAGATGTTGACTTTGATATTTGTATCTGATGGAGTTTATTTTTAAAATGTGTAATTCAGGAAATTTGTTGAGGGTCCAAAGGAGTTCTTACCTTTTTCAAAGCCCTGTGGGAACATGGACTCCTCCTGTTTGGCCTGAAACACACAGGCGTGCGTGTGGTCACATCCTCTATTTTCCAAGATCAAGAAAAACAAACCCAAGCTACCTCTTTCTCTTCCGACGCGTAGTATTTAGACCACCAGTCGATGACGCTCTCTGCTGATTCGTCAGCGATGGTCCGCCTCTTCCTCTTGGTGGAGTGCCTGCCGGAGCTCTTCCCGCTGCCGTCCTGGATTCAAAATGTACAGAACGTTCAGACTAAAACTTTGGCAGACGTTAGTATAAGTGTAACTGCTCCTGTTTCATGAACCTTCACCTTTTTCTTCCTGGGTTCTCTCTTTGGGGTGGGTGAAACTGGAGGCGGGGCTTCATCCTCCACAGTGATGAGGACGTCCTCACTCGTCACAGCTACAGCAGAACTGCTCTCTCCAGACGACTGTGAGGGTCCTGCAGGAGCGAAGAAACAGTGAGTTCCTCTGAGGAGACTAAAACTTTGGCAGGTATGAATCCTTCTGTGGAAACCTCAGTGTTTCATTTACAGCTCCTCCTCATGATATTACCCTCAGTGCTCTCTGGCTCTGGTGTCAGGGCAGTTCCAGGGGCGTATGTGACCCGGGGCCGTGCAACAGCCTGGGTGGAAGCACGCGGACTGGACGGAGGCAGCAGTGGGCTGCATTTAAAGGCCTTGAGGTTGTTGATGATGTGGTTTCCAACCAGCGTGCTGCGGCCAAATGCCCGCCAATCAACGACAGTGATACTGAGAGGAGGGAGGAGGAGCTCGTTCTCTGGCAGCTCCTGCCGGAAAAGACAGTGGAGGAAGTCTCTGATTCGTCTCCTGGCCAAACTCCAGGTACCTCTTTTTGAATGGTACTCTAAGTGGTCAAAAGTATGTGGACACCTGAGATCACTGAACACAGCGATGTTGTGTTCTTACCAGCTCTATGGCGTCCACCAGCGTGGTGAAGTTTGGGTTGGATTTGTACTTCTGAATGATGGAGGATCGCAACGTTTTACCAGCACATTCTATAAAGACCTAGAGAGAGAGAGAGAAAGGTTTGGCTCAGTTTTACTGATCCCAAAATGAAGACGGAAAGGAAGGAGATAGAATAAATATACACAGAAGTTTCCAGGAAGCAAGAGATCTTTTACCAAAATAACAGAATCTCACGAAAGCAGAGCTCCATCAGTTTTATTCTAGATTCCTTTAACAGGTGTATAACAATGAAAGCTTCATGTGTACCTGTGGACGATCCACAGACAGCAGCTGAACTTTCTTTAGCTCCCTCAGACCCCAGAACAGCACCTGGTGGAGACAAAAACACAACCTTGGACACATGTCCATCTCCTCCTCTGCAGAGACCCCGTGAGTCCACACATGCAGAGAGACGAACCTCCAGCCGGTAGGTGCTGAGCACAGGTCTGATGTTGGCAGGGACCCGGTAAATGCCTCCTTCCTCCTCCTCTAGCGGCGTCAGACTTTGTCCGGACTCTGTGATCTACACCATTAATAAACAGCTTCGTCATCATCAACTCGCCATCCTGCGTTTTAATGATGGGAACAGAATAATGATGCAGGGACCCACGTGCAGGAGTTCAAATGCAGCGAGCAGGTCCCCTCCTGTTTGGCTGCCGCAGTGCAGCGGGCTGTACTTCAGGGTCGGGGGTGTGTAGGGGTCGGAGGTCAACTGAACCTCAGGCACAGCCACTGTGGCTCCCAGGTACTCAGCCTTGCCCTGTGCACAGGTGGGAGGGGTGGAGCTCTAATGTTTAAAACATCCACTGAGGGCCAATCTGATGAATAGCTGTTGGACGGTCGGCTGTGCAGTACCAGCGCGTCGTCGTCGTAAACCTCGATGATGATGTTTGGTGGCTCCTGCTGGATGTACTGCAGGTCTCCACTCAGCTTCAGGCGGCTCATCAGCAGACACTGATTCCAAGTCGGACTGAGAGTCTGACTGATGATCTGATCACACACACAAACACACACGGACGGTCGTCAGCCTGGGTTTTCAGTTTGACGTGAGTGTAGATAAACAGTAACAGTCCCTCACATTGGTGGTCTGGCTGTGCGACAGGCAGGTGACACGTGCGAAAGGATCAGACAGGCCAGAGGTGTCGGCGGCGATCAGACCCCGAGCCTGATACATGTGACACCTCAGCTGGAACTCATGCTGATCTGGAGTCGCACAAATAGGAAACAACCACGGAATCAGGTACTGTCTGTGTCTCGACAGGTTTCAGAGGGTAACATGTCAAATGCAGTTTCTCACCTGAGCAGAGCAGGTGTGCTGGAGGGCAGCTGGCATCAGCGGCCCCTGTGGCCGGACTGAATCCTGCAGGCAGGTCGTCCAGCATGTGAGTGGAGTCCGAACTGGTTCCTAACCACAGGTACACATCCAGCTTCGCTTGGACGGACAAACCTGCAGCACGCTTCCCTGGAGGCTGAGACACACACACATATCCATTATTTTTTATGCCCTGTGTTAAACGTTCAGGTTTAAGTAAAGTGTGTGTGTTACCTTCAGAAACAGTGTCATGATCTTGCCACAGTCCTTCCCTCGGGCCTCCTGGCTGCTGGAGAACAGCAGATCTCTCGCTCGGACCCGAGCGTATGCGACGCGCTTGTTGTTGCTCAGCAGCCAGACAAACACGTCCGGCACAGTGTGTTGGGGCTGCAGGGTGTGAGGGCGCGCATGAGAGAAGCACAACAGAACAGGAAGGTTTGTCATACACACACACAGTGCTGTGTTAAAAGCTGTTGTCAGGGTTGGGGGCACACACAGGCGATCAGTCGTGTTACCTCTTCCACAAGGAAGCGAAGTCTGAGTGTGAGTTTTACTGTGTCCTGCAGCAGCTCTTTCATTCCACCAACTTTTCTCTTCCTCTCTACCAGGGACTGAGCATCTGCTATCATACTCTCCTGTAACAGACAACCTGATGTAGTCTGTCTGTTCAGACTGAGCAGCATTCTTTGACAGCTGTATTTTCAAATGTTTTCAGTGTGTGTGTTTTCCCACCAACTCTTCTTTACACATGGTGAGACGTTTCTTGTCCAGCTGTGTCAGGGCAGTGGATTTTATTTCTGCCTTCAGCTTGGCCTCCGCTGCCGAAATGAAACTCCTGCAGGACATGACATGTTGCTCAGTCTGGATTTTTTGGAATGAAATGAACAAGAGACGTGAGGTCTTTCTGAAGCTGTGTCATCATGTGCTCTGATACCTGGCGTCCATGCAGAATTCTTTCAGGACGTTTTTCAGCTCATCCTTCACTGCGGGATCCGACTTTTTATTTAGCTCCTCAACCTTGGACAGACCTTCCTCCTACAGGAAGTAGAAGTAAGTAATTTTGCAAGGATGCCTCAGTATATCCTGAAAGTACTGTGTGTGTGTGTGTGTGTGCACATACAAACAGAACAGCGATGTTCTCCAACATGTTGGAGTTGTGTAGTCGGTAGGGTCTGTTCTCCCAGTGACTCAGCACGTTAACGCACGGTTTCTTCTTCTCCAGGGGCAGATACATGTAGCACCTGAATGTACACAGATCATATACAATATACATACAATGACCAAAAAGACAGATTTGTCTCTACTCTCCCTTTCAATGCAGAGGTGACCTGTTGCCGTCCATGATGAGCGGCCTCTCAGGAGGTGTCGTGGACTTGGAGGTCGGGGGGGTCTCCGGAGCCTCTCTGGGCAGGAGAGGGGAGGTCTGGGAGGAGCCCGAGGACTCGCCGCTGTCTGGGATGTCCAGATGTTTTCTCCTCTGGGCTACAGATGGACTGGCGCTTGCGACAGGCTGGCCCGGAGACTCCAAGGTGTTACCATAGTTACCTGAGGGAGGAACCAATAACTGAAGGATTTGTACGGGCAAAGGTTATTCCCTCTCCACTGATTGACGAGTTTTGGCCAAACAAAGATGGGTAAGGTCACCAAGATTTTTTTTTAGCATTCATTCTAAGACCAGTCCATCTTAAACCTCTTTACACCACAATCAGCTGGTTTGTGTCGGTTTTTTAAATCAGCTAAACCATCTAAGAACTGTTAACTCACCCACAGAGAACTCAAAGCTGATTGGTTTGTCTCCGATCTTTCTGTCAATCATGGTGGCCTCAAAAACGGCTCCAAATAGGAGGAAGCTGTTGTTGGCGCTCGGCTGGACACGGAAACACCATTTACTCATTCAGTCTCCTGGTTAAGACTCACGGTTGGAGCTATTTGCCATTAAGGGCAGAAACATCAGTCCTACTCACCGCAGGGGGAGCTTCCACCGGCAGGACCTCGGCGGCCACGTTTTTCCCTTTGTCGTCATCAGCTGCTGCTCCTGCAGCTGCTCCTCCTGCTGCTGCTCCTGCACCGTTCTTACCGTCCTTGCCTCCGGCCTTTCCCACTTTCGCGTCCTTTGCAGGTTTGCTCATTCGTCTGGACTCTGAACCCGACCCTCCTGTCAGGATCTCCACCGCCAGCTCCAGATAGAGCCGCCCCCTGAATGGACCAATGTATTTTGAGTCATCAGATTTTTGGCCATTATATCGTTTGAGTTGTAATCAACTTTTAAAGGTGACCTGTATGACACGCCCTCTCCAATGCCCTCGTTCAGCTCCACTGTGTCGTCACCCAGGGAGGAGTTTCGGGTCGAGCCGTACAGGTTGATCCACGCAGGACCAAAAGTCGGTAAAAACCCTGGAGAGAGAGAGATTGGGAGAAAATATAGAGAACAAACGACAAATGACTGTGATTCCTGTCGTCTTTCCCTACCTCTGTCTCCATCCTGTTCATTGGAGATGCGTCTCAGGTCAAAGTAATGGGTTCCTATGGCTACGTCACTCATGCTTCCTGCATCCCAGACCTATGAGGAGGGAGGAGCCAGAGCTCTTTGATATTTATACCATGCGTAACACAGCTAGACATCTGGACTCCAACATTAAAAAGATTCCATTTTGCAGAAGCACATGATAACTTTTGAACCTGGATCTTGATTCTCTGACACAGAGGAGGAAACATCTCCGTAAAGACGATCTGTTCGTTCCACACCGGGTCGGCCGTGGACTTTTGAGTGGACGTGCGACCCTGAGAGGTGGAGATGTGAAGGAGACACAGCAAAAACTGAAGTGGATTCCCTTGATGGCATCGCAAATTTATACCCCTTCGTAAGTTCTTTAGACTTTTCTGTCTGAAATGAATCCATTGACTCTTTCCAAAAAACCCTTGAACCATGTTCCACCCACCACTTGTCTGAAGAAGCTGACCACCACATACGGGTCCACCAGTGCCGTGTTGTCCCCAATGAAGGCCTTGGTGACGTTGGCCATGATGCTGGAGTTGTTCCGAGGAAGACCTTCAGCTCGAAACACCCTCATGCAGAATCGAGCCCACGGCCGTTCAGAAGGAAACCCCTCTGGGATCAGCAGGTTCCTGCAGAGAACAGAAAATAGATTAGAACCAAGACCCAAACTGATCCATGAACTGTTTCCAGGGTCTGTGATGGCGTCTCACTTGTCTATCTGCTCTTCAGCATCACTTGCTTTGGGACCGGGTTGCATGGCGTCCCCCTTTGCTGAGACGCTGATGTCACACTTGACGTAACCTTTGACCCCAGTGCTGATGTCACCATCATTGGTCAGCATGGCCCACTTATTGACAAACTGGTGCCCTGAGGGAGACAGACGACGGCCTGTCAGCGAACCATGGCCTCCCTGAATGAATCCTGACACCGGGAATCAACCCTGAGTTGTTACCTGGCTGTTTGTAGACTGTCCACACGTCCAGCTTGAAGGAGCCCACAAAGAAGCTCCTCAGCATCTTTGAGTGCATCACCTGGAGAGACAGATCACAGGCTCTATGATCAGACGCAAATCACGCCTGACATCCGTTCTCTGTACTCACCGTGAGCTTGATGACTTTGTCGAAGAGGACGTCTTTGTGGGCAAAGAAGTCAAACACAAAGTACTGATGAAGAGACGAGAATAGAAGGACAGTTAGAAAACTCACAGTCGTGTCCCCAGTGTGTGTGAGGGAATTTAAATCTATCTAACCTGACCTCATTGTAAAAAGGAGCGTTGGTTCCTTCTTTGACGGCCGTCTGTTTCTTCTCATCCCCGATCTCAATCACCACGCTGGGGTCAATGTTCTCCCCCACCAGCTGCCGGGCCTCCGTGATGTTGATGGCGATCTGAGACAGAAAAGAGATAGATCGAAGGATTATTTAACTACCTTTACTTCAAAAACTGAAACACAGTTTGTGTCCTGCAGGGATTCAAAGCTTCAGATTCTTTCAAGCTGGATTTAAAGAGGCTGCAGTTTACCTGGAAGCTCTGTGGTTTCCTCTCACTGCTCTGGATGCTCGTTCTCAGTTTGGACCTGAAGATATTTAATAAACAGATATTATTATATATTACTATATATTAACATTCACGTTTCAATAACCCTGGGGTCATAAAAAAGACACACCTCTTCTTGTGAGGTCTGATTCTGGATCTGACTGCAGATCTGTCTGGTTGGTCGTCAGGTAATTCTTCCTCGAGCAGAGCAGTCGCTTCAGAATGCAGCTGTGCCTCGGTGTCTGCACACACACACAAACAAATGTACTGAACCTTTATTAAAACCTGTACAAATAAGAAATGCAAGTGTAAAGAGCATTGGAATAAAGAATTATATTGCAAGTGCATGATGAGAAACATTAGATTCACCACCAGTGAAATAATAATGATGGAGGGATAAAAGCTGCTCCCACAGAATCTTTAATTCAAACCTTCATCAGCAGCTCGCTCGTTAAACACACGATGCCACATCTGACATCCCTAATGAGCCATAACCACTGTGGCTGTATAAACTCTCTGTCCATTACTAACATGTGACTGTTTGACAAGGGTTTGTCTCGATTACTGCCCTCAGTGTGTGTGCGTGTGTGTTTGTTTTCCAGGCCTCACCCACGGCGCCCTTGTTTGCCAGGACCAGGTCTTTGGTGTCTTTCTTCTTCTTCTTCACTTTCAGGCCAAACATAATCTTTGCTTTCCTGCAGGACAGAAACTTCCAGTGAGAGGAATGTTCCCATGAAACAACAAGGAGAGGTTGATCGAAAGTTTCAGGACGAAGGGAAAGTTGTATGTCTGTATACAAAGATATACGCAATTATACCACAAGTAAATATATCATGTATATTTGTGTATATAGCATCAAAATTAAACAATCTCAAATCTTAACCCATTAAATCTACAGGGAAGTTTATACATTTTATATATAAGCTTTTACTTCATGGTTTTATTGGCCAGTATTCAACAAATGTACTTCATAGTTTTTTTTTTATATATATAACTATGAATTGAAGTTATTTAAGTGAATGTATTTAAGTAACATTACTGAATCATTATCATTAATAATTAATTAATTAATTAATATTATTATTTATTAATATTATTATTATTGATGGTCATGTGAGAGCAGTTTAAAGACATGCTGCTCACTACTCAAAAGGATCCATTGTTCTGAAGTCCAGAACAAAAGCCTCTAAAAAGCCTCCAGGACGTGTGTGGAACTCTAACTCACACCTGTTACAGAGTTATGAAGCTCTCATCACCAATCCTGAGCATGCACACATCCACAGATTCTTCAGTAAATACATGTGAACCGGCTCATCCCTCTCACAGCCCAATAAATCAAGAGTCTCGCTATCAAAACACATCGCGGATTAAACCGGGCCGTCCTGCTCGGCTCCTTCCTCCTGCGTCGAGAGAAAACACCACTCATCGTATCTGAGTCCATGTTTAACTTTCTGTGTTAGTTTGTGGTTTAGATGAAGGGAGCTGCCCTCGGCACTCCGCTTCAGAGGAGTTTATACCGTGAGCTTCTACAACAACCACAAAGTACACAGAGTACTACGGACAGATGACTGATGCCTGTCATGTCTGGTTGAACAGAAAACAAAGTGCAGATTACTTCACTAGAGAACACAGAAAACAGAACTAATTAAGAGTGCGCATTCTATCAAGAGGAGAAAGATGAACTACAGCGGTTATCTAAAATGTCCTGTTGCTGTAAAGTTTATTTCAACCAAACCAAAACACAAAATGAAAAGGAGCTAAAATTTTCATCTTGTTTAATCTGCCTCTTTTCCACAAGACTTGTGGAAAGCATTTAGACATAAAATGTATAACTTAAATGTAAAACGTTATCATGAAGAGTTTTAAGATCCCCAGGTGTGGCTGCAGAGGGCGCAGCTGCTCAGTAAGGGCTGAAAAGTGTTGCTTTAAGTGGAATAAACAGAAGCACAGTTGTTATTGCATAAAGGAATATAAACCACCATCTGCAAGTAAATCTACTTTTGGGTTGCATTTAACAGCGAATGCATTTAACAGCAAATATTTACTTTAACCAAAGTAGAAAACTTTTTGCGGTACTTTAATTTGAGTAAATGTTTGTCTCTTGATTTGTTGTTTAAATGCATGGAAGCCTCCTGCACTCCACTGAATGTTAGCTGATGAAGAAAACTATACAACTGCAGCGAGCAGAGAATGGAGCACGTCTCTTACTTGAGTTTAGGATCCATCGCTGCTGTCGGAGTCACATTCACTCATCAGTTGGTGTGTCAGCATCTGCGCATGTTGACGCTCAGAGTGAAACGAGATCAACTGTTTGTTCATCATGTGGTTTCAACGTGTGGCTGACGGACCAACAGCTCGTCATTGAACAGTTCTGCACTTTAATTTAATTTCAGTGATCCTCATTTACGGCTTTTTCATTCTTGCTGCTGGTTTTATTTTATTAAAATTAAAATTAAAAGAATATAGAGATTTACAGAGTGAAAAACAAGACTAAACAGTAAATCAATACATATTCTAATATTATAGTAAATTAAATCAACATTTCATTTATATAAAAACATATATGTGAAGGCTGTGGAAAACAACTCTTTAAATACTTTTATTCACTCTCTATATCCACAATTAATGTAATAAAATATATATAATATATTACTGAATATATAAAATACATGGTGTGTGTATGTGTGTGTGTGTGTGTGTGGACCAGGATGTGTGAAACTGGCAGAGTTAACAAACCCTCCCCTGGTAAACAGAGATGATCGTCCAATCAGGCGACACAGAGGACGTCACCTACCTTTAGAACGAGACCAGATTCAATATGTAGGAAACTAAATGCTAATTCGATCCATGAAATGATATTTAAATGAAACGTTTTCGTTTTAAACGTATTCTTTAATTCTTCACTAAAAGGAAAGCATCCCATCTTCATGAGTTTCACGTTTTCATTCGTACCATTTTTAGAAAAAGTTTTATAAACGAATAAAATATTGTAATTCTTATTATTATTTTATTATTATTTAATAAAAATAATGTATTATTTTATCTACGTATTTATGACTTCCACAGTTCATCATATTACATTTCTCTTATCAAACCAAATTTCTAGAAGAAAAGTCATTAAACTTTATTTTTTTCACAGTGACTGGAGAATAAGTGCATTTACAAAAATCTCATTTGAAATTCCACAGTTACACATTTTTACACATTGAGCTTCAACTATTCTAAGATCACAACGTTAAGAAAAAAATCCTTACAGTTTTTTATTTTTTTTTATCAGATCAGCAAATCAACTTCCAAGTAACGCAGCTTCCAAAACTTTAAATTCAATTTTAAGTCCAGGCCAGTTCGTTAAAGGGCGTCACTGAGCTCCGTGAGGAGTCACTTTTCTTTCCAAACTTCCTCCTCTAGACTCAGACTGAAGCCAGTGACACCCCCGGCTCCGTCCTCTCGGTTCACATGAGGCGTCTCCACCTGGGTTTCTTCAGGGTCAACGGCACCATCTCTGTAAATATCTGTGACAGATGAAAGGAGAGAATAAGTGGAGATGTTTTCATGATTCACATTTGATAAATGAACGTGTTGTAAACAGCCCACAAGCACTAAAGCTCACAATCCAACAGTTTCACTGCAGCTGAAACTCAAAGTCGTGTTCGCATCATATCAGAGGAAACACACAGACTGGGAGATCAAAGGACTCATATTAGAATATTAGATTTTCTTTGATACAATGAGGGAACGTTAAATTAAACCCAGCAGGCGTGTTTGGATCCGGGGTGTTTCTTAATATGATGGAGACGTCATGAAGCGCTGTCTCATATCATTGACGACAGTGGCCATTTCACAGCAGCAGTCAGAATAAAGATGCAAACTCAGACAAGCAGTCAGAAGCGCGTGGGCCCTCATACCTGAGCGGGGTCGGATTAAAGGAGCTGGTGGCTTGTTGGTGTCAGAGGAGGAGCTGCAGGGAGAAGACTGACGGGGTCTGGGGGAAAGTGTCGGGGAAGCTGATGGCAGGAAGTTCAGGTGAAGGGAGGAGGGTTGGGAGGATCATTTTGGTTTCTGATGTTGGTTTGGGAGACAAGTTTAAAGAACCATCCAGACCTGAACGGCGTGAGAAGCTCCGTGTGGATTGTGTAGAACATATCGAAGCAGACTTCGGAAACAGGATTAATTCCATTTGATGCTCCAGAAGAAGGTTTTTAAAAGAGGAATAAAGACGTAGGCAAGAGTTTACTGTTCCAAATGAGGACAGTTCAAACAATCGGGAGCTTCGACACCAGAAGGTTCACGAGCTGAGAAAAAAAGACTCTTCGTCTTCAGGAGAAGGAAAAACTGGATGAAGAAGAGTTTGACTGGTTGGAGGCAGGACGTCGGACAGAGAGACTGAGAGACGGAGACAGACGGTTGGAGTTAGGAGTACAGAGCATCAATACCTGCAGGAGTGAGGACCAGAGCTTGGAGCAGGTCAGACAGAGAAACAATCCCCCTGACCACATCGTCACTGTCGACCAGCACCAGGCGATGCACCTGCAAACAAGAGAACACGGGACAGGCTGCAGCTGCAGGTCAAACACTCCCTCTCCTCCATGTTGGTAGATGGGGACCGAGCTGAAATGCGTCTCTACACATGATTCCGTGGCAGCATCCAGGACGTGGAGACACGTTTACCTCGGCCTTTGCGATGCGGTCGATGATGGTCTCCAGGGTTTCGTGAGGGTAACACTTGAGGACTCCCTCCATGCAGCAGGCTCTGGAGGCGACGGCCTCCTGCATCGTCATGTTCAGGTTGTTGTAGCTTTTCTGAGCTGCGAGGTTCTAGACGCCAGAAAGAATAATACATGTAAACACAATATGTGAATCGGAGGTTGTATTTGTTCAGTGATTTCAGAGTTTCGTCTCAAAGGGACTCACAATGACGTCAAACCTGGAGTACAGCGCCACCACTTTACCTAAAGACAAACACAGACTTAAAGACAGACTCCACTTCTGTCCTGGAACTAAAATACAATAAAAGAGCTGTCACCTCCTCAAAGAGAAGAGTTCGACCTTCGAGCAACGCGAAGAAATAACTGAAACTCTCCGGAGATGATTTAGAGGTGAAATAAATACCTTGCTCGTTGATCACAGGCAGAGCCGACACTCGTCTCTCCACGAAAATGGTCAGGGCATCGTACACCGAGGCCGATTCCTGCACCGTGGCGATTTCTCTGAACGTTCCGATCGCCACCTCACTGATCCGCTTCTGCAGGAACCTGGGTTTGGGAATCATGGATCCCTGCAGGAGAACGAGACACTGAGACGAGGGCGTGGCTGATACAGACCCCTCTGAAGCCCGGGGGAAACACACGATGCTCAGACTCACAAAGATGTGGAGGAACTTCAGGATGCGTTTGTGAGTGAGGATGTGAAGGACGTTCCCCGAGGCCGGGTCGATGACCGGCAGCCGGTGGATCTTATTCTTCAGCAGAGAGTAGATGGCCTCAAACAGACTGAGAGGACAGAGGACTTTAACAAGCGCTCCTCTAAACACGAAAACATGAACTGATACGAGATGATAGATGAAAATATTCCACCCAAACAGAAACCTCAGAAATATCTGAAAAAATATCTGAAAACAGCAATACTCTGAATACTATGTCAACATAAGGTGAGTAAATCAAAGTATATTTACTCACCTTGACTCAGGGGTGATGCTGATCAGTCTGTTGATGGAGTACTGAAGATAGATCTCTGCAACCAGAGCAAGACTCAGGATTAAAACCTCAGACCTGTGGGCCTGAGCGAGGAGCTGGATGTTCACAGACCTCTCCACGTCTCGATCTTATGTTCCTCCAGCTCATAGATCTGAACCTGCAGACAGGACAGATCCAACAGTGTTTATGTTTTCATTGTTTTTATTATTGTTGTTTGTGGGATGTCACTGTCACGTCATGTCAGCCAAACATCGGCTCACCAGGGGAGACTTGTAGTATCGATGGAGGATGTTGATGAAGTCAGTGATGGTCAGCATTCCTGCACACACACACACACACACACACACACACACACACACACACACAGTCAGGAATAATAATTATAATGATAAGCTAATAAACACAAAAAGCAGCTTGAGCCTAAAATGACAAAATATTAAAACACATTAGTTGATATTAAAACAATCGTAAAAAGTAAACTGAAATCAGTTGTTCTGAACCACGTGCACAGGGAATCCATTTCTAATATGAAGTGAGACGACTGGGGTTGATGATGTGGCGTTGAGCGACCTCCGCGAGCGTCAGGTGACTTTAGGAAGATGGAATTGGAATGGATTGGAAGATGTTTGCACGTTAAAGGCCGCGGCAGGAAACTGACACCCACAGACCCGGCGTCGTGGCGACCAGCTCCGCACGTCCAGGGGGCTGAGTGTGTAACGCAACACAAATGTCATGTCGCTGACCTGCTTTCCTCCCAGAGCGAGCGTCATGGGAGACTACAGGGGAGAAACCTGAACCTCCAGAGACTCACAGACTGTCAGATCCTGGTCATCTCCAGAATCGTTTAGGGAGTCAAAATAACCAGTAAAGTAAATAAATGGCTGGAGCTGCAGCGTGGATGCCACCGCCGCCACTGCTGCCGTGTGTTTGAGGCCCACGGGCGGCTGAATCGTAGCTCACCCACAAAACACTGAAGCTTGTCGTCCCACAGAGGCGCCGCCCTCACACCGTTGGCCACCAGGGCGAAGAACGCCTTCTTCACCTGAGGAGAAACAGAGGCTGTTCACCCACCCACAGGACGCCATCTTTACCACAGCCACGTCGTCGTGGATGAACCTGCAGCTTGGTGTCGAAGATGACCAGCTTGGAGCTGGTGGGGACGGCGTCGTAGCAGCTGTGACTCTTCATGAAGTTCATGTATATGAACGTGTCAGGGTCCGAGCCTGAAGGGGACAGCCCAGCATCCACGTAGCAGCCTATAGATGAATGACGAGTTACTTTTACATTCTGGAGGAATGTTGGGTTTTTATTTGATATTTTTACACACACTCGTCTGTTTACCTCGGCTCTTCAGTGACGAAGCATCTTCCTCCTCATCCTCGTCCATTTCAAATAACGGAACCTGGACGAGGGAACAGATTTAGCATTGGACCAAATTAATATCACAACCAAACAAACCCTCCATGGCCCCCGTGATGCTTCCATCCAGACTTTGATGGCAAGTGACGGACAGGATGCCGTAGAGTGTGATGAACCTGTTGCTAGAGGCTGGAGACGCTCGTTCAGATGTTCACACCACATTCTATACGTTAACGAAACCTCAGCCTGAACTGAACCTCAGGCTGAACCTCAGTACGTTAACTGAACCCCCCCCCCATTCACGAGGTGAGAACATCGTATGTGGATCACAACTTTCATTTACATCCTGCTGAGGTCATGCGAGCTATATATAAAACACAGGGTCGGCCCAGGGCTGATAAAAGACAACAGAAACCGTGGAGAGGGAATATAAGGATTAGAAAACGAATCGTTATCAAAAACAAATGAATAGAGCTTTAAAGAGACAACGTTTATTAAGAGGAACACGGCTGAATGCAGGCTGAAATGAACTGAACAAGATAATCAAGCAGAAGGAGCAGAAATGTCATAAAATCAGCATCCAAGTTTCAGACGCTCCGTCGACACCTCACAGCTTAACGGCTGCAAAATTAGTATCATGCACAGACACACACACACACACACACACACACACACACAGATCCATAAATGGTTGATCAATGATGAAATCTATTTTTACGAGGATTGGCAGTTTAAATGTGATGCATTATTTCATGTATTGTTTTGTCAAAATGTATTTCATATTATTCATGATGACATGAAGACATTTATAAATTAGGCACCTGTTTTAAACATTTTTTAAGCTAACTTGAGTAAGTTGACAGCCCAGGGCTGTTTGGATTATCTCATTCCCACAGTTCAGACTTGATCTGTACCTTACGTGCTTCACTTTGAAAAGGGTAATTATCGACAGATGATGCACAAGTGCACACGCACACACACACACACACACAGAGCAGGGGGGTGAGCAGAGAGCTTTACCTCAGGAAGAGGCTCCATGGCTAGGGAAGAGGCGCAGGACGTCTGCCTCTGTGGAACCAGGCCAACTGGTGCAGACATAAAAACCAAAGAGTGTGAGGCTCAGACTCACGGCCGCTCTGGAACATCTGTGACCCACCACCATGTCAGATAAAGAGGTGATGAAAGAGTCCACACATGGCGAAGGAGGACCGAGGAGGAGAGGAAGGGAGAATGGGACACAAAAGCCAAAAGACGAGGGAGTGGGAGCAGCAGCCGGCAGCTTCAGACAGCTGGATGTCCGGGAAAGACTGAGGTCTAAATCTGGACCAGAGGGGTGAGAGGCCTATGGCATTCACACACATAGAGAGAGAGAGAGAGAGAGAGAGAGAGAGAGAGAGAGAGAGAGAGAGAGAGAGGAACATACAGTCCCTACATGTAAATTTTAGTGTGAGTTCCACTGAACATCAGGAGGCAGCATCAGGTGCAAACACACAGAGATCTTATCAAAGTGGCTGAGACAACTGGACAAATGTCCCTGAAGGGATCGTCTGTCCATTTCCTGGAGGTGTGAACTTAACAGTGTCACATTCTAGTTAGAACATGTTCTATGAGCTTACGGTGACCTTTGACCTTTGAGGACGACTTTCCTCTCATCAGTTTGTTGACTTAGACCAAGTGAATGTTTACAAACAAGTTGTCTTGACATGTTGTTGGTCCACAGTGGTCACGTATGTACAGTCTGTGATCGTGTAAAATAAAAATTAATTAACATAAAAAAACAAGTGGAAAGGAAACTAATAAAACAGATAAACATCAAAGACATTTCAGCTAAAAAATATTGTGGACTATGAATAAAGATGGCCCACGTCCCGTTCTCCTCCCGTGAAGCCTCCTCCATGTTTGCAGATGGGACACGAGCCATCTTGAATATTTAATTAAAATGATCTCAAGGTGAAACGTCTTCATCGATGGGGGTTCAGATGTCTGTGACTGGATTCTCCAGTCAGTGGAGGACGTGGAGATGCAGCAGGAGAAACAAAATCCTCTTGTTTCTGGAAACCTGCCTGAAGATGAGCAACTTCAAAAATGTGAGAAGTGCAGCTTTAAGGGTTTGACAGAGCTTCTGTGGGACACGTTCCAGTTTCATTGGGTCAAACTATTTATAGAAGTGCAGCAGACGCGTATCGCCTCCTTCTCACTGAGCTGAGTTTACATGCAGCCTTAAAAGTCATGAAAACTTGCACACAAGTTCCCAGGGTCAGTCCACAGTTACAATTCGTACTTTGTTCATTTCACAGAACCTTTCTAATAATAAATGCAGTTATTCAAATGGAGCCCATGGTCACCGAGAGGAACTCAGATATTAATAGTTTACAACTATTTACAGTCCTGACACAGGTTCACTTTAGCAGTGTCTGTCCTCCTCAACCAGGGTGTGTTGTAAACTGTAAACACAAACTATCACAAACAACCCAGACCAACACTTGCACCACAAATGACTTTTATTTTGAAATATTCATCCTGAGCATTTCACACAGCCCTTTGACAAAGAAACTTTCCCACTGTCAAGTTAGTAAAAATATCATCTCCACTATAAACATTGACCCACAGATCGTAGGCCAGAGGGAAACAGAGTACCGTCAAGTTTCAGTAAAACACGCCCGAGGATTAATTCCCTAAGATACTGCGTGAGGGATTCAAATACTATGAGTGGCCACAACACTCGCAAAGAAAACATGTTTCTCGTGGGATTTTGAAAGAGGTCAGCTGGGTTCGATTCTCACCATGACTCTGGGGAGTGATGGACACATACGGCATCACAGGAAAACACCGGTGTGGTTCTGATTCCTCTGATGTTTCTGGATTTTAAGACGAGACTGACTAAGTTGCAACAGCTTCACAACTAAAAGCTGCTTCCTTTCAAAACCTTGCATTAGAAACTGTTTGTGAAACCCTTCACTCGAATTCTGTTAGTCAACAACATTCCCTTTTCTAAAGTGTTTGTTAGGCCCAGTTCAAAGTTGTGAGGGCACTTCTCATCTACAGACGCAAGTTGAAAAGGTGCTGAGGGGGAGGACGAGGCTAAATACGACCCTGAGCGTCAGAGCGAGGCGAACTGGTGCGGCAGCAGGCTCTGGGTGGGGCTGGGCTGGGGGCTCGTACAGGCACTGCTGGTGACACTGGACCCGGGACTGGGAGAAACAGGAAGGCTGGAGACGCAAGCGACCTCCCCGTCCAAAGCGTCGTCGTTGTCACCGTGATGAGAGCGGTGATGATGGCTGACAACCACCCTAGAGGACGGGAGGGGAGGAAACTGAGGAGGATCTGTCTACACTCTGATATATACATATATTGTAGTTCTGCTGTATGTGTGTGTACCTGGATCTGGACTTGCTGACGAGGTCGTCGCAGCAGGAGATGTAGCTGCACTTGGACCACTACACAGAGAGATTCATTAAACACTGACTCACTATGACAACATCAGATTGGGTCACTAGGATTAAACTTACGATGTGAGCAGGATCGCTGGTTCCCAGATGGACTCCAGTTTGACAGAGCGTCTGCAGCAGACTGATACCTGCACAAACAACAGAGGTCAAAACTCTGGTTCACTCAGAGATCCTCCTCCTCCTCCTCCTCACGCACCTTTCGTCCTGTTGCTCCAGTATTTCCGTTCCCACTGGTCCAGCAGGACGTTGAGGTATCTGGGAAACTCGAAGAAGCGGAGGTAGCGGGACGACGACGGGGACGGGAAAACTCGCTCGAACTCTCCCCGTCGGTTCAGCTCGTCCTCGCTCTCTGCCAGCACGCGAACATCTTCTGGAGTCAAGACGTCCAACACGGTGGAGAGGAAGTCCTGACAGAGATGAGAGACTGCATTTGTTGCCCTTTCAATAAACTTTTCTAAGGATAAAAGACATTTAAAGTATTTTGTCTTTGTTTGTTTACCTGGTCAGCGAAGCGCTGTGTGAGGTAAAATGCCCTTTTAACCTTCTCATCAGCAGACAGGTCAGGTTTGGTCCTCTCCCTGGTCCCTCCATACAGACTTCAAACACAAACACACAAACATTTGAGTCTGTACACTGAACTGCACCAGTTGTTCCTAAACCAGCAGCGCTTGTTTCCCGTTAGTCGAGCAATGGAGCTGATGTAGTAACTCCTCCCTACCTGCTGGTGGAGCTAGAGGTGGAGCTGCAGGGAGCGACCACTTCTTTCTGTGGAACATGAAAGCCGGCCAGGTTCAGGAGATCTCGGATCATCTGACCTTTGATGGCAACATCCAGTGCTGTGTTGGAGTGGAGGCTGCAGCGGAAACACGATGACAGTTACATGACAGAGCCTGCATGTGTGTGTGTGTGTGTGTGTGTGTGTGTGTGTGTTACCTGGGTGATATGTTCACTTCCAGGATCCAGGGTTTGAGGTTCTCGTCCAGCATGATGTCGAAGCCGAACAGCTCGTGGCAGCTGTACGGCGTCTTCACGTGCATCTTCAGTAGGTTATTGACGTACGGCTCTGACCTGAGGAACATTCCGTCATCATCGTCATCATTTCCTGTCCCCACTGGTCGTCATCCCTTCATTTCATTGGTAAATGTAGCTCGACCAACAAACCAATGCACATGGTGGATGGACACACAAACAAAAACACAAGGTGAAACTCACGCGATGATGGTTTTGATTACGATGTCTTTAATCTTCTCCCAAATCAAAGTGGTGTTGACTCCCTTAGAGCCCAGGAACTGCCACAAGGCCTTCAGAGCCCTGAGAAGACAGCAGGATGGACAGAATCGTGAATGGAATCAGTCCAGTGTGCCCGTCTCAAAGACGTGGAGCGAGTCAGTTACCACTTGTGTCCCTGGCAGGCCTTGTCGTCGCTGTTCGCCTGGTATTCAGAGTTCTTCTTGTTGACGCTGTAGTTGGTCAGGTGCATGAACTTGTTGCTCAGAGTCTTCATGGAAGACGAATACCTGCAGCAGGAGAACAGGCGTGTTACCGCGGCTCGCTCACACTGACCTGTTCTCATGGTGGCTGTGGTTGAAAACTGACTTGCAGCTGGCGAATCTGACCAGCCCGTCGGTGAAGATGTAAATCCGGAGCGGGTCGTAGGACGTCACGTAGACGTAGATCCTCAGGTCAAACTTGTTGCCACTGATGAGGTAGGGCTTGTGAAGGTATCTGCGAAAACACGGCCACGTTAAAGGAGTTTCAACCAGAGTGACCAGGGAGCAACGAGGCACCTGGTCTCAGACAAAGCGAAGCTCACTTCTGAACTAGTAGCGGTCTCTTTCGTGGCATCTGGCTCCACTTGTGGATGACCTGGATACCGATTCCTCTGGCAGAAGCAGGCTGTTACAAACAACATGGTAAAGAATAAACATTCCAGACATCACTTTAATTGTTAAGAGTAAATCAGCTATGGGAATATTTACAGGTTTGATGATCCATTTCTGCCGGGAGACTCCGTCCTCCCAGGCCTTGCGGAGCAGCTTGATGTCCTGAGGAAGGATGAAGGTGCGAGGGAAAAAGCTGAACTCCTGCTTCCCAAAGCGAGCCTTCATCTTGGAGAGGTTCCTCCACAGTCGGTCCTTCCTGCCGATCTGAAAGGTTCCTGGGAAGTGGTTCAGCTGGGACAGGAACCAAGAACACGCGTGAGGACGATGAAGAAGATCTTTGACCCCTTCACCTGTCTTCACTCCAGCTCTCACCTTCTGGTGTTCTCCGATGGCCTTGAAACCAGGAGACTTCATGTGGTGGCCCCAGCAGCCCAGCCAGTCGTGGCTCTCTACGGGAACAACAGAGCATCATCAGCCTCGCTGATCCCATTTCAAACGGCTGCCATGTTCACGTTACCAATGACGGGATCGACACATCTGGAATGACTCACTCTTCGTGACTTTGAAGTGCGACCTGCCGATGGTGTGTTTGACCACGTTGGGAGTGACGGCGCTCATCTTCCATTTCAACAGTCGTCTCTGTTCCACAGGCAGCAGCTCCACTGCACAGCAGCAAACACAAGTAACAAATGTTCACACATTTAAACTGGAACATCACAATCTGTTCAAGTCCACGTGGGTTTAACAGTTTGATAAATAACAGTTCTGAGGAGATTCTTTCTCTTCTGAAGCAAATAAAAGCGAGAGACTAAAATATAACACACAGACCACCCCTTCTGAAGGCAGATGTGTAGCTTCATCAGTTTTAATTGGACCTTAACATGATGATTAAACTGCTCTTTGAGCCGAACTTTGCCTCCTGTGTTTACTACGACAGAAACCGGCGGCGTTACCGACCTTTCTCACTGGCGGTGCTGAAGTAAAGAGTCGAGGGGAAGAGTGGGAACAAACTGGGAACCAGCGCTGGTCGCTCTTCTCGAACATCCTCGGCCTCTGATGACATTGGCTCCTCGATGCTTCAAGACAAACAAGAGAATACATACATTCATCTATAACAACGAATATAGAGCATAGTCAGATATGTTATAATACATACATGACCCGAAATAAAACAAGGAACTGTCACTCACATGACAGTCATACAGGAACGAAGGGAGGAAAAAAGAGAGGACGGAGGATGATAATCTCGCCTTCCAGATGTTGTTAATAAAATCCTTCCACCACTGATGGGCGCAGAAAGGCATTCCAGCCCGACCAGGCCACTTATCTCTAAACGATACAGGAGCTGTGGCTTACAGTACAGGTCGGGCGGGGGGGGGGTGTATGTAAATGAAGTCATAAACAAATCAGCGTGTTGGGGTTAAAAACACAAACAACAACAAAAAGAACCGGCGTGAATAGCGCTCCCCATCCAGGCGGTTTTAGCAGAGAAGCGGCTCCGAGTCTTTGGTGGGGAGTTCCACGTTGAGTCCATCACAGTGCAGAACAATGTGACACACAAAGCTGCGGAGCTTTCCACCACGCTCTGCTGCTTTCAGGACATTTTCAGCACAAAGCCCCGGCACAGAAAGGCAGAGACACAGAGATTCTCTGACGGACGGACGTTCATGGGGACCAATCAGAACGAGGGCCACCACGCTGGGTGGAGCGAGGAAACCAAGTTGGGAGGTGTGCACGTTAGAGGCACAGGAAAATGAACGGTGTGTGTTTTTATTATCAGGCCATACTTTTATTTGATGGCCATGAAGAAACCACAGGAAGGCCTGAACCTCATAACTCACATTGAAACCAGAGTGAGGGTGTCATTAGTCCCTCAAGCTTGTGTGTGTGTGTGTGTGTCTCACCCAGACAGGAGGCCAATGGATGCCGTAGAAGAAGCTCCATTAATGGATGAACAGTCTGAATCATCTGAGGATAAAAACTCCATTGTTCATTTCATAAATGTGTCCATCGTTGGCTGTAATACAGAATTCACTGAGCGCTGTCTTACCGTCGTCACTGCAGATGTTCTCCTGCTCATCAGGCAGCTCCTCTTCAACTCCGTCCACCTGCATGACACACTCCACTCTGGACACAAGGAGCAGGAGGGGAAACGGTCAGAAAACCAACTGCTGACTGAGGGAGAGGGAATCATCGGGTTCTCACCCAAACAGGCCGGTCTCTCCTTCTACAGCCTCCTCTGTGGGCGAGGGCGAGGAGGACGACATGGAGATGGGCTGTCCCTGCCTGGTCAGTTGGATCGCTGAGATCTTAGTGGTCACAGAGCCCACCATGGCTCCTGCAAAAGAGGAGGAGCAGCAACATGTTCTCACAGTTCCTGATGTCGTGCTTGAGTTAAATAAAACTGATGCTGTTTGGGGTATTTTACGGACAAAAAGAGACTTTCAGAGTTCTAAAACTGAGTCACTGTGATTACCTGGGGTGGCCTGGGGCAGCGTGGGTGGCTGCTCCTGCGTGGCACTGAGCACGGTTGGCATGGACCCACCTGGAGAGGGTCCGAGTCCTCCGCATGAGGTCAGGGTACCCCCTGGTGAACGCTGACTCTCTGGGGGCTTAATGTTTGCTGTAGAACCTGCGGGAGGACCGCCGCTCACATGCAGCGGATTGTTTGCACCACTTAACATCATTCCGTTTCGTGTCGGACTGGATTTTGAGGCCACGTTTGCAGACTGGCAGCTTCCTGTCGTTGTTTCTCTTGTTCTGCTTCTTGCTTCCACAACTCTGTCAAGGCTGGAGGCGTCGTGTCCCGACGTTGCCCCCTGATGTTCACAGAGAGCACGGCGGAGAGGAGGCACTGATGGTGAAGACGAACAGTCTGCAGCCTCGAGCTGGGGACACAAGACCAGGACACGTCAGATGAAGAAGCTGATAAACCTGAAACCTGTTTAAATGTTCTGCGATAACTCAATTACAACAAGCACCGTACATCCAGTAATGAAGATTCAAACATCAACTCTCACCGTGGACTTTTTCAGGGTGGCCTGTCCTTGAATGAACAGGTCTTGATGACAGACAGACACAAGTGGCTCAGCTCCCAGCGGCGCATCACGGCAGCTCATCGCTGCACCCTTTTCATGCAGAGAGGCTTGGAGCGATTTCTGCAAATGAGCTGACGGCTGACCATTAAATCCAACCTGCCGCTCTTTCTTGTAGACGGAGGAGGAAGCATTGGTCCCTGTGAAGCTGCTGCCGGCCTGCCTCTGTCCTGCTGCCAGCGCCTGGACTGGAATCTGGATCCCATTAAGTAGTTGTGGCAGGGTTTGAGACACATGTGGCACAGCGGTGAATTGGCTCTGGGTGTTGGTTTTACATCCGTCCCCGTCGCCCCACACAGAAGCCCCAGAGGGGGCCGAGGAGGCAACATGAGAGGGAGAAGGTTTGGCTTGGTCGCTGTGTCTGGAGAGCTCCAGAGAGGTTTGACCAAAAGGCACCTTCGTGGCCGCAACTGTCTTGGCATGTGTGCTAACGGTTGTAGTGCTTGGACTGGCTGCATGAGAGCACGCGCGGCGCTTCGCCGCTCCCCAGGGGGAGGACTGATTGGTGGGCATGGCACGGCCCAACAGAGGCGTGGTGAGTTCTGAAGGGGTTCTGGGTCCAGGGAGGAGATTAACAGTCGAGTTGAAACCAGAAGAGGCGCCCTGGTCGCTCCTCACTCGATGGCTGGTTCTTCAGTGAGTCACTCCTCAGGTGTCAGCTCCAGCTGAATGGAGTTGTAAACGTTCTCTTGGTTGTTGGAGATAAACTACAAGTTCTCAGGAAATCCTGACCAACAGCAAACATAACTGCCACCGCAGACGCAGCGACGGCAGCTCAGCCGGACTCCAGCGTTACGAGCCTTCTCCTGAGGCTCTGCCCGGCAGGCACACCTGGTTTGGGTCTTTGTCCTGAGGAAGAGCGGCTCCTGCTCTGACAGCCGCACTCAGAGTCTGATAAAAGGCTGTAGTCTTGGGGCCATCAGCCGATGCACAAATCTGTTTCCTCTCAACAACCTCTGGGATGAAACGTGACTCGCAGGGCATCACATCAAGGTTCCTGGTATGAGAGCGGAGCGCAGATTCCAGCCAGTGCTCCCATCATCCTCCTCCTCAGGTCTCTACACAGGAAGAGAAACAGTAATTTTGGGAGGATCCATGAAACAATGTCTGTCTCTTGATCAGACCATCTCATCTCGTCCTGGGATGATTGAATATTCTCTTTGTGACATATAGACAGGTAATACCTAAATTAATCTGGGAATTTGTTTGTTTGTAAATGTCCTCTCTGTCATTGTTCAACATGTTTTGTGTATGAAACACCTGAGGAACATGTTCTAGTTATTCTGAACAGGGATGGGCCACATGACACAGGAATAAATTAAACACATGCAGGTGATGTTCCAGATAAATAAAGATGTCTTCATCCATCAGCAGCTAAAGTAAAGAAAAGTAAAGAGTCTCAGGGATCGTGTGTTATCTGAGTTCTGAACTCTGAGTAATGGAGATCAGATGTAACTGTGTTTACTTTCTGTCACACTCACATGGGACTTCTCACGTGCGTGCGAGACATGCCGCTTAGCTTAGCCTCGATTTGGCTAGCCGGCTAACCATGGCGGACAGGTCGTTTGCGGCCGTTAAAGAACCAAAACTCGAGATGAGGTGAGACTTTGTGAAGCCGCGTGTTGACACAGCTCTGACTCTTCCTCTGAGTTTAGCTAGCACTTACCTGAGGCTCCGGTTAGCGTTAGCTTGACAACAGCGAGCCAGACAACATAAACACTTCCCCCCCGGACGTTTCCGCGGCACCGAGCGGGTCCGGGATAAAACACGGGTTTGATGCCGGGCGAATTAAAACTATTTAGGGCGTCTTTGCCCCCCGCAGTGACGCTGACATATTGGTTTGCCGAGCAGCGCCTCGGAGGAGTGTCTCTCACCGTACTCAGCAGCCGGAATATCAGAGTCACACATCGCCGCCGAAGATCGTCTATGGGTGGCCACGTTCCCGTGAGCTGCTCACCACAGCGCCCCTAGTGGCCAGTAGCTGCAACTGCACCAACATTTAATATACAGCAACCTTTTCTGTACCATGGCCCAGTTTAATGTCTGACAATATTTTCACGGCCCAATACAAAGGTGTAGCAGATAAAAACAAAATATAAAAATAATAAGATCGGCATTAAAAAATGTGGTATTTTCTCTTTAATAATGATAACAATAATAATAATTATTATTATTATTATTATTCTGTACTGTGTACAGTTAAAAATTCCTACACTTTACAAAATAATGGAAATTATTTTTTCTTTCTGTGTGGCCCAGTATCAAATGACCCGCGGCCCACCCACGGGTTGGGGACCACTGATATACAGGATCGCAAAATAGATAGATAGATAGATAGATAGATAGATAGATAGATAGATAGATAGATAGAAGAGAAGGGCAGAGAGAATCTGATCACCAGGACAAACACAGATCCTCAGCGTGAAAAGGACAAAAAAAGTTTATTTATTCTATTTTTCAACTGGACGCAAAACAGGAAAATCTTAAGGACAAAAATGCTCCACAGCCGGCGTGATGTCCCTGGGCCGGCTGGAGCTCTGGGGTCGCTCCAACTCCCAGTCTCTGCAGTGGGACCAGCTTGCCCACCTCCCACCCTTCTGTGGCCATTTACGTATTGGAGCCACACACCACAGCAGATACAGAGGTCAAAGTTCACACATGGCTACAGTACAAGATGTTACGATTCATAAATCAAATTATCATTGTTGGAATAAATAATACGATAAAATATATTAATAACTATTAATATGAATTATTAAACTTCTGTTCCTCCAATGTTTTCTGTTGACGGTGAAACAACACTGGAGAACACTCGTCCACTGACATGTTTTCAAACAATGAAAACTCGCCTGTTCAAGCATTTCCATGCATCCTTTAGCTTGGTATGGTCGTTCATCCACTGGAGGGCAGCACTGAGGCGAGAGCGTCTGATAAACATGGAGGAGGGTGATCATTTTACTGTCAACTCTTCAAACATGGTCAAATTAATCTCTGTTGGTTCTGATCAATTTCATCTGTTTGGTCTTCATCCAGAAGTTTTCATAAGAACACTGAGCTATTACAGCAGAGGGCAGCCTGGAAACAGGTCACATGACCTATAGACTTCATGTCAGGTCTCAAGTATATCCTTGTGGGTGGAGCCTTGTTGTGTGGCTGAGTGGAGCTGGTTTGAAACTGGTTTCATGGTGTAAACACACAAAGGATCAGCTTTGGTTTAAGTTTCTTCTTTTCTCTGTGTTGATTCAACATGAAGAACAAACAAGGCTGGGCTGGATTCCGGTCAGAGACGTTTCCAGGTCACATGATGAGTTCACCTCTGACATCGACCAAACGTTGCCTTTCTGTTCACATGATGAACGCTGTTGTCCGGCGCTGAGCTGTGTGTCCAACACACACACGGATTAAAGATCCATGGCGTCACACGTGTCTCTTCACACGTTTTCCTGGCGTGTGCGTGTTCTACCAGCGTCACGCTGAGCCGAGGCTGTCGAAGCCGCAGAACTTCCATCGTTTCTCCAGAGTGGCGCCGACGCCGCTCAGCTCCTGCCTGAACATGGTGGGCAGACGGACCATGAGGCGCTCCAGCTCCCCCGCCGACACCTGTGAGAGGATGATGTCAGAAGATTGCACCACCATCAGGTCACATTTTAACATGATGATAATTGTTAGAAGCTAAACAGAAAATGCTTTTATTTTTGAAAGCCACTGAACTTTGACTGGCAGGAAGTGATTTACCTTGGAGTCCAGCCTCTGGATGTACGACACCAGATATTCAAGGTTCGCCCCAAATGGATGAACGTGGAGGAAAGTGGAAATGATGCCTGCAGGGAAGAAGAAGAAGAGAGCTCAAGCTGATGATAAAGAACCAAACAAACCTTTACTGACCCTGATTACCTGATGTAGAATAAATAATAAATACCAATAAATTAAATGATTTAAATGATAATAAAATAATTACCAAGGAGCAGAGCCTCTTTCTCTGAAGTGACTCCTCCCCTCATGATGACATCACTCCTCCTGTCTCTGCTGTGGAACAGTGACGGAGCACAACCGTTCATCCCCTGATGACACAAACATACACACTGTGACTACAGGAGGCTGATAAACACGTGTGTGTGTGTGTGTGTGGTGACACGAATGTTGAGACTGAATTACGAAGTAAACTCATCCAGCTCTTAAAGAAAATTCACGTTTAAGAGGCTGATTTTGTTTCTCTGATTGTTCGCTTGTTTCGTACCTTGTCATGTGTCTCCCCATTGACTCCCTCCAGCGCCTCCACAGGACTGTTTAAGAACTAGAGACAGAAGAGAAATTGATCATCAACCATAGATTAGGAACATGTGATGATGGTGTGCAGGTCCAAGCGTCAAACATAGGTACACGCTACAAACATCCCATGAGGATGTTGTGTTGCGTGTTCTGTGTTATGACCTCAACACGCTTCAGTGACTGCAGAGAACTGAAGTTGACAAAGACTGACATCTGCTCTGTGTCTCATCGCCTCCTGTCTGCTCATGAACACAGCACCTGCGGCCACAAACATGTTTACTTTCACCTGGAGCTGCATGTTCACGTCACTGCTCATCAGTTTCTGAGGTCAAGGTTAAACCACAAGGAGCTCTAAATCCTGGTTTTAACCTGTGTTCTGTGTGATGGCCAGCAGAGGGCGCAAACACCTTATCTCGCAGGGTGAGCAGCTCCGCCTCCAGGTATCGATGCTCGTCTCTCGCCTGCTCCAGTTCGGCTTCTTTACTCGACAGTTTCTCCTGCAGACTGAGGAGTTGCTGGAAGACAAACACACATTGTTTATAAAATTATTCAAAACAAAGCACGGAAATTCAAAGTAAATTCATTGATTTTTACTGTGTGCTGATCGGGGCAAAATTAATACTTGGAAAATTGGTTTGTAGTGTGAATCTGTTTATGACTTTGTCTCCACTGATGAAACCAAAACATCATCAGGCGACAAATGAGAAGCGACAGCAGCGCAACATGCTCGAGTCGACGTGTACACAACACACACGACCACAGGGGCACAGGGGCTGTGTGTGTGTGTGTGTGAGACGTGCCTTGTTCTGTCAGTGCTGTCACTTCAGATCAACAGTTGCAGGAAGCTGAAGTGAACTCGTGGTAAACGAGCTCCAT
Organism: Pseudorhombus dupliciocellatus; assembly: GCA_016785235.1. Classification (NCBI taxonomy): domain Eukaryota; kingdom Metazoa; phylum Chordata; class Actinopteri; order Pleuronectiformes; family Paralichthyidae; genus Pseudorhombus; species Pseudorhombus dupliciocellatus. The sequence continues at coordinate 4,920,404 of JAFBJW010000311.1, forward strand.
GTTCTACCAAAGCTCTATGAAATCAGTGGAGTGAAGGATCATGGGAGGACACTGACTCATCATTTTTGTGTGTCTGGTTAAAACATGAAGCTGTGGAATGGAAATAAAAACTGACAGAGATGATTCAATTTAATTCACTTTCAACTGGGAGATAACGTAGAACGAGAAGAAGAAAAGGAAGAACAGCGTACCTGCTGCATGTGGAGCATCCTCTGCTGCAGCTGCTGGATCTGAGCGTCCGGACCGTGTGTGTGAGTCTGCGTGTGTTCGTCGTCAGGGCGACCAGCTCTGCTCTGTTCCTTCCTCATTAGATCCACCTCATTCCTGTAGGAGTCAAGCTGCCAACGCAGAGAGTCATTCTCCTCCCTCAGAGACGCCTGATCGCACGCTCCTGCAGGAGAGGGGCCGGTCCACACATCTGATTTAAACCCGGGATTGGAACGTGGGATTGGAACGTGTGGTCCGAGCAGTCCGCGGTTCGTACCGTTCTCCTGTGTGCGCAGCCTCTTGCAGGGGTTCTCATCAAAGTCGTCGTCGGACATTTCCATCTCCTCCTCTCGTCTGATTCCCATGATCTCCTCACTGTGAGCGTTTCTCAGCTCCTGAAACACACGGCTTGTTACAAACACCGGAACAAGACGTGGACATGTGTGTGAACACATCCATGATCGATGTTGTTATTCACTTTGAGGAGCCTTCATGTCGTCCATCTTTTATTATTTCAGTCTATCCTTCAATTCAACACTTTGCTCAAACTTGTGACAATTTCTGTGATTTCCTGTTAAATAATTTACTAAATAATAAATAAACAAACAACTATCAATCAATTTAAAAAATATATTTTGATTGTATTTCTAATGTAGTTGGTTCCTGTTTGTCGTCAAATTAAAATGACGTGAAATAGAGCTGCTGCCTCCTCCTGGGACGGAGAGACAGAGTTACAGCTGCCATCGTCCTCATGTCATCGTCTGCGGACACACTCTGACCCGGACCTCAGCATCTCCTCACACTGAGCTGCTGCCTCAGACACTTACCAGGCCGACCACAAGGGGGCGCTCACAGTGGGGCTGCAGCTCTTACCTCCGTCACATGCTCTGTTCTGTTTAACTGACTGACTCTGACCGTCCGAGGTACAAACACATGTTCACAGGACAAATACTGATCTTCAGTTACTGACGACGACTCTCCGATATAAACGCTGCCACCTTGTGCTGATGGCAATTTGGCTTCACTTCTGGGATCCGTCATGACGTCCATCTTCATCTAAAGTCTGTGTCACGGACTGAACACCTGGATTGAAGCAGTGAGTTTACGTTCAAGTGAGAAGATAAATAATCGTCCTGCGAACAGTTTTAAGGATGTGGAAATACGCTGGATAAACATCACTTTCCCTCCACTTCTATTCATCTGAATCCAGCGTGCTGCTGCTGCTTCACCCTCATCTTCCTCCTGCTCGTTAACTAGATTCCACTCTGGATCAATAATTGATCACAAACTAAACCCTGGAAATCACCGTTGCCATGGCAGCGTCTCATACTTTCGAGGAGGCGTCAGATCTGTGCTTTGCATGGGGATGTGCAGGGGGAGGGGTGAAAGAGCGGCGACTAGGGGCCGCTGTCAGAAGAAGAAGAAGAAGCAGAAGAAGAACAGGACAGATGCCACAGGCCTGTCTGTCATCTGTCTCCTGTGACAGCAGAGAAGAAAGTGGGGGGGGGGGGCAAAGAACAGAAAGTGTACCAACCTCACACTGTTTTCTCCAAATGTCTATGTTCTTGCGCTGAGCTTTTGAGAAATGGTCCCACGCCTTTTGCCTGGTGGTGGCGGCGAAAACTGCGGAGATCTTCTCGACTTTGGGGTGAACAGGGAGGAGGAGGGAGGAGGGAGGAAGGAGGAGGAGGAGGAGGGAGGAGGAAGGAGGGAGGAAGGAGGAGGAGGGAGGAAGAAGGAGGGAGGAAGGAGGAGGAGGGAGGAAGAAGGAGGGAGGAAGGAGGGAGGAGGGAGGGAGGTCAAGACAAAACAATCCTTTTATGCAGCATTTAGCTTTGATGGACGAGAGGGCGCCCACACACACTGACCATGAGCAGCTAAAGGAGCAGTTCACTCAAACATAAGTTCGGGGAAACGCTCCTTTAAAAAGCCAGACGCAAATATAAACTGAGAGAAAACTAAACTAAATAGTTCCCGTGACTCAGGTGAAAAGTTGACGTCAGCCCCAGAGTCCATGAAACATTTTTTAGCCTAGCTTAGCTTAGCATAAATGCATTTGAACGGTTGGAACAGGGTGTACGTCGCTTTGGATGAAAGCGCCTGCCACATGAGTTTGGCGTTGGAGTTGAGTAGATTTGTAGATATGTAGAAAAGGAAGTGACGAGTCTTACCTGAATTACCTCACAGCCAGGGGTTACTATGGCAATGTGTCCGCCTGCCTGGAAGCGTCTGACACTGTGACTGATCGGACTGAAAGAAAACAAAGATGGCTGCTTACACTGAGTCAAGATGGCCAGCAGGGCGTTCTTGAAGGTCTCTTTGGCGACTTCCATCTCCTCCTCGTGCTGAGCCTTCTCGTTCATCAACCGGCGCACGTGGCTGTTGGCCGACTGGACCATGGAGTAGAAGTGATTGGAGGTCCGGCGGTTGACTTCGCCGCGGTCGATCCACGCGAACAGCACCGCCGTGGCCTCGCTGAAGTTATGGTCGTCTGAGGGGAAGAGGGGAAGTGAGAGGAACTCAAACGTTGAAAAATCATGATCTCGTCTGTGAGATGGTTTACACACGTCAACAGTTACACACAGGATGTTGTGGTCATCCAATAAGGAGCGAGCTGGGAGTGCCCAGTGCATTCTGGGTATTTAACTTAACCATCTTCTAGTCGTGTTGTTTTTGACTCGGTTCCCTCCTCAGCACTGGCTCCTTTGACGCTCTAAAACCAACAGATGAAAACCATCCTCTGGGGCGTCGCTGTTCTCCGAGTTACGCAACACTCACTCAACAAAAAGCATTTTAGATTTCCAACTTTTCATCCAAAACCAAGAGCCGCGTTCGGCATCCGTCACGAGTCTCCGTGGGCTGCACACTCTCCCCTCTATTTAAATAATAATTGAACGTTGCCAGTGAATTAGAGAGCGTTTAATGAGCTCAATACCCTCCGCATCACAACCTGTAAGAAACACTTTGCCTCGCTCCGATAAAGCCCCATTCACACACAGCAGCAGATTACAGTCACATTAGAGCGAACACAATGAGGCGCCGCTGAGCGCAGACGTCGGAGGGAATAATGGAGGTTTATTTCCTCGGCTGTGCGAGGTGAAGAATGAATTTATAAAGGTTATTCAGGGAGGAAACATGTTCTGCTCTTACACTCCTGCTTCAGCTGACGTTTCACATCTTTCTGAACCGTTAAATAATAACAACAACAAAACGTGTTTCATCAAAATGTCAAAATGTTTCATGTTAAAACAGATGACTTCAGTTACAATTTTTAAAAAGAGCTGAGGATGACAATTCTTTGAATAAGGAAAATTAAAGCCAACTTGATTGGGGTGAGCTCCCTCCTCACCTTTCAGTCTCTCTGCCAACATGGCTGCCTCGTGCTCAGAGTAGTGCACTATGGGAGGCGGGGACGGCGGCCTCAGGCGGTCCTCGTGGACCTGGCGCCGGTGTCTTTCCTCTCGGGCCAGCAGCCGCTGTTTACACTCCCACTCGTACAGATCGTCTCTGGCCTGAGCGAAGTCCACGTGGATCCTCCCTGAGTCCTTTTTGTCTGTGCTGGATCCGATCCGCATCCGGTACCCTGGAGGAGAGAGAGAGAGAGGTTACATCGGTCCAACCGGTTCACTGTTCAGGAGGATTTGGGGTGTGTGTGTGTGTGTGTGTGTGTGAGAGATCACCTGACAGGTATATAGCCTTGTCTACCATGAACTCCTCGTTGAAGCGGATGTGGCAGAAGTTCTTCTTGCTCTTGCGCAGCGCCGTGATCTCCCCACACGGCTCAAACACCTCCCTGATGATCTCCTCTGTGGAGTTCTCCGGCAAACCCCCGACAAACACCGTCCTGCAGCCCGGGGGGCGCTCCCGGGTCGATGGAGGAGGCAGGTCTGCAACAATCAGCGTCACCACGATAAAACTGAGCGTCTCAGCTGTCACCTAATCATTAAATGATATTTCGTTCATGTGTGCGTCTCACTGGGGTTCTGGGGGAACAGAGTGCAGCTCTTGCAGTGAATAATCTCTTTGATGACAGGCGTGTCAGGCGGTACGGGTGGGGGAGGGACCAGGCTGATGCCCGCCATCATGGGGTTGATGGGAGCGATGAGGCCGAGGCCAGGATCGAACCTCTGGATGCACAGAGAGTCTGAGGAGAGAGTGACACGACGGTTAACAAGCTCCTCATGTAACCTCTGGTGTTCTGATTTGATCCATGTCCCACCTGCTAACATGGAGGAGGTGGGGTTTATGACTGGAGAGACCGGAGACACTACCCGAGGACATCCTAATCTCAATGTCTACTTGTAAACATTGAAAATAAAGGTTTTTTATTCTACTCAGTCCTCACACACATCCCTCAGGAGGAAGTAAAGGGATTTTATTTTCACTTCCCATTAAAAATAAGAGTCCCCTTTCCTGTCCGATTTCAGATTAAGACAAGAAGAGGCTGTGAAAGTGGTTTGTAATATTCGAAAACGGAAAAAATAAATCAGACAAGAGAGAAAAGGAGGGGGAAAAAACTGCCCAGGGAAACAAAGCGATAACAGAAGACAAAGTGAGGATGAGATCTGCGAGGAAATAAACCTCTCTGGGGGGGGGGGAGTTAATGCCATCAATAATGTTTTAACTGATAAGGCGCAGAGGTCAGAGGTCAGAGGAGGGGCTGTAACATCAGTCTTTCTTTGTGTTTTAAACATCAAATCTGTTCTTATCAGAAGCAAACATGTTGTCACTAACAGAATAAATGAGTTGAATAAATCATGTTTTAATTCACTGCTGATTGGACGATACCTGCGCCACACCCACCACACCAGAGGAAACATGCAGAGGTTTTCAAGGTCAGAGCAGGAGCCGGAACCAACGGGCGGCCTGCGACGCAGGAGTAAAACCATCAGCTGCTCCCCTGCACATTCAGTTTGAGCTCCTTCTCAAAGACGCCTCCTGCGGCTCCTTGTTGAAGACAAATGGTTTTGGAGCAGATGTCCACGCTCAGCAGAATCTCAGCACTGCAGGCTGGAGATATGAAACACTTCCTGCTCCCAGTTTTTCTTGGCAAAAAGAAAGAATCCGCACACACTTAAAAAAATGACACGCTGGGAGGAATAATCTTCCATAAATCAGAGCGGCCGCGTTCACGCATTCTTTCCTCAGGTCTCAGGAAAACTCGTTAAAGCGGCGTCTGCGATAACCCCGACAGGTCAATTACCGCCTGTGTGCTGCACATTCGTCATAATCACATCAGGCTGCTTTTCCTCTCAGATCCAAAACCACAGAGCCAGGGTCACGTCTCTGGCCCCGAGCGACGCAGCGAGAAATGTAAAGAACAGCAGCAGGGAGAGCGACGTAGGAGAAGAATGAAAGCCAGAGCCAGGAGACGCCGAGGGAATCTAACACGCATTGCTGTGGATTCCCTCCAGAATCATCAGGAGACGAGATGCGATCAGGAATCGACGGACCTCAGGATCCAAAGGATCCTCACTGATTTCTCACTGAAAAGCATCAGATGCTTGTGTCATAATGATGTCGTCATGGTTTGATCTAAACAAGCTGTGAAGGTTTACACACAGATACCTTTCGTATGACGTTGTGAGCCGAAGCTCCGGCCGCAGGTGAGCAGGTGTTTTTGTTTTTCCTCTGTTTGATCGTCACAAACACAACTGTGTGTTTTTAATAAACACACACATCAGGCTCCATGGAAACACATGAGTCATGTGATTCACACACATCAAATGAGAACAGAGCAGCGGAGGTTGTCATGACGACCAGATAACGCAGTTGACCACTTCTACTAATACTACTAACTGTAATACTCACACTTAAAGTGCCACTGTTACTGCTGCTGTCATATTCTCACCACAACTGTGAATGGTACTACTAAACCGTTAACGACGTGTGTGTGTGTGTGTGTGTGTGAGCCTCATTTACTGTACCATACCTGACACCAGCGGTTGTCCACTGATGCCCACAGGCATGATGCCCAGGTTGTTCATGGCTGTGGCCCAGGCTCCATGATCAGTGACGCTCAGGTGGTTCTGTTCTGCAGCCAGACTGCCTACACCATCCACTGCCACACACACACACACACACACACACACACACACCCATCCATGTCATCTGTAAGACTGTTCTGTTTCCTGCACCTCACCAGGTCCCGGCAGATTCTCACCAGTGGCCATGACAGGTGCTCTCCTCTCTCCGCTCTCTGCCGACCTCTCATCAGACCCTCTGGCTGACGGAGGAATGGAGGATGGAGGGATCAACCAGTTCAACCAGTCACAGTGATGATGTCAGTCCAGCTGAGGAGGAGGAGGACAGAGAGAGAGGAGTTCAGACACACTTGGATAACGTCAGTATGAACATTGAAGCATTTATAGACTTGTTAATGTTTAAACATTCATTAGAATCAGGAGGTCAGCGTCAGGGGCGTGGCCTGCCTCCAGTGTGTGCAGCAGTGGTGAGACGGAGCAGGTTCCTCTCTGACTCCGTTGAGATGCACAACACGTCTCTGTCTCTGTCATCTCGCTGGGCTCTGCTCTCATCACCATTATTCATATCTGACACCAGGAAACCGACGCAGCGCCGCGGCACGCCACGACACGCCACTTACACAGAGACACAATCACGTCAACGCACACGCGTGTGGCTCCAGGCAAAGTGAATGAGCTGACCAAGTTACAGGCCAATCACATGCTGGAGGAGACACGATGCTTCACAAAATGTTCACTCACACACACACACACACACACACACACTCTCGCCTTCCTTCGTCAACTGGATGTTGCTCCAAACTCTGCTCACTTTCATGCATCATGAAATATTCACGGCTGGATGCATGTTCTGTTTATTATTCATGAGTTCACTTGACATCTGTGAATCATCCTCTCTCTCTCTGTCACACACACACGCACACACACACACACACACACACACAGTAAACATTGCCCTTTGGGCTCAATCTCAAATTTCAAGTCACAGCAGATGTTCATTTATCAATTCTGATCATTTAGATTCAAACAGACCAGACAGCACCAGCTGTGTGTGTATGGGGGGGGGGTCCGTTACCTCATACAGAAGCTCCACCCCCTACTCTCCCAAACATGGTGACTTGTGTGCAGCTTTAAAACGTTTGTATTGTCACACCTTTGCTCCATGCGTCTGGTTCCAGGTTTCAATGCATCCTAACTCCCAGAAGAGTAGAGGAACCTGAGCCGAAGGGCTCGAGGACGGCCGGCGCCCGAGCTGCCGGTCTGAGACATGTGTTCCTGATGAGCAGCTCAGGACGCCCATGAATCAAAGCTGCTGCTGAAACGGTTCCAGTCGTGTCAGATGTGTTCTGGGGACGTTCCACAGATTCCATCCATATTAGAAATGTTGATGGAGCATGGCAGGAGTCCCTGATGCAAATCTGTAAACATTCAGTCTTCAAAGACGAGGAGTTTCCAGTCGCCTCCTCAGACCCTGATAAATGATTACAGACTCTCGTTGAGCAGAGAAACACCAGAGGACTCAGCGTAATGAGGACAGAGGACGGCGGCAGCGAAGACGCTCGTGTTTCTACCTTCTCTCTGTAGCAGTAACACTTAGCTGACACGCTAAGAGAAACATGTCAGACCCAACCAGTGGAGCCACGCATCCCAGGAGACATTGCACATCGCACCTATGAAGAGCAGGAAGAGGTGGTGACGCAACTACGACCACATCAGAGGCAGCAGCAGTTTGTGCGTGATCAGCTGGTAAAGACCCTGGCGTTTCCACCGACTCCTCTTTACCCTTCAGCTCAGAGACAGGGTCACGGCCCAGATATCAGTCAGCGCCCGCTGCAGCAAATGACTTCTAATAAAGCCTTTAGAAAGGCTCCATTAAGCAGAGCGACACTGAGGGAGCGGCGGCTGCAGCCTCGGCCGCAAATCCAATCAGCTCCAATCAAATCACTGTCCAGAGGAGCGGGCGGCTCACAGCCCATAATGAACAGTAAAAGAACATTTAACATTCAAATCACCGACAGGACACAAACCGATGCTGGCAGCCTCTCACAGACAGAACCAGCTGCTGGGATCAGTCCGAAACAAAAACAGCGAAGCAGCGGCCTCGGGTTCATTTCATCCAGGAACAGATTCAAACGCTTAGTTTGACACCTTCAGCACAAAGGATGACACGTCGTTATCTCACGGGCACACAGAGGAAACTGAGACTGGTGAAGCAGCAGTGACGTCACTGTTTGTTTGTTTCCTCCTCAGTTATTATCTCCTCATCAGCCGCTGCCCCGCAGGCAGCAGCTGGACCGGAGTCCAGGCTAAGCAGAGAAAAGGCCTCATCAGCACCGGCCTGAATTACTGCCCCACACTCATTGACTCATCTGTGAGTCATGTGACGGCGGAGAGAGAGTCTGTGAAAACACTCTGCATGAATACATCATGATTACATCAACAAACACGGAGCCAAGTTCCACTACAATCAGCAGATTACGGAAATTGTGACTCCCGCCGAGTGACATGAACAGTCGGTAAAGGGTCAGGTAACCACCAGGTAGGTTAACAATTGGTTTACGATAAACCAACGATCTGCTAGCTATCAGTTAAATATAAATTGCTGGACAGGTAACGATCAGTTAATGATCGACAGCAAGGTTGCTCCAGTTAGATGAGACCGATACAGTTTGTGTCGCCGCGTCTCAGTTTCTCTGTTCTGCTCTTTCGTCTCTGAATCAATTCACGAGTTGCTTAAAATTCCAGCAATGTTATTAGAGCGTCTGTGGCCTCTGTTCCGAATCCATTTAATCCACTTAAGACCTGAGAGGCAGTGGGAGGAGGCGGGGCAGGGGGAACCAGAGAAATCAGGAAATATAGAGACTCAGAGCTGGAAGTGACAGAAGCGTTGTGTGATCACATCTTATCATTTCTGCTCATTTGACTCATCAGTTTTTATTTCTTGATTAAAATATTCAAGTGAAAGTGACCTTTTTTTTATCCATAATTGATGAAAAATGCTTCGTCAGCAGATTGCTGTGGGATCTGTTTATGAAGCTGGATCATCTCTGAGTTCACTTAAAATTCTGAACGCAGACGTGAACACGCGGCTCAAAGTGACGAGCGGCGGCGTCCATCAGCTGCGACAGGGCACTTGTTAGAGGCGGGGAGAAAATGGCAGCCGACAAATGGCTGTTGTTTGATGAAGAGACGGAGGAAACATTGAGTGGAGCTCAGTCCAGTGACGCTGTACCGTTCCATTAAATCTGATTCATACGATTAAATAAGGTTCATATCAGTTAATGTGATTTATGACCACTGACATTTATTTACAACCTTAATCTGCCCACAGACGAAAATAAATTATTCCTATTTTTCCAGTTAATTTCTGTGACACAGAATGACAGAGAAGAAGTTTGTGTGTGTGTGTGTGTGTGTGTGTGTGCGTGCCCATTTGAGAGAGCCTCCAGCCGGCGACACCACTGACAGAAAATGACCAGATGGTGTGTGTGTATGTGTGTGTGGGAGGGGGATGTAGTGAACGTTCTTTCAGCCATGGTGACTCTTTCAAACACCTGCTGTCACTCACAGACCAGAGTCTGCAGGACAAGCCAATTAGCATTAAACACACACACAACATCAGGCAAAAGGCGACAAAATACACAGCGTAACCATAGCAACAGTGATGACTTCAGGAGTGTGGGTGGAGCCCCAGTGATGCTCTCCCTGAACTAAACACAATTCCAGCTAAATGCTAGCATAGGGTCAAAGGTCACCCAACAGTGTGACATCATGCAGATGTTTGTTTGATGGAGATCAAACGTGTGTGTGTGTGTCCTGAATATTGGTTGATGTTAATGAGGAGTAATCTGTGTCGAGCAGAGCGTCACTGGAGGAAACTCGAGCGAGCAGTGGCGTCTCTGAACAGGAAACTGGGACACAAAGAAAAAATAGAGATGCAGCTAATAATGGAAAATTAATTCAGAAATCTGATGAATTCATCGAAAATGATTTCCAACTGATTTGAGAAACATGTTTTAAAATAACGATTGGACATGTTTACTGACAGAAGGAGATTCCCGTGTGTGTGTGTGTGTGTGGGTGTGTGTGTGTGTTATGCTAACTGGGCTGATTGACAGAAGTGGCGAGCTAAGGAGGCACCATCTGTTCCCGTCTCCTCTAATTATAATCGAGTCAAAGTGGCTGAAGTCGTCGCAGAGCGTCCTCCATGTCCTCTGCGTCCTCCTCGCTGACATCACAGCCACCGCTCCACCACCGCCGTGACCTTTCATGGACAAACACTCGGGAAACTCAGATTCACATCTGGAATCTGATGTCTTCCCCCGCTGCCAGCCGATGCGTTCTATAGAGGGAGCTGATATCGGCTCGCTATCGGTGGAACGACGGTGAGAACATCTGCCTCATTAAGACCGAATCAAATCCTGCTGCAACATGGTGTCAGTAATCTGTGAGACAAATCGCATCCAGACGCTGATGAGACGAGACAACATCGTTACCACCGCAAGACATATCGAGTTACATACACAGTACTGCTGGCCTTTACTAGGTATATAAATAGATATACAGTAGGTGTATACATACACCAAAGATCATTGCATTTATAGATCAGAGTCTCAACAATAACACTCTGCAGTCAGCTTACACTCTGTTACATCAGACCAGACTGTGTGTGTATGTGTGTGTGTGTGTCACATGATCTTTAAGTTTCAGTTTTATAATGTGAATGCAGGGGGCGCTGCAGCTACACACACAGACACACACACACACACACAACGAAGATTTTCATCAGAGCCACTGTTGCGTAGAAATCAGCTTCTCCTCGTCAGGAGCCATTAAAGAGAGAGGCCTTTATGTCTTTGGGGGAGGGGAGGAGCAGAGGCAGGGAGAGGGAGACGGGGGGGGCAGAGGAAGCAAAGAATGGAGAAGAAAAGGTGTTTTTTCGAAGAGGAACCTGCCACAGACTGATATGAGTCTTTATGAGGCGCTGGTGTGTGACTCTATTGTCACGTCATGTTTCTATTCACACACAGATCAACGCACACGAACATACACACACACACACACCCAAAGACGAAACTCTATTCATTTTAAATCCACTTCAGATACAATAAACAACAACCCGATAAACATGAAGATCAGTGTCACAGGATGTTTAGCTTCCTGTTTACCTCCTGTTTACTTCCTGTTTACCTCACCTGCGCTGAGATAAACAATCGATTCATCGACTCTTCGTGTTCCAGAAGAATCTGAGTTCAGGTCTCAGACGTTTGATGTCACCTGATGCTGATTGGAAAACTGCATCAATTAACATAATAAAGTGAGCAGGGAGAGTGTATCATGTCAGGAGCAGGTGAGAGAAACAGTGAGGGAGGTGGGGGAGGTGTGTTATATGAGGCAGCAGCAGAAATCTCACTGTTCACATCACAGAGGACACGTCAAGGTTGAACCACACAGAGGTAAATTATTCACATTCTCTCACACACTCACACACACGCATTCTCTCTCTCTCTCACACACACACACACACACACACTCGAAGTGTTTCCTTCACATCCTGAACCTGTAACTTCCATTTTCATAAGCTGAGAGAGAAGCAAGAGGATGAGCAGCATCGATCTGCTTCTCCTCAGGAGGAGGGGCGGGGGGGGGGGGGGGGGGGGGGGTGGAGACATGGGGGGATGGAGACATGGAGCGGTTTCAGAGAAACAGTGATTCATCAATTAAGAAATAATCAGTCAGTCAGTTAATGACCTGAATCTGAAATTAATAAAAACTGATACTTTATTTATTCCTGTTTTAATTTGTGTCTGTTTATCTTCTTCGATATTAATTTCCTGTTTATTTGTATTAATCATTTTAGATAATGAGTCAGGTTCCATTTTCATTCATTATTAATTTATTTATGTTATGCTCATTGATTCCGATCTGATTGGTTCATTTTTTGTCGGACGTGGGGAAGCTGGTCAGCATCAGCCAATCGGAGACCAGTTAGGGGCAGGTAATTAAAACAAGGCTTTCACGTTATTAACACCGATGATGACATCATCACTGTGAGCCACATGATCCTTCTTATTAACGTCATGAATAAATATTAATCTAACGTAATTCATCTTCAATCTGTGATGAATCGTCCTCGGGAGATTTATTTTAAAACATCTTCTTCTTCTTCTTCTCCTCCCTGTAACGATCTCGTTCCTGCTTCCTGCCACAACAAGTCACCGCCGCCCTCCTCCCCCGCTCTCTCCTCCAACTGGGTTTTTCTTTCTTCTCTTTCTGTTTTTCTGCCCCTCTCTCCTTTTTCTCCCTCGCCTCTCTCCTTCCCCTCCACCAGTCACCGTGATGAAGTGGCCAGTGGGTACCCGTCTCTGTTGGTAATCACCACGGTAACTCATTGCAGCGCCGCGGCACCGGCAACACGCCATCCATCACCGCCTCCGCTGCTGCAGGGAACTGATACATCAAGATGTAAATTGTGGCCCTGCACTGTCTCCTACGGGGGAGGGGGGGGGGGGTGGGGTGGAGGTGAGGGGGGGGGGGGGGGGGGGGTGGAGGTGAGGAGAAAGATGGAGCCTGTGGAGGAGAAGTGAGAGGTGAGAGCGAGAGATGGAGGGATGAGGTAAGGAGGGAGAACAGAGGACGATGGAGGAGGAGAGGGAGGAACAAAGGAAGAAAAGACACAAAACAGACAGAGGACGAGAAGATGGAGGGAGGAGGACAATGGAGGGAGCAGGTGCGGAAGGAGGGAAAGAAGGAGGAGAACAGAGACTGTATGAGGACGAGTGTTGTTAATCCGCCATAATCCAAAGTGGGCCGGCAGAGTGGGCCGTCCACCGACCAGAAGCCTGGGGGTTCGATCCCAGTGTGTGTGTGTGTGTTCTAGCCACCAGGGGGCGTGTCAGATGTCCATGATGTAAGGACAGTGACAAACATCTGGATCATTACGATGGCGAGAAGCCTCCGACCCGAGGCTGCGACGAGCTGCAGCTGCGATCGCAACACAAACACAGGAACAGCAGCCTCCTGCAGCGCCACCTGTTGGTCGGGCACGTAACGGCAACACACACCAACTCACGTCGTCACGGAGAAAGTTGAGACTTGCTGAGTCAGAATAGCTGAGTCCTGCACACACTCAGAAAGTGTGTGTGTGTGTGTGTGTGTGTGTGTGTGTGTGTGTGTGAGAGAGAGACAGAGAGATCTGAGTCATGACGTCATCTCCCGGTCCTCTGAAGCTACACGCTGACAAGAGAAGGGTGGCCAATATAACTGCTGCACACACAATCAGAAAATAAAAAAACTACCTGCAGCAAAGAGTTACAGTTACTTCTGTTACAGCAGAATGTACTTGTCCCCGTGATGAGCGCGGTTTGACAGGATGTTCTGTCGTCTGATTGGTTCTTGAGGAAGACGAAGGTTGTGAAGCAGCTTGTGAACAGAAAGTAACTAATTACTGCTCCATGTTCAGTGGAGTGAACGACGCCGTGTGGCACCTCCACAGAGAACATATGGTGATGCCGCCGAGCCAAACCGGAGCAACAGAGCGGCCCAACACTCACACACACACACACACACACACACACACTCAGGCCTGAGCGTCTGCAACGTGTTAAGTTTGACTGTAACGTTGTGCTTCAAACTCTGAACCCGCTCCTGAAAACAGGAAGTGAGTGTGTGACCCTGTTTGACCCGAGCAGCGGGAGCGCTGTTAACCCACCTCTGTTATTCCTCTTTTTTCTCCTGCGAGCGTTTCATCTCCTCATCTCTCTTGTCTCATCATCACCTCAAACCAGAAAAATACATTTCTTATGCTAATGGAGGGAAAACGGAGGAGCTCTTTCCTCTGCTGCTCAACCAGTCTGAGGCTTTTATTTCAAGGACATTTCACTTTAATCTGACGTTTTATTCATGAGTTTTCGTTCTGAATTAATGAGACTTGACGAGACAGTTTGTATCTGAGATGATCTCATCACTGACCATGTCATCGTGTTTGATCGGAGGCACTTGAGCAAACATGGAGGAGGGATTAACCTTTACTGCTGAGGACGTCACCTGACGTCAGTCGTCATGTTCTCATCCCACAGACGCTTATTAATGGGATTAAATTCATGAGAACCGAACTCGAGGACGAGCGCTGCGTGCCTTTTCAAAATAAAGCGAGCCACGTTATTCATCACACCGCAGCCATTGTCTCCTGAAACACAAACACACAGGCTGGGATTCCTGTTTTATGGCCCCGTGCTTTGTGCCGTGGTTGATCAATCACCTGCAGCCAGCTGCCGGGGGGGAGGGGCCCGGGGTGATGTACCCACATCCCACCTATTGGCATAATCCGTGTTCCAGAGCGGCCTCGTATAAATCACCGCTAACAACACGGAGACGGAGAGAGAGTGGGAGATAATAATGTTCTGATAAAGTTACAGTTTCTGTGTTGTAATCACATTACTTCCTCTTGATTGATAAGAAAAAAGCGATGAAGAGGCACTGAGACAATAAGACGATGACGGAAAGAGACGGAGACACACTGAGTTAAACTACAAATGACTCACGTGCTGGACATTAAATCAGGACAAAGACAGACAAGGGTTTAAAGGCCTTGTTCTCAGGTCAAAGGTCAAAGATAAAACAACACAAAGAAGAAACTGTCCAATCACCAAACAGGAAACTAAAGAAATGAAGCCGAGTTTTTCAGTTTCAGTGGAACAGCTCTGATGAGGATTTTCCTGTGCGCGATGAGGACGGACAGCGAGCGTGATGTGATGTGACGTGCACTGAGAAGCTGGATTGTTTCTTAAGTGGAAATCCAAACGGCCCGCTGCCCTTGCCGCGCCGCCGCCAGGCCAGCCGACTCAGACGATTAACGCACTGCCAGATGATTTAACCTTCCACAGCCTCAGTGTCACATCAGTCGCGGCAGCGCCGTCATCCCGCAGAACACCACGGGGCACACACCAGCGCAACAACATCCAAGAAGGCCGACGACAACAAGCAGCGTTTGTCCAGTTCCACAGAAAAGAGACAGCAGAGGTGAGCGAAGGGGCCGGTCTGATAAAGTCAGGAGCACGGCGGCGTGCAGGAGGAGCTCGTACATCATGGGAGGAATTAAAGCTCGTGGAGGAGTCGCGCTCTCTGCTGAACGCGGCGTCGACTCTAATCAGGTCCAATTACAGCGGGCTCGTCCCTGCCCACACACATAAATCATGTGGACAAGTGAAGAGAAATATCACCTTTTGATGCTGGACTCAAATTGAATTGTGAAATAAGCCGTCACGCATTTATTAGTGTGCACGAGACACGGCTGATTATCCCCTGTGTGCTCCAATGGAAATATTCCCAAATGAGAACAGAGAGATTTCACAGCAGCTCCATCACATCAACCCTCACACACACACACACACACACACACATATAAACATGGAGACAGGCATGATTCCCACAGGACGTTCATGGAGACTCCCTCCAATAAAGAGGATTATAGATTTCGTCCTGTGCACCCGAGTGTTTCCAATGAAATAACGGCCTCCTCCTGCATAAGTCATTAAAATTTAAACCATCCCCCTCTTCCACTGAATATCACTGTACTGCTCTGCATGCATTAGAGTGCATGCATGGAAAAAACCCTGCTGCTGTGTGTGTGTGTGTGTGTGTGAGAGAGAGAGAGAGAGAGAGAGAGGGAGAAAATAAGAAGATGAGGAAGATATGAGGAAGTGTGAATGAAAATGTGTTTCTATCCTCAGTGGCCCTGTAGGCTCAGAAGCTGGTAAAGGATTTCACACACACACACACACACACGAACAGAGATGATCCTAAAATAGGCAGGAAGCAGCGAAGCAGTGAGATGAATGTTAAATCTACATTTAACTCCGAGCTGATGGTGAGGATGGGAAATACATATTTATGTTGAAGCAGCACCTGAACGGCAGGACGGACACCGACACACACAAACAGTAAATCAGAGTGTGTGTGTTTCTTGGTCATGTTGTCAGTAAATAATCAAGATTATTTATATGCACACACACACACGAACAGAGATGATCCTAAAATAGGCAGGAAGCAGCGAAGCAGTGAGATGAATGTAAAATCTACATTTAACTCCGAGCTGATGGTGAGGATGGGAAATACATATTTATGTTGAAGCAGCACCTGAACGGCAGGACGGACACCGACACACACAAACAGTAAATCAGAGTGTGTGTGTTTCTTGGTCATGTTGTCAGTAAATAATCAAGATTATTTATATGAGGCTTGATTTGGTTGCCATGGTAACATCATGATGTATTAGCAGTAGCATCAGGCACAACACTCCACAGTACTATAGTACATTTGTCTGGGTCTGGGTTCGATCTCCTGACGGTCAACTGTGAAGCGGTCACGCGTTCGACTGTGTGTGTGTGTGTGTGTGTGTGGTGCAGATTCGATGTAAGTGTGAGTCGTCAGGCTCGTGTTTCCAGACTCTGCTGATGTGAGTGTCGTCCCGGTCAAACGTCCTGTGATGTTGAATCTGAGCAGAAACAGAATCGATCGTACTAATTAAGAAACTTCGTGATGTGACACTACATGATGTCCTCTCCTGTTGCTAAGCAACCTGATAACTCCAGGACTTGAATGCGCACCTCCTCATCCTCCTCGTGTGTCTTCCTGTTTGTCAGCTGATGTTTTTAAAGGGTCCTCTGAGGAGCATCTGTGAGACAGATGTTTGGTGGTGTCGACGTTCGCAGATGTTTGTCTTGGACAAAACGAACCGAGCGCAGATTCACCTGAGTCGACTCATCAGTGTTTAACTCACAGCCTGAGGTTACGGCAGTAACTCCACTCACTTACTGGGACATAACGATAATACACTAAGTCATAGTTTTCTGTTCTTTCCAGGAGAATATGAGCTGCTTCAGAAAGAGGAAAATATTTTTCCAGCTGAAGAAAAGTCGTGGTTTCACATGGGAAGTTTATTTTCACTTTAATGGAGCAGAATCTCGTCATCGATGAAGGAAGTTCAGTGAAAAAGTAGAAACCAAAACCTCTGAAGTCAGACCAGCGGAAAAACTATGAAGAATGAAACAGGGTTTGTTACAACTGGTACTAGAACTTAATAATAATAATAATAATAATAATAATAACGTTAGCTAATGTATATTTGAAAGCTAATGATGTGCTGCTTGTGATTAAAGCTGTCTCTGATCCCCGACCAGGCTAACCGAGAGGTTATCTACAGCTAGCTTCTCCTTTCATAGCATCATAGCTGTTAGCAGGACCATTCACTCTGTATCACGGTGACAAACGTTCAGCGTTGTGTTTTTGGAGCTGTAGCGAGCTGCGCTGTGACTTATCCTCGCTCTACAAACCACAGACAGAGGCTCTCACACAGGAGCAGAGCTGCGGCTCATTTAACCTTTGAGTTCTCTCTTTCATCCCCTGCAGCCTCGTCCCCTCCTCACATGGAAAGGTTGACAGATAAGCTCTGACGTCTCCACAAAAGAGATACGAGAGAGAAAGAGAGAGAGAGAGAGAGAGAGAGAGAGAGAGAGAGAGAGAGAGATAACCAGCATTCTGACCATGGTTCAAATTTCAACTCTGAAGTGAAACACACTAATCAATAAGAAATAAAGAGGACACTGTTTTGAGGAGCGGCTCAGGACGAAGATTCTGTTTGAATCATCTTTTCACAGATTCTGTGTAAATCATGTCTCCACTGCAAAATTGTGACACAATTGCTGCCATCTTGTCTCTGCAGTCATGGGGGTTTTGGTCTCATCTGCTAACATGGTGGAGGTGGGGTTTGTGACCTGCGTGAGTCCCCATCCGCAGCACAAACACCCCCCCCCCCCCCCCCCCCCCCCCCCCCCCCCCCCCCCCCCCCGCACCCCCCCCCCCCCCCCCCCCCCCCAATACCAACCAACGCACACACACACACCCGTTGCCCTGCAGAGCTGAATTGTGGGAGGTGTAGTGTGGGGTGACACGTGGCTGCAGGGGACAGCGCTCTGTCAGTGAACGCAACAGAGCAGAAGACTCTCTCAGCAGCCATTACCGTCACACACTACACTCTGCGTGCACACAAACATATAGCTTATGTGGATGTGCAGTCCATGTCCCCTGTCCTTCGCTGTCTCTGTGCATCGACTCTGATGTTTCCGTTTGGCCTGTATGCTAACATGGAGGAGGGCTCTGACCTGTACTGCAGTCAGCCACCAGGGGGAGCGTTCATGACTTGGTTCCTCGTGCCTAATGCTGTTGGAGTGGCGTGATATCAAAGTGGCACCAGTGAAACGTGGACCTGTTTGAGTTTCATCTGCTCTGACGAGGCTTTAGGTTCTAGACACCCGATCGATGCAGGGCTGAGTGAGGCAGGACATTAAACGTGCACGCTGACGTGCACGCTGCTCTGATGCAGAGCGGCAGGTGAACGAGGTCTGAGCCCCGCTGACAGGAGCGAGGCCGGCGCTGTGACGGTGGTCAGCGTCAGGCGGTTTCAGTTCAGCTCAGGCTGCTGGTGCTGATGAGCAGCAGAGACAGAGGTGTGACGGAGCCTTTGGCTGCAGCAGCTTGTTCCCTCCATTGTTCCCACTGTTGGACGGTGTAACGATCCGTCTTCTTTGTGCAGAGCAGTCTGCTCTTTAATAAACCCTCATCCCTCACTGTCCTCCGCGGCACCGGGCCTGTCACAGTGAGGCCAGAGCCCAGGGCGTGGCGCAGCGACAAGGATACAGCGGCAAGTGACACGTGCGCGAAGTCGAATCATCATCATCATCATCATCATCATGGTCTCTGACATCATCAGTAAACATTCATGAAACGGTTTAGCCGACAGAACCTGAACACACCATCACTGCAGAGATTCATGGAGACAAGATGAGTACCTGTGTGTGTGTGTGTGTGTGTGTGTGTGTGTGATGAGTGGGGGAGGTTGTGGGAATTGGGAGTCATGTCATTTTTCTTCTGCAGCCTAATGGGAAGATCAAGAGCTGCTGTTTACCTACAACACCTCTTAACCCCAACATACACACATACACACACACACACACACGCACACACACACACACACTCCTCCTCAGTGGCAATGATGATCAGTGAACACACGTGCAGATCATTAGTGTTATTTCTCATCTCTGGTTGTGCAGCACGTTGGACTTTCAGCAGCTCGGCCGGTCCAGGCTGCAGATCTTTAATCCGTCGCCATCAGTCGCCATGGAGCTGCGTCCTGCCTCCGTCTCTGCATGAGCGAACCGCAGCCATGCACGGAGGCATGATGGAGGACACGCTCACACGGGACCAACACTTATAGATAGTAACATTCAACACGCTGGACTGAAAACCTGCAGCTCAGAGCTGATTGGAACATCGTCACTGGAGTCAGACTGCTGCAGCAGAGCATATGTTACACAGGCATGTTCCTAACATGTTCCCCATATGTTTTGCAGGGGCTGCATGGGAGAACACAGCAGCAACATCTAAGAGACAAAATAACTGATGATCAAGTTCTGGGATTATAGAATAACAAACGCACATGACCTGATTGCAGAGTTATGACAAGTCTCTGCCGCTACACACACACACACACACATATACACACACTCACTCACTCACAGGAAGTAAATCCTATTTCCTGCTGCTCTCCTCTGCAGTCTTCAGCACAAACCAGATTTGCTTGATGTGCAGCCAGAAAAAGACCCCACATCACTGCACACTCAGAGACACACACACGCCATTGTGTGAATTAGGAAGCACTTCAGTCACAGCAGCTCTTCTCTGGCCGCTTCCTCTATCACACTGATGAGTCTCCACTGGTTTCCTGTGTGGTTATGAGACATGCCTATGCTTGTGAGGACGCTTTGTCCTCACGTCCATGCAAAGACAAGCGTGCGTGTGTGGTTGAATTAATGGAAATCCTCCTGTGCTTGTTTGTGAAGCTTCACTGTGACTCTTGAGCCTGTTTTTAATCAGACGTCTCTCACGTCTGATTCAGGGGACGGAGGAGGACAAGCAGCTGTGAGGAGAGAGAGCGTCAGTCCATCAACGCGCAGCTGGGGACGCTCAACTGCTCCAGGAGGTCACCGTCACTCTGGCTCCATCCACGGGGGATGCAGCTGAGTTGTAGAGCATCGCTGTTGCTATGGTTACGCCTGCCGTCCAGGCTAGTTCTCCGGCCCGTGACCCAGAGACCCGGCTACACTGGTCTCGTTTTAGCCTGAACACAAACTGAGACGCCCACATTCTGCCACATGACTCGACCACCACCGGTGAAGACAAAGCGTCGCTTACACTTCCTGTCAGTAGCAGTTCCACGTCGTCAATGATTGCTTCGCATTCACTCGGTGAACATTCTCAGTGTTTTACACACTGAGTTTAAACAGTGTGAGCGTGCCCATAAGGTAATGGAGACAAGACACAGTCCTCAGCAGCAACTGCATCCTCCTGTGGTTGAAAAGCTTCTGTTTCTCTAAATGCCACCTCAATTAGAGACAGTTGTCCCCATTGAGCGCTGCAATGTGGGGTCAATTAACATTAGCGAGCAGGCAGGATGCGAGAAAGGCACGGGGACGACGGATAATCGCATTACAGGAGCTAACGGCTGTAAGGAGACGCACAGCAGCAGGAGACAGGAAGTCCGTGTCCCTCCTGTGGCACCTCATCAGCCATGCTCCTCCAACCACCGGCAGGCCGGCAGGAAGCGTGGCAGGAGCTGGATCTGCTGCCGTGACTCCCGAGCAGCAGACAACAGTCGACTGTGTCCCTCCAGACAAACGGCGCAGTTTGCTGACAGCGATGAAGACTATGGTGAGGAATAGTGGAGTCAGTGTTTCTGCCACGGCTTCATCATCACTCGTCTTCCTCTGATGTTCGCACCCGCAGCTGATCGAACATCAACAAATTGATCGATGGTGATGAGGGTGGATTCTTACATGAAGCTGAACATCAGGTGTGAAAGGTTCCTCACACCAGAAGAATAGTTCTGGGTCTGGATCAAACAGAACCATGGTTCTGTTTGTTTACAGCACACCCTAATCAGAATCTGTCACCAAACCAATCAGAGTCAAGGATGGGCAGACTCCGCCTACGTGGGTGATGACTCTTTAGTCTCTGAAGATCAGATGAAACATGAAGACTCCAGAACATTCACAGAACCATCTAGTCTGAACATGACAAACAGCTGAGGGCTGTCAAGGTGACGGGATACAAAGGACATCATCCTCTCCTCCATCACCACCACCACCACCACCAGCTTCCTCCTCCTCCTCCTCCCTCTCTGCAGTCATCACACATCATCTGCATCAGCTCAGTATCTCACTTTACTTTGATTTGATTTGAAACAGAACAAGAATGTTTTTCTGTCACCACAAAACCACAGAGATGGTGCCCGTGACACTTTGAACTGTTGGACTGAAGCGCGTGCGTGTGTCATTGTTCTACACACACAAACAGCCGCATCACATCAACTTAAACAGAGACTCCTCCACATGAAGCTTCATTGTTTGTGTGCGTGCGTGCGCGTGTGATGGAGGCTCTCGGGGAAATAAATCGTTTCTTACCGGAGGAGACGGGGGAGCGTCGGGCTGCAGCTCCGGACTCAGGCCGGTGATGGTGCTCCGGTGTTCGGCGAAGCTGGATCCGATCCTCGGTCTGCGGCTCCTCTCCGGTTCTCTCTCTCCGATCAGACACCGTGCACCGGGGGAAGACTGAACCCTGAGGCGCGTCACCGAGAGAGAGAGAGGGGGGGAGGGGGGAGAGAGCGAGAGAGCCGGGCACGACGCTCTGGTTTGGTGGAGACTGGGACAAGAGGAAAAGGGTTTACTGGTGATAGCCTCAAATAAAATGAAACAGAATAAAAGACATTCTGGTTTTCCACGATTGATCTTTGAATGGAGAGAATGAAACATGGTCTCTCTGAGGTCTCATGTCTCTATGGTAACAGACATGTGAGTGTTTCGTCGTTGTACGTGTAACATGTAACAATAACGGATCAGCTCACAACATGTCCAGGTCTGCAATTATAGAAATTAGTTTTACAAGTTTTTTAATAAATATGGGTCACAATATAAATTACAACTAGCTGTGGTATAATAATAATAATAATAATAATAATGAATAATAACTGAGACTGATGGACCGTTCTTCTCATGAAAACATCAATTGTAATTGAATTTCAGTCATTTAAACTCACCTCAGTGTTCCCACTCCAGACAGAGGGGGCTGAAATGAAGGTTTCTAACTGATGCTCCCATGTGAATGCACCCATGCTAACTCCTGATGCTAAGCAAAGCTAACTGTACCGTACATGTTGCCAGTCTGACCTTTGACCTCCGTGGAGAAAGATGTGCTCTTTCTCCTTTTCATCTTTGAGGTTCGAACAAACCTCACCAACACATGCACATTCAGACCCTCCTGAACATGTGAGGAACACGTCTGTGGCCCAGTTCATGTGTGCACAGCACAGTGCAGATGGAAACTGACTGAGTCCCAGTGGAAGATTATAAATATGAGCTAATAATAAATTCCTGGGCAGCAGCAGCAGCAGTAACCTTGGCAGCGGAGCTGATGGAGTGTTCGTCCCAGAGGGCAGCCGGGGCAGGAGCACACAAACACATCCTCTGAGGCTGCAGCAAAAACATGTCATACATGACATTCGTCACGTGACCTGCTACACCTGGCACAGCACATGGCTCCCTATAATCAAATACACATAGCAGATGTTCATTAGTCCTGAAACGTGTCTGCAGGTTTCTCCTCCCCACCTCCCTGTGAGGTCAAAGTCATCATCAACACCATCTTCATCAGGTGGTCACGTGGTCGTTGTGTGTTCCTCATGTGATAAATGATCCTGATGTCTGTGTCCACTTCTTCCTCGATGACAGTGAGACTCAAGTCTAGGATAAACTGGTCATGTGACGCCCCCTACTGGTAATGGAGAGACGTTACGGTCAACAGCGTATATTATTGATGTTTAGATTAATTGGATGATTTGTAGTCTTTCAAGCATTCTGTTTACTATTGTCATGAGAGCTCGTGGTTTTAATTTAAATCCTTTTGATTTGCATTAATTATAAATGTAGTTTATTTTTTGTGGCTTATTTATTTATTTATTTATTTGTTTAGAGTTCCCAGACTTCACTTCCCGGTGTGGGCGGGGCCATCATCATCAGGAAGTGCCGACTTAGCGAAATTAAACAGGAACTTTGAGCCAGAGAACGTTAGTCTCGATCCTTGTTGATTTATTTCAGTTTTACTCACTACAACTTTTATTTTTAAACAGCTGTTCGTCCATCTGCTGCTGGCTCTTTCTGTCAGTGGAGTGCCGTTATGTCGGATATCGTGCTGCTGGATTTTGTGCACGGCTGCTGTCACACACGCGTTGCCGACCTGTCCACGGAGTTGCGCTTGTTCGTGCTGTGCGGGACACGTTACCGCGAGAATGGACTCGCGCTTCCCAGCTGGTGCGCGGGCGCGCAGGTGCTGGCGCGCGGCTCCACCGCGGAAAGTTTGTTCCACTTCAAACTGATCCTGGACGAGCTGCGCGTCACCTCCGTGTCCGTGCACACGTGCCCGCGCGGGCTCGACGCGCTGCCTCGATACCTGAAGCAGCTGTTCACGGACGCGTACACGTTCCAGCATAATGTGACGTCACAGGACATCCGCACCTGCCCGAACTGCACAAGCTCCGCCCATTTGGACTTACCTGGTGGAGGAGTTAAAGAAAGAGAAAAAGAGGAGGAGGAGGAGGAGGAGGAGTGGAAATTTCTGCAGCACCTTCCTGCTCTGAAGGGACAGATCCGATTTCTGACATCATCACTGATCCCAGGTCAGTCATGGAGCTGAATTAATTTAAGTTTCCCTTCAGATGGTCACATGTTCAACATCCTATATGGTAGTCATGTGACTCTCACTCTCCGTCCGTCAGACATCTTCAGTCACGGCTTCAGTACTCGTGGAGGGGGTGTGTCCTACATCCCAACCCTGTCCTCCCTGAATCTGCACAGTAGGATGAAGGACCCTGTTGCCGTGGTGATGGAAAACAGACGCCGATTGGGCCTCCACGCAGGGTTCCACCCACAGCAGTTTCGCATGGCCAAGGTAAATGAGTCTTCACACGTCACATGATCGGGTCGAAGGCTGCGCGTCGACCTGAATCTCCTGAATTCCCTGCAGGTCAACCACGGCAGCGACGTTTGGGTGGTGGGCAAAACTGAGCCCGAGAAATATGACGGGATGGTGACCAATCAGACGGGGGTGGTGTTAGCAACTCCAGGGGCTGACTGCATGACCATCCTCTTTGCTGACCCTGTGTCAAAGGTCATCGGAGCCGCTCATGCAGGTGAATGTTTCCGTCATGTCTGAGAATTTTTGCCATTTCAACTTCTGTCTTTTTGAGTTTGTGGAGCCCCCTAGAGGCAGAGTATATTTATATTCTATTACTCAAAGCTTTGTCTGACCTTTCTGCACATTATCCAGGTTGGAAAGGGACTCTGAAGGGAGTTGCCATGGCAACAGTCGAGGCCATGGTAGCAGAGTTTGGGTGTCAGGTGAGCAACATCGTGGTGGCGGTGGGCCCGTCTGTGGGGGAGTGTTGTTTCACCCTGGACAGGCAGCAGGCGCTGAACTTTATCAGCATCCATCCAGACTGCGTCCCTGACCCAGGGTTGGACAGACCGCATGTCAACATCCGCCTTGCCAACAGGTACGAGAACTGAGTGCGACACAGAGCGTTAGTTTCAGGTGAGTTCAGCCAGATCCGATTTGTGGGCTGTTCATATAATTTAATATTACTTCCTGCCTCAGACTCCTCCTCCAGAAAGGCGGCATCCTGCCTGAACACATCCACGACCACATGGTGATGGACAGGCCCCGCATCACTCTCTGCACTTCCTGTCACCCTGAACTATTCTTCTCTCACGTCAGAGACGGTCCCAACTACGGCATACAGGTGGGCTTTGTGTGGATCATAGAACAGGGCGGGCAGGCCCCCCAGGAGGCACGTGGCTCACATGACCCCGAGGATGGAGTTAGTACGTAATCATCTGACCACTGGAGAAAATAAAGACTTGAATAACAACAGGAAATCAGTTTAACAGATGAACAGAATGTTAAAGCTTCTGTTACTGTCCAGCAGTTTAGAACCAACAATGGTCACTGTTATTTTAAATCCATTTAGATTAAGAGCAACAGGAACATATGGGGGGAATTCAGGCAAGGGATGGAGCCTGTACAGCAGCAGGAGGTAGGACATGACATAATCTGGAATCTCCTCGTCTTTCCAAGTTGAATTCTTTGTCGCCTGCTGTTACGACCCGAGGGCCGTAGTGTTGTCAATGCTGTGTTGGTGTATCTCTTTCTCCGCTGTCTGCTGTCTCCCCCAGGTGATCGCCCCGCCTCGTCTCAGGTGGAGAAGAACCAGTATTATTAGTTACTCTTTCTTCTCCCAGTGTGGTGGTCTTTTTCGTTTAGTTATTCTTCCCCCCCCGCCCCCAAGAGTGGTGCCGTTTTGGGTTTAAGCGCTTTTGAGTGTGCAGATCCTGGTTTGGGTTTTGACCAGTTTACTTTAACTTGTCTGTCTTTAATAAAGACCCCTTTGTTTTACCTGCACCTAACTGAGTCTCTGTGTCGCTCTCCTTGGTCCTGATTCCAATAATCCTTTTGTTTGCCTCCCGTCCACTCCTGGAGTACACCTCGGGAGGTATGACTTCTCTTCTTCATCTTCAGACATTTGTGTTCTTCCAGTTTCACGTCCAACATGTCAGGCACATGTGAGGAATCCAAAGGTTTTCAGTTTATGTCTGAAATTGGCTATGAAAATATTTTTAGTAACAAATAAAAAAAAACTCATCTCTGATTTACAGACGTCATTTATTTGTTGTTTTAGAATTTGTCTTAAAAAGCCCTTTTCTAAAAAAAAAACTCACAGAATCAAGTTGAGTTTCACATAAGTAAAAGTGCCTAAAATTATTTCTTCAAATAAACGTCTTGGTTTTACTGAAGCCGAGTCTTAAATTCTAACCTCAACCTAATAAAATCTTCATTACATTGGAAACTTTCATAACAAAAGCATAAATTAAATAAAATCAATTTCAGGTGTAAATTCTCTATAAATAAAAAAACAATCTACTGCACACAACCGACTGAGCTGCACGACCCTGAACTGTAAACATCTGTCCTCACCCCGAGACGCATGAGCACATGAGCTTCATCTTTCAGTCATAACCAGCAATTAAAGATGAACGCCAGGACCCCTCCTCCATGTTAGCAGATGGGACATGGAAAGTATATTTTTGTTCTTATCCCACTGATGTTTGTTGAAGTGTTCCTGATTAACTGATGATAAAAGAACAGGCAGACATCATGATTGACAGTTGAGACTGACAGAGAGGTTGAGATTGAGTGTGGGTGGGGCTATAGCTCCATGATCACTGCACAGACTCTGACTGTAAATAACACCATCGCCACAAGATGTTAGTGTTAGTCTATGAGATATTTTATCTTTAGTTTGATACAACATGAGGAAGTGGAGACATGTCGTCCATCTTTATTTACTCCCGTCGAGACAATGTCCCTCAGGTAGACCTTGTCACATATTTCCAGTTGAGCTTTCTTTCACATCAGATCAACAAAACAAACGAGACAAACCTACACTGAAACATTAAATCACATATTTTTGGTTTGTTCTTCGCCCAAAGTAAATTCAATTTTGAAACAGGACCTGAAGAAGCACTGTTTTTGTCTTTGTAGGACGTTGAAAAGACTGGTCTCCACTGAGCTGCCACAGATTGATCCCGTTTGTCTTCATTAGCAAAAGTAGAGACACATATAATCTCATCAGGAGCTCTAAAGGCTCTAAAAAACATGAAAGTGCTGTATTTATATTTACAGTACATGTTTTCCTGCTAACGGGCATGTAAACTGACAGTTATCTCCTGCTGCCACCAGGGGTCACTAAACTCCTTATATTGTTTCTTTAAGAGCTTCATACCTTAACTGTGGTGAACCCCTCATTCTCCTGGTTAGCGGTGACTGGAGATGGGATGCAACAGCCTTGAGATTTTCTGCGAAGCTTAAACATATGAAGCGCAGTGATGACCTGCAGACGAAGTTCAATGGATGAACTCACGCTGTGGAGATAAGGGAATGACCGATTGGACGTCCTGAGGGAGGAATGATGCAGAAAGGGAAAATGGATAATGAATGAGAGGATGAGGGAGGAGCTGCCTTAGTGTTGATCAGCTGCAGTGGCACAGGAGCAGTCCAGCCACTAGAGGGAGCAGGTTGAGCAGCAGGAGCCACAGAGCGATGGCCAGACCTGGAGAACTGGAGCACGGGTCTGAAAGGACAAGAAACCAAAGCTAACTCTCCAGATTCACTCACAATAAGACTTTCACTTCGTCTCTTTCTTTCCCCCAAAGTCAAAACATTTCTACACCACTCGTTTAGGTGAGATGGTGTCACACTGACCAATGGGGTTAGTCCTGGAGGTGTTGATGGGCGGGAGCTGGTGGGGAAGGGGACAATCGGAGCAGAAGTCGGAGCAGGCGGGACAAACCAGGACGCCGTTGTAAACCCAGTCGTTGACTCGAACACTGACACTCAGCTGCTGACCTTTACGGACGCAGAGGAAGGAGCGATCCTGAACGAACACCGTCAGGCCCTGAGGGGAGCACCACACCTGCAACACACACACACACACACACACACACACACACACAAGTTAGAGAAACAGATTTTACTGTGAAAGTTGACGATAGTTAAGAGCTGATTCATGTCACTGAACTACTTTCAGCACCTTGTAGCATCCGGAGCCCCAGTCTGGATACGTCATCTTCCTTGTGCACTGCTCCATGACGAACGCCGACTTCTGATACAGACACACAGAGTCTGGGCCGTACTGCTCCGCCCCATAATTCCTCCACCAGTCTGAAAACACACTGTGGTGAGTGGGTTCCACCTCCTTTAGGAGAACTGACAGAGTCTCAGCTTTAACTAAATCAGCTTTGGATAGTTGAGCTGAAATGTACATGTCGCCAATTCTGAGCAGGAAACTTAAAACCCTCAGTTTGCCGTCCTGCAGCAGAATCTGTCCCCCTGATGAAGCTCTGGTATCAGTACCTGGCTGGTTCTCTGTCACTCTGCAGTATGAGTTCCTCTGATATTCTCCACTCAAGTGCCAACTGAACTCCTGACTGAACGGACAGAAGTCGGCGATCTCCACCGCCCCCCCAAAGAACGACAGCTGATCAGGGGCCACGTCAGGGATCTGCTCAAAATACTGTACACACACGATGTGTCAAGAGTTTTACAACAATACTACTGCCGTCCAGCCCTGTGTTTGTGTGTGTACCTGGTAGTCCAGCGGCAGCTCCTGTGTGTACCTCTGCAAGTTACATACGGCCACAGCCAGCTGGTCTTGTCTGCAGGTGAGCTGCAGCGGAGAAGCTCGGACCGTGTCACAGAACGGAGTCACAGAGTGCCGTCTGCCAACACAAATTCAAACATTTTTAAACCCATGAACCAGGTTATGGAATTATAAAAATCCTGTCTGGATTCAGCCTTCAGTTGGACTGAAGCGTCATGTCCTCACCTCTGTCTCTGTCTGTCCATCCAGAACTTGCAGCTCTTCATGACAAAGTCACAGCCCAGGCCACTGCCCCAGTCTAGCCTCTGGGCCAGGCTGTAGTTGGCCCGGTACCAGCCGCTGTCCTCCATGATGGCCAGCGTCAGCCGAGAAAACACTCGGTTCTGGGTGTGGGAGCCCGTCATGGCCTCGTTCTGTGGAAGCAGATGTATTAAAATGTTGAGACAAAGAGGTGAAGAAGTTGAATTGTTGACACACACATCACAGCGTCATAGAGGCAAGTGTGTTCACCTCCAGCAGCCTCTTTTCCCAGTGGTTCAGCTCAGTCCCGGTTCCGCCCTGGTTCTCCAGCTCCATCCCCTCCAGGATGGGACAGTTAAAATGTCTCCGTGCCTCCGCCTGCAGCCATGGAGACAAAGTCACGTCAGCTGGAAGTACAACTGGACCCAAGCATCAACAGGAACAAGTCACACAATGCGATTCTCACCACAACACGGGGAGTGACAAGGACATGGACCTGGTGTCGCACCATCACACCTCCTCTGATGTCCCACAGTCTGCTCACCCTCCTGATCACTGCCTCGCTCCACTGGTACAGGCCCAGGCTGAGTCCGACATACACGCACACAGGTTTAAAGTCAGCAGCAGTTGTAGATGGACTGTCAGGTCGAGACACAGCCTCTTAAGTCCTCACCTCTCATTGAAGGCTGGCAGGCCGCTGGCAAAGCGAGGAGTCAGAGGTTTACCATCATCGTCGTGGTAGAAGGCAAACAGACCGGCAGAGAAGCCCTGGTGGACAGAGGAGGAAGTTCAGTGGCTCTGTTCATATCCACAAACACTTGCACGAGAGATATGTTAAGGTACCTTTCACTTTACTCCAGGGAATATATATTAGAAACTTGGACGCAACTTTAGTTGAACATGGTTTTATAAATTTGATTATAAACTAGACCTTATTCACAGGATAAGTCAGCGTTAGACGACTTGATCAAACATCTGGTTCTTCACTTTAAGACTCGACATAAGATTTACTGACCAGAGCGTGAATGATCTCATGTTTAACGGTGGACAGCATCCCCTCAAACTCCTGAGGCTGAGACGAGATCATGGCAGGACACAGGTTAGCGTAGCCTGCTATAGGTCTGAAAGACACACACACACACACATAACTTACAGACTGAACACAAGTATAAGTCAAGGAAACACAACACACACCCTGCCCCCTCACCTGTCCAGCTCTGCCTCCAACTGGCAGTAGGCGGCATAGGCCACGATGTTCTCCTGTCCACAGCGCTCGGTGGTGATGCCACTGACATACAGCACAAAGTCAGATCCCTCCACTCCAGGGCCGTCTGGGGGTCCTGAGGGGCCACAGGACTTCCCAGACTCACTGCACACTTTACATTGCTGAGAGAGAATAAACACTTTCATTTCAAGTCTCATGTGTTCAGAACCTTTGTGGGTTCCTGGTATTTTAGTTTGTGTTTTAATTTGATGAATTTTGTCAACGTGTCGTTACCACGTTATCCATCCTCTGACCTGCAGGTGGTGCTGTGGCACAATAATGGGGCCGCACCGGGTGACGTCTGCACAGGCGTCCTGGCAGTAGCGATGAGGGTCATCTCTCTTCCTCAGGTACTGGTTGGTGGCACATTGTCTTTAAACGACACAGAGAACAGACCACAACTTTAAATCAGAGCATCCACCTCCTCACCTGCAGCACTGGAGCTACATCCCAAACTCAAACATTTTCCAGAGATCAACAAGCCTCCTTTACCGATTTGTGTGGAGAGACAAATCTCTCCCTGTGATTGTATTTTACGTGCGTGAGGTGTCGTTGGAAAGACTGAGACCTGGTACCTGCTGAGCAGCACAGGCCCCGCCCTGTTCCTCACACTCAACGCCCTCTGCAGGAAGTCAATGGCCTGAGGAAACAGTTTATCCTGAGGGGACACACAAACACAGGATTACAATCCCATGTCTAATGTAAAAGAGACTGAATTAATGCACACATGTGACAAAGGAAAGTGTTTGAGAAGCTTTTCTCAGGTGTCACATGCCTTCACCAGTCTCCTCTTATCTGCAGGAAGCCTGTGGAAAGAGAGAGGACACAAGCTGGAGACAGAGAACTAAAACTTTATGTAGACCGCGACGGTAACTTTATTTTATTGCTGCAGATCAGTTCATATTAATGTGTGGCACTGGTGTCATGTCCATGTTAAGGAGCATCTCGTCACTCACTGGTCAACGCTGTAGTCATAGATGATCTTTATGTTCAGCTGCAGGTTGTCAGGAGAGCTTCTTTTGGTCAAACGCTCAGGCTTCAGGTAAACATGGTGGACGACCTGAGACAACACAGAGCACAGATTACAGAACCTCAGACATAGAGAACATTCATAATGATTCCTGTGTACTGCAATATTTCAACAATCCATACTGAGTACAAACTGCACAGGGATGGTAGTATAAAGTACACTTTAACACGCTGTGTACACAGAAACCTAAGAGAGGCGTTTTAGATGAGAAACTTCAACCAGACCAAATGTGTTCACAACGTTTATTTTGAAAGGATCTCCACGGAAGTCTGCTCTCCGTTGTTGCTAGGGAAACTGGGGTTGAAGATGGCCCTTAAAGAGACAGCAACTTCCTGTTAGTCCGTTAGCCTGGATGCTAACTGTACAATAACAGTCATTAAAGCCCCGCTCGACCAAACACGACTCGGTTCTTTCACTTTCACTCTCACTCGAACACAAACATCCAACTGGGTTCAAACTGGCTGCAGCTGCTAGCAGGCTACACTGAGAGACATTAGCCGCAGTTAGCTTAGAGTGGTGTCAAGCTAAGCTAGCTAGCTGGCCAGCGGAGTGGAACTCACCTCGTCAGGAGCGGGGACTCGGTGTGCGCAGGTCCCGGAGCAGCTCCCGGTCACAGCCAGCAGGGACAGGACAAGGGCCCGGCCGAGCAGGAGCCATGACACCGACGGCTCCATCCTCCGTCCGGCCCGAGGAGCACGGCTCGGCAGCCCGCAGTCAACAGAGCCTCCGCCGGTCCGGTCCCCTCCGAGCCCGAGGCTTTCATCGCTCGAGGAGTGAATCACGACATCCTCTCATCCCGCAGACAGCGTGTCAACCCGGGGCAAGAGACGAATCGGAGGTGGGTGCAATGTCCGGTAACAGCGGCAGTAACCGGCAGATGTTTCTGAATCAGCTGAGAGAGCACCGGCACCGAAGATCGTCTCTCACCCAGACAACTCACTCACACGCAGAGTTCTGCTCAGGACGCAAGCGGAGGCGCACGACTCCAAAGATCGTGTGTGAACAGGATGGGTCACTCAGAGGAAATGCAGATGTCCCAGATAACAAAGGGACGTGCAGTGTTTGCCTTCTGACACTGGGGGCACTCTCCAAACCATGTCTCCCTTCGTCTCCAGGCTGGTCTGTGAATGGTGTCGCGTTCCCACGCTCTGTGAACTGATTAGAGGCTGTGATTGGCTTTGCAGGGTTCAGTCTAACTGAATACTGAGACCCTCTCCTGTCGCAGGGACCCATGAAAGAAGCCTCAGTTTGACTGATTAACTTAAATTATCCATTTAATGCCTCCGTCTTTTGATCGTGGTTGTGGTCAGCTGAGTCCAGTCTGCAGAGTCCCCTCCAGCCACTTAGAATTTGGTCTCTGTAACCATGTACAAAGTCTGCAAAATCATTAGCAGACACTTTTTTCTCCAAGCAACGAACAAGCAATGAGTACAAACACAAGCAACAATCTAGAAAGGAGAGGCAATGTCCCATTTGTTAACATGGGAGATGCAGGGTGTCTGGTCCGAACAGTATCGAGAGGCAAAGCTACAGCTGCTAAAAATACATTTCCAACATCCAAAGACAATATTCAGTGTAGAAAACAGGCTGTAAGAGTTTGAACTTCTCTCATCTGGTCTCATTAAATCCTTCAGACTGAACATGAATCTTAACATTTATCATTTTATTGTTATTACAAAACAAACAAGTCTCTCAGTCGTCAGCTGCTCAATGTGTTTCATTACTTCATTATAATGAACTCGATGCGATACAAATAACATTGAATTGAACAGTGGGGTTCTGGGTCTGTTTATATTCTGTTATTTACAAACCAGACTCTGTTTTCCATTTTCATATCACAGAAACAAAAGCAGGGGGCTGAGCTGTGAAACCAACCTGTCGGAGGTTTGTTAGCACACTGATGATCACAGAGTCAAAGCATCACACACGCGGAGACCAGCTCCGATCAAATGACACAGTCTGAGTGTCTCTGCCTGCAGATGAGACATGAGGCCTGTGACCTCTCACACCACGGGACCCCTGAGAACCAGGGACTCATGGGAAACTTCTATGTCATCTCTCAGCTCAGGGACCTGGAGGGAGGACGTGGAGGAGGACTGGATCTGATCGTTCTCCGGTGTCTCTGAGTTCTTTTGTCTGTCTCCGTCCTCCTCGTCTCTGACTGCTGCTGGTCTCAGTTCCTCGTCCTCCTGCAGGGCGTTGAAGCGCTCCACCACACAGTGAGCTGTCAGTCGGGCCTCCGGGTCGTGATCCCAGCACTCAGTGATGGTGGAGCAGAAGACGTTCATCCCCTGCACGACAGAGGACCCGAGTGAGACAGTGTGAAAGAAGCCGTCTGCAAACCAGAGCATCTGTTTTTGTGTCTTGTGTTTGACCTGGTGCTGTGTCCAGGCTGAGGGGATGTCGGGTCGTCCTCTGTCCCTCAGCACCAGGTCCCTCATGCTGTCCACACACGGTTGCTCACAAACCTTGGAGCCGAACGCCGGCTGGTACCGCTCCACCTCTGCACAGTGCAGCACACTCAGAAATACAAACTTCATATTCCAACCTAGTTCTTTCTTCCTTCTAAT
The DNA here is from genome assembly GCA_016785235.1 of Pseudorhombus dupliciocellatus. Taxonomy (NCBI): domain Eukaryota; kingdom Metazoa; phylum Chordata; class Actinopteri; order Pleuronectiformes; family Paralichthyidae; genus Pseudorhombus; species Pseudorhombus dupliciocellatus. The sequence goes on from JAFBJW010000311.1 coordinate 4,954,023, forward strand.
CACACAAAACTCTTTACAGAATGGATTTAAAACCACCGCAGCTCTTACCTCCGATGGTTTGGCAGCGGGACGCCATCTCCCAGAGGACCAGCGCCATGGAGTAAACGTCCATCTGTTTAAAGGCCTCCAGGTCCTCCAGGTTCACCCTGGACTCCAGTACCTCAGGAGCCATGTAACGAGCCGTCCCTACCTGAACGGGACGACACAGGGACGTCCAATCATAGACAACCAGGACATCACAGTGCCCCTTCATGAACTCCTTCAGCAATGACTGTACACCCTACCTGTCCACTGTTGGCATAGTCGTCCACAGTGAGAGCGAGGTCCAATCTCAGTGCCAGCCCAAAGTCACACAGAGCACACTCTGTCCTGCTCTTCACTACGATGTTGCTGCTCTTCAGGTCCCGGTGGGCGACCGGCACCTGAAACATCACAGGCAACAGCTCATCTTATTTGATCTCAAAAACTTGACTGTACTTTGGAAACATTTACTGAAGGGAGTATTTTATGAGAGAGCTTATTTATGATTGTTGTGGTTTTACCTTCGGAATCCCGCCGGGTGTCGTGTCACTGTGTAGATGAGCTAATCCTTTAGCAACGCTCCCCGCCATGGAAACAAGCTCCTCCCAGCTCAGGATGTTCTCTGTGAGGAAGTCCTGAAGGTTCCCAAGGCTGTGATAGGCCAAGACTAGCCAGTACTCTCTGAGCGCGGGCCCGGGCGGGCCCCTCTCTTCAGCTGCCAGGAATCGAACCACGTTGTCATGCTCCAGTTTGGGGTCTGTGAAGATGGAGCACTCGTTTCTCCATGAGACGTACTCTATGGCCGGGAACACCTTCACTGCCACTGTCTCATAACTGTTAGCTCCGCCCCTCTCGCCCTGCAGCAGGTGGGCCCTCCACACCTCAGCGAAGCGACCCTTCCCCACCAGGGCGTCCAGTTTGATCGGCAGCAGTTCAGACGTTCGGCCATGCCAATCTGTGTGGGCACTGACGGCGTCACCGTCAAAAGAGGTCAGCTTGGCGTTAGAATGATCCCTTTCACACCCACAACCCGTCTCACATCCTCCACCATTCGCCCGGACCCCACCACCCCCACACGGCGGGTCCAAAGCCTGGTACAACTCAGGGGTGCGTTTGGCGCTCCAGTCAGGGCGTGCAGGAGGGCCGGGTTTGTCGGGGCGGCGTGTGCGGTAGAAGTAGAAGGCAGCCGTGGCCACGATGGCCACAAGGATGGGCGGAACCAGGCTCACCACCACCACTGGGATCACATCTTTACTCTGCAGCTTAAAGAAACCTGCAGCACCACAGACAGAAGACATTATCCATCCATCCATCCATCCGTCCATTCATCCATTCACCCCCCCTCACCATTGGCTCCCTTGTTGAAGATGAGTTTGTCGTTACACTCATGTTCTCCTTGACAGCCACAGACCATCATGGTGCCTTCGTCTGTCGGCTGTGGGACCATGTGGCATTCTCTGGAGGTGAAGTTCAGCAGCAGGGCGGGGTCCACACCCTCTAGTGGCAGACTGGGCTGGTGACACATGGTGTTCACCGTCATCGTGTCGTTGGTCTTCCTCCTGAGGAGAAAACAGCTGATGTCAGAACATGAAGCTGCTGCATCTAATGACGAGTCAGCAGCTAGACCACTGAATGTTCCTCTCTGGTGTTGGAAACCTGATACTTCATCGCCCCCTGGTGGCCTCAGAGTTTGTAGAGGTTCGTGTTGAGGTGAACTTCAGACTCTTGTGACATATCCAAACTTTATGTTCCACAACACATTCTCTCACTTCTGTCTTATCTCTGGCTTCCTGTAGAGCACGAGGGGGGGCACAGGAAATAAGAGGGTGCAGTGAGTGTGTGTTGGAGGGGCGTGTCCTAACGCTGTTATCCAAACACATGACTCAAGTTTCCACCCGTGAAGAAAGGGAAGGTTCAGTGAGGGTCGTCACCAATCTCTGGCGTGTGAAACACTGCAGCTTGTGTTTCACAAAGATGAGATAAAGTTTAATAAATGAGTTTATTATAGACGAAACTCCTGCGCTGACTCAAAGTAAGACACGATTTAAAGACTCCTCTCACCAGATAGCGATGCAGATTTCCTCAATGGCGTTGCAGAAGGACGACAGGCTGCAGTTACTGGTGCAGACGCTGTCCTTGCACACCGGGCTGGACACCTCGCACCACTTACACAGGTTGTAGCTCAGGTGGCTGAAGGAATGGACACCAGCAGGGACACCTGAGGTGTGGACAGCAGGTGAGAGGTCAGAGAGACGAGTGATGTCAAAGCACAGAATACTCAAATCCTGACATGAAATAAGTGGTTATAGTACTTAAAGGATTTAAAGAAATATTCTTTGTAATCTTAGAATATTCTGGGGTGCAACCTGGAGCAACTGATGAGAATTTCCCTTCAATGAATAAGAAACACGTTGGTTCAAATGACGTAGAAGAAAATTAATAACTTTCGTTTTGAAAAAATAATCGTCATGATGTTTAAATCCTCAGTTATGAATCTGCTGAGAATCACTGTGTCCTCAGAATGAGCCCTGATGTCCTCACCAGGCAATGTGTCCTTCACACACCAGGACATGTAGTCTGGTCTCAGAGATTCATTTGAGACACTTCATCCAAATATTAGTGGAGACGTAATGAGTAAAATCAAACGTTGTCGGCGTTGTCTGCTTGGTAACAGGAAATGGGCGTTTCCCTACGAAGTCTCTGAAAATACACTACTCAACACTCCACTTTTCTTTTTGTGTTGTGCTCTTAAGTATTTGTGTTTATTTTATCTATTTTATGCTGTGTGTCTGCAGAGTACACACCCACACACTCTCTCTCTCTCACACGCACACACACACACACAGCAGAAGTTGATCCAGATGTTTCTTCCAAACAGAGCTGGAGACAAAGGAGGAAGAAAAGCTTAAAGAGCTGGAGTAGTGTGTGTGTGTGTGTGTGTGTTTGGACAGCTACCTTTGTGAGGACCCATTTCAGTGTTAAACCTGCCGAGTGGGGACCTTTTAGTCAACCTGGAGACACTTTGACCGTTCTGCATGCTGTGACCCCTTTAATGGACTGTTTGGGGTCAGGACTTGGTTTCAGGGTTAGATTTAGGTTTAGGTTAAGTTAAGGGGCTGGGGATTGGGCATTGTGCCGTGAGTGTCCCCACTAAGACAGCTGCACAAACGCATGTGTGTGAGTGTTTGTGTGTCTCAAGGAATAAATTGAAGCCAGAAGCGAGCTGCTCTCTGAGCCAAGTTAGTATCCAACACTCCACCCTCAAAGGCTCATGGGAAATCTCAGCAAGACGAGCTGCTGGGAGGAGGAGTGCCCCCCCCCCACCCGATGGTTTAGGATCAGCACACATTTGCATCACGTCTTTCTTTTGCTGTCATGTCACAGTATTGAGCAGCTAGCTTAGCATAAAGACTGGCAACGAAGGGAAACTGCTAGCCTAGCTTTGTAAAGAGGTGAAACACTGAACCTGTTTAATCCATTTGTTCACGGTCCAGTGACAAAAAACTACAACCACAGCGTGGACAGAAAAATGGTAAAGAGGGATACTCAGAATCAGACGTGAACTGAGGTCTGCATGTGTTCCTGACGTGTTCCTCGGGTTCTGTATGCGATTTGTAAATTATTAGAGTGAGTCCATGTGAGGAAACAGCAGGAAAACATCTGGAACCTTCCCAGTCAGCAAATGGACACAAATGTCTCAGAAGAAGCAAAAGAGACAAAGACGCCCACATGGAAAGACAAGGAGATTTGAGATGTTTGGGTGATAATGGCTGAGGCAGGTGTGGATGAGCTGGAAACAACAACACTGACATTTCCACGTAATGTCCCGCCTCCTGCTGGGATTCAAAACTGCCTCAATGACCAGAAGAGTCCTGAGAAGATAGAGTCAGGAACTGATCACATCCTCACCTCTGTGCGTGTGTGTGTGTGTGTGACAGGCCACGTCACATCACTGTCCTCACTGGCACGAATGAAAGTCTCACACATAAACACACTCTTTCAGTACCAGTCTCTGTCCTCTCCAACGACTCAAGACAAGGCCAAGACGCCTGTGTGTGTGTAGTTATTCATGAAGGCGTCTCAGATGCTCTCACTCTTTGTTGGATGTGAGATAATCGTCTTTTCTCTCTGTCAGTTCATGAACAACATGAGTCAGAGCAGCTGATTTGTATTCAACAACTTCGTAAGAGCCATAAAATACTGCGATCCTCTATATGTACTTCATCATAATGATAACAACATGAATTCTGAAGTAAACATGAACAACTGAAGTGACTCTTATTTCTAACACACACACAGTATTCTTATCTGAACTGAATAATAATTACTACTAACAGTAGTTGTACAGTAGTATTACTTATATCACAGTATAGTTACTTGTTTTTAATTACAGTTACTTGCAGCGCAGTAAAGTTACTTGTTCTTTATCACTTGTCACAGTATAGAAACTCGTTTTAATTTATCGATACTTAAGCACAGCAGTACTCCTTGAGTCGCAGTACAGTCACTGGCTGCTGGAGTCAGATAAAGGATCCATCCCTCCCCTCGGCCCCGGCCCCTCCGAACAGCTCCGGGGAGAGAGAGAGAGAGAGAGCGAGAGAGCGAGAAAGCCCGGGGAGCGGGTCGCACTCACGCGCGGTCATGAGGACAAGGATCCCGGTCCACAACGTCCGGCACCGAGCCATCATCAGCGGGCAGAGGGAACCGGGGAAGGGCGCTGGGTCTCGGTCAGTCCGTGAGTCAGTGAGTCGGTCGGTCTGGAGCTCAGCGGGTCCAGATGTTTTTCATCCAGATGTGGCTTAGCACCGCCCACCGCCACTTTAACAGGCGTTAGATTTCAAAACAGGGTGAAAACTCTGCTCTCATCAGAGGTTGGATTGCCAAGGAGCAAACCTCTGATTCTGACGGTTAATCGCGAAGAGAAACATCCGCTGAGGGAGAGAAAGGAGACATTTAAATAAAAGTTGAATTAATCAGAAAAGTTTGTTGCGCCCAAACCCACCAATCACAGCAGCTTTCTGAGTCTTATGACGTCACGACAAAGCGTAAAATTAAACAGGCCATAGAAACGTGAGTTCACAGTGACTTTTGACCTTTGCTCCATTAATCTGAGGGGTGAACATCTGGAACAGCTGCTCAGCCCTCATTGATATTTTCAGCAGGTAAACTCCGCCCCCCCGGAGGGGAGACGCTAACAGGCTTATTCCAGCTCATTAGTCAGGTTATAATACCACACACAAACACACTCCCTCTCTCACACATGCGGACATAGGATTTATGACACCAGCCTTGTAATTAAAGTTATAATAATATCAGTAATACTACTGCTGATACTAATTACTATGACAATTATAAGTATAAACAGCTTTTAAAAAATAGATACTTTCGGAACATAGTTTTATAAATGTTAAAAATATATATAGAAGCTTTTACTCTGAAAGGGTTGTAGAGAACATAACAGGAAGTGGTTGTGTAATAAACGCGGGTCCAAACGTCAAGGTAAAAGGGCAGAGATCGAGGCGGAGGGACATCTCCTGTCTGCGGGACCCAGCTCCACTCTGAGTCCTGGTTGTCTCCTGAGATGAAGAGGAGACTCCTGCTCGTGTCTAACTCCACCCTCCACGGTGGCGGGTACCTGGGACACTGTCAGGACAACATCTCTGTCTTCTTCGGGAAGTAAGTGTGAATCCTCGGGAAGCTAAAAACTGTAGTGACTGAAGTAACTGAGAGTTACTGGGAGTAATCATATTAAAAGAAGCTCTGGATGATCATAAATTATATTGAAGTCGCTGATAAATAAAACATGTGTTGAACTCTTGACGCCCCCTGGTGTCCCATACTGCTTCTGTCCTCTCCATGTGAGACGCGTTGGTTTCAGTCGCTGACCAGCAGAGACAGTCTGTAGACATGGGACCGCGAGTCCCACACCTGCTGCAGGTCTCACATGATCTGTTGAACCCAGATGATTTCCTGTGACTTGCAGAGATGTGAAGACGGTCCTGTTCGTCCCTTACGCTCTGCACGACAGAGACGCCTACACCAGAACTGCCCGAGACAAATTCAAGACTCTGGGTGAGTGTGTTCTGTCCATCCCTGTTTGATTATCAGAGCTGCAGCAGAGACAAACCCAGTTCTGTCCCCTGTCCAGGTTATGAGCTGGACAGCATCCATGAGGCCACAGACCCAGTGGAGGCCGTCAGGAAGGCTCAGGGCATCTTCATTGGTGAGGAGACAGCGTCCTCCTTTTTCTCCTGTTTGTTCTCCTCTGGCCTTGCTGCCTATGCTTCCGTCCACTGTGTCCTCACTGTCTCCTTCTTTACCTTGTTCCTTCCTCACTGTCTTCAGGAGGAGGGAACACGTTCCGGCTGCTGAAGAGTCTCTATGACAACAAGGTGGTGACGGAGATCAGAAGACGAGTGATGGAGGTGAGGCCGAAACACAGATTAATAGAAACCAGTTTAAAAAGAAACTGGTTCAACCGGAGCTTGTTTCCAGCAGAGGGATCAAAGGACAAGAGTCTCCACCTTCTGTCCTTCTTCAGTCCTTGTTCTAACCCCTCTCCCCCCTCAGGATGGCATCCCCTACATGGGTTCCAGCGCCGGCACCAACGTGGCCACCGTCAGCATCAGCACCACCAACGACATGCCCATCGTCTTCCCTCCAACCTTCTCCGCCATCGGCCTCGTCCCTTTCAACATAAACCCTCACTACCTGGACCCCGACCCCGGCAGCCGCCACATGGGGGTGAGTCAGAACCAGAAAGCTGGACAGCTTCACCAAAACATGTCTGTTACTAAACAAAGTCATCAGATGAATAATCAGGACTCAGTGTGTCCCTGTCTCAGAGGACAAACCTTTGTTGCTGGTCACAGTTCCATCGTCTCTGTATCAATTTATTCATTTATTCTTTTATTATCGTGGTTTCATTTGAGGCCACAAGGTGTCGGCTTGTCTCTCGGGCTGTAAACAGCTGATAAAGACACAATGGTGGACCCTGCTCTCGTCTTATCTGGAGGCGATAAGAATCTGCCTCCTTAGGTTCAGACCTTCAGAATCAGTCTGGAGCATCAGGTTCCTCAGACCAGGAGGAGACCTAGGACAAAATTATTTCAAAACAAACCAGATGAATAACAAGAATCCTTTGATGTTTAACCCTGAACGGAAATGTGATGAAAAGCTGAATGAATAAAGATGGAACCAAAGTGAATAACGATGGCCAACGTGTCGGCCCCAATAGCGAAGCCGCAATGTCCTGATTGCCCCCTGGTGGGGGGCTGCAGTATAGGTCACACACTAAGTCCAAGTTATGTTAAAATACATTCAAACATTTCTGTTGCTTCTGTGTGTTTGTTTGTTTGAACAGGAAACCAGAGAGCAGCGGATCAGTCAGTACCATGAAGAGCCCGACACACCTCCAGTCCTGGTGAGCCCAGAGTCACAGTTCAGCCGAGCACTCGTCTCATTCCTTGATATCGCAAACGTTCACGTCAACTCAACAGTGACCTGAGACGGAGCTGGTATCACCTGACTTTCTAACAGCGAGCATCTGAGAGTGGTTGGACTTTGTGTTTCAGGGTCTGAGAGAAGGCTCCATGCTGCTGGTGGAGGGAAACAAAGCCACACTACTGGGAACCACCAAGGCCAAACTGTTCAGCAGGTAAATATCTCGGACTGGGGTCACTGGTTTTACACTGCTTTTGACAATGCATTATGGGAAACAAGCTGATTTCATAGGCTCTAAAAATGTTCACATGATAAGACCTTTTTTCACAAGTGATTTCAGACTGAAAACAATTTGAGAATCAAGAGCAAGAAACTCAGACCAAACCAAACCCTACAAAACCCTAACACACACCAGTAAATCTAGTGACACCTGTGACTTGATTGGTCATTTCAGGGGACAGCCTGTGGTGGAGTACGACGCCGGCAATGACCTGAGCTTCCTGCTGACGGACGCTGGCACCTCATCCTGATCCCTCTGATGATTGCGCCTCTTCACAGAAGAAACATTTTAAAGAGTCATCTTTGTCTGTGTTGATTAAAGTGAATAAAGAGTCTGAAGTAGAGCAACCATCAGCCACCTCTTCTTACATCTCCCGCTGCAGCCGGCCACCAGTGGGCGAGTCAAACATTCAGCTAGTTCAAGAAGCTATGCTAACACAACGAGATGCAACACTGAGCCAAGCGTGAGCAAATCAGTTTATTTCATTCTAAAGGTGAAATCATCTCTGTATCAAAGTTATTTTAGTCTCTCGGTGAAATAGTAAACAAAAAACACATTGTCACAGCAGAAAGGAACAGAAACAGTGGCGTTAAATATCAAAGAGTTCAAAGACAAACCTGCAGATTAAAGTCACATCAACACGTTCAGTCACAGATCCGTGATCAAACCTCAGGCTGTTGCTGAATCTGAGTCTTTAGTAAAAACTCAATCATCAGTAAATTCAGTCTGGTCACCTGACAGACGGATGGACAGAGCGCCACCACATGGCAATAATGCACAGAGCAGCAAGTCCCGGGAATCAAATAAGGCAGAGAAATATTTAAAAAGAAGAATCTGTGGAGTGACTGAAAAAAAGAAATGTGATCAGTGCAGTAAAGTGAAGAAAAATCTGTTTCCATCTCACACAATAAAACAGCTCTGAAAAGCTTGTTCGTCTAAAAAGTGGATCTTCGTCCAGCAGAAACCCGACATCCAGCTCAGAGTCAGAGGCAGGAAGTGAAGCTCTGACGTCAGGGTTCGCTCTCCGGTAGAATTCTGGGAGTTCACTTTAACTCGTTTTTTTTTTTCTTAAACAATCAAATGTTCCCTTGGACCGATTCTGATTCTTAAATGTTAAACATTAGTTCATTATTTGAACCCAATATGGGTGAAGTTATAGCAAAGTTGGCTTCTGTCTAACACGTTCACACTCAAACACACACACACGTTAAATAACGAGCTGGTTTCAGTCGTTCCAAGCAGAGCTGCAGAAATATTCAGAAAAATACTATTTTAAAAATCAGAGCTGAACCAAAAACTGTAAGTAGTGATTAGTTAAACCCCGCCCACCTCAGTCCCTGTTGTCACGTTTGGACGGTGGCAGTGATAAATTATTTTTAGCATTTAAATGAATCTTATGGATCCTTTGATTAAATTAATTAGATCTTCAAATGTCTTGTTCTGTTGTTAATGTCATGGATTTATTATTTGCATTGTAACTAAAAAAGCCTCTTAATTCGTGGGCGGTGTCCTGTCAATCATCACTCCTCATCACCGCCGTATATAAAATTAAAGGAGAAGATATAAGGTGAAAGTCAAGAGTGCTGGTCCAGAGACATGCAGCTCTTTGATCGCTTTGTCTCTCTTTATTATTATTATTAATACTTAAAGTGTGATTCTCTAAAACGCTGAGAAGTTCCCGAGCAGCTCTGTCTCATGTGTCGCCGGGTCAAACTTCTCGTTCTGAATCAGCACTTCTGAACTTTCAGGGCGACAAACACATGCAGCTCATTCATCGTTTTGAGTGTGAGGGGGGGAAAGTGCAAATGAAATATCAGGTCAGGCCTCAAGCTCTGGTTCAGATGGACACCTCCAGCTCCTGCTGAATGTTCAAAAAAGGGTTCAGGAGCTGAGAGGAGTTCATCTGGGACCCAACGCAAAAACAAAGACCCTATGAAACTGGTGGCGGTACCTTTATCCATCAGAAATACAGTGAAATTCTTTCTACAGCCGATTACCCATATTCTCTCCCCTGGACCTCCATCCAGTATTTACAGAGTTTGACCACTAGGCGTCAGTGTTGCCATTCTCCTCTGGCTGCAGTTGCTCCTTCTCGGTGCAGTCGTCCTGGGGAGGGCGGACTCTCTTGAAGAAACCCAGCTAAGAAGAAGAAGAAGAAGAACATAGCCACATGTTCAGTGCTCTAATAAGAACTTTGACTGAAACAGTTCCAGCTCCTCTGGAGTCTGGTGCTTCAGACATAAACAGACGATCCCACAGACTGACAGATGTGTGAATCATCCACGTCACATGTTCCTCACCTTGTACATGATGAAGATGAGCAGGGCCAGCAGCAGCAGTCCTGCCAGTACAGCCAGAGCAACCACCCACCCTGGGACGGACTGAGGAGGGTCTGCCACCCACATCACGCTCATCGTCACCTGGAGACACACAGCGTTACGTGGGCAGACTCAAACCCTCAAGGTGCTGCAGGCCGCACTTCAGATGTTTCAGCTGTTGTGTGTGTGTGTGTGTGTCTCACAGTGGTGCTGTTGGACGGCAGCTCTGACGCCAGGTTCTTATAGGGCATCTCGATGACACTGAACGAAGCTGGAGCTCGAACCTCGTATGACTGATTCTGATTCTCAGTCTGAAAAGAAAAATAACTTTTCACACATACAGATACAAACTCTGAGGGTTCATACAGTTTCACAGCTCATCTGTTAACACTCATTATATTAAAAAAAACTCCCCATATTTGTTGTTTCCAGGAAACAAACTTTACAGAACTGAGCAAATTAACTATTACAAGAAAAGAAATTTGTTTCTTCACCCTGAGGAAGTTGTTGACATCCAGTCTGGAGTAAATGGAGAGGATGGCGTATTTCATCCTCTCCAGACGCCCCACCTGACATCTGAGAAGCAAACACTTTGCTGTGGTGCAGTCCTACACACACACACACACACACACACACACACACACACACACACAATGATTAACAAATAGTTATAACTGAATAATAATTAAATCACAGTATAGTTAAAAGTATTGAGGATGTGTGTGTGTACCAGTGTCTGCAGGCCGTTCTGTGAGTCTCTTGACTCCAGGTCTCTTCTACGAACGTGGTTTCTGTTTCGTCCCTCTGTCTCTCGCTCTCTGGGTGGGATTCCGCTGGTGTTCTTCTGGGAGGTCAACTGGCTCTGACACACACAAAATATTTATTAAAGTACTTGTAGAGCTTCTAGAACTGCAGGTGATACTTCAAACTCAATCTGACGTTGTTTTCTTTCTTAACTTTCAGAGCTGCTGAAATCTTTTGGTTTGAAGTTGAAGTCAGATGGTTTTTTGTTTAATGAAAACTTTCGTTTGAAGTCACATTTGTTCAATCTTGGCTGTTGAATCCTGTGAGCATGTTGTGTGTGCATGATCACTGACCCACATATGTAGAGCGAGTGTTTCTCACCGACACATTGAGCGGGTTGATCTCTATGTCCGTGGTGCAGTTGATGGGTCCGTCCGTCTCGAATCGGGTGATGTAGAGCAGAGAGCCGTTCCTCAAGTGGTACGGCCACTGGACCTCCAGTGACGCTTTACTGATGGTGCTGGGTCCACTGTTCAAGAGCTGAGGGTTCGGTCAAGTTAATGCAAACCAACGAACACGATAAATAAAAGTCCATCAAAGATATTCCTGTGATCTCGTGCATGTACCTCATAGATGTGTATTATCTGTGGTCCGATGTCATCTGCATGCACAGGAGGTTCCTTAGGTTTCCAGTTTGCAATGGGAAGTAACACTTGACTGGGGGACGATGACCTGGGAAGGCCACACACACTTATTTTAAAAACACAAACTCCTCCAGGTGTGTGAGTGCTCTATATCCTGTGGCGGTGTTTTACCCTCTGATGGACACTTTGGCGAGGACAGCCAGCTTAGTGACGCTCGAGACTCGAGGGCTGGTGTTGTCAAACTGGTTCGAGCTGAAGAAGAAACACACACGTCCTTTAATCATCACTACAAGATAAAAAAAAAACTGAACAGAGGACGTCAACAACATGGATGTGACATGTCGTTGCTCCTTTAAGTTTGAAGAACAGACTTTCACTGACACAGAACTGAGGACTGACGCAGTCTTTTGAAACCTATCATTAACATACTTCTCCCGCCCCCCTCGCTCTGTCCCACAGAAATACAAACACTGCTGCGTCCTGCTGTTCCAGGGTTCTTTGGATTTCCAACGCGCTGAAGAGACGAGTGTTTACAAGCTGCTCACACACTCAGCTCTCTGCTGACGCTCACACGTCATCAACCAGCGCCGCTCCATCACAGCAAGTTAACTAAACCAACCAACACTCTGATTTCTCTGGTCACTGGATCATTTCAAGAGAATCATGTCATCCTCAGGAGGCAGGAGTCATATTATGGTTGTTCAGGTTCTGATCCTGGACAAAGACCAACAGCTAGGACCGTACCTGACTATCTGGAGGTCAAACCTGACCGACGTGTCCTCCTCCGACAGTTGGTGCACGCTGAACTTCAACTCTGCCAGCAACTGGCCAAACACAGGAAAGACAGAGACGACAAAGGACCAATCAGAAGTCAGGAGGAGACAAAAGACAGGAGCTGTCGTCTTATTACAAGTGGTTATAAATCAGAAACACCGGTGCTGGTACAGTAATGTGGTCACTGACCTTGGTTCCTCCCTTCATGGGGTTGCCCAGGTCACACACCACCATCTTGGTCTGGTTTTCCTTCTTGTAAGCACAGGACAGCCTGGAGAGAGCCTGGAAATAAAACCCACAACTCTCACCATCTCACAGTGACGCCTTCGTCTGAGGATACGCACTGGGCCAGGTACTGTGCACCTGAGATCCACAGACCGTCATGGATACTGTGGAGCAAGTGAGACAGTACCTGACTGCGGACCACCCCGGTGAAGTCGGCCTGCTGCGGAGGGTAGACGTGGAGTTCGGCCTCGTAGGCGCCCTCTCCCTGATTCTCAGCACTGATCTCCAGAGTCAGTGCGTTGTCATCGCCGATGTAGATCTGCTCACGGTCGCTGCAATGGCAACACGTTAAACAACAGAACGACAGCAGGAGAAATCAGCGAGATAAAATGACTATAGGAACGAAAAGAGAGCCCCACCTCTTCACTGACAACTTCAGGTCTGGTTTACAGATGTTGTCGTCTCCGCAGTCCAACAGGATGTGAGCCTGGACAGAAGACAGGAAAGATCAGAGAGAGAGAGACAGAAATAAGCCAGAACAGCAGAACGCAGACAACCACACCCTCACATGCCAGTTACCTGCTTGGTGACGTTGAAAGGGGCCGACATGTCGAGGATGGGCATCAGTCCAGTGCTGTCCGCCGCCTCCTGGTAGTCCAGACTGTACTCCATTGCCACAGAGATGGGAGTGATCTTATCTCGGAACTCACGATCATCCTGAGAGACAAAGACGAAGAAGTCCTCTGTGAGATAATGAAGCTGCAGTGAGCAGCGACTGAAGATGACTTGGAGATACAGTATGTTTGTGTTAATTCAACACCATATTGGTCATCTGGATTCTGAGTTTGTATCATTGGGCTGTTCTTCACCCTGAGGAAGACGGACTGCTCCTCGCAGGCCGGGCCCTTCCCGTTGGATACCGACGTGTTCTTGGAGTACTGAAAGGTCCGACTGTGCAGGAAGAGCACACGCTTTGTCGCCTCCTTCTGCTTCAGACGATCCAACATGAGGTCTACTTGAAACTCTGTGAGGAAACGAAGGTGAGGACAGAAAATGTGGATGAAGGGGGGATGGTGACAATAATGAGCAGGTGACTGGAGCATCTCTGGTGTCTTACTAAGAGTAGCTGGAGCTCCATGGCCGCTGGCCTTCAAACAGTACTTCACCTTAAAACTGCAAAACACACAGAGTCAAAACCACACTGCTCATTTCTATCAGGTGAAACATGCCTCTGTGGTTTGTGACATTGTGCCACAGTGGCTTTTGATCAACATCTCTCTCAGACCTCTCACCAAGAAACTTGCGTGCTGCTTCCAGGAAGTGTGCAGGTCTTTTCCTCTGGGTTAATGATCTGAGGTGTAATGTCCAACGTGGCGTTCACACTGATCACAGGACGGGCTCTGATGATCCAATGTAAATACACACACACACACACACACACACAGATATTTTCAACTCACTTTATGTAACAGGATGAATACATCAGCAGCTTAAATCAGTTAAAATCATCCGCAGCTTCTATAAAGTCAGTGGGAGATAAATGAACGACAGCAGCAGCTCTTTGAGATCAGAGGTGGTCCCGCTCATTAAAGTCGAGAGAATCCATCAGCAGCATCACAAACACACAGCAGGGGGGCATGTGCACACACACACAGAGTTTTGATTACCTGTATAAAACAGCTTTGTCTGCTCCAAACACCCCCACCACTAAATCTGAAAGTAAAAGACACAGATGTTCATTTCATCCCTGCAGTGCCTCTAACTGTGTATGTGTGTGTGTGTTTGTGTGTGAACATACCTGGATATCCATTGTTGTCTATGTCAGTGTTTCCACTCATGGAGTATCCGAAGCTAGCAGGCATGTAGCTGGAGGCCCATCTTCCTTGCAGGACCTGAGACAGGAGACAGAACATGTTGTATTCAGAGGTTTGGTTCTTCACCCTCTGGGGAGTATGAATATCTTCTTCTCACAGTGTTGCTTGAGTTTCAGCCCTCATGTGAGAACAAGTCTAATCTGCCTCAGATGTTGGACTTACCTGTGAAGGTGATGGGTCAGGCCCGTGACTGCGTCCATTGTGTATGTAGACCACGCCATGGTGGTCAGGGCCTCCATAAGGAGCAGAGATGGCCACATCTGGAAAAATGCAAGTGTCAGGAAACATGGACCTGGTGTGTGTGTGTGTGTGTGTGTGTGGGCATCTATTACCGTTGAATCCGTCCATGTTCAGGTCTCCCAGTGCTACGATGGCCGAGCCGTATCTGCCATAGATTTCTGACCCCGTCAGCATCTGAGGTGGTTGGAAGGAAAATCCCCCTCGCCCCAGGTAAACAGACACCTTAGGACACACACACACACATACACACAACCTCAGTTTATGACCCCACCTGGTAAAAACAACATAATATACTAGGGATGTACGATAATATTGGCTGAACGATATTAGCATTTTATGTAATATCAGTAAGAATCATTAACAGATTGTCCACCGATAATGAAAGGGTCTTGCCAAATACGCTGGAATTGCTCATGGGGTCCTGAGACGTTTACCACTTAAAAATAAATATGACACTATTCCATAACTTCAGTTGAAGTAGTGTTCTTATTATGTACAGACAATGTTAATTTGTTGAATGCCTCTAGTGGGGCATCAGAATAAAAGTGGGTGATGTTGATCACCTATCTCCTAATGACAGGAGATAAGTGATACTTTTGGGGGAAAACGGCTGCATATATATCGGTATCGGAAATTAAGCATTTATTGGCATATCGGATATCGGCAAAAAGTTAATATCAGGCATCCCTATAATATATATAACATATAAAATGTCCGATTTTCTTGCTCAGAGTTTGGTCAGTTGTCAGTTTCAAACTTTCTGCTTCAGGTGTTGATGATTCATCAATATTAAGCCTTCTGTTTATTTCAGTCTTTTATTGTGAAGCAGTAGGATGCCAAGTGTGCTTCCTTACCTGTCCCACCTCCCTGAGTTTTCCATCTGGGCCTCTGTCCATGAAGAGAGGAGCTCCAGCCAACACATCGACCAAACTGAGCGACAGACATGAAGGAAGATCAGTGCCATTTCCTTCAGAGCGGGGTCGTGTTTCATGACACGTGACGGTGACTGTGCCACAGCTGGCACACACGTGTCGCTAACGCAGCATGTTGCAATGAGCTACTGTTCTTTCAATGTGAAACTCAAATTACATAAAGTACTTTTACTGTGATACTCACTGCACAAAGACTTACCCGTCATTGTTAACATCAGTAGCAGCGACTGAGTGTCCAAAGTAAGCAGCCATCTACAAGACAGACGAGGAGGAGCCCAGTTATTTCAAACCGTATTTATAAAATGATTATTATTATTTTGAAAACACAGGATTATCTGGGGTGATCATTGGCACCATCATTGGCAATAGCTCACCTGTGTTCCTGTTAAGTTGACCATAGACCCCATGTTCAGTCCGTTGAAGATGTTGACCTGAAACATAAATGTGTTTCAGTCCAGCTGTATGTGTTCTCCTCTGTCTGACTGACGGCAGCTTGTTCACTACAGTGAGTGAAACATCAACACTTACATAACCCTGTGCCTTCTCTCCCCGGGGTACTCCGGTCACATAGTCTACAGGAAAGAGGAAAGAATAAATTTAGTTCACTGATGAATCTAAGTTGGAAACAAATGCAGAGGTGGATTGACTGAGGGAAACCTTTTCAGAGCTGCTTTCATCCACTTATTATATTAGAGAGAAGTCTCAGCTTCAGCTGGCATGATCAACTGCTGACAGTTTAAAAGTGAAGCTGAACTCCCCAGTCACATGATTTGACTTTAAAATAAGTCCCACTCATCTGCAGCCTCACCTGCCTTTCCATCGTCATTGAAGTCTCCGACTGTCAAGGAGTAACCTGGTGGACACAGACACAAGTCTTCAACATTTACCATCACTGATTCTGAGATTACAACCAAACTCACTGTAAAAAAAAATCAGAACAGTAGAATCTGTTGAAGCAAACTGAATCTAAATATTTGACTCATCCAGAATGTGGATGGGTGATTTGACATTTTTTAGAAAGATTTCTTCGAAACATGAACGCTCAAATCCACAAATACAATTATTGATTTTTATTAAAATGTATTTTCTACAGCTTCACTTCGTCCCTACAGATTATAATGTTCAACTTAAATAACGAATAAAAGATGCGCATGCATGGTTACCAAGGTAGCTGTCGTCGTACTGAGCCCCGGCTGACTGGGTGGTGAGGGTGTTGTCATAATGCGTGATGAACTTTTTGTCAAACCGCGTAAAAATCTCAGAGAGGTCATCAGAAATCAGCTGACCTGAAAAGGGGAGGAGTAGAACGTTGGAGAAAGAATGAGATAAAACGGAGAGAGAACAGTGGAGAGCAGACACAATATGTCCTCCACTAATGGATTACATTCAGTATCTGTCCTTTACACATGGAGGAGAACAGACAGCAACATAGGAGAATGTAAGAACACAGGAAGCAGCAGAAAGATTTTATACAAGTTTGTTTACAAGACAATGAACTTCAGAAAAGCACACACAACTTGTAATTAAAGGAGCCACAGAGTTAACGGCTGTCTAATCAGGAACAGAGCTGTGTGTGTGTGTGTGTGTGTGTGTATGGACTCAACAGGAAACAATAATTAGCTCACACACCCCAGGCGAAGGGGGGGGCTGTACGTGACCCACTCACTAAACTGTGTCACACCCTCTCATGTCAGACAGTACAAAAACACAGTTTCAACACATTGCTGACACACACAAGCCTCACCTGCCCATTAAACTCTGAGGGTGGGGTTATGCTGACTGTACTGTTAGCTCAGCATGCACAAGCACACTCATACACACACACACAGTCACTGTTTAAGTGTGACCCTCACCCTGCCAGTAGAAGCTGCCAGGTCCTCCTACCACCACTCTGTTGCCGTTCTGGAATCACAAAAAGACAGAAGAACATTCTTGAGTGTGAGCCGTTCCAGAAAATGTCCAGAGGGGTGGTATGTCACTGACCTTCACGAAGTCAGCACTGAAGCCGGCCTGGCAGAAGCCCTGCCGCTCTGGTGAGTTGGCATCTGGGAAGAGATTTTACACATTGGATCACAAATAAAAGAGAATCAGGTATTACAGATATTACAGAAGACCTGTCAATGTCTAACAAACAGAACATCCAGTCTTTCTAATGTGTTTCTGCTTCAACTTCATGTCCAAACTGTCTCCAGCAGATGAGACAATTTATTTATTTTATTTTATTTTTTCTCACGTGCTGGTTCATGGTTATGATATTAGGTCATGGGCTAAATGGTTCTTGATTCTAGACCTGCCAAGTGTTGCTGTCGCTCTCTAACCATCGACAACATGTTCCAGCTCTGATCTGCGTTCTGGAATCCGTTTTTTCTGACCTCTGGTGGTTTGACTATTAGTTGTGGTAACAGGTGAGACAGCAAGCAGCTAAACACCTCAGACATGTGCTCACATGAACAGAAGACAGACAGTGAGGACAAGCACAGGAGGGGAACAAACCTGATCTGCAGGGCGAGTACTCCACAACCTTTCCTGCTCTCTCTAGGTAACACGTTCCCACAGGCTCCCGCTCAGAGACTCCGAAGGTCGACCACTGGTATAGGGGAGCACAGGCCTGGAGAACACATGCACATGCACATGTTCAGAATGCTGGAGTGTGAGTCCTGCTCTGAAAAACTCACTTCAACAAAGAAGAAAAGAAGCGAAAAAGTTTCCTCCTCAGAAAACCTCTGCCATTATTTAAATTAATTGTTGTGTCTTAGGGATGTGCCCATTAATAATAACAGACAGCACGCCCCCCCCCCCCCGATAAGAACAGAAGATTCTTACCATGATGTAGTCTCCACTGGATCGGACCGAGGCACCAAACCACTGCTTGGATTTAAACTCCATCTTAGCCCCATCTTTAGTTACCCTGTCCTCTGCAAAGAGACACAGAGAGAGAGATCATTATCACAATCCAAGGATCTCACATCATGTTGTAAGTTACTGAGGCTCACTCAGTCCTTCTCTGAGACTGGTTTGTTGTCTCTATTGTTATATGTATGAGTTACTAATTTGTCTACAGTTCTTGAGCAAATGTACTTTAGTTAAACCCACCTTCCTGTACCAGCTAAAAGAATCACAGTTAAGATAAACGACCAGTACAGACCACAGTCAACAACACGACCACCTTGTAGACCATGTGCTGTGTGTTTGTGTATACAGACACACAGTGGACAGACTGTGAGTGGTGAAGAGTCACGATTAAAAACAATTTTACGATCACAATCACGAGCAACAGTCAAGTTGAAAAGATTGAGAAGAGACAGAGAACAAAAATGAGGAATGAACCAAACTCAGTAGAAAATCTAGTCCGAGACATACAAAGATAGCATTAACTAGAATAAGAGTCACATGGTGTGAGTACGTTTTTGGGAGTTTCCCCTGCAGAGGGAAAATTCAGCTTCACAGATTAACATCTGATCCTGAATGTGTGAGTCAGCCACACATGAGCAGTACAGCACAGTCAAGTACTACACTTCCCACAATCCTCAAGTGTAGCAGGGGTCTATCTGATTTGTCGAACTTGCCACTACCATCGAAACTGTTTACCACAACCACAAAAACCATGTTGATGGAAACACAAGCAGATGTCTCAACAAAGACACAGACAAGGACATGAAGGCATGACACATGAAAGTTTGACCTCCATTACAATCATTGACTGGTTAATCTCCACTGACAAATATTTTCATTATTGATTCACCAGCTGCTGGTTTATATGACTGATTGTTGTAACAACTTTAATCTGTGTTCCACCCACTTCCTGCTGCTAAATAGAAAACACTCCTTCAAATTTAAAAACAGCTCCCTGAGCAGACGAGTCACCTTCTGCACAAATAAACCACAGGAAAAACAAATACTGAGTCACACACACACACAGCAACATTCCAGTTAATTCTGTTTGTAGGTCCTGTACAGCTTTAGCCAACGATAAAAGAGGTCAAATCAATAACAAAGGTCTCTATTGTGGTGGGCATGCGCACACGCACACACTCTGACATTTCCCAAATATTTTAGAATGTATTTTGAGGAACATGTCCAGTGTTCTGAGGTGGAGAAAGGATCCTCATACATGATAACATGAGAGCTTTCTCCTTTCTGAACTTTCCTTCTCTTCCAGTAACAGACCACGTCAACTCTCTGCTGCAGGATAATGAGGCTCGGCTCGGCCTCTTATCTCATGTCTGGACACATTCAGGAATGTGTCCAGGATTCTGTGTGTGTGCAGATAAACTGTTATTCCTGCTTCAGACTGAGGGGATGATAATCATGGTTTTATTGTTTGATGGACGTCCCACTCGCACCGTGCTCATCATCCAATGAGCACAGCGCCACAGTTCAACCGATCTAAAATGAAAACTACAATAAATGAACCTTTTTACAGCAGAAAGTCGAGGACTCTGTCAGGTTGGAGCTCGTTATGAACTTGTTACTTTTCCTGACATGCTGCGAAACACATGTTCAAACTTGAATAATGTACTTATGTAGTTCCAATAGCTGATGCAGAGTGGAGGGCAGTTTAAACAGGCAACTTTCATCTCTCTCACAAACATGATCTGACGTCTTCACAGGAAGAAACTCGCACACACACACACACCATCTCCTAATGTCTGTTTCACTGGAGATTTGAAACACTGGAGGGGCTACTCACCAACCGCATCTTGTATTTGTATGTATGTATGTTTCCTGATATTTCTACAGTTTCCGTCTGTTTCCTGCCTGACAACAAACAAGCAGCCGAATGAGTGATTCTGTCTGTGAACCAGCAAAGAGAGTCATTACAAAACCTTCATCATGAAGACAAGCACCACTGCTTTCAGACCAGCGGTACTTACTTGATAAAGTAAAATAAATGAAGAAGTGTTATATATTACTATATATCATAAAAGCCTGTGCCAGGCCAGAGCTGCAGGATCCCTGAAAGACCTCACAGGGTGAGCAGGAACATGGACGGCCAGGCGTAAACAAAGCAGCTGCTGGTTTATCGGTGTCTCACTGGGTGTGGACGCTGTTTGAAAAGTTTTATTTCAACACTCGTCTTCTGCTCTGGTGAAACCCTGCAGCCTAAGCCTCAGAGGACAGACCCACACATAACCCACAGCTTTCATAACATAACACAGCACTATTTTAGAGTGGGTGTCTTCTCAAGAGCCGTTCTACAGAACAGCTGTCAGTGGATTGAATCCGGCAGCAGATCTTTACTTGCTACACTTTAATTACTGTGTGTGTGTTTTATACGTTGTCCTCACTTTCAAGACTCACCCTTATAGAACAGCCATAGTGCACCATAAGAAGACTCCGATTCCAAACATTCAGATGTTTTCTCAGTCTAACGTCTCTATCTGCTTCAGAGATCTAACTTGGAGCCTCCAGCTTGTTTTCGATGAGGCTTTTTTGGCCCCTCAGGTTCTAATGAGACAAAGCTGTTCTAGTCTGAGCACGCCATCAAACCTGGGCTGATGTGAAACATAAATCATCAGACATTTAATTACCTGTTTTGTCAAACTCCAGCTCCTTGCAGCCTGAAGAGCTGCGCCAGGGGCAGCTGTACACCGCTCCTCTCTCCACGATGCTGCCGGACGCCGTGGTGTTGGCCCGAGGGGCTCCAATCAGAACATCTGACCTGAGGGGGACAGGAAGTCATGTGATTACCCTTCAGAACACGCACATTCTGTGACACTCTAAACTCAGTCTCAACCCAGACTGAGTTTAGAGGTCAGATATCCCTGGTGGGGCCAGGTGAGGAAGTTAATGTGTTTCCTTGTGTCCTGTCTCTGGACTCATGCAGGAAATGGCAGAAAAGAAACTGTACCTGATCACCACAGAGTAAAACTACACGGGATGTAGTATTATTATACTTCATGTGGCTCAGTAACACCGAATACACAGGAAACTTTTCTGTTTCACGTCCCTCAACCAACGTTTAAATCAAGCTTCAGTCTGAAGTTTCAAAACTTCATTAAAAACTAGAATTACTTAAGTATACGTAACGTACTTAATTGAAAGTGATGATCGTCATCACCACCATCATGTTGCCCTCCTCCTCATCACTATCCTCATCCCCCTCTTCCTCCCCCCTTATCACCATCGTCTTCCTCATCACTATCCTCCTCCTCTCAATCACCAGCCTCCTCTTCCTCTCCGGTGTTACCTCGAGCTGGTGAAGAAGTCCACTGAGAAGCCGAAGTAGCTTCCCTCGGGGCCGGAGTACACGAAGGGCTTCTCCACGTCCAGGTTGAAGGAGCCGGAGCTCGGGAATCGAACGCAGACGAGGACCAGCGTAGCGAGAGCTGAAGGTCCTCCCGCCATGGCCACAGGCTCCGGTCACTGGTTAGCTAGTCAGATAGTTACTGGGCTAGTTAATGAGCTAGTTACTAAGCTAGCTGGCGTCCCCACTTCGAACTAGTTTAATGTCGTCCCGTTAGCAACTCGCCCCCAGAGCCACAAACACAACGCGTCGTCATGTAAAGTCTTCGATACCCGACACACAGCGCACACGGAGGCCGCGGAGAGCGGAGCTCGGCCCGGCCGCTGGAGTCTGAGGAGACCGCTGATGACCGGGGAGGAGGCGAGGAGAGGAGACGAGGAGAGGAGGAGACAGGAGACGCTGACAGACATCACCCATCCGGTTTATGACTTTCAAAATAAATATCTGCTTTGACGGAATGGTAGTGTCAAGCCGATGTTTAACTGTATATACTGTATAAACATATATCTGTACAGAAATATGTATATATCTTTCTATTTACGTCTTGATAATTTTGTCGGTATATAAAGACCGATGAATTATATCATGCATCTCGTGATTTTATTGTGAAGGTAAAATAATTGTCATCTGCTGGCTAGTCTTTGACTTGATGAGTCTTGTTGACACAGGAAGTTTACATGTCCCACCATCCACTGTCGACGAGCCTTGTGTGTTCTGTGTGTGTGTGTGTGTGTGTGTGTGTGTGTAGTATATCTACTGTATATAGATGAGGAAAAGAAACAAGGCTCCATTAAAGGAGAAGTAGGAAATAATTTAAAAGCGTCATCCGCAGTGGATTGTAAGACATGTAGTTCCTTCACTCTAATTATAAGTAATTAAAAGTTCATGGTTTTGGGATTTGCCGGTCAACCTGGTTTCAAAATCAAACTTGCTCCACGTTTCCTGTGACACTGTTGCGCGTGCCGCTCAGAACTCCAGAAATCCTGCATGAGTCGTCGCAGTGAACACTGAGAGCAGGCCAAGTGCTTTTCGTCTTATTTGGCCATGAGCTGCTCTGAATCACGGCTTCAATGAAGTGTGCACCAAAGAATGTGTGGGTTCACCGGAGGGGGGGGGGTTGTGTGTGTGTGTGTGTGTGTGTGTGTACTTCTATCCTAGTGGGGACATTTTGGGAAAGAGCGAAAAAAAATAAAATAAATAAACTATAACAGCCACAAAAAAAAAAACGCAGAGGAATCTCCACCTTGGATATCACTGTTTTAACTCCACTGAGAAACAGGTGAGGTACATCAGTTCACTCCCAAAGCATTCACAGTGAGGGTGACACACACGAACATCCTTTAAATAACATAGACAACAAGATGTGTGTGTTTTCTGTTTTTAAGTCCTCACTCTGCAAAGACAAAATAACTACAGCACATCATATAAATAATGTGACAACAAAAACTTTTAAAGACCTCTTTATATTTTATCCTAAAACAAACAGACTGAGATGAGGTTGATAAACATCTTCAACAATCGCGCTGCGTGACAGTCAGACTTGTTGCAATTTGGACCTGTTCGAGCAGTTTTACAAATCTTCACATGTCTAAAAATGACTCTTCTGACTTGAGGCAGATTCAGGCCGCAAAACAGAGGGTTAGTGATCGGAGGGATGATCAAAAACTCCAGAGATAAAACAATGATGGCAAGTGTGTCAACTTCATCAACCATATTAAGTGAAACTTCGCACAATATGGAGATGCAGAAGTTCACAAAGAGAGCACGTCCATGAGGAACCTGGGGAAGAAGGCGGCCGAGCCACACAGGGAGTTTAAAGACAGGCAGCAGATGAAGATGAACATGGGCTGATGCAGAGACTTCTCCAGGCAGACTGTGAGGAAGATGACAGCGTTAGCAGAGACGATGGTCACATAGATGATCAGACACAGGCAGAAGAACAGATATCTGAGGGGCCCGTGGTCTGCGAACAGAGTGAAGTGGAAGAAGACACTAGTGCTGTTGCAGTTCATGTCTGCACTCAGAGATGGCAGAGGAGGGAGAGAGATGCAGGCACAGAGCAGATGAGAGCTGACGTCCGTCACACAACTTTCAGCTACTGCTTTGGCTCCAGAGGACCCCCCTGACCACAGAGACCGTGCACGTGTGGATGTGCATGGATTCATTAAAGCCTCGCTGCACCACTCTGAGGGGCCTGCAGCATCACCGAGCTCCACACTGAGCTCAGCTCTTATCCTCTCACACAATCAACATAGAGGAATCTCCACCTCTGATATCACTGTTTAGCTTCAGTTTTAACTCCACTAAGAAACATGTGAGGCACATCAGTTCAGTCCCGAAACATTCACAGTGAGGGTGACACACAGGAACATGCATTAAATAACATTAATAAAAACAGCAGGACAAGTGCATTTAATTTTTTTATTCTTCTGTCTGCAGAGACAAATGAACTACAGCACTTTGACCTCTTAATATTTTAGCCTAAAACAAACAGACTGAGATGAGGTTGATAAATATCTTCAACAATCACACTGCATGACAGTCAGACTTGTTGCTATTTGGACCTGTTCGAGCAGTTTTACAAATCTTCACACGTTTAAAAATGACTCTTCTGACTTGAGGCAGATTCAGGCCGTAAAACAGAGGGTTAGTGATCGGAGGGATGATCAAAAACTCCAGAGATAAAACAATGATGGCAAGTGTGTCAACTTCATCAACCATATAAAGTGAAACTTCGCACAATATGGAGATGCAGAAGTTCACAAAGGTGACGACGTGGGGGAGGCAGGTTTGTAACGTCTTCCCTCTGAATTCAGCCGAGCTTCTCCTGCACACCAGCAGGATACGCAGGTAGGTGTACAGGACAAAGAACAGGGGCATAACGATGTGTATCAGAACAAGAACCTGACGTGCGATATCCAGCACAGTGGTTTCCACACAGGAGAGTTGAACCACAGACCAGATGGTGCAAAAAAGCCTGTGTACTTTATTTCCACACAGAGGCAAAGACCCAGCGAAATAGAAAAAGAAGCCGAAAACACTCACAGGGGTGAGCAGCGCAAAAATTAAAAATAGCCATACCATCTTCATCGTCATTTTGCTGTGATAGTGCAACGGATATAGTACAGCAACAAACCTGTCATAGGCCATGACAGTGAGAACAGTGATCTCGTGTCCCTTATAACTGTGGATAATGTACATCTGGATGAAACACGACACGTGAGAGATGAAGTGCGAGTCAGAGAGCACGTCCATGAGGAACCTGGGGAAGAAGGCGGCCGAGCCACACAGGGAGTTTAAAGACAGGCAGCAGATGAAGATGAACATGGGCTGATGCAGAGACTTCTCCAGGCAGACTGTGAGGAAGATGACAGCGTTAGCAGAGACAATAGTCACATAGATGATCAGACACAGGCAGAAGAACAGATATCTGAGGGGCCCGTGGTCTGCGAACAGAGTGAAGTGGAAGAAGACACTAGTGCTGTTGCTCTTCATGTCTGCACTCAGAGATGGCAGAGGAGGGAGAGAGATGCAGGCACAGAGCAGATGAGAGCTGACGTCCTTCACACAACTTTCCGCTACTGCTTTGGCTCCAGAGGACCCACCTGACCACAGAGACTGGGCACGTGTGGATGTGCACGGATTCATTAAAGCCTCGCTACACCACTCTGAGGGGCCTGCAGCATCACCGAGCTCAGCTCTTATCCTCTCACGCGTGCACACGCCTGATCAGCTGATCGCACATGAACTGTGCACGTGAAGTGAGACACACATGAGTACAAGCCACAGACTGGGTGTCAAATGGATGTATGACGGCCACCAGGGGCCACTTTAAACAAATAAGACAACTTATAACAACTTTAATAAACGATTCAAGGGTTTTATTGTCATATGCCGAAACAATTACACTGAGCAGCGTCTGGCAGCAAAATTCTATCCACTGTTTAAAATCCTCTGGAAAACTAGTAATAAAATCAAAATAGAATATAAAAAATAAAACAAAACAAATGACATCGTGTGGAGCAGCTCTGTGCTTCTGAAAAATAATCTCATGTCAGTTGTCTTGAGGCTTTTTCTCTGTTTAGCTCGTTTTACTCAGACATGATGCGAATGAGTTGGGGGAAGGACATCACATCACCAGTTGTATAATAATAATAATAAATCACCATGTACTATTACTTCAGTTCTACTCGGTTGAAACATTTGTTTAAACAGCATTTTGATTGAAGCCAGGCTGATGTTTCAGTGACTTTGAATATGAGGAATATTTCCTCTTTCATTCAATGTCCCATGAGGAATTGACCACTGGGTGATAGTGAGGTGTTTACGGGCTGGAGTCCAGTCCCCTGATGCCACACACACACACACACACACACGCACACACGCACACACACACAGATATCACTTTGTAATTTAAAACAACATTGTCTGCAAAGAGCAGAAAAATTAGGACTTACAAACTGGACAGTATCTTCTCTGATCGTCAGATATAACTGATCAGCCTTCTCATTTACAACATTTAAAGGGACTACATCCAGTTTTATCTGAAGAGTTACCATCAACAGAAAGAATAAATATCACATTCTACTTTATTTAAAGATCAGAGCTGATATATTAATGGGATCTGACCTGAACCAATAACTGTTTGAGGTGTTTGGAGATTTCTTTCATTTTCAGTCCATATATAAATGGGTTGAGGAGAGGATGATACACGATTACTTGTAATGTCATCATCAAACGGACAACTTTTGGTATATCTGAGCGCAGTCGAACTTCAATGACATCATAAGCAATGAAACTGGAAAGGTTGATTAGAACCAGCAGGTGAGGTAAACTTGTCTGAAGAGCTTTTCGCCGCGTAGTTTTAAAACATGTGGAAGTGACGGCGAATATCCTGTTGTATGTAAAAAGGATGAAGAGCATTGGCAGCAGGACGATATTCAGCAACAGAAACACGCCATAAATGGACAGTGTGGCTGAGCGCACACACGGGAGCGTGAAGATGGAGGAGTTGCAGAAGAGACCGTTCAGACTGTCATGACAAACCTTCACGTTAGCATACAATACCACTGCTACTCCAAGTTCACAAACAGGAACACACCAGGAGGTGAAGAGGAAGACTTTCACTGTTGTCTTCCTCATGATTGTTGGGTATTGCAGAGGTTTACACACGGACACGTACCTGTCATAAGCCATGGCCGACAACAGTAAGAACTCTGACGTGGCCAGAGTGTAATACACAGTAGCTTGACAGAGACACTGGGGAACTGTCGTGACCTGTATTTCAGACAGGAAGTCGATCAACAGCTTGGGGTAGATTGTTGTGCTGTAAAGTATAGAGTTGATTAACAAAGCAGCAATGAAAACGTACATCGGCTCATGGAGGTTTTCATGAATCACAATGAGATACACAATGGTTGAATTACAACAGATGATTAGAATATAAAATGCAAACATGACCACAAAATAAACATATCGGTACTTCTGCACTTCCACGTGTCCATCTAAAGTGATGTATGTGACATTGAGGTCATGGTCCATCAGGGTTCAGAGCCACAGAGGGAATCAGCCACACGTGAAGATCACACCGCCACTGTTGGAGACTCATCCACAGACAGCCGAGGGTTTTTATCAGTCTGCTTCACCCTCCACGATTCTTATTAAACTCTTCACTCACGTAAACAACCTCAGAAAACTCCAGAGTCCTGGACCCAAAGGTTTAGTTGCTGTTGACCTCTGAGAGGGGGGGGGGCCCTGACACACTTCTTGTTCCTCAATGGCTGAGTGTGTCCTCCATCATGTCACATTATTAACAGAAATTAGAGATTTAATTCAGTTTGTCTAAATCTAGTAAACTAGAACTGTGGGATCAAAGGATCAACGTCAAGGTCAAGATCAGATATCCTTAGATCAGCTTGATCTCTACAGATTTTGTATAAAAATCCACAAATATAGAATTTCGTCTCGACCGTGAGGGAATTCTGTTACACACACATTCACTCATAGTTGGAATTTAGGGTCAAAGGGCAAATGTCAATATCACTGCAGCCTCATAAAGTGCATTTATGTTTTTCTGATGATTTGATATTTCTATCTCTGATTTGATTCATGACACTGATCTGGAGACTCAAGAAAGATTAGGAATATTTACTGAACTGAGAATAACTGAGGGATAATCTATATGATAGTCACACTTGTTTAAACTTTCATCAAAGTGCCATTGTATTAGTGTGTGTGTGTGTGTGCTGATGTAAGACTACTGTAATGACAAACAACAGACCAGGCACCAGGGGACAGGTCTGACTACAGCCAGGCTGTAAACACCTAATTATCGCCCAGTGGCCTCATTTGAAAATCAGAGACGGGTATTGCAAATGACCCAGGAGACGCAGAAAGACAAAGACACACGTGTCCTTCGGGGTGAGAAGTTTAGTTCAGGGAGAAGTTTAGTTGTGTGTTTATCAGAGTCAAATCGGATCAGAACACACACACACACACGCGTAACAGTCACTGCTGACAAGAGTCATGTCGTCAGAAATGTAATGTTGAAACAACATGACGGACAGATGATCTGTCTTCAAAGACATAGATTGTATATCAGCCTTAAGAGACCGGGTCAGAACCGAACCTCGGTGCCTGGACGTTAGACAGGATGCAGTTTCGATTTAAAAATAAATGCCAAGCAGATCTGCTCTGGGATTTGATCTATCACAGGATTTCATCAAAGGACGAGCAGGGATTTCTTACTCTGTGAAATCATGAGGTCGTTGTTTTTGGGCCGAGGAGGACATGTCCGACTGAGCTTCTGGTTCATCTTCATTTACTTTGAGTGGAGACGCTGAGCAGCACAACGATGCACCGCCATGTTTTCTTACATCCATCTGTTACTGTGACATCACACTCTGTCTCCAGTGTTAAGCACTGAGGAGGTGACCCAGTGACACACACACACACACACACACACACACACACACAGCTGACAGCGGCTGGTCTCTTGAAGAACCAGATGTTGCAGTGAATTTTAATGTATCACAGCCACTATGATGGGTGCTTGTGCATTGCTCTCTGTTTCCTGTGTGTGTGTGTGTGTGTGTGTGTGGCTAAAAGCAGCGAAGAGTTAAGAAGCTTTGTGATCTGTTGAAGTACTTAAAGTGAGAGAGAGCGTGCGTGGACGATAGACAGAGTAAGCCATTGGAAAGGGTGAGAAGGTGTGGAGAGGTGGATAAAGAACACAGCAACAGATGCAGTGAGTGGCAGGAGGCCGTCCGAGGAAAGAGAAGGATTTTAAAAACCCTAAAAGAGGGCAAAGAGACGAAGAGAGAGGGGGTAGGAGAGAGAGAGAGAGAGAGAGAGAGAGAGAGAGAGAGGCCGTGGTTGGTGGATTAAGTCGTGTAAGAGAGGATTAGTGTCTGTTTTGGTTTGGTAGTAAAATCACATCCGTGTCAGTCACACACAGAAACATCAGCAGAGACCCAACACCACAGGAGCTGGTGAGTTTCTCTTGTTTTACATTTGACTCTGTGTGTGTGTGTGGGGGGGGGCGCGTGCATGTGTGTGTGTGTGTCAATGTTAGCAATGACAACAGTCATCAGACCAGCTGACACTGACGACAGGTGAGAGCATCACTGACTGTACATAAAGATGAGCCAGGCTTTATTTTGAAAGTACAAAGTAATGAATCATTTTCTCTGATTCATCCATTTATTTTTTAATATTTATTCATTATTATTTGTGAATTGCTGCAGCTTAGATCTAAATGACTGCCTTTTCTTGTCACATTCTGCATCTAAATGCATTCACTTATTTGCAGTGGAGAAGCAGAAGGTCTGGACCTTCACCATGAGACAAGCAATGGAGGATGGTGAGAAACACACACACACACACTCAGCCTCCATTAGACGCTGACCTTCATTGTCTTATTGTCTAAATCCTCCAGTTGGATGGACTCTTACATAAAAACTAATTCTGTTGGTATTAGTGTGTCTGCGGGGTCACAGCTCCTGTCTGAGACAAACATATCTCATTAAAGACGCTTCAACATCTGCTGACTGGATTTGATCCTTCAAATTAAAAGCATATTAGAATCTTCTGTGTGTGTGTGTGTGTGTGTGTGTGTGTGCAGGTGTCAGTGAGGTGCTGTCCAGTGTGGTGGATGATGTTGGTGAAGCCATCAGCAGAAATGTTGGTGGTGCTCAGCTGCTCCATGACCTCCTGACCGCCCCGTGGCTGGGCTCCCTGCTGAAGGTACAATCACACAGATGTGCACTGACACGCACAACGCCTGTCCACTGGTGATGTCACTTCCTGTTTTCTCCCTCCAGATGTACGAGTGCCTGTTGCAGTTCCAGAGGTCGACGCCCAGCCCCTTCCTACCTTATTCCTCAGGACTGTCTCAGCAGGTTCGTACTCTGAATGTGTTCACGCACGTGACACGATTCAGAACTCCACGTCTATCTGCTCAGTTTGTACAAACTCACCTAAAAGCCCTGGAAGATAAGATGACGACCTTCAAGTGAAAAG
This sequence comes from Pseudorhombus dupliciocellatus, assembly GCA_016785235.1. Taxonomy (NCBI): domain Eukaryota; kingdom Metazoa; phylum Chordata; class Actinopteri; order Pleuronectiformes; family Paralichthyidae; genus Pseudorhombus; species Pseudorhombus dupliciocellatus. The sequence goes on from JAFBJW010000311.1 coordinate 4,984,285, forward strand.
TTTAAGGGAAAGACACGAGTCTGTGTTTGTTCCTTCAGATCATGACTGAGATTCACAGAGTTCAGCGTCCATCAGCTGAGGCCAGAGAACTCTACAGTCTGCTGAGGTGTCCCCACCTCCAGGTCTGTACCTCCCACCCCCTCACCTGCAGGTCTGACCCCTCGCCCCCTGACTCTGTCTGTACCTGTCTGTCAGGCCCTCCTATCGTCCCATGACATTGTGGCTCAGGCAGATTACGGACCCGTCTTACTGCCGCTGCCTGACGAGTTTCCAGAGGATGAGGAGGCCATGAGGATCGTTTGTCTGGTGAAGAACAACCAGCCGCTGGTGAGACAGAATTCTTTCTCACTGCAGTGTCTCAGCAAGTCTCGAAACTGAAACAGTGAATTTATGAAGAAATAGTTTTGAAACATGAGAAGACTAAACAGTATGTGGGTCGAATTTGTTGAGCTGCTGGTTGACGACACTGGCCAGCAGTGACACTGAGTGTGAGGATTGAAGCTTGTGGAATATAATTTATGACTGAAGTATATTTTTTGTGTCTAAAAGAAGCAGTTCCTTTTCTTTCCCTCACTAAGAACGGATCAGGGCGCAGAGCGAGTGTAGGCGATGGGGTTGGAGTAGTTCGTAGACGTTGGAGCAGCCTCCGCCGCCTCACGCTGGAGCGCCTCGCCCCCGGCAGACGGGCGTGGTCAGGGGAGGAGCTCAGTGTTACTGAAAGTGAAGCCAGGCTGTTGCCCATGCCCAGAGGAGACCGGTCCCGGCCCTTCCTGCCTCGTTATCAGTCAACAGGAAGCTGCTGTTTGTGCCCGCAGACCACAGAGCTCTGGAAGGACGAGCTCAACCAATCAGCTCCCTCTGTCTTTAGTCCTGCATCCTGTGTGGGTAAGAGGAGGAGAAGATCAATAATTAATCATAATTTCTTCATCTGGTCATTCATCCATTGAATCAACACTAAGGTTTCCGTCTTTGACCAGCAGCTTCATAAACAGAATCTGGTCTGAAGTTCTGCATTGAGCTGCTTGATCCATATGGGCCATAACCTGTACTAGAACTTCAAGTTCATCCCTTCATACGTCCATTTCTGCCCAGTCCATTGTTGGGCCGTCCATCGTCCAAGATTGGAAGATGCACTATACATCATCTCATCATCATTTGGCTTCTTTAGTGTTCGCTGTTCTTTCGTTCTTTAACCCTGTTGATTATATCACGCTCACTTGTGTCTTGGTGTCTCTCCTCCTTGTCTCTGTCCTCTGTGCGTGGAGGTTCAATTTCAGACAAACACAAACCAAATTGGAGAGCGGGAGCTGGACGAAGCCTTGATGACTATGCCTACCCTCCTCCTCCAGTCCTGGCTTTCAGTGCCAGCCTGCCCAGCTCCCCGGTCCTGTACAAAAAGGGGACGACAGGAGGACAATCGAGGAACATCCCAACCCCCGGCAGGACTCCATCTTGTCGAGGGATGGGTCCTCTTCATGCCCGCACAGCACCTTCCAGTCCAGCATCTCAGCACACCACCCGTCAGCAGGGTGTTAGCACGCTCCCCACCCCCACCAGGCAAATTCTGCCTCATAACAAACACCACAAGGGAGCGGTCAATGCTTCCAACACACACTTCTACTCCACCGCTCCTCATCACAGAGGATGCAGGAGTCAACCAAAACTGACACAAGATGAGCACCTCCAGCCAAATCTTTGTCGGCATCCTCAGTCTCAGGCCCTCGCTAAGCAGCACAGCGTGGAGGAGCTCAGGTCGAGTGTTCAGACGGCGGCCAGCAGCATTAAGCACGGCAGCCAGGACGTGCGCCACCTTGGCCATAAGATGGTTGCGGTGACAGAGCTGATCACAGACAACGTGGAGGAGAACGCCCAGGCACTCAACCTACTGGCTGAGGTGGTCGACAAGCTCCAGGGGCTCATTGTGGCGAGCAAACACCCTGAGTCATCGCCACCAGGCAGTCAGAGACAGCACACTCCTCCGCCACCTCCTCTGAGAGTCTCCTCAATCTCTCCAAAAGCAGTCCGCAAACCTCCCACACCGTACCCACGGCACCTGTCATCCTCCCCTTCTTCTTCTTCTTGCTCCTCCACCTCGTCTTCATCCTCGTCCGTCAGTTCTCATGCCGACAGCTTTCCAATGGCAAAGAGTCGAAAACAGACAAACGGAGGCCCCAAGAGGACTGTGGTGACATTTGGAGCCACCCACAGGTCAGGTGGTAGTAACAGACAGATGAGGTCCAGCAATGGATCAGCTAATCGAATGCATCAGAAGGATGAACAGGACATGAACAGCACAGGTTGTTTGACAGTCAAGAAGAAGAAAGAGAAGCAGAAGAAGAAGAAATAGGCTGAAAACATCATCAACATTCTCCTCTTCTCGTCTGCTCTGGATCGGCAAATAGAAACTGACTGAAAATACAAGAAAGAGAGGAGAAGATATTTCACCAACAGGAAACACTTTGAATTTAAAGGTTTTATTTTTCAGATTAAAATCAACTGCCATGTTACAAACATCCGTTTGAGTCACTGGAACAAACTCTTGATGTGGAAATATTCAAAATAAAAGGTACTCAAAAGACATATTCCCTCAAACCACATTCACTATTTCGTCCTGGAACCATGTCCACCACCATCATCATCATCATCATCATTATCAAATTGATCAACACACAAAGACTATATAAATAATGAATAATAAGATAAATAATATGGCAGCTTGTGAGGATGAAACAACAGAGGTCTGAGCATTGGGCCCTGAGGGGCTCCACACATCATCTCAGGGGCTCCTGAGATTTCATTTGAGCTGATTGCCTGTAAAGGGTCAATTCATCAGTTGTGGTTTCTATCTCATCCTTCAGAGCGTCGCTAAAACCTGGTATTTGAGGCGAATGTTAAAGTTGTGTTAAACGGTCTGACAGGGGGCGACGATAAGGAGGGACGAGGACACAGGAGGCATCTACATTGCCAGGGTGATTCATGGAGGACTGGCCGACCGCAGCGGTGAGATGAGGCCAGAAAGATTGTGTGTGTGTGTCTCTCTTATAAGGACAAAAGCAAGTCCCTATAATATAAATCATGTTTCTTTTCTCAGGACTCCTCCATCCTGGGGATCTGGTCGTGGAGGTGAACGGTAACCCAGTGCTGGGTCTAGAGCCGGAGCAGGTCATCCAGATCCTGGTAGGAAATTTAAGAACCTGCTGCTGTTGTATTTCTATTTATATTAAATGACGTGTTCATCAAAGTTTAGTTGGTTTGTGTCCTCAGATACAATCTCAAGGAACAATCCTGTTTAAGGTTGTCCCAAACGCAGCTCAGAGCAGCAGCAGCAGCAGCGTGTCGGTAAGAACCACAACCTCTGAGGTGTAAGAGCCTTTAGATCTTTCTGTATCCACACTTTGTTTCTGTCCATCAGGTGTACATGAAGGCGATGGTGGACTACTGCCCCCTGCAGGACTCCTCCATCCCCTGTCCGGACGCAGGGATGGCGTTCAGCAGAGGAGACCTGCTGGAGGTGGTGGACCAGTCAGATGGACAGTGGTGGCAGGCCAGGAAGCTGCCATGTTCCGTGTCCTGTGCTGGACTCATTCCCTCTGCTAGCATGTTGAAGAGGTGACACCGGATCTGTCTGACATGTGGACTGCACAGTCACTTTGTCACATTGATTGTCTAAGCCACATCTTGTCTTTGTCCTCCACAGTAAACAGAGGGAACAGTGGTGGACTCAGCCACCCCCAGGCCACACCTGCATCCGGCCCTGTGAGGACTCTTCCATTGTTAATCCCACTCCCCTCAGATCATTGAACAATTATCCACACCCTGAAATCAAAAAACCTGCGATTATTAAATGTCTTTAAATTTAGGACATATTTGAATAATTGTGGTTTATTCCATCAATGTTCCATCAGAACTGATATAGAATGTCAAATGTAAATCAAAGAAAGATCAAAGGAGAAGATGTTTTATTTTGAAGGAGCTTGTATTTGATGGTGTAACCAATCAGGGTCAATGGGCAAGTCATTTATAAAAGTTGTTTCTTTTCTCTGTGTTCACGCTGCTGGCGATAGTGGCTCTGGCTGAGAACGGTGAGTGTGATACAGCACAATTTTTAAATAATCATTATTATTGGGAGCAGAATTCTGTTAGCCTCTTGGTGGCGCTAGAGGAAGTCAGAGAGTTTGTCATCATTTTGTTACTCAGTCTTTCACCTGAAGTTTTTTAAAATTTGTTTCAGAGGATGAAGCTGATGACAAACGGACCCTAACAGGTAAAACAAAGCAGAATTACAGTGACATACACACAGTAAATATATGTCTATATATTGTGTATGTGGGTGTCTTTACATACAGTAGTTGTACATCAGTCTTCATCACCGTTGTTTTTCCTCTTCCCACAGATGTGGAAGAAATGAATTTTGGTAGGTAAGTCTTTTCAGATTGAAGAAACATAAAGCTGCATGTTTCTGTTTTATGAAACATTATTTAAAATCTTTAGAAACTTTGCGTGAAAACCTGTTCTTATGAACTTTGATGTGAATGTTGTTTAATTCGACATGAGGATATTTGGATTCTCTGCTGATGTTGGTTTTATTTTTTAATGTTGAAGAATAAAAGAGTTTGTACTGAAACTTTGCTCAATGTTTCCTTTGTTCAGATGAAGCTGAGTCTGATGTCACTGATGGAATCTACCTGGGTGAGACACAGTGTCACACACTGGACTTAACAAGTGTCTCTGGTGTCTCTGGGGTCCACAGTCCACACCACAGAGCTGTTAATAAATAATAATCAACATTGTTTGAACGTCTCCTCAGCTGGTTTCCGTCGTACTTTCCGCCTGTGGAGGAGAACGTCGTTCAGGAGGAGACGACAGTCCTGCACCTCCTGCTCCCCCAACAGCAGCACTCTGTCCACCCCTTACGAGGAGGTGGTTCTGTACCAGCGCCCCCCGCAGGAGAACCACCGCCTCATCATCCTTGTTGGTCAGCGAGGAACATCTAAACTTCATTGTCATCACTCACTTCGAGCAGAATCACCAGTCCGTCCATCAGCTGCTGTGTGACTGCTGTCGTCTGTTCTCCCAGGGGCCTCAGGGGTCGGAGTGACTGAACTGAGGAAGCGACTTATCAAACTGAACCCGTCCACCCTCCAGGGGCCCGTACCTCGTACGTACCGCAGAGTTAACGGCTCACGTTTAGACCACAGAGGATTTGTGATGAGGTCATCGATGTCTTCAAGCTCACTGTGGTGAAATAGTCACATGTCCAGATTTGACTGTTTTACCAGACACCACTCGGCCAATCAGAGCAGGGGAGCAGACAGGAAGAGAGTACCACTTTGTCACCAAGGAGTTGTTTGAGTACATGGTCTGTAACCACAGGTGAGGCTCGCTTCTTGCATTTACAGTGTTTCACTAAATATCTTCTAACAGAGTAGAGCTGTAGATAGTTCATTCATAAATAGGAAATGGTGTTATGATTCATCACGTTGTGTGGGTGTGTGTGTGTGTAGGTTTGTGGAGTATGGTGAATATAAAACTCACCTGTATGGGACTAGCACTGACGCCATTGATGACGTGCTGAAACGAGGGCGAATGTGCATCATCGACGTGGAACCACATGTGAGTTTTCTGAATTGGATTCACTAAGAGTTGGAAACGCACACACACACTGCAAGGACCCTTGCTCTCTATCTCTATCAGAGCATCCAGCCACTGAGGACGAAAAAACTGAAGCCCTATGTGATCTTCATCAAAGTCCCCGACCCAGAAAGACTGAGACAGACGAGGAGAGACGCACAGCTCATCACTAACTGCACCGTCAGCAGAGCTTTCACGGTAAGAGACTCCATCCCACAGAGACAAATCTGCACAAGTTACTGGTGGCTGCGTGCAGACGACTTCACGTGTCCTGTTCCTGCAGGAGGACGACTTTGTGGAGCTGGAGGAGACGTCCCACATGATGGAGGCAAAGTACAAACATTTGTTCGACAGCGTGCTGGTGAATGCTGAGCTGCAGGACGCCTGCATGCAGCTGTGCTCCATCATCCAACAGGCTCAGAACGAACCTCAGTGGGTTCCTGTGAGCTGGGGCCGGACGGAGGCATAGAGCACAAGGAGGGAGGGAGCGAGGGACATGAGGAGGAGACGATGGAGGATAAGATGAGGAAAGATGAGAGGAAAACTTATGATGAGTCTCTGTGGGGCCCACAGCTTCTTTGGGTGAAGTAACTGAGTAAATGTGCTTAGTTACGTTCCACCATTAAGATGTTTATGTCACAGAAACGTGCAGAGTGAAAGTGAGCTTGATTAAAACTCCAGATAAAATCCCTCTTGTGTTCCTCAGGTTAATCCTGAGCAGGCAGATGTAGCTCAGCCGATTTAAGGAGGATTAGTGACTTTGGGGGGTGAGGGGGGAGAAATAATATGTAAAAAAAAAAAAAAAAAAAAAAAAAAAAAAATTAAAAACATGGTACATTAATAAAAATCAGTGTTCTATTCAGTCTGTATTTTATTGTCTCCATGTGGTTTATTATTATTATGATGATGACGATGATTATTATTATTATTCACCTGGATGTTTACACTGATGATGCTCCACCCAGTGTTCAAATAATATATTGCATCTGATTTAATATTAAATTGATTTAATGTAAATAAATTAACGTTTTGTCATGGGTGTGTTGGGGGCGTGTCAGACACAGTGATGACGAAGCTTCAGTGTGTTCTCGTGTGTGTAATAGGATTCATTACGGTGACCTGGTTTCTGTGGCCTCACGGTTTCGACCTTTGACCTGTGCACAGTTGGTGGGACCAGCTCAACTGACTCTGGGACTCAGACACAAAGTTAAAATAATTCGAAGTGACTTTCCTTTGCCACACACAAAATAAAGAAGAGAAGCACATGTTTACAGCAGGACATGAGTGTAGGTCCATGTCTGACCTCAGACCAGTGAGCAGTGTCGGCCCTGTTAGCAGCAGGGTGACAGATTATTAGCATCCATTGCTAACTTGGAGCTGTGCCAGCCAGTGACATCACAGCAGACCCACCAATCACAGAGGTGTCAGACCGGCCGTCACGGCTCAGCACATGATCACCTGTCACCTTAAACCCTCGGATGAGGCTCAGACACGCAGCCCAGCCTCCGGCCCCCTTCTGCTTCACGTCGCCTCCTCACTGACCATTCAGGATTTTATCTCAACATTCAGATCATCTCAGACTTTCCTGGATTAATGACGGAGATTTAAGATAAAGTTTCTTCTTCAGGGCCGCAGACTCACAGGTGAGACACACACACACGCGTCGTCTTCTGTTTTCAATTATCAGCATCAACAGCTGACACTGATTTCAGTGTCGGTCACATGATCACATCCTGTCCTCCGACCTCGTCATCAGCGAGAACATAATTCACAGGTCATTCTTAACGATCCTGTGTTTGTTCACTGAACATTTTCCCCACCTGCCCTCAGATCTCAGGGTAATCCTGTTATCTCAAACAGACGCTGGCGAAACGTTAACTGACCTGAATCATGGTCTGTTCTGACAGATCCTGTTGATCCTAGACACGGGGACACGTCACCATGCCGACCGTCAAGAGCAAGAAGAAGAGGCCGAAGAAGGAGGTGAACGATGAAGAGGAGCAGGGAGAAGGTGAGAGGAGTCTGAGTTCCACTGGGTTCTACTCTCGTCTCATCTATCATCTCCTGTGATGTCCAGGAGGTGTGGAGCTGGAGGTGGAGACGGAGGAGGCAACCACCAGGCATCGCTCTGACAGCAGAGACCATCTGACCCCAGAGCCTCAGGACCCAGCGCCACAGAAGAAGAAGAAAAAGAAGAAGGCGCTGACCATCGGTAAAAACTGTTCCTCTGCTCCACAGCAACTTAACACAACTAAACAACATAATAAACTACACAACACCACCAAACAACCTTGTTTTTCTTGACCTGGCAATGGAAACGTTCTCCTCATTCAAGCAGGATTTTATGTGGAAACAATGCCGAGGCTTTGTTCTGAACGTCCTCATGTCACGTGATGTTCCCTCAGACCAGGAAGCAGAACAGGGCGTTCCAAACGGTGACACGGTGGACGCGGCCGAGGACGGAGAGGAGACAACTGTTGCTGTCACCAGGAAAACCAAAAGGAAACGGTGAGAATCTGCCAGAGGCAACGTACCTCAAATGTTCCTCACGTGTGTGAGTCGTCAACCTGCTGCCTCACACACTGACAGACATTAGGAACAAAATTTCAAAATAAAACCAGGAAAAATGCCACACATTCCACAAACAGAATCACAACAATAAATCCAAAACGGTCCATGATGACCTAAGAGTCGGGATGGGCAAGTGACAGGGATAATAGTAAGACTCAATGTTTTCAAGACCCATCTTCTGGGGACCATGAATTTACTGGCCCATTCCTCTGTGTTGTTTGGTGTAGGAAAGCGAGAGCGACGGAGCACAACAGCCATGACCTCGGAGCCGAAGACGACGACATCATCACGGATGCCCAGTCTCCAATCCCCCAGCATTCCCTGTTCTCTGCCCCCCACAGCCACAGCCAGCCGGTCGGCAAAGTATTCGTGGAGCGGAACCGTGAGTGTGAATCGACTGCACGGACACGTTTTCATTCTCGCACTGAAACCACATGGAGTGTTTGAGATGACAACAGAGACAACATTAGTCTGAAGCTCACTGAGGATTTGATGTAGTCTGTTAAATCGCCGCCTTTTTAATCAACCACAGACGCAAAAATGACCACAAAGCTGCTTGGCCCTCATTCAGGGCGTTTCCAGGCGGAGCGGGTGGAGCAGTTCCGACACTCCGAGGTGATGGACGACTACATGGAACCCAGACAGTTCTGGACCACCAGAGACGTTGCTATGAGGGTCCACAGTGGCTTCAGGTGAGCACACCTTAACCTACTCACCTGACCCCTTAACCTTGACCTTGAATCTTAACTCTGTGTGCAGGGTCATGGGTCTGTTCTCTCACGGTTTCCTGGCGGGCTACGCAGTGTGGAACATCATCGTTGTGTACGTGTTGGCAGGCGAACAGATGACCACGCTGCCCAACCTGCTGCAGCAGTACCACGCCCTGGCTTACCCCGCCCAGTCTTTGCTCTACCTGCTGCTGGCCATCAGCACAGTGTCAGCCTTTGATAGGTGTGTGCGTGTGTGTGTGTGTGTCAGGAACACGTCAAGAACACGACAGGGTCATGTGAGGGAAACGTGCAGAATGGAAACAAACACCTTTGTCTCTCCTGCAGAGTGAATCTGGCCAAGGCCTCCATGGCTCTGAGAGGATTCCTCACACTGGACCCTGCCGCTCTGGCCTCGTTCTGTAAGAGATGACGACGATGATGAAAAAGATGCTGCTGCTGCTGCTGCTGCTGCTGATGATGATTTTTCTCTATGTGTTTTCAGTATACTTTATTGCCCTGATTCTGTCGCTCAGTCAACAAATGACCAGTGATCGTATCAACCTTTATCCTTCAGCCAACGAGACTCTGTGGTGACAACTCTTTTTACTTTTCTGACTTTTATTTATTTATGATTCAAAAACACATTTTCCTGAAAACGCAATGATTGCGCTCAACAACATGTGAAGTCGGAAGATGACAACAGAGACTCTGGTCTCCTCCAGGCCTCCGGGGTCAGAGGAGCAGATCTTGCGGCCGTGGATCGTAGTGAACCTGGTGGTGGCGCTGTTGGTGGGCTTGGCCTGGGCTGTCATCTCCACACGACCGGACATCGACTACACAGAAGGTGACTATAGTGTGTCAGTGTGCGTGTTAATAGGTGTTAATGTGTGTTAATGTGCTGCTTTCCCTCTCAGAGTTCCTGATGACAATGGAGGTGGACGGTTCCTCGAGAGGTGACGACAACTTGGACATGGCCTGAGTCACTCAGTTTCGTCTTCTTCTTCTGTGTCTCATGTATGTTTTTGTACAGTTTATCACATAGTGCTTTGTCTTGACTCATTTTGTAAATAAAGAAATGTGGTTCATGTTCAGTGTGTGGTGTGTTTACGGCTCAGTGCCACAGGATGGAGCCACTGCTGTCAGAAAAACTATATAACTGTAAATAATGTCCCACATTCCATAAGAAAGAGTTTCCCATCATGCTTTCATACCGTGGCAACCATGGAAACTGGTGTTGAACTTAAAAAAAAAAAAGCTGAATCAGCTACAACGCTTCAATTCTCTCCTCATCATCTCCACCTGACGTCCTCTGTGTTCCGTCACTGTTTTCTACTGAGTGACGATCAGCTGGGTGCTCAGAGTTCCCACTGTCCCTGAAGGCAGCGGCGGCAGTGTCCCGTGAACGCGCTGCTCGCTCCCTGGGCAACGGTATCGCACTGTGAACGCGCTTCTCGCCTCCTCAGCAGCGCCGCCGTGGACGCGCCACCCGCCCTCTCAGCAGCGGTAAAGATGGCGGAGCTGCAGATGCTGCTGGAGGTGGAGATCCCTGCGGGGAGGACGGCTCTGCTGGACGGATTCAACAACCTGCTGACGGTCGCTGAATACTGCGAGAGCAACTATGTCCAGGTACGAGCACCGAGGCATGCCGGGACACAGCAGCCGGGGGCGGGCGGACTGATGGAATGATGCTCCGTGAACTGATAGAAGAAGAAGAAGAAACTAATTAAACCAATTAAAAACTCGATGATGATCTGTGGAGCTCGGGAACATTAGCTCATCAAATAGACCTGATATCAAATCAGAGCGTCACTTTGACGTCAGCTGTTCACTTGTAAAAGTTGGCTTGATTGATGGCTGATGATCAAAGAGATTCAAGTGTGCCTATGATGTGCTGTGGGACACATCAGGGAATCGAACCTGCAGCGTCCTGTACAAGGTGCCTCCATTGTCCAAGTCGTTGGTTCGCTCCACATCAGGGACGTCTCCTTGTCGCGGCTGTTGGTGCAGAGTTTGATTTCTGGCACAAAATAAAACAAACTCCCAAATATCTGAGAGCAGCGGCACCTCGGCTCCTCAGAGCAACCTGGAACCCAACCAGGACTCAAAACGTCAGAGATAGAAAACAGATTCATTAATCGACTTGATTTTTAAGGAAAATCCTTCAAACCTTTCGAATTCTATATCTGTGAGTGTGTGTCGGATGGAGCCCACGTTGTCTGATATAACACCGCCCACACCTCCACCGCCCGCCATTCTGAACACAATCTGAAGCTGCGAGTCTCAAAGTGGAAGATAAACTTCCCCAGTTTGTACATAAATAAATCAGAGAAACTCAGGGGGCTCTCTCCTTCAGTTAAATTATTCTTCATCAAACACAACTTGAGATTTAAACCTCCACGACACTGAGCCGCACTTAGCATGTGCAGGCTCCTCCCACAACGGGTAAGGGGTACGCCGCAGGGGGCGGAGCCTGCTCCTGTGTGTGTTTGGAGTTGGAAACCATGGCGATTGGTTTTGCAGCCTCCGCCTCCAGTGCCAGGAACAGATCCTGCGGAGGCGTGCGCAGGTTGGTGATCTGAGCCTTGGCAGCTGATAACGTGCGCGAGCCGACGCCTTCAGCTCGTTCCAACAGTGAGAGAGGAATCTCTAGAAGCTTCAGATTCACTTCGCCGAAACTAAAACAGAGCGGAGGTCTTCAATTTCATTTACAAAGCTCCTGAATTCTTTGACTCAAACGTGTGTGTGTCTGTATGACGCCAAGGGCCCGGCCATGTTAAATGATCAATGGTGAACAGAATAAAGGTTCAGTGTCAAACACTGGAAGTAAACGTTGGTCCGTTGGAGTCGTATTACTCTAAAGATGAAAACATCAGCAGCGACTCATCTCCTCTAACATTTAAAACCAGGTCAGAGGAACCAGAGCAGAATGTGATTCATGTAGAGTCTCATAGATTCAGTTTGAACTGAAGAACACCACAGCAGCTGTGTGTGTGTGTGTGTGTGTGTGTGTCCTCAGGCCAGAGGAGTCAACCCTCCAACTAGGTCACTGCTAACAGGACATCAAATGGCTGAAGGGAAGGAGAGAGGAAGAGGAGGGAGCACAGTGTGAGGGTGAAGGGATGAAGGTCAGGACGAAGAGGAACAACAGAATATAAATGTAATTGAAAAGTGAGAATCCGCGGAGATGAGAGAGAAATCTGTGCCTCGGACGACATATGCGATCGCATCGATGAGCTCTCGTCTGACGCCAGATGACGTCATCGCCACAAGAGGGCAGCGTTTGTTCCCGACACATTTTAGCCACCCGGTCTGATCACTGAACGTAGCGTAACGCCGGCCCACCGGGCAAAACGCAGGAATCGAACGATTAGAGAAAGGCGTTTGTTGGGATCTTGTCAGAAAATCATTCCTCTGTAACATTTTGATGGTTGCTATGGTGTTGCTTTGCACGTGACCAGCAGTCGACCCGTGTTACCACAGATACAGTCCCACTCCAGCCAGATTATGATCGAACATCGAGCCTGAGGAGAAAGAGTGTGAAGAACAACAACTGACCTTGCTGGCTTCTGCTCCCGTCCAGTTCCTTAAGCTGGGAGACGCTGCTCTTCCTGGTCCTCGTCAAACCAACACCAGCTGTTCGGTCCCAGATTGTTCTCGGTGAAACACAGAACAAACGTTCAGACACCATCGTCATGTTTGAAACGACGCAGCCAACGTTAAACTGGTCTGGTTTGTGAAGCAGTGGGAGACAAACACATCCCCTGTTAATCTAAACCAGTGTCTCACTGGAAATAACATGACATGTATTTTAAAATGACATTTTTATTAAAGAATACTTTGATTTGAAGTGATTTATTGATCTGGATCTTTACACAGGCGAAGGACTGACAGGGGATTATTGTACAGTCTGACTGTAGGACTGGGTCAGCACTGAGTGAGTGTGTGTGTGTGTGTGGATGTCAGTGTGTTTCTTGTCAGCCTCGGGCATGAATGAGTTTGCGCTGACCTACATCATGCCTCAACACACACACACACACACACGATGACGTCACATTCAGCATTTTCAGAGTACAGCTGTGTGTGTGTGTGTGCATTGTGTAATTTTTAGAGTCTGAGAAAAGGAATGTTCTAAATATGAAGGATTTAATTGTCGATCATGTGAACATGAATGGGCTCAGTGTGTCTGGAGGTCAGAGGTCGTCAGAGATCTGTGGTGCGGGAAGTCATTTTGATCCTCAGCGCGTTCAATGGCCTCTGTCTGTCCGGAGAGACGGCGTTTTGTCGTACCTGACCCGTCTCTTCCTTCAGTCCGCAGACAAGGAGCGAGCTCTGGAGGAGACCAAGAGCTACACCACTCAGTCCCTGGCCAGCGTCGCCTACCTCATCAACACGCTGGCCAACAACGTGCTGCAGATGCTGGACATCCAGGCGTCGCAGCTCCGCTGCATGGAGAGCTCCGTCAACCACATCTCCCAGGTGATGGGAAGTTCTTCACTGTGGGGGACGTTAATGATAACTAGAAAACTTTTCAAAAGACATTTTGAAGGGATGCCATTAATGTTAAATATTGAATGAATATACTAAAGGTCCAATAGAAGCATGAGGTGCAACTGTTGCACGGTCGACTCCCACACAGCTCCAAACAGACTCACACGTCCAGAGTCAGGACACAGTTAGATAATGACATGTTCCTGCAGCTTTCACCAGAGCGCACACACACACGCACACACACACACACTGCTGCGTAGGCGAGTGTTTCATGCAGCGAAGCTTCAGCTGAGACTCGGTGATCCACTGTTCGCCGATCGGCACGTTGCGGCAGATCGTTGACGTGTTCTCCTGTGCAGAGTGTTGCATTATGGGTCATCTGGAGCCTCCATGTGTCAGAAACCATGTTTGTGTCAGTCACTTTTACACAAAACCAAAGATGTCGCCCACTTCCTCCAGAACTGAAGCCAAAGTATCGCAGATATGAACACCGCCATCTTGTTCTTTAGTCCTTGTCTCTGCTTGATTCCTCTCAGTCACATGACTCAACTTCGTTCTGCTTTCCGTCTCAGACTGTTGACATCCACAAAGAGAAGGTGGCGAGGAGGGAGATCGGCATCTTGACAACGAGCAAGAACACGTGCCGCGCCCACAAAATTGTTGCCCCGTCCAATCCGGAGAGGCCGGTGCGCTACATCAGGAAACCCATTGACTACGGCGTCCTGGACGACATCGGACACGGAGTCAAGGTGAAGAGGTTCCGTTCATGTGACAGTGTTGGACGTGAACATGGTCAGTGTTGGTCTGTGGTTATTTCTGTGTTAATGTCTGTGACCTTCTCTTCCTCTGCCTTCAGTGGCTGTTGAGGTTCAAGGTAAGGACACAGAAAACACGCCCCACACACGTACCAGGCATGTTAGTGAAGGACACAGGAAACACGCCATCACAGGCTGTTCTGGTCGTATTGTTTCAGGGAAAGAGAGACATGTGATCACAGCTGAGTTTGAAAGCATCTGACACTGTGTGTGTGTGTGTCTTCAGGGGAATGGCCAACCGAACATGAAATTAGGAAGTCTGTCCCGGACCAACCCCCCCTCCCAGAAACCACCCAGCCCCCCGAGGGCCGGCAGAGGAATCTTTGGGTATGTAACACACACAAGACACAAAACAGAGTTTCCTTTTGCTCAGTATAAAAATACAGATATGAAATAATAACACTCAGTATTAAACAGTAAACGCCGGAGGAACATGGATCAATGTCCGGACGTGAGAGAAATCAATTTTAACATAAAAACTAATATAAATTCAGTTTGAAAAGGATAAATTAAATGAATTCATATGATATTTAAAAAGACGCTTGCGTTGTTATAATGTCAGGGACAGAGTGTGTGTGTGTGTGTGTGTCCCAGCAGCAGCCCGTCCTGCTGGTCGCCAAGCTGCTGCCGTGTGATGAGTCACAGTTCAGATCTGCGTCCCTGGCAGAGTCTCCGGGTCCCAGAGACAAACTGTGGCGGGAGAAAGTGTTGAAGTGTGGGCGAACAGAAGCAGCTCAGCAGTGTGGAGGAAGCTGAAGCTGCAGCCCACAGGACGAGCGCCATCTGTCCGCACGCACTCATTTTGAATTGATCTCAGATCACGTGTGTGAATTGGGGTGAACGTCGCCTGCTGAGGAGATTCCGGGATGAATTTGTTTCTTCAGATCTCTGCTCTGGCTGGATTCAGCTTTGTGACGCTGGAGGAATCTTTTGGTCTCTAAAAGTAAACAGTGACCTTTAAGATGCGACCTGAGCAGATTTGGTTTCTCAGAGTTTGTCATCTTTAACCCCAAAATATTGGTGTTGTTGAGCTTCAGGATCATTTGTTCATCTCTTATCAAATGTTATAAAACCTTTGAGGGTTAAATAACAATCACCATCGTCATCGGTCATTAAACCTTGTTTTCACCATCACCTCTTGCATGAGCAGGAAGAGCTCCCCCTACAGGACCTTGGAGCCAGTGTGCCCCCCAGTGGTGCCCAATGATTATGTCTCCAGCCCCACCAGAAACAGTGCAGCCCCTGGGCAGCTCCCCAGTCCGGCTCGCACTGCCACCCTCAACCATCGACCCCGAACCTGCAGGTAGCCGGGATCAGCAGGGTGCCCGCAGTCGGCTCAGAACTCAACCGACCAAATGTTTCTTGCCTTCATGACCATCTTACAGAAGTTCAACACATCTGTCAGGAACACAAGTTCACATTTTCTTCGACTCTCTTCCGACATGTTTAACGTGAAGTCTCCAAAGCAGCCTGACAGATGTGATGAGCGTGTGTGTGTGTGTGTGAGTTCTCTGTTTTAGGCTCTCGCTGCTTCATTTTAAATTCTCATCAATTTCGTCTGGCTTCCACTCACGCCTCTGTGCTCTGGCACCCTCTGCTGTTCTGCTGTTCAGTTTGCTCTGCGGTTGATGCTGTCACACTCAGTTGTGTACAGTTTAAAGAATATGAAAAAAAACTCTTTAAGTTCAGAAAGAGAACTTGATGAGGGACTCCGGTGTCTTGAGAGTCGAAGCGTCGCCGTTCCTCAGCCGCAGAGGACGCACTGTCCTAACCTGCTTCACGTCCTCAGCGCCAGTCACTCTGGAGCCTTCGGCCAATCACAGTGTGTGTTTGCAGCTTTGCATTGTTTCATTGCTTCTTCGCCAACGCCAACTCGCAGATGATGTTCATCATAACGCCTCCGCCTCTACTCTGCTGTCTTTACAGTCCATCTGTCCGTCTCTTCGAGGACATTAAAGGCCCAGTCTGAAGGAAAGCGGAGACGTGTTGTCCGTCTTCATTTACAGTCTGTGCGTCCCTGAGACCTTCACACTGGACCTTTAATGTTTCAGCAATGTTGGTATTTTAAATATTTAGCAGTGTGTGTGTGTGTGTGTGTGTGCCCAGTGGCAGCAGTGGTGGCAGTCACCTGAGCAGCAGCAGTCGAAGCAGCAGCAGAGAAAACAGCGGCAGCGGCGGTGTGGGCGTTCCCATCGCCGTGCCGACGCCCTCCCCACCATCCACCTTTCCAGGTAACACACACACACACACATACACACAATGTATTGAGTTTTCTTGGTTAATAATTGGATCCAGTTAGTTTCTCAAACTGTTCTTGTTTGTGTTACTGTGATCAGATCCTAATAAATGAAATGATAAATTTCTCATTCTTCTTGTTTTATTAATTTTTTTCATGTGAGAGAATAAAAAGTTATTATTCGTACACAGTCGTTTTAGTTTGATGTTGAAAATCTTTTGTTTAGTTTATTCGTGGTCTCCTCTCTCCTTGAATCCTCCTGTTTTACTTCCTAGTTTCTCCAACAGCTGGAGCAGCTAGCTCCTCCTCCACTGCTCCTAACTCTTCCCCGTCCCCAACTCCCTCCTCGTTCTCCTCCTCCTCCTCCTCCACCACAACCCTCACGCAACCCAACGCACCTCTGCAGCCAAACTCCCCTCCACGGCCTGTTGACTCCCCGCCTCAGTCAAATGCACCCTCCAGCACTCCGCCCCCCTCGAACCCATCGTCTGAGCTCCCGTCTGACGCTCTGCCAGGAGAGGTGTCTCCTCTTCTTCCTCCTAACCCTCCTCCTCCTCCTCCTCTCTCCTCCTCACCTGCAGAAGGTGAGTTTTTCCAACAACAACTCCCACTCTTTCCCTTCGTGTCTCCTACTCCTTCTTTTCTTCAACCCAAGAACAGAATGGGTTGAAGAAACACTTTCATGTGAACATCGGACACCATCACATCAAAGACTCAAAGCGATGGTGCGTCTGAATTGTCCATTTTGACGTCCAGTAGAAACAAACCATCGTCTTTGTTGGATGTCCAGATTCACACAGTTTGCTCCGGATGACTTAAATCCCGCGCTCTCAGACTCCTCTCTCCGCCTAACACAGGGGTGTCCAAACGTTTTGCCAAGAGGGCCAGATTTGGCAAGGTGAAAATGTGCGGGGGCCGGCCATGTTTTATTTCAAATGGCATACTTTTCATTTCGTCACATGGGAAACAAATAAAGCGAAACGCGTTTTTATCAAAATCCTTCTGCCTTTCATATTTGAAGATCACAAAAAGTGAAAAAAAAACTTCATTTGAAACATTACATATTTTTCAGTATCAAATGCAATACTGTAAACTTCTAAATTCAAAACTACTATTATTTCAATTGACAATAAACGTAAATAGTTTACTTGCTTTTGAATTGGATATCAAAAATGAAAAAGGTTTTGCATTTCAGTGAAAAAATACTCAAATTTCCACTTGTCCTGGAAGGGGTGGCCCTAACTGACACTTTGGAAATTAGTTTTGTTGAATTTTTTTTTGTATACGTGCATTTTATACTTTGGTCATGAAAGACAGACTAGCAACAGACAAAGAAAAGAGGGGAGTTTATAAAGCTCGTTTAACAACAATCGGAGAACACGCAGATAAAGACAGATGAAGACACAGGAAGAACAGAAAACCCTTACCAAAATAAAACAGGAAGTAACCAAAACACTAACAACATTAACTTCACCAACACCGCTGACGGCGGAGCGCAACAACGGGCCGGTGGAAATTAGAACAAGGGCTGCAATTGGCCCCCGGGCCGGACTTTGGACATGCCTGGCCTTGACCAACAGTAGCTCCCCCTGGCGTTAAAACTAAGAAGTGCAATACACTGAGGCAAAAGTTGACATGTGGGCCATATTCTATTCAATTTTAAAAAAGTTCTTGCAGGCCAATTAAAAATGGCGGCCCGCGGGCCAAAGTTTGGACACCCCTGGCCTAACATGACTGATCTGTTTAGTCTGTGGACCTGCAGCAAGTGAAGTGATGTGTGAATGCTCTCTCTCTCTGTGCTCAGGCTCCATCGTCCCTCAGTTCTACAGCATGAACCGACCTCAGCCAAGACAGCAGACTCCACAAGTGGGCGGGTCACTGCCATACCGCCGCCCCACCTCCGCCACAGAGCAGCCAATCATAACAGAGAACCACGTCAACGGCGGTCCCAATTACAACCAAAGCCCAGGTAGGTGGGATGACACTCACTGTTTCAGCTCCATTTTACTCAGCGTACTCAGGTCTCAGTTTCAAACTGAAATGAGAGCATGATGTGGACACAGTTTTAAGATGGATTGTGTTGGTTGTGTGTCTGCAGCCTCCCCCCCGCCTCCCTCCCTCCTCCAGTTCACCCCTCAGCTGCCTCTCATGGGGTTTGTTGCTCGAGTTCAGGAGTCCAGTGAGTACTCGGTGTTTCTGAATTGGAGCTGCCGTGTCATTGTCGTTCATCACTAGGATCTGTGATACTTCTTTTTCTGAATCACCTCCAGTTTCAGACGCCCCTCCCCCCCCTGCTCCTCAGCCGGTGGACGATGGACATGAAGAAGACTCAGCAGTGGTGGAGTACAGCGACCCGTACACTGAAGAAGACCCTCCATGGGCCCCCAGAAGCTACCTGGAGAAAGGTAATGCTATGGCACCATCACAGTCACGCACTGGACCGAATATCTGTGAAGTGCCAGAGACAAAAAAAGTGTGTGTTTATCGCCCTCTAGTGGTGGCGATCTATGACTACACAGCCGACAAGGAGGACGAGCTATCGTTCCAGGAAGGAGGGATCATCTACGTGATCAAGAAGAATGAGGATGGGTGGTTCGAAGGGGTGATGAACGCCACCACCGGCCTCTTCCCCGGAAACTATGTGGAGTCCATCATGCACTACGCTGACTGAGGACAGAGAAGAGCAGCATCTGTGTTCGCTTTGACCCACAACCGAGCAGAGTCAGATTCAGATTCCAGAATCGACTCAATGTTGTGACAGGTTTAGCTTTTAAATTGTAATTACAAGAAATGACTTGGTGAGATGGTGGCGCGCCAAAATTTATTTTCTTGAAATCACAAAATAATCTTCTTTACGTCTGCATTTGCATTCAGTAGGCTACATAGCTAAAGTTAGCGTTAGTAGTTGGTAGAAATTTTAGTACCATACGTTCTGTCTCTTCTCTGCTTCGATCCCTTCTTTACTTCCTCTGAGGTTAGCATGCTAGCCAGCTAGCCCCAGCCAGTCAGGTGTCCTCTGTGTCTAATCCCTGATTTTCTAACATAGATTCAGAGGAAGCTATGCAAAATACAGGATTGCACTAAACACTGAAACCAAACATTTCTGTTTGGGGCCCGCTCTGGCCTTTACACCTATACTGACACACCACACTGATCCATCACGCCAACCCAGTCTGCTCATCAGTCCATGAACACGGGAAAATGCTAATTTAACAATAACAGTGTGACTTGACAATGACTGAGTGTAAGGAAAATATTTTATAAGCAATATCGTGTGTGCGTGAGAGTGTGTTGAGGACTCAGTGGACTATTGTTTTAGAGCAGGAGCCGTTTGTTTCCTGGTTTCTCTTCTGCTCATTAACATTCAAAATCACAGTACTTCATTCCCAAAAGAAACATGAATATATAATACATAATTATATAACAGTCAAAGTATTTTTTTCCCACTGCTTCTCACGTGAGCAAGCTGGTCCTCCAACAGGATCAGTTAAGCTTTGCCCTTTTTAACCTGAGCCCTCAACAGACGATGGTCCCTGTGCAGCTTGTTGATTTCAGAAATCAGAGAGGCGTTGTTCTTGGTGGCCCTGGCATAATCTTTCTGATGTTCCGCAGCAGCTTTAGACAGCATCAGCTTGAGCGTCTCGATTGTAGTGTTCTGACAGTCACGCTGGGAATACACCACCCTCTGCAGATCTTTGTCCGTGGTGCCCATGTCCAGCCTTTCACTCTTTGATACGTAGCGGCAGTAGATCATCTGCACGGTCTCCTTCAGTTTCTTCGGGTTGTGGATCAGGTTAATACAGCTGTGGAGTTCTGACTTGAGACGCTGAACATGTGTCTGCAGAGTTCTCATCTTGTCCCTCTCCTTCTGCAGTTCATTGTTTTGGACTCTTAGTCTGTTCCTCAGTTCGGACTCTGTGAGCATCAGCTTTTTGTTGCCGTTGCCCATTTGCCTTAGCTTCTCCTGCAGCTGTATGATCACCTCCCTTTTCTCCTTGAGCTCGTTTTGGATGGGCTCAACGTTCCTCTTTAACTCGCTCAACTGTGAATTAAAAATCGACTTCAGATCATGTAGTTCTTTCTTCTTCTGCTTCAAGCACGTGATCCCGCCGTCCTTCTCTTGGCTAATCTTTTCTATGATATGCTTCAGGTCCTGGATCTCGTTCTGCTGTGAGTGGGTCACACCCCGCAGCTGCTGCTTCTCCTGCCTCAGCGAGAAGATCTCCGAGGTCTTTTCATCAAACTGCTTCTGAAAATTTTGGTACTTTTTTTCCATGATGATCATTTCTGCCTTCAATTTCCTGTTCGCCTCGATTTCTGTTTGCAACCTCGTCTCAAACCTGATTTCAATCATGTGGATTATCTGTAGCTTGTCGTTGTCTGACTGCTTCAAGATCTCTTTGATGTTATGTTCAGGACTCTCTGCCTCCTCCCGACACTGAGCCAGCTGCTGAGTCTTCTCTTGCAGCCTTGACTCGTATGACTTTATCAGGCTCTCCAGGTTTTTAATCGTGTCCTCTGTGGCCTTCAGCTTCCTCTGACACTGCGCGGTGCAGCCAATCTGAGCTTGAGTTTCTTCAGCAGCATTCAACTTTTTCTCGGGCAGAGGATGCTTCTCAACTCTGATCTTGTTGAAATCTATTTTCTTCCCCAGATGCCGCGATTGCATCCTCTCCACTGTTGCTAAAAGAATCTCATTCTGATTTGTCACAAGCTTCCTTTCTTCGATCTCCCGGTCCAACCTGTTCCTGAGCTCTCTTACCTTCTTATTGTGATGGGCAAGAGATATTTTTTTCCCCCAGGGCTCAGGTTTTATTGACGCCATGTTAATGTTGACATCGGTCAATATCACTATTGCTCCGTCTTTCTGTCAACCGATGTGCTGCCCAATCTTGTTCATGATTTAGTGGCGGTTTTGCCACAAAAACCCAACACCTTTGATCATTCTAAAGATCTGTCAATGAGGTGACCCTTCTTGGATGTCTTTGATGCCTCTGATACTAATCACCTTTGATCCTGTTGCACCTCAGGGTTAAGTGCCTTGCTTAGGGCAGCTGCCCAAGGGATCAAACTCACAACCTTTCGTGTTCTATTTGGAGGCTTGGATCCCAAACCCCTCGATGACCACCTAGTTAACGATTAACCTTATCAAAGTGCAACAAACTGGAAATTGTGAGAACTTAAAAATTAAGTATGCACACACAGTTTTATGCAGATTATGAAGACACCGACCCATCTATTACAACCTGACCTGATGCCCCTCTTGAAAACCAACAGAAGTCCAAGAGCTAAGGTAAGACTACATTCGAGATAGATAGGCACTTATCCCAAAACTGGGAAATTGTAAACTTATGTGAAATGAAACATAAAGTAATAATACAGTAATGGCAGTATAGCAGTTCACTGTTTTCCACAATGGAAACACAAGCAAACGTCCATCTTCACGCGTTTCAAGTTAAGCCTTTTTTATTTTCCTGCCCCTGGAGTGCCCCTGAACACATCCCCTGGTGGACATGTTGGACCTGTTGCCATTTCTGAAGTTTACAGCATTTGCTTGCATGATGATATTTAAGTGACTTTCTTCTTCTGTTGGTTCTTTGTATTTTTATTTATTTATTGTACCCTTATAGACCAAGATACATTGATGTTTGAAGGTCTCAGAGGATAAGAGGGGATATTTTTGTGCTGTGTGTGCGCGCGTGTGTGTGTAACCAAAGCTTACCTTTTCAGCTCTTGTTGACTGAGGTGATAATGGACCTTTGTCTTTTGTGAACTTTCCCTGTAACCAACAGATTCACTTCAGTTGTCAAACACCAACATTTATTTTTGAATTATTTTTATTTACATAGGCGTTTAAAAAACTACTGACAATTATTTCTTGGTTAAAAGAAAAACTTGATGGATCAATGTGAGCTTCTTCTTCAGTTGTGTTGATGATAACATTGTCTGCTGTGTATGATGTTATGAAGTAAAATGTCAGTGACATATTTGTTAAGTACTTTATAAATCATTTTATATCGCTTCTCATTATTTTCGGCCCAAATATAAAAATAACGGTTAAATTAATATTTTGATCCCGGAAGCTGCCTCAAGTCCCGCCTCTTCCCCGCCTATGATTGGCTCACAGTCAGGCCTGTAGACCAGTGATTGGTTCGATTTACACAAGGACCTTGAGGTCAGCCAATAGAGGCGGGTCTTCTGTGGAACACGGAAGCAAAAGCTTACTACGTTACCCATGGTGCAGTGCGTGAGACAGTTCAAACCTCAGTGCTAACGGATCCTCGCGTGAGTGAAGGTTGATTAACGCGTTCACGCAGCGTCACGATTCCGTTGTGCGTAGGTGCGGGAGCCGCATGAAGCTACCGAGCGGTTCCCGGTGGATTAATCCCGCAGACTCGCCCCGCTACGCCATGCCTGCTCCGCTGTTAGCCGTTAGCACCGCGAAGCTAAGCTAACTCGTGCGATGGTTTCCACCTCATAGTTTCTGGGATTCGTTGTTTGATTGCGGGATGATTCATTAAACCCCTGAAGCTCAGCACCGGACCCTGACCGCCGAACACGGAGCGGAGCCATGACGCTGGCTCCGAAGGAACTGTCCAACCTGCTGAGCATCATCTCGGAGGAGGCTTGCACCAACACCTTCGAGAGCCTGTCCACTCACTTCCACCATTACTTCGGGAAGGCGGAGCACTTCCGGGTGGGTTCGGTGCTGGTGATGCTCCTGCAGCAGCCGGACCTGCTGCCCAGTTCCCCGCAGCGGCTCACCGCCCTCTACCTGCTCTGGGAGATGTACCGCACCGAGCCGCTGGCCGCCAACCCGTTCGCCGCCGTGTTCGCTCACCTGCTGAACCCCGCACCTGCCGGGGAGGAGCCGGAGAAACTGTTGTCCGGTACGTGCGAGTTCCGGGTTCGACTCAAAGCGGAATCACTTTATGGAAATCACCAGACTTCAGGGTTCTTTAGTTTTAAGGTTGAACTAAACCTAACCTGAAGAACCTGAAGTATAACTTGGACGTGGAGTTATGTGAAGTTCAACTTTAGTAGTCTGGGTTTAGTTCAAGGTTAGGTTTAGTGAGCCTAATTAGGTTGATGATGTTTTCAGACGTGTGTGTGGACATTGTTTGACTGGTGCAGCAAGAGGCGGGGCATGGCGTGACAAGATGCCAACATTTCAGGAACATGTGTGATTCCTGACCACTGTTTGTCTGACATGTTCTCCATCACTGGTTTTCTAACATGTGACCTCTCCAGGCTTCCTGCCGCCCATCACCCAGCCTGAGAAGTTCTTCCTGTCACAACTGATGTTGGCGCCGCCCCGTGATCTCTTCAAAAAGACGCCAAGACAAGTGTCCTGCATGGACGTGGGCAACATGCCTCAATCGATAGACATCAGTGGGCTGCAGCTGGCGTTAGCAGGTGAGCATGTCCCATGCAGTTAATGCTAAAACAAACAAAGGTATTGAAGATACTGATATTAAACACAGATAAATCAGCTGATTTATGTGTTGAAAAATGATCTCGCTAACAGAACTGTACAGCAGACATGTAACTGAGTCGTAATATTTTAGAATTATAAACTGATAGATGCATGCATGTTTCTGTGTCGCTCAGAGCGTCAGTCAGAGCTGCCCACTCAAAGCAAGGCCAGTTTCCCCAGTATCCTGAACGACCCCGATCCAGATTCATCTAACTCGGGATTCGACAGCTCAGTGGCCAATCAGATCATCGAGTCTCTGGTCACGGGGCCCCGCCCTCCTCTGGAGAGTAAGTTAACATGAAAGAAAACAACTGAATTTCTTGTTGGGTTGATGTTTTCATTGATTTTTAAATGTATCATTGTGGCACCGTATATCTGTTCTCAGGTCACTTCCGCCCTGAGTTCATCCGGCCGCCGCCTCCTCTCCACGTGTGTGAGGACGAGCTGGCGTGGTTGAACCCCACCGAGCCGGACCACAGTGTGCAGTGGGACCGCTCCATGTGTGTGAAGAATAGCACCGGGGTGGAAATCAAACGCATAATGTCCAAGGCCTTCAAGAGTCCGCTGTCGGCCCAGCAGCAGTCACAGGTCAGTCTGTCATGCCTGCATCTTTGTTGCTTTTATTTCCCTTCATGTCTTCGGCCGTGTGACCGTCTGATAATTCCTCTCTCTCTCTCTGTGTCCAGCTGCTGGCCGAGCTGGAGAAGGACCCGAAGCTTGTCTATCACATTGGCCTGTCTCCGGCAAAGCTCCCTGACCTGGTGGAGAACAACCCGCTGGTGGCCATTGAGATGCTGCTGAAGCTGATGCAGAGCTCTCAGATCACAGAGTATTTCTCTGTGCTCGTCAACATGGACATGTCGCTGCACTCCATGGAGGTGGTGAACAGGTGAGCACGTTCAGAAACAGATGTTTCAGTATTATGTTGAAGCTTCAGTCTCCAGAGCAAATTGTGATTGGCTGCAAGTGAATGTGATGTCATGAATCCGATAAACACCCACCTTCTATTCCTGCTCATCGTGTCTCAGGTTGACCACAGCCGTCGATCTGCCACCAGAGTTCATCCACCTCTACATCTCCAACTGTATATCCACCTGCGAGCAAATCAAAGACAAGTACATGCAAGTATGATGTCTGGTTCTGATACTGGTTGAAACCTCCTTTTATCTACTGCTTTGATCCAGTTGAGTTGATGCTGAGTCTTGTTCTCATTTCATTCAGAATCGTCTGGTTCGTCTCGTCTGCGTCTTCCTTCAGTCTCTGATCCGAAACAAGATCATCAACGTGCAGGATCTCTTCATCGAGGTTCAGGCTTTCTGCATCGAGTTCAGCCGCATCCGTGAAGCCGCCGGACTCTTCCGCCTTCTCAAGACGCTGGACACCGGAGAAAACCCCACTGAGGCCAAACCCACCAAGTAACGTTGCCACACCCCTTTAATAAGAGTTAAAGGGACAAACGTCTTCACAGAAACTGGAGCCGTCGACTCAGCTGAGAGTGAATATTGTAAATATGTAGTTAAGTGTCTTCAGCGTCTGAACTTCAGTTAAACATTGATGGACTCGTTTCCGCTTTTCATTTTCTACCAGCTGCTCTGTCCTTCCTTTGGAAAATGACTTTTCTCTTATTAAACAGAGTTTTTGACTTTCAGCTCTCTGTCTTGTGTTTTTGTTAAATCTCTTCTTCAGTTAGTCAGCATCACCAGGCTTCAGTCTGAATAGCTGCTACAAGATAGACAATGACTCAGCACTTTGTGTTAAACTGTTTATTTGTTGTGTATAACTTTTCTGATTTCAAATGTTTTGATCAAAGCACGGAGGAAACATTTAGTGGGTCCAGTGTGAGTTGAACTGAAGCAGTTGGGATCTGTCTTTAACATTATTAGACTGGGACGACCTCCCCAGGGGACGGACAGCGTCTCTTCATGCCCTCTTCATGCCACGTGCCATGAGACACGCGAACACTGTCATCACCATCTTGGGTTTGACCTCCACCAGGTCCTCTGGCAGAGCGTACACTCGGGCCCCGATCTTCCTCGCCATGGAGATGGCATACCTGGAAACAGCGATGAGGCTTTCTAATTGGATGTTCTTTCTGAGCGACTGAAGATAAATATGAACATGTTTAAGGTTTTACTTTGCGTTGTTCAGTTTCTCTTCGTCAGTCAGGTCATCTGCCTTCACCAGGTCGTATCTGATGGATCCAGGCTGGATGGAATCTATCAGGTCCAGAACTGGCATGCTGCTGCTGATGGACCCATCCTGCACTCAGATGAAATGAATGCAGTGAATATATTTACTGAGAGGAAGTTCCCTGGAAATAACGTCACTGTATCTTCCTTTTTTCAAACCATATTTACAGCATTACACTGAACTGCTATAGTTACCTCATGCAAAAGATATTGAAGAATTTTACTTTAAACAAATTAAACGTTAGCTCTATACACTCAATATTTAATACAAATGTCAAAGGAAAACATCTATGAAATACAAATATTGCTGTAAAAATTTACATTTCAAAAGTAAAAAATGTTTTGTAGATTATTTAAATGATGGTTTCAAATTTAAGTTGAAACGACAGATTAAGATTAGATTCGATTAAACACAGTAAACGTGTCTGTCTGGCACCTTAAAGCTGGAGATTGTGGCTTTTCCAGACTCTGCGAGCGTCTGGTTGACCCAGGACACGATGGTGTCGTCGGTCACTTTCTGTCCGTCGCCCAGGTCCTCCAGGATGTTCAGGGTGTATCTGAAGAAGACACCGAACAGAGTAAACACCCATCTGCCGAGGGGCCTTCAGGCCCTTTTCCTGGGCCATATCCATGTCGACATTCAGGGGGCGGCAGTGACATGCTTTTACCTTCTCATCAGCTGCCAGAGCAGAGCCTGGGTGAGGGTTCGATTCCCAGCATTCAGGTCCTGACCCGCGATGCCAACCAGAGAGAATTTGGCCTCTTTCTTACCAAGCTCCACGGCGTAGTTACAGTTCTCCAGCTGCCAAACAGACAAACGTTCTCATGAGCTGCAAATTCGTTGTTTGTTTTCAAGACAGGAGACAGTAGCAGACACGCCGTGTCTGTTTCTTGAAGAGCCAGTAGATGTTGCACAATTGCTTGTGATTAAATTATATTATATATAAGTATTATATTTCATATTTTATATTTCTTTAGTTGCTGCCAAGTGTCTGGTGGGTTGCACCTGTCGGAACATTCTAGAAAACCTTAAACGTAAAAAAAGCTGAACATCACTTAATTTCAGAGACGGAGATCAATCCGTAAGTGGGCGTGAGTGGAGAGGTCCACACACACAGAGTTCGTTGAACCTGCTTCCTGTAGCGGACCCCAGCTGACTGACGAGTGGAACCTTGCCGTACCTTCTTCATGTTGCTGCCCAGCTTCGGATATGGAGGTTTGTTGACTCGGTCCCAGTCAACTGGAACCTTGATCTTTTCGTACAACTGGAAGATCACCATTGCATCGTCAATATCTCTGGAACACACACACACGTTTCAGATCACTTCCATGGTACTGTTCTCATACTAGCATGTCTCTGGAGGATTCCAGTAGGAGGCGTACAGGGGGCGCTGCTGCTCAGTAAATAAAAGTTTTTTCACACTGGATTATCTCAGGGTGAAGAAGAGAAGAAGAGTGGAGGTTGTTCTTACACGTATAGGTGGTTGACACGAGGGTTGACGCCCAGCGAGTTCATCCAGTTCCTGAAGGTCCGCTCCTCCCGGGTCTCACCTGCAGGACCACATCAGAGCACCGATTCAAGACCACAGGAAACACACTGAGATCATGTGATCAGAGATCAGTGGCGATCAGGATTCATCTGAACCTTCGATGGAGCTCCAGTCGATGTCCTGGTTCTCTGGCTTCTTCAGAGCCGGGTACTTGTTGAACAGATTAGCAACAAAAGCCAAGTTCAGTTTGGGGTTTCCTCTGACGACGTCCGGCGGCATGACGAACTGTCGGCACCCGAGGCGGTCGGCCTGGTCCAGCATGCACTCTGCTCGCTTCAGGTCCTCTTTCTCCTGCAGAGAAAGGTTCAAGATACAAAGAAATCGCAACCAACATCCGTCTCTTCTTAAAAACTGATTATTATTCGCAGCCTCTCACCCGGAGCCCCGACATGTCGATGGCAATGGGGGGGATCCCCTCCTCGTCTCCTTTGGGCGCCACCTGGTTCAGAAGGTTGTAGTACGCCCTCGAGTCCTGGACAGACACACAGTTAGACAATATGTTCACACACACTACAGCTACAAGCACTGTGTGAGTGAGTGTGTGTGTGTGTTAACCTTGATGTCGGAGCTGAAGTTGTTGATCTTGCTGCAGCCGGCCTCCTCCAGGTGATAATTGGCCCAGCGCAGCAGCAGCTCTTCAGGTGACAGTTTCATCAGATCCTCCAGACTCTCTCCATCCCGCAGGAGGGCGATCAGAGCTACGAACACGCACAAAGAGTTGTAATTAGTTATTGTAAAGGCAGCGTCACATGACATGTATTCCTATTCAGACACACACCTTCGTTCCTGCTGAGCTCGATGTCGGCGAACAGTCCGATCTTGATGACCTGCCACAGGAGACCCAGGACCAGGTGCTGCCTGCCCTCCTTCAGGTCCTCTGCTCCTATGTTGACCACATGACAGCCGATGGCCGAGGACGAGTTCAGAGCCAGGTTCAGGTTCTCCTGAGGATACAGCAGACGTAAAGCAGTTGAGAGGGTGGAGCTCTCATCGTGTTCAGGCCCAACTGAGGAGGCCTCACCTGGATGGTGAAGGGCGTGAGCTTCTTCTTGTTGATGGTTCTCTCATCGATGGTGTCGGGAACAGAGAGGTTGATCATCTTACTGAGAGACAGCACGTGCACGGTCAGAGACACAGACAAACACAAAGCCTCCACACTTCTTTGACCATTGTTAAAGTTGAACAACTTCACTCTGTGCTCAGGGTCAGAAGCCATTTTGTGCCAACTCAGTGGCTTGTCAATGCTGTACTTGCCTAATGCAACATTGGACG
The DNA here is from genome assembly GCA_016785235.1 of Pseudorhombus dupliciocellatus. Taxonomy (NCBI): domain Eukaryota; kingdom Metazoa; phylum Chordata; class Actinopteri; order Pleuronectiformes; family Paralichthyidae; genus Pseudorhombus; species Pseudorhombus dupliciocellatus. The sequence goes on from JAFBJW010000311.1 coordinate 5,013,224, forward strand.
TCAGTTTGAAAATATGTGCAGAGAAGCTGCTGAAGAGGCCTTGTGAAGCATTTGGTATAGACAAAACATGATAAAATGCCTGAGCGCTTACTTAGCACAAATAACATCATGATGCTTCATGTCTCGGAAACAGTGCACAGTGGGAGTGGTTTATGGACGATATAACCCGAGGTAGTTTGTCTTTCTTTGACAGAAGCTGGCTTCTCTCTGCACGACAGTCTTGGCTGACGGCCAGAGAGGGCCTTGCTCCCCGGCTCGATCCATCCGTGGTGACAGGCTGAGTGGGACCCAGAGATCTCTGTAAGTGTACTTGTACCTTTAATTAATTCTATAGAAAATAAACATTTTTATGATCACCCCAACTTAATATATTGTTTATTGTCTCACCGTTCCTGAACACTGGGCGGGTTCGGTGCCCGAAGCTGAGGGCAGCTACAGAAGCCGAACACCATCAGGTGATGACATTTCATTCAGCTCAGAATGAAGAGTATTAATGGTCTTCTAAAGTTTCCTCTAGCGCCACCACTCCAGTCAGTCGAACAGTTTCAGCTCAATCAATCTGGTAATAAAAACGTACCAGAGAACGATTCCGTCTCCCATCCCGGTGAACAGTTCGTCGGTGTTGGGGTCCATCGGCAGGATGTGTTTACAGTCGGCATCTTTCTCCAGAGCTTTGTTGATCCAGTTCACGAACGCCACCTTCTCCTCCTCTGAAGATGTCAGCAAATCAAGAATTCAAGCTGAAGAACTTTTATTCATTTTTGGATTTTTACAGTCCGTGTGTGTGTGTGTGTGTGTGTGTACCTGAGTAGGAGTGTGTGGTGCCTGACTGCTCTGACGTTCCGGCCACGTTACAGATGCCCTCCTTCTTGTTGATGGCCTTCCTGAAGGTCTTGGCGACTTCGCTGCTCTTCAGGTCGTGAACGATCTGCAGGTGGAACACGAACAGAAGACTAAAACCTGTCCAGATGATGTCATCTGTGAATAGTGACCTTTGACCCGTGGCCTCACCTGAGTGAACTCGTTGAAAGTGAGCTGCTCGCTGCTCTTCATCAGCTCCTGGACGATCTCTCGGACCCTGTACCCGGGCAATGGCAGGTTGGCGGCTCTGAAGAGCTCGTTCAGCTCCTCTTTGCTGATGTAGCCGTTGTTGTCCACATCTGGAGAAAAGGTGGCCGAGGTCAGTGGTCATGGAATTAAGAAATGAAGAAAACCTCATTTAAATTGTACAAATAAACAGATTTGTGTGGGCGCACTTTTTTTTTTCTTACCGATCTTTGCGAAAGCTTCTTTCAGTTCCTCCAGCTCCTCTGGAGGGATCTGTGAGGTGGCGTCCATCTTGGAACCTGAGACTGAAACAATCAGAAATTCTTAATTTAGAAGTTCAAACAAGAACGGGAGCGAGCGACCCAAGGAGAAGGAAGTTAAATCTACAGATTTTGATCTGCAAACATCTGACAGTTCTTACTTCCTGTTTCTGTAGCACTTCCTCTCTGACAGATGTGTTATTGTGTAAGTTGGACGAGGACGTTGTCAGAAGTTAGTTTTATTCCTGGATCTCACAAACAGATGAAAACCAAATGAAGTTGGTATGTAATCAATGACACAATCTCATCATGTGATCAGGAGGAAGTTAGTGTGTGCGTGTGTCACATGATCAAGCGCATACACTGGTTTATTGACGATATACAAACTGGCTGTGGTGTCATGATTGACACCTGAATGACTAACTCTGTATGGGCAGGACCTAGATAGCATCCACCACAGGAAGTTAGTGACATCATCACTCACTATTTTATCCTCAAGTGAAGTGGAGACGTCTTTATATACAGTCTATGGTGGAGACGTGTCGTCCATCTGGTTATGGTCCTAATGGTCAAAGGTCATCCTCACTGTGTCGTAATGTTCGGCTCATGATTCAGAATAGTTTGAGGACATGTCCACTGCAGATTGAAACAATATTTTCTGTATAATGTCCAGAAAATAAAAACTTGAGTAAGCAAAGTGAATCTTTGAAGCCGGTTTGTTTTATAAATAAAAACTTGAAATAGATAAAATAGATCGTCGACAAATAGATGGTCGTCTCTGAGCCGCGAGGCCTCGCGTGGAGGTTAATGCTCAAGCTGTGGCTCCATGTGCTCCATGTGCTTTTTGAGCAGTGAATCTAATAAACTGTAACTCCGCTCGGCTGACTTTCTGTTTGTCGTCTCTCTGCCTCACAGGGAACTTTTTGTTTTTTGCAGTTGAAGTGCAGCTGACCACAAACTTCCTTTTCAGCTCGCTGCAGAGGTTTGACTTCTCCTTCCTCCTGCAGGCCTCACTCAGTCTAACTCCTGGTGCTAATCTGCGATGAACGTCATTTAGGTTGTGTGATTGACTGAGTTTGTTTTAGGACGACATGAGCTCAGCAGGAAGAAAACTTTGATCTGGAAATATCTGTGCAATTGTTGAAACAACAGCCACACACCCAGTCTCTCTCTTTGTCTTTTTAAAACAAGAATTTAAAAAAATAATACCTCAGTTTCTATGATGCATTCAGGGAACACATGCTTAGATCAGACCTGAACTCAGACATCTTTACCTGGGAGGTGAGGATGCTGCTGAGCAGTTGTAGTTTGATGTCCTTCTGTCTATTCCGTCCTCCGTCAGTCCCTCTGGCTGCCGAGCTGTTCGACAGCTCATGTATTCAAATCTACAAGGAAGGAAGTGACACGCAACACCTCAGAAACAGGAATGACAGATGATTTGTCTTTATATGGCAATGACAGGGTGCTGTGGAGGTGACCCCCGCAGTGAGGGAGGGTCAACTTCACCCATCAATCAACAAATCTGATTGCCTGATCCAGCCAATGACATTTATCTATGATATAATTATTATACGGTCTTTCACTTTGAGCTGCTTGTGCTCAGATCTTTTGATGAGCTTCAGCACTAGCTTGTTTCCTCAGGCTCACTACATTTTAAATCAAACACATCATTACAAACTACAGTTAGTTTAAGTTTGTTTTAAACAAACTGAACATACAAGCAGATCTTTTTTTTTAATCTGTGTATTCTGTATATGTATAGGATAAGTGTATATTATTATTATATGTTTACAGTAAATAAATAAACAGGACTTAATGTTGGATATGAATATTGAACAATTGTAATTTTATTTGGTTAAGCAGAAGTTATAATGAATAATGTGGTTATTAATTAAAATAAGACATTTATTTAATATTATTTATTTGTTTGGATTATTAAAGATGATTGTTGCATAAATGTTGATCTCTACATTATCTGAGTCTGTTGATGTTGCGGTTTTCACTCAGGGTCACTTTGACTCAGAGTTGGTCGACACAGAGTTTGTTGAACCTGCTTCTCGAAGCGGGCCCCTGAAGTTGCGATAAACGAAGGAAAATCACGTGTCACTGACGTAAGTGTAAACAAAGGTCAGCCAATCAGAGCCAGACCTGCGGGTCAGCTGAGGTGTGACGCCGTCAGCAGTGTCGTAAAGATGGAGGATCATCATCATCATGTCCATCATCACCTGTGTTTCTGTGACTTCGTGAGGTCAGTGTCTCTGTCCCCGGGAGGACGGATGTCTGTCCCCGGGGTGACGGTGTCCCTCTCTCCCGCAGGCTGCTGTGGTCCCTCGCGGCTCCCTGCGCCCTCCTCACCCTGCTCCTCACCCTGCTCCTCGGCCTGCTGCTGCTCGGACTCCGCTTATGGCTCCAGAGCTGCCGGAGGAACCGGAGGAGGAAGAGCCGGGCTGAGGGCGGCGGCGGAGGCCCGGTGGTGGCCTTCTTCCACCCGGAATGCAGCGCCGGAGGAGGCGGGGAGCGGGTCCTGTGGAGCTCGCTGAGGATCCTCATGCTCCGGTACAGTCTCTGTGACACTGGGGGACAAAGTGTGTGGACGCGGGACAAATACTGCAGTTACAGTAGAGGCTGAGGAAGTACTGTGATACTGCACTTACTGCTGATACCAGAGAGTAAACGTATGATACTCCACAAAGCAGTCAGAAGCCAAAGCTGACGTCACTTCCTGCTTCCTGAAAACATTGTGATGATTCTGTCAAACTAACAAACAAAGCGTCCTCCTTTGTCCTGCCAGGTACCCTGACGTGTCCTTTGTGGTGTACACAGCTGACCAGGGACTGACCGCTCAGCAGATTCAGGACGGAGCCCGGCAGCGTTTCGATGTTACTCTGCCTCGACCAATCACCTTCATCTTCCTGCGTCACCACGCTCTGGTGGACGCGGCCTCTTACCCTCACTTCACACTGCTGGGCCAGAGCATCGGCTCCATGTTCCTCGGTAAGAACACACGGAAGAGACGGTGTAATGTAGTAGATATAAACTTGTTTATAGTGTGTGTGTGTGTGTGTGTGTGTCTCAGGCTGGGAGGCTCTGACAGCCTTTCCTCCGGACCTGTACGTGGACTCGATGGGCTACGCCTTCACTCTGCCAATCTTCCGCTACTTTGGCGGCTGTCAGGTGGCGAGCTACGTCCACTATCCCACCGTCAGCACTGACATGTTGTCTGTGGTCAGAGAGCAGAACCCCAGGTAACGTCTCAGTGTGGGCGTGGCCCAACACCAGTCCTCCTATCCCTGATGACAGTTGAGGTTCCCCCTCCCACTGAAACGTCTTCTTCTGTCCAGGTTCAACAACGCTGGCTTCATCTCCAGGAGCCCAGTGCTGAGTGCGCTGAAGGTGGTGTACTACTGCTGCTTCGCTTTGCTCTACGGTCTGGCCGGCTCCTGCAGCCACGTCATAATGGTGAACTCCACCTGGACGCTGGGACACATCCTGGCCCTGTGGCACTGTCCCAGCCGCACCACCATCGTCTACCCGCCCTGTGACATCAGGGCGTTCCTGGACGTGCCACTGGAGGCCGAGGAGGGCTGGGAGGAGCTGGGGACTGCAGAGGAGGAGGAGGAGGAGGGAGGAGAGAGGAAGTGCCACTCTGTCGTGTCAGTGGCTCAGTTCAGGCCAGAGAAGGACCACCGGCTGCAGATTCAAGCGTTTCGCAAGCTGTTGGACAGGAAAGGGGAGGGGCCTGGGGGCCGGGAGTCACTGCGGCTCGTGCTGATTGGTGGATGCAGGAACCAGGAGGACGAGGAGAGGGTGCTGATGCTGCGAGGGCTCTGTCAGGAGCTGGGGGTGTCTGACCGGGTGGACTTCAAACTGAACGTGCCGTTTGAGGAGCTGAAGCAAGAGCTGGTTGGCGCCACCATCGGTCTGCACACCATGTGGAACGAACACTTTGGCATCGGTGAGGGTCCGATTTGTGTTCTTTACACACAGGTTACAATAAATCAACCACTGTGAACAATCTGTTCTCTGACGCCTGCGTCGGCCTGAAGCTGATTCAGACTGAAAATAAAGATGGACGACTAGTAAAGAAACCTAGGCTTTTAGACTGCCCCCTGGTGGCGGCACAGGTCATTCTAGGTAGTTCTCTTCACATTGATTCTTCTGATAATTAGTTATTTGATGATTAAAAAGTTGTCAGTGAGTCCAAAACCTGTTTAAGCCCTCCTGACTCAGACTCACCTTTGACCTTTGTACACGGTGATCGTTGATCTGATTCTGTGCCTCTGTCCTCAGGTGTAGTGGAGTGCATGGCTGCAGGCGCCATTGTTGTCGCCCACAAGTCCGGAGGTCCAAAGCAGGACATAGTGGTGCCATACGAGGGTGGACAGACGGGGTTTCTGGCTGACAGCGAGGACAGCTACGCTGCTGCCATGGAAACCATCCTGGCTTTGTCACCAGTCGCGAGGCTGGAGATCCGTCGAAATGCCCGGCGCTCTGTAGAGAGATTCTCCGACCAGGAGTTTGAGGCTTGTTTCCTCTCTGCTGTGGAGCCTCTGATGAGTAAACTGGAGCGATGACGAGGAACCAACATGTCCACTGGTGTCCCCTGGTGTCCAACATGGGGAAGCTCTTTATCTGTCCTGCTTATTAGGGAAAGATTAGAAGAGACCGAGGTTCCAGCACTGACAAACTTTGACATGGTGTCTCATACCCAACAGAACTAATAGTAGAGGACATTGACATGTGAACACGCAGCTCTGCTGGACACTCAAGACAGGACATGGCGTCAGACATCAGCTGGTTCACCAGAAACATGATGATCAGAGACGATGGAATTCATCCAGCAGCACATCAGGACGTTAAATTATCTTACTTACCTTCTCTAAAGAAAACATGTGATGACATCACTGCTGAATAATTATTATTGATGTAATGATTGCACCTTAAATTCAGCAGTCGCTTCGTTGTTCGTTTAAGTTTTATTAGTGATGTTCTCACTGAGAAAAATAAATCATACAAAAATACTATAATATGACTAATACTTCAATGAACTTGTTTGCTGCAGAGTCATTTGAGTAGAGGCAGAGTTAGAACTTTAAACACTCAATAATTTAACATTTACTGTGACACGGCAAACAGCAGCAGCTTCAGGAAACGCAGGCGCTTCCCTGGACACTAAGTACTATTTGTGAGGAAGCAGCTGAGAGTTTGAATTGAGTCTGATATCCAAACGCTCACGCCTACTTGAGTCCGGTTGTCTGATGCTGTGTATTTACACATGTGTTATCGTCAGTCGGAGACTCAGTATCTTTGGGCTCCGTCAGAACGATCAAATCTGGGTGGGCTTGTTGAGGGTCTGCGTCTCCGCTGTCCTCTTTCCCATCATCCCCCACTGCCTCTTCTGAGCTGCTGTCCTCCATGACGAACAGGTTCCTCATGGAGTCTGCCACCGCTGCTCTCTCTTCGTCCTCCGACTCCTCGAAGTTCCTGAGGAAATAAATTCACAGAGGAAGTAGAATTACAAGTCCAGATCTTCGGTTCTTCTCCTCTCAGAGGGTCAGAGACTCAGTGAAGCTGGTTCGAGTTGAAGTTGTCAGTCAACAGCTGATGTTGTTACATTGATATTATAGATAATTATAGATAAGTGGAATTCGTGTTTAGCTCTTTTCTCTGGACATGAAAGAAACGAGACATCAATTCTGACTCACGTGTCGTCGTCGTCTGATCTTGGTTTGTGTCGCTCTTCATCACTCTCCATATCAGATTCCTCTTCCTCCCTCTTCTCCTTCTCTTGTTCATCCTCTGGCTTTAAACCTGAGATGAGTCCTCAGTGTGAGTGTCCTTGTTGAACATGAATCCATCCTCACTGTCCAAGATGTCTCACCTGCGGTCGCTGAGTCCAGAGTTGATGAAGCAAGTTGAGCCTGAGCAAGAGCGTTCAGCAGAGTGTTGGGGGGGCCGTCGGCCCACTGTCTGCGACCCGCCACCTCCTCTCCCCCTTAGGAGGAGGGGTCACAGGAGAGAGAATATTTTAAAAGCTTCAGTAAACAGTAAATCCAGTAAAAAGTGACTCAGGAGTTTTACTTCACCTCGTTTCTCAGAGACAGTGGGACAGACGGAGTGGACGTCCATGTTGGCGAGCGCATCTAGCAGAGTCTGAGGAGTCTTCAAACTCCACCCCTTTCTTTCCTCCAACCAATCCTTGAGCTTTAACTCCTCTCCCTCCTGGAAGCTCAGGGTCTGGTTCAGCAGGTCGACGCCCTCTTCGTCCTTCTCATCCAATAGAATCTCAAACATGATTCCCTTCTGCACAAACACATGAATCACATCCATCTTCATCATGTCCTCTGAGCTCAGGAGCAGAGCAAGGCATCATGGGATGGTCACATGACCACCTTGTCTCTGTGGTTTCTCTGCAGAGCTCCGGCCTCCTCTCTCACCTCCCTCAGAGCTGCTTCCACATCATCCTGCAGCAGCAACAAGGTGAAGGGGCGTGTGTAGTTCATCCATGTTCTTTAACACATGTACTGTATGTGAACAAGCTCCTGTACCTGTACAGGTGAAGCCTCTTTATCTTCCGCACCAACATCTCCAGGTTTGTCCACCACAAATGTTCCATGTTTCTTCAATGAATGAGACTGCGGAGGGAAAGACAGTTATTTATGATTGTTTGACGTCTCGGTGCCAGAGATGAACGCACGCCTGTGACATCACATCACATCTTTTTTTGTCTGCTGAAATATCTGGAACAAAAACACAAGATCGATCAATACTCTCAGTACTTCACTGAAAAGATGCTTTCAAGCTTTTATATATATATATATATGTATATATATGAGAGAGGGAGAACCTCAGCATCAGCTCTCAGCCTCATATGTTTCATCTCCTGCTGATACTGCTGCCTGATGACGTCCAACTGACGCAGGTACTCCTACACACACACACACGCAGATGCAAATCAGCTCCAACAGTAAAATGACTCAGGTGCAGGATGATGTCATGTGTCTCACCTGCTGTCCTTCCTGTCTCCTGTTCTGAGCCGTGTGCTGGCTCTCTGGTCGTCCCACGTCCAGTTCCTGACCTCCAGGCCTCCTGCTGTGATCGGCTGTGCTCGGTCGCAGACCCTGTCGGTCCCAGAGGAAAGGTCAGAGGTTGTGCTGCTCTGAATCGGAACTTCAGTGACTGTGTGTGTGTGTGTGTGTGTGTGTGTCACCAGCTGTTTCTCTGCTCTCAGCTTGTACTGGTTGGCCTCCAGTCTCCTCTGCAGGTATTCATGGCGAGCTGCCGCCACACTGAGGAACAAACACGAGTCATTAGCTTTAGCTTAGCACAAAGATCCAGCGTTACCCTTGTGAAGTTAGCCTGATAAAGTGTGACGCTAAACTAAGCTAAGCCAGGCTAAAGGTCTCACTCACAGCTGCGCAGGACACGGGGTGTGGTCTTCACGTCTCTGCTCCTTGTCCCTCCCCTCGAAGACGTCCAGCTGAGCGTGGTACAGGTGATAGCGACTGACGGGCTGCTGCTCGTTAGACCTGCATCAGTGACACGTGCACACACAGTTCATACGTGACGTGCGTCCTGTTGTGATGATGTCACTGACCTGCTCGCTCACCTCCAGTCGTCTGTCGCGGGTCGTCCTGCCCTTTGATGAGGACGCTGTAATCAATAATGCTTCGATTGGTGGTGATTTATGTCAGACATTGTTGTAGTAGTAAATGTACATGAGCACACAGTGAAGATGGCTGACAGTGATTCTGTCGTGTTTACTTTGTGGTGGGCGGGTGTATCGGCTCTGCGTGGGACCCTCCAGACCGGCTTGGTGAGCGGCCCCCTGGGGCCCTGGGCCCCCAGCCTCTCAGCCCCTCTGCACTTCTGGGTCCTCTCTGGAGGACAGGAGAGTCTCAGGTTAGATTAGAACCCAGGGACGTGTCGACAGGAACCGACCACTGAGGGGCGCCAGACTCCACATTCAACATGGTGCTGAGCGTTCAGTGAGTCTGGTGAACGTCAGAGAGGAGACAGTTTTGTTGAAACATGTTTGATCTCTCTCTTTCCCTCCTCATTAGACACTGAAAAGTATGAAGAGAGGAGTAGAACAGATCGAATCCATGATGGAGGGTCACACTGCGTGACAGCATGAGTGTAATGTCACCTGCTGCTCTGATCTGATGCAATGAGTGACAGGACTCCTCCTGCGGCACCTACACACACACACACACACACACACACACACACACACTTTAACGTCAGGGACAGGCTGATGGTTTGACTTGTTCAGATCTGATCACTGACCTGTGGATCCAGGTGTTTGCTGAGGTGCTTCTCCAGGAAAGGACGCCTGAGGACAGAGCTGACTGAGGGACGGTCTCTGGGGTTGACCTGAATAACGTTTATTAAAAGGAATAATGGTCAATGAACAACAATGGAAATCTGGAAATTTGAGGTTTTGAGACACTGCAACTTTTGTAAGTCTTTCATAAATCCAGGATGTGAAGTCAGCAGTGAAGTGTCTCTTCCAACTTCCTGTCAAAGGTTTGTTTTTAATCTGAGTCTGAGACAATGGAGCTTCCTCGTGTTCAGCCCGGGAAATGATTTCCTGACCAGCTGCTCAAACACTTTCCTGTCATGCAACAGTTACACTTTCCTTCATTTCTGTAGAATCAGTGCAATTGCTCTGACTTGGTTTCACTTTAAAAAAGGTCTTCTCTCATCTTTGGATTGAATGTCTGACCTTGAAGAGTTGGCTGACCAGCAGGCGGAGGTCGTAGGAGTAGCGGCTGGGTACTGGGTTGTAGTGCCCCCTGCAGATCTTGCTGACCAGCTGTCGCAGACTGCTGCCCTCAAACTGTACGTCAATAGAAACACACGCTTGAGCTAAAGAGAGAGTGTGTGTGTGTGCGTGCGCAGCTGCTGATGTTGTGGTGCAGCTCACTGGATGCTTCAGGGTGCAGAGTTCATACAGGACACAGCCCAGAGACCAGATATCCCTGCAGAGAGTGCACACACACACACACACACACACACACACGCACAGTGTCAGAAGGGAACATCTTGTGTAACGTGACTTGAAACAGGAAGCTTCATTTTTATCGTCTGTCAAAAACAAGAGGAACAAAGTCACGATGTTGGGCTGCAGAGTTCAGACTGTGTCTGCTGTCATTGGCCAGATAACAAGTCTCTGTGTGTGTGTGTGTGTGCACATGCATGTGTATCTGCTTAGGTAAGATTAATTCAATTTGTCTCACGTGTGAACTAGAAACACGTGTCTTTGTGAAGAGGAAGTCAATCTGAGCTCCACAGTTGAAGGACAACAAGTGTGTGTGTGTGCACAACATTTCCTGTTGGTGACAATGTTTACAATATTTGGCTCCGCCTGTCTGAGCTATCAGCGGCTCGGCCTTTACTCTGTGTGTGATTGTGTGGTGATGATCGTACGCACGTCTTGTTGTTGTACGGCCGACTCTCGCAGATCTCTGGTGAGAGGTAGTACGGCGTCCCGACACAAGTCCTGGCGAGTTCCATGGTGCTGCACAGACACGGTTCACACACTCAATACTGCAGTCTCAGTTTTCATTTTATGTGAACTCATACGTGTGGTTTTTACAGAACTAAGCTGGCTGCTCTACCCACAACGTGATGTTCGCACATCCTGCTTTTGTGGAATGATAATCACTTGTCTGGAGATCCTCCATGTGTGGGAGTGATCAACAGCTGCACCGTCACTGTGTGTGTGTGTGTGTGTGTGTAGGACACTGACTTACTTATTCAACATTCTTGCGATTCCAAAGTCGCCAAGTTTCACTTTCATCCCTCCGCTGGAGAGAAAGATATTCTGGAGCAGAGGGAATGAGAGCTGGTCTGTTCCATCAGAAACTCACTGACGGAGCGTGTGTGTGTGTGTGTGTGTGTGTGTAAACATGTAAACAGATATGGCTGATGAAAGACTGATGGCTGTGAGTCTGAGGTCAGTTATTCTGGGAGCTGGGACACAGCAGGCTCTTTGTTCAGCTGTGGACCATCTCCTCCACTGCCATGACAACACTCGCTCATTAAAAGCGTAACCTCAGTGGATGAGCGCGCTCTGCCAGGAACACCCAGTCTGATGACCGGGTGAGGTCAGGGTGTGTGTGACAATACCTGAGTCTTGACGTCTCTGTGGAGAATCTTCCTTTCATGAATGTGTTTGAGGCCCAAACAGATCTGAATGAACCAGCTGATGATCTGAGGGACACAAAGACAGTTGCATTATATATATATATATATATATATATACGTATATATGTGTGTGTGTGTGTGCGCGTACCTGCTCCTCAGTGAAGGGGACTCCTCTCTGCATGTTGATCATCTTCATCATATCTCCTCCATCACAGTACTCCATAACGATGTAGAGGCTTCCTCTCTCTGCACACAAACAGGAGACAGTGGAGAATGTCCTTCATGAGCAGGACAAGAGTGGGACATGATGTCATGTTCCCTCACCTTCAAATGAAGCTGAAAATGACACGATGTTGGGGTGTCTCATCTTGGACAGCAGCGTCACCTCTTTCTTGGACGCTTCCTTTTCCTTTGCTGACATCTGAGCAGCGAACGCATCACAGACACACGTTAGCGAACAGCTGGGACTGAAGCTGTCCTAATAACAACACTTCATCACGCGTGTTGTTGTGTCTGAGAGCTCTGTGTTACCTTCCGGAGGTTGATCTGTTTGACCACACGCTGTCTGTCTCCACCCTTCTCTCTGACCAGGAAGGCTTTCCCAAACGCACCCTCTCCGATCTGACGGACGACCTCATAGTTGTTCATCACCTGAAGGAAGTAAGGAACCATCTGTCCACAGCATGTGATTCTCCAACACCTTTCTTATGTTAGTGTCATTGTCTCATGTCTCTCGGTCCATGTGTCTCACTCACACACGTGTCCCTATTGTCTCTTTGTCTTGTCGATGAGAACAAGCAGCAGCATCCTTTGTTTTTCAGGGTCAAACTTTATGAATTCCATGAAGCTCAGAGTCACGTGTGAGGACACAAGGACCTGGAGACATCACGATAGAAGTATTTACTGATGTCTGACGTCATGCGCTGATGTTACCTCATCAAAAGGGACACGAACCAACATCAAACAAACTTCAGCAACCATCGTAAACTTTCATTCTCCTCATCAACAGCGAGCGGCAGGAAGAAGCCCGTCACCATGGAGACGGAAACACATCGGCTAGCTTCCAGGTTAGCATGCTAACAGGTGCTGACGCTGATAACACGACGACAGTTTCACTCACAGGTCAGAGGTCAGAGGTCACAGAGAGCAGCAGAGCACAGGTTCGATCCAGTCACTGTCCAGAAACACACGCACGCTGCAGGTGTTTGACCAGCGGACACAGGCGCCGCAGGGGATGATGGGACATGTAGTTGTATAGGGAAGCCTTACACTGAAACACGTCACAGGCTCATTTAATATTAGTTCTTAGTTTCTTCGGGTAGTTGAGCTCGTGTTGAGGTCGGATCATTCAGATCAATGAGTTAAATAGAGACGAGCAAATATGAGACAATTAAAATGAAACAGATGATTACATCATTAATATCATTACATCTTATTCATTATGGCTGATGACACCCACTCTGGAAGGTTATGTAAGTTAGCTGGGGTCTGTATTCCTTCATTTGTATTAAAATGCAACAGGATGTGTGTTAATCATCTAAAGAAAGTAGATTTTATGAAATGTGCAGTGAAGTGAAATTCCCATTGATCTGCTGCTCTGATTCCTCAAGGTGACCCTCCACCGACCACCTGGCCTGTTTCCCATGATCCTTGTGTGAAGTCCATGTGATTAGAGCTTAATTAAGAACAAATTTCCACTGTGATCAAATGACAGGGACAATGTGACAGCTGATCTGGTGTCAGTCCTCTGAGGTTATACTGTACACACAAACTCAGACTGCAGTACACAAGCCCATGAAGCTGCATGAAGTTAAAGTAGAGACGCAGTGATGAGACAATAAACTAAAGAAGGATATCAGGAAAATAACATGTAACTAACACGAAAAAATAATTACACGGAGATGCAACTGACAAGATGATAAACAGTACAGACATGAGGACAACAAGCTACTTACATGAAGATAAAATACTATCAACATTTCACTTCATACTAAAATCATGAAGGACAACAGCAGGTGTATTTATTGTGTTTATTGTGTTGGTCTGGTCGCATCTTTTTAAGAGATTATATACACATTAGTACCAGAAGGGTTTTACAAAGATTGACACATTCAAAACAAAACAACCAACAAGCCTGGTGAAAAAAGATTAACACAAGTGTGTGTTTCCTGTTTTCTTACACTACACTTTTCATTGTTAAAGCTAAATGAGAGTGGCACGTTCATACTCTTATTTTAAGACCATTTTCCAGTTAAGAAAGAACAGATGCAGTGAATCAATAACTACAGCAGACAAATACAAAAAAACAAGAGTCCCTGGACTGATCAGTCTCAAAAAGAAGAAAAAAGAAGAGTTGTACAAAAAATTTTTTGAAATTGTAATTGGACTGAAAGACTGTATATTTACCCACATGTGCTATAATACCATGTTTGTGCTATAAATGTTACTTTGATTAAAATAATTTACTATTTCAAACTGAGCTGATTTTAACTAGTTATGAAAGATAATGCCCCCCCCATCAGAAAGTGGAAAAAAATACATGACTCATCACCTTTTCCATTTCACAATCACTGAATATTCACCAAACATCTTCACATGTCATCCTATCACTCACTCAAACTACCTGATGTCCAGGACAGGTAAAACAGGACAGGTGAGGATTAAAAACAATCTTGCTGCGCCCCAGTGACTGCAGGAGCAGCAGTGAGACACCCAGGTGTCTTAAGGAACACAGATCTTTGTCTCCACCACAAACGTGTTCTCGAAGTGCAGGATCTTGCGACAGTCGAGAGCTTCACGCTTCTGCATGCCTGTACGAGACAGAGAGACGTGTGTTTAAACGGTCTGGTTCCTCAAGGATCCGTGTTCGGGCTGAGGACGTTGGACTTAAATATCTTCAAATGAGCCCAATCACCTCAAGCTAAAACAGGTTAGCATTAACGCTGATAACAGCTCCAGCTTGCTTTAGTGAATCAAGGTCACGTATGTGCTTTAAGGGAGCTGATCTGTTGTTACAGTAATCCATTAAGATGAATGACAGAATGAGTGACGTATGTTCCTACCCAGAATCCTGTCTCTGCGCTGCAGCTTGTACGTTTCTTTGCCGCGGCAGAGGTTGTAAATGAAGAGGCCAAGCTGCTCAACGTGCTCCAGGCGCTCTGTCACTATCATCTCCTCGTGGACCAGGTAGGACTGGGGCAGGTAGGTTCCAGCCTGGAAACAAGAGGACAGTTTAACGCTGGTTAGTCCTGATAGCTCCTAATGGTCAGTGGATAAAAGGTGGGTCTGATAGTTACCTTGACGTTGACCAGCAGCTCCAGGAGGTCTCTGGGAGGCATCACGATGGAGGTGTTGAGTGGGATGACATAGCATTTGTTCAGACTCAGGTCCAGGTAGGCGGTCAACGTCTGACACAGAGGACAACTTTCATTAGTTAACTAGAGGACATCAGGTCGGTCAACACAGATCACCCCGACGTCGTCTCACCCTCTGAAAGTCATGAACTATGTCTGCTGGATCTCCATCATCAAACTCGGGCACGGGAACATTGATGAGCTCCACCTGCTCCCTCTCCAACACCCGGATCCTCTCCTCCAGCTGCCGCAGGTGGAACTGGTTTGGCAGCTCCACATTCACCTGCAAACCAGCGACACCAGTAAATCAACCAGTTGCTGTTCGCTTGTTGAACTTTTGGTTTACACATTGGAATGACCTGTGTCTGGTTGCCTGTCTTTGTTTTACATCTGGGCCCTCAAAGGGCCAACTGTAGAAGTCTGTGAACATGTCACTTTGGGTTGACCTCCCAGGTCCACATAGGCTTCAAAAGGCTAAAAACACCACTGGAGATGAGGGTGTGTGTGTGTGTGTGACAGTGCTGCATCATACCTCCTCTTCCTCTCGGATCATGAAGTCTCCTTCACGGTAGTGAACTCCACACACGAACACTGGACTCTCCTGGAGAAGGAAAATTAGTTGTTTTCAACAGGAAGTACAACAGCAAAACTCCAGTTTGACACAGACACGTTGTTTTTCCCCAAAACATCCACACAGACAAGATATTTATTATTTCTCTTTTCTCCAGTTGGATGAGCTTGGCAGCCTTATGCTGTGTCATCCTCACGCTGCCTGAACATAAAAAACAAACAGGAATAAACCATCAGACGAGTTCAGACATGTGGCTGCGCTCTCTCAGTCTTCAGGTGTAGTCGAGCCTGCAGCTGCTCACAGAGAACGTTTACCTGTCGGAGCCTGTTGGTTTCCACTTCCTCCCCCAATCTGTAATTTAGATTTTACAGCCACACAGCTCCATGGAATCACAGACAATGTCTGGGCTTCTATAGTTGTTGAGACATTTCATGTATATAAATATATATAACAGCAGTACGGACTCACCTCCAGGATGTAGTAGCGGTACAGGTACGCTCCTCCAACCACCACGCCAGACAACATGAGGGCCAAACCCAGACACATGCACCAGCACCAGGCCCGGGACTGGTGACGCACAGGCACCGCTGCCTCTGCATCCTGCAGGGAAAGGAAGATGATGATGATGATGAAGGCTCAATGTTTATACAGAGAACCACTTTCTTAACTTTGAATTGCTCCATTTCGAGGTTTGGATCAAAATTTTTTTCTACATTTTCAACATACAGTTAAAGTCAAAGACTCAGGTTCCCTGTCTCTCTTTGTGAATTTGATTCAATTAAATTCTCCAATTAGAAAACTAAATATTTGTGAAGATTATTCATGAAATGATGACAAGCAGAAATACGTTCTGTCAAATTACAACCGGTTCTGAGAACATTCTGCTCTGAGCTGACGTCAGAATAACATTCACATTCAGTAAAGCCTGTTTTTCAGCTTCTTCTTCGATCTCGATGATACGTGTGGGCCAGCTCTCAGCTGTTCATAGATAAGAGGAACATACACATGGGTACCGGAAGAGAACTAGGCTGTGTCTCACTGTCAGTGTGGTTTGAAGGCAGTAACACAGCAGTTGTGTGAAGCTTTTGTGGTTGTGACAAACCAACAGAACTAACTGAACATTTCAGTGACAGCAGAGAGAATCTGTCCGAGACACTACAAGAAACGTCTTAGTCCGTTTCTCTCCTCTGAGATTTTGTTAAATACAAAATATAAACAACCAAAGAGTCTGGGACTCTCTGATCCTGGATCCTTCATTCCTATTTCACAACTCTGTTGCAGAGACAAGATCTGACAGGCCTGCTGCATTTCATAACACACAAGGAAGGTTTTTCAAGGCTTTGTTTTGGTCAAATCGGAATTCTAGCCTCCACGAAAGAGGCTGTGTTTTTATCTGGGTGAAAAAAATGTGACTTCTTTCGAGGATGTTATTTATGCATGTTTGTCTTTTGATTCAGATCCAGATGAAACCTAATCTAAACTAATCATTGAACTCAAGTCCTCTAGGTCTCCCCTACTTGGTGTGTGTCAGTGTGTGTAAACACAGTAGTGTTCTCTGTTTCATTGGTCCTGGTCATCCAGTAAAGCTCTTTAAGTGGATCAGGCGACGGCGCGCTGACCATCAGTCCACCTGAGAACAGAGCGTCTCACTGTCTCCATGGAGACGGTTACATATCAGTGTCCAGGACAGATTTAGTTTCAGTCTGCTGATGGCTTCACGTGAAACTCCATCCTCTGTGAGCTGAACCTGACACACAGCCAACACACACTATCTGACGACCATCAAACTCTTCAGCCTCCAGTTGCGCAAGTTCAGGCAGATTCATACAGTCAGTGGTTTCCTCATCTTCAGTGCCATCATGATATCGGTACTTCCAAGTTCTATACAATTTGTACTGTGCCATATCCTAACAGACATCAATCTCTGAGGTGTAACGACCTTCTGATTGTGACAGAGTGGAGCTGTGTTGTGGGTAAAAGGTGTCTGATGGGGGAGGCCATCCTCTGCTCCATGTTTATCTGCCCGCTCCGTTAATCTTCCCTCTGGTTGAGTTTTACAGTCTGGTGCCCAGCGGGAGGCAGCCAAATCTATCTGACCGATTAGACCGTAATCTCAGCAGGCCTGAGATGCAGCAGGACGACACACAGGAGGAAAATTAATCTTTCCGTTTGCTGTATCAATGAAGCTGATTAACCACATTCACCTGATCCAGGGAGCCAACTCTGCTTATAGTATTTTATCAGTCATTTCAGAGATTAACATCTTAAGCAACAGTTTCTTTCAGGTTTTTAATGTCATCATAACATTAGATGAATAAAGCAGAGATGACTCAGCATGAGCAGTTCGTCTTGATCAACTGAGCGATCGTTTCAGCTGTCGCCTAAAGTGATGTTTAAGTGAAACGTCATGAAGTAAAATATTACAAAACAGACTCCCAGAGGAAGCAACGGGAAGCAGACCACTTGGGTTTAATTGCATGCATTGAAGGAAAAGGTACAAGACATGGGAAAAGGGAATAAGGTATTTAAGAACAACTGGTTCACCCAGTTGAACTCGTCCTGAATTCAATCTCAAATGTTTGATTCCACCTCCAGTAGGCTCACCACCCGCAGGAGGTCTCACAAGGGACTGGTGCAATGTGATTTGGGTGGCAGTCGTGGGCGGGGGCCCCTGCTTAGACTGCTACCCCCGCGACCCGGTAACGGCTAAGTGGTTGGAAAATGACATGACATGACATGTTTGATTCCTCACAAAGCTAGGGAGGAATCTGTTGTAGAAAGTGATCTGTGTTTACAGTCAGCTCTGCCAAAATACTGAGCATTTAATTTCAGTCAACACAAGTAGAGATCAGCATCATGTCTTCGGGTGTTGTGTTATTTACCACATAACACAAAGAGCAGAAACTCAGTCTGTTGCAATCAGACCGATATCATCTTTGCTTCCAATGGAAAGGATAAAAGATCAGAGTGCGTTAATGGAACATAAGGTTTGTACCTGATCCCTGCTCATTAAAGGGGTTGAATCTATTAACAAGATGATTCAGCACAGAGACGGCAGCAGGAAATAAACTGTTAATCTGGGTCCAACTGAGATTATCTGACAGATAAGAAGCTGATTACCTGATTATCTAATCCTCAAAGAACTTCAACCATATGGATTTCTGGAGGTTTTATCAGAAATAAAACAAAGAGTCTTAAGGTGTACTTCAAACCCTTAAAATGAAAGACAGTACCTGGTGTGTGTGTGTGTGTGTGTATACATATATAAACTGAAGAGATCAACGTGTGCGAAGACGTGTTGAAAGACTCCATGAGGAAGAAGCTAAACTAAGACAAGCTCAGCCTAAATATTCCTCCTGGTCTATTTATTGTGTCTGTGAAGTGTCAGTGAGCTCCAGACTGAGGATTTAAATCAATTTAACAAGCTGCAAATCATGTCATCATTTCACTACAAACAGGATTGGTTTGTAATAATTTCATGCTCATGATTAATGTGTTTCCGCTGTGTAACAATCCTGGATCCTCGTTCTCCCACAATGCACCTGTGTTTGACATTTTGGCACCCTCTCTTTGGGCCTGTTTTCTACAGACTCACAGTTGTTAATTATTGACAGAGATGGCGCTGAATCTGTTATTTCTGCTGATGATGGTTAAAATGACCCCGGTGTCTCCACCATGTTCAGACCTCGTTCCAATGCAGATATCTGACCTTCTCGCTCACTGTGAGCCAATCAGCAGTCAGCTTTTCTAGCTCACACCTTCTAATTGAAGCGGTGTCTGTGGTTGCAGCTGCTAGAACACTTTAACACGCTACTTTCAATAAGCGCAAACATCAACAGTGTTCCTAATAAACTGCCAACAACAACACCCTTACAATAAAAAACCCCTGGAAAGCAATTGTCTCGACTGAAGCTCAGCCTCGTTTCAGTGACCTTCCATCCCCAGAAGGAAAAAAATATTAAACTGCAATTATCAAGATAGGAGTGGGAGAGGAAAGTGGAAACCAAACCAGGTCGAAGCTGTCGCAAAAATATCAGTCTGAGCTCAGACATCCGAAGATCAGCAGATCACCACTTCTTTAAAAACAGGTTTCTCTGTTTATATCTCATGTAGCATTAATTCACTTATGTTCTCCTGTTTAACACTGAAGTGACTCTGCAGCTCTGAAACATGAACTTCCTGTGTCTGACACGCAATTACAGCTTTAACAACGGGGTGGAGGTAGAGTGTGAACACTCAACCACCTCAACTCACAACTCTGCATGACCCAAATTAAATAATGTTGTTGACTCAATTCAACCACATCACAAGGAAACTGGTACCAAACGGGCCGACCATGTAAAAACACAAAGACGAACATGGCGATCACAGCACGCAGTAGAAAACGTGGATGAACACGCCTTTTTATAACTTCACGCTGCACAGTGGACTGTTTGTAATAAGCACAAACGAGTTTGAGGACATTCTCCAGAACATCAGTACAGGACCTGGATCATTAGCAGCACAAACACAGGGATCAACGCAATCAACCTGAACTGTATCATCACATGGCCCATTATCTTGACTCATTTAGATCATGACACGTTATCTCGAATTACATTCAGGAAACATTATGGAGAAAGACCAGAGCCTCTCAAACATTTCCACTCCCTCTCAGCCCTGTTGGAGATTCTCCGGAGATCAGTGCAAGTTAGAAGCAGCTCCAGTGGCGTATGTTTGTTTTTCCACTGCTGACGAACCGGAAACACTTTAAACCCAGTGTCCGTGTTTTCCTCATGAATGTGAACTAACATGTACAAAGAGTTAGTGAATAAAACTCAGTATGTTTACCTGTCAAACCGGAAGATAGGTTTCAGCAACACAACCACTCCACCATTATAATGCGCACTTTCTAAAATGGAACCATGCGAACAAAGTTAAGAGATAAAACAGGTTAAACACAGAGAGAACTTCTGTGTTTTCACTGCGCGTGAACTTCCGTTAGCCATTTTCTACTTACCGCGTCCTCCGTAGGAAGAAGAGTTTCCACGTCCTTCTTCACGTCTTTCTGCGTCAGAGCCGCGTTAAAAGAAACTTTCACCATCGTGAAAGCGACGGGGCACAACTGTTACCACCGGAGAGACACCTAAAGGCCGAGGAAACACAGAGGAAACACCGAAGGGATACCGAGGGAACACGGAGAGTCGCTCCGGGGTAAAGTCCGTCTGTTCTCTGAGCCCCACAGCTAATCCAACAATACACGGCTTCCGGTGCGGCTTCACAATAAAGGCATAACCCAACCTGGCAACGTTCCCTTCCTGTTAGCAGGAGAGGGAACTATATTTATCACGAAGAAGAATCCTTAACATTAATTAAAGATAAAATAAAATGACAATAATAATGTATTTATGAAGCAAGATTTGTAAGATTTAAATACGACAATAGGAACACACACACACATTTATATGTGTGTGTGTGTGTGTGTCTAACATTTTGTGTGTGCGTCATTTAAAGATGCATAAATAATGATAAAAATGAGGACTAAATCACATTACTTTGAAGGTAGGCTCTCAGTTTCCGGCTCAGACCCCTAATGTTTGTGTTTTAGTTGAATGTCAACAAACCTCAGCTGATACCTGGAGAGGGTCTCAAACTAAATCAGAACCTGAACTCAGAATCTGAACTGAGCTGTTTTCAGTTTCAGAACAGGTATTAAGAGTTAGTTAATTCAACACTGAGTCAAAGGCCCTCCTCAATGGAATGCAGATAAAAGGATCTGCAGTTCAACCTCAGAGGGCTTGAACCTCATCTTATCTCTACTTACAATAATCATACCAACCAAGTACACGTAAACAGTAAATGTCTACTCAAAATCAACATTATAAATATTGTCCACTTTGCTGAAACTAAGAAACAGCTGTGAATACTGACTGCCCCACTGTAAAGAACCAGTTTAAAGATAAGAGTCCTCAGACAGAGAAAAACGGAACAGTTTCACTTTGCCCAGAGAATATGGCGCCACCCTCCGGTGGCCCAACGAAACGCACCACTGCCTGACAAAAACTGCAGATTCCTTCAGATTAGCTCTCAGATAGGTACAGCTAACTGCTAGTTAGCGGCAGGTTAACTGTCTGCTCTTAAGCTAACTCATGCTAGCTGCTGGTTAAACTCGAGCAGACATGTTTTCCAGATGTCTTGCTGTTTTCTCGTCACGATTCAGCTTGTCTCGAAACAACTGAAACACGCCTCTCATTGGTTAACATTTCTCCGGATAAACCAATCAGAGGCAGAGTGGAGGCGGGTCTTCTTTGGAAGAGGAGAAGCGTCACTTCCTGCCTTGCGCAGACGCGACGACACACCAACATGGCGTCGGCGGCAGAGAAGTCAACGAAAGAGCGGCTGATGACGGTGGTGGAGGACCTGGAGGTCCTGTCCCGGTTAGTGAGACCCGGACGCTTCTGTGGTGGTGGTGTTTAACGCGGCTGATGTTTTCTGTTTCACCCGGAGCCTCTGTGTTGTTTCAGGGAGCTGATCGAGATGCTGGCTCTCTCCCGGAGCCAGAAACTGCCTCAGCCCGGAGAAGACGTCCAGGTAAGAGCGGGAGGACGCAGAGGAGTCCCCGGGAGACGGGGGACACACTAAGCAGGGTCAGTAGTGACGGTTGTTTGTCCACAGCTCCTGGAGCTGCTGGTGCAGAGGGACCGGGAGTTCCAGGAGCTGATGGAGGTGGCTCAGCAGCAGGGGGCGGTGCACCAGGAGATGCAGCTGCTGGAGAAGGAGGTGGAGAAGAGAGACAGCGACATCCAGCAGCTCCAGAAGCAGCTGAAGGAGGCCGAGCACATCCTGGTGAGTGACCCCAGACTTGGTCAGGGACTCCACGTCTGTCCCTATCGCTTCTCTGTTGGTCTGAGGATGTGAAGATGTTTGTCATTTCAAGAGTGTGTGATGTAGTTTTCTGTGAGACCAAATGGCTGTTGACACGTCTCTCTGTTTAAGGCCACTGCTGTTTATCAGGCCAAAGAGAAACTCAAATCTATTGATAAAGCCAGGAAAGGTGAGCCCCCCCGCCAACACTGATGTCGCTGAACGTTTGTCCTCAGTCTTGAGATGTTTCCTTTCTCTCCACAGGAAGTATCTCATCGGAAGAAATCATCAAATATGCTCACAGAATCAGCGCCAGTAATGCCGTGTGTGCTCCTCTGAACTGGGTACCAGGTAAGACCAGCTGCCTCTGGACACCAGCAGGAGGTCTGCTTCACTGAGGTGTTAACACTAATTTTTGTGTTAGGTGATCCGCGCCGACCGTACCCTACTGACCTGGAAATGCGCAGCGGGATGCTGGGTCACATGGCCAACATGCCGACCAATGGCGTGAACGGTCATCTGCCTGGTGATGCTTTGGCTGCTGGAAGGTTACCAGGTAACCGAAGCTCACTAATCCCCCACGTTCATGTCTGAAAACAGCAAAACTGATAAAGCTGTATGAGAATGTGATGGCCTCTCTGCTTTTCACACAATATTCATCATACCTCCTTTGTCTCTGTAGATGTCCTGACACCTCACTACCCCTGGCAGTCCTCAGACGTCTCTGTGGGGATGCTGCCTCCTCACCATGGCAACGACTTTGGCCTCGAGCCTCCGGGTCATAACAAGGAGAACGAGGACGATGTGGAAGCCATGTCGACAGATTCCTCCAGCAGCAGCAGTGATTCTGACTGAGGAACTTGTGTTAATGCAGTCACCACTGATGACATCTGATCAACCTCCTCACCTCTGGTCTTTTTAGTTAAACTGGAGACTCCAACCTGTTACAACACATGAGAACAAGTGTTTTTATGTGACTCGATCATTCACTTCAGGTAGAATCTTATGAGCAGCACATGTCTGCAGCTGCTTCCTTTCTTTTCTTTCAACTGCAGACTGAGTCATGCTCGCTGTTTTCACCTGTTTCCAGTCTTTATGCTAAGATAACCAGACAAAAGCTGGCCAAAAGACAAGCCAGAGCAACTTGATGTCCTTTGTATTTCTGGTTCCTTTGTTGCTATTGTTCAGACAGTTAGGTTTAAGGTGAATGCAACCAGAGTGAGTCCAGCTCTTATCGTCCACATGATCAGAATCTGTCTGATGTTCTGAGATGATGACGGGGTCAGTCTGATGATGTTAGAGCACAGGTATGTCCACTGCAGCCTGTGGGTTCTTGGTATGATACAGATACGTGGTGTTATTTTTACCTATGTGTAAATAAGTGTGTACATACTCCTCCTTGTAAATAAATCCTTCTTTTTAAAATGGTCTCTGTTTTTGTCAGCGGTGTTAATCTGGTGGACAGCTCAGGTAACTCCCACCTGATGAGCAGACATTGAGTCATCTGCTGTTAGTCAGAATTCATGAAGCTGCAGAAGCTACTGGACACAGAATCCAAACTTTGAAAAAGAGGAGAGCGGCCGTTTCATTAGTTCACCAGACATTGACCAACAGGGACTGAAAGACCCTTTAATACCTAACCATGAACACTCTGCCTGAACCTTTGATGCGTATTTTGAAGATTAAATGGTCAGGAAATATGCCGTAAGTGAAAAAAAAGTGATATAACAAAATGCATCGGTAGCGATGCATTAGGTTTTCAAGGTTTTAGATCAGGTGAATTAAAATAAATTTTCGTAAATAGGGAGTATGAAGTCTAATGAGAGATAGTCGATCATTGGAGAGAGTTTAATCTGAGGATTAGTAATCTGAGTATTTCCTGTTACCGCAGGTCAAAGGTCGGGGGGTTATTTTTGCATTGACACTGACCGTGCTGCGTTCAGGGTCTGTGGGTAATCACTGACATTGGTGATGCATGCATGTTGTTTGTGTTTATGTGTACATACATGTGTTTAGGTTAAAAATACATTCACATTTTATTCCTGTTTTAAAACATGATGTTATGAAGACACTCATCAGACACAGCAGAAACCTAGCCGACATTAAATCTTGTTGCTTCTGGAGTAGAGTTTCATTTGAAAATACCAGAAAAGTATTATAATATTAAAAAAATGCTACCGTAAAAGTATCAAAACTACGTATCAATACTCGTGTAGATGTTTCCTAGCCGTGCGTTTATTTTTACACGACTTTCCAGTGATTTGTGAACGCAGCGCAGTGAGACCGCTGGGTTCACGGCGCATGCGCAGCATTTCTCCGCAGAGAGGAAACATGGCGACGTCCCTGATCTGCGGCCGTCTGACGGCCAGTCTGAGGAACTCAGGGGCCCGGGGCTCCGTCAGCTCCGCGTCCAGGGTGAGTGTGCGACCGGCCTGGGGGGAACAGGTCCGGCGGTGGGGGCCGGGGCGTGTGTCCGCGCTGCAGCTCGTCTTCCGCCCTCAGAGACGCAGAAAGCGTCGGGGTCAGATTTGACTTTCACTGGGATCCAGATTGTTTATGCTAACGTGCTAAGTAGCAGGGGAAGCTAAGGGTGGCGCGGGCGGCTGTCAGTGCCGCGGAGACTCACGGCAGCAGCCGCTGGCCTCCAGCCGCTGGCCTCCAGCCGCAGCCCCGCTCTGCCACGGCCTGTCTGTGGGTCAACATGAGCGGCGTGTCCGGAGCCGAGTCCCGGGCTGCGGCTCCGTGACCTCCACCCGGAGCTCCCTGCGACACCTGTCTCACCGTATCCCCGTCCTCAGGACAGAACCCGCCCTGCTGTGAGACAAGTCAGATCAGGGAGAAATAAACTGGTGTTCACTTCTGATGAGCTACACACACACACACACACACACACACGCACAATATAAAATAAACATAATGTGCAGCGCCATCAGTTTTAATCTACCTGTGAATGGAAGATTTGCTCATGTCACAGCAACATTTCCACTTGTTATAAGTCTTAGAATACATGTACTTCATCTGTATACAGAAACATAATAAAAATATGAATGTTGTTAATTAATGACGGCTGAGTCACATTCACAGTAGCTGTGTGAAACCACCTCTGCAGCAGACTTGCTCCTTCTGTCTCTACCTTTTTACAAATGATAAAAAAACTCAAATCTCTGACATCATTCTTCATCAAACCTAAGATTCCAACTCGATTTGAGATATGAGCATCACTCTCCCTCTGTGATGTCGTGTTTTTCACTAGACATTCTGTGGTGATTGGCGCTGTAAAGAACGCCTCCTGATACTGACACCTCCTCCTTCTCCCCTGGTTCCTTCAGGTCCTTTGTGGATCCTCGGGTCTGTTCGGAGGCCATGTGTCTCAGCAGCAGCCCCCCCACCTGCAGCAGCAGCAGAGGAACCTCTCTCTACACGAGTACATGAGCATCGGGCTGCTGAAGGAGGCTGGCATTTCCGTGCCCACCGGCATGGTGGCCAGCTCCTCGGAGGAGGCATACGCCGTCGCCAAGCAGATCGGTGAGCTGCTCCCAGCTGATGAGAGTTAATTATTGCTGTCGAGGAGGCCCTGGCTTCTCTAACAGAGAAAATAAAAAGCTAATGAATCAAGAAGTATTCTTGTTTTCCCTCTTTGCTCTGCTGAAGAACTTTAGTGATGCAACAGACGGTTAAGCGCTGAGCTTCAGGTTCACAGACAACACAGATCTCGAAACTACTTTAGTTAAATTTAAGGTGTTTCACACTCACTCAGTATTTCCATACTTCACCTTGACTGCCATCTTGGAATTTGTTCTGCCAGGCTTTTTACACTGTCATAATGAGATGAGAGATCCTAACTTAACTCAAGCTGTGTCTTATTTTATTGCTGTGTTTTCTTGAGCAACTGCATGTTGCATTATTGTCCATAAAGTTTTAACCCTCCACACACACGTCATAGTTTCAGCTGTAGCTGTGGACTCAATGACATTCTTTCCCTCCTTAGTGTGTGTAACCATCACTCATATGTCATTTTCTTTGATGGAGTTCCACTGTCAGCACACATACACAGTCCTACAGACACACTTCATCTTTGTTCTTGTGTGTTTTATAAATAGCTGAAGTACAGGCTGCTGTGTACTCAGACATTCACTCAGTCTAAATATAGCATCCCCTAACTTCAGTGGTATCAGTTGACGTAGATATTTTCTACGCCCTCTGTCTCAGCCCGATGGTCCTGCTCAGTATTCTGCCTGTGTCCCTGTGTCTTCATCTCTTCTCTCATTAATGGACAGTAACTAGTGCTCCCTCTACCCATTGGTGACTCACAGTGTTTTATTGAATATGAATCCTGATTAAAATCCCTTATTGAGTCTCATTAAGCTCAGTTTCCCTCATGTGAGATTCAAAGGTTCTGTTCAGATCTGGGACCAGCTGCTGCTGAAAGAATCTCCATTAATGTTAATGAGGCAGGACTAATTAAAGCTGATGACCTGTAGCACTGAATGAAAATGAGCTGCAGCAGCAGAGGATCTGAAACTTTGTTGTGACAGTGAATTAAAGACTGGAACAAATGACTCCAGAGCTTTTTCTGTCTCTGTTAACAGAATGTTTTATGTGTTTGTGTTTTCAGGTTCGAAGGACCTGGTGGTGAAAGCTCAGGTTCTGGCCGGGGGCAGAGGGAAGGGGACGTTTGAGGGCGGGTTGAAGGGCGGAGTGAGGATCGTCTACTCGTAAGTGACGCAGCTCAGTAGACACAAATCTAATGCAGACAAATAATAATCTGAATAATCTGATGTGAGTCACAGTTTCACTCAGTGTGCATCAAATTCAGTAAGTGTGATGACAGAGAAAGATCCAGATATAGAACAGCTTGTATCTTAAACCGTGAAAGCACGTCAGAGGAGAGAATAATAATTCACTGTGATGTTAAACACGTTTATGTTGTGAGCCCTAATCTGCCTCCTCTTCTGCCTCCTCTTAAGTCCAGAGGAAGCCCGCGACATTTCCTCCCAGATGATTGGTCGAAAGCTGTACACCAAGCAGACTGGGGAGGCGGGTCGTATCTGCAACCAGGTGTTCATCTGCGAGCGCAGGTACCCACGCAGAGAGTACTACTTCGCCATCACCATGGAAAGGTCGTTCCAGGTGAGAGCACGTCTCCAATCTTTAATCATGAAACCATAAGATGTTTTGTGGCAGCCACGTTCTTCTTGTGTTTGGGAACTTGTCGGTGTTTGAAAGGTTTTTTATTTTTTAACTCAACAGATCTGATCATTTAGAAAATTAGTCTTAAAGATTTTGACTCTTAATTCTTGAGTAACCATTTTAATTCCTCTGGATGATTTAATATCAAATCAAATGACACTGGAAAATATATAGATTGAATCTGTGACTCCGAAATGTACCAGCAGGTGGCAGCACAGTGTTAGAGGTGATTTTCATTGGCGTTAATGTTATATTTGCCTGTACACTACCTGTCGGAGCTCAGTCACAGAGCTGTGGAGATTTAATGCGTGTTGTGTTGTTTATCTGTGTGTGATATCCTACATATTATCATAAAAA
Organism: Pseudorhombus dupliciocellatus; assembly: GCA_016785235.1. Lineage (NCBI taxonomy): Eukaryota > Metazoa > Chordata > Actinopteri > Pleuronectiformes > Paralichthyidae > Pseudorhombus > Pseudorhombus dupliciocellatus. Next base: position 5,040,997 of record JAFBJW010000311.1, read on the forward strand.
ATATAATAATTATTATATATGTGTGTGTGTGTGTGTGTGTATAATATATAAAACCAGATGACTTTTGTGAACACGTGACTTTCCACAGATTTTCTACCCAACATGTTTCAGTTGCTCTGAGTTTTAAAGTCCTTGTCTCATGCTGTCTCGCCCCACAGGGCCCTGTCCTGATTGGCAGCTCGCAGGGAGGCGTGAACATCGAAGATGTCGCCGCAGAGAATCCAGAGGCCATTGTGAAGGAGCCCATCGACATTCTGGAAGGCATCAAGATAGAGCAGGCTGTAAAGGTACAATCAATAACTCACCAGGGAGGAAAGTTTCTAAATAAGACACAGGAACAGCCTCAGGACCGAGGAAGTCCAACGACTCCCACCTGTCGATTCTGATTCGATTCAGAACAAATTTTACGAAATATTTAACGAAAATGTTGTAAAAGTAAAGTGAAAAGTTTTCTATTTCAGTACAGATACATGGAATGTGGTAAAGTACACAAACTACGTCAACAAACTTTGGTGAACAGACGGGTGGAACCTAATTTTAGGTGGTTGTGTTTACTCGTGTTTGTTTTGTCTTCCCTTCATTCTCTGGATATTGAACATGCTGGTTGTCATAGTGAGAGCGGAGCCTGGCTGTGTGTGACAGACAGAGGAGGTGATGATGATGATGACAGGGCGGTCTTCATCAAACCTGAAATCAATTAAAGGCCTGAGATTATCAGATTTAAATATGAATATATTGAACAGCAGCGTCCATGAGAACAGTCAACAGGCCACCAGAGAGCAGACAGACCGACAGGCTGTGGGTCAGATTCAAAGAGCTGAAGTCATATCTCTGTAGCTGCACACAGCCACTCAATCCCTTCTCAAACTATGGGTCATAGTCGCTTGATCGGTTTGTGAAGAGAGTTGATTCCATCTGTGACGTCATGTTTTCTGTGGCGCTGCAGGTGGCACAGAAGATGGGCTTCCCAGCAGCGCTGGTTGACAAGGCGGCGGAGAACATGGTGAAACTGTACAACCTGTTCATCAAGTACGATGCCTCCATGTTGGAGATCAACCCCATGGTGGAGGACTCTTCTGGCATCGGTAAACACACACACGCACACACACTCTTCAGTCACTTATTCGAAGATGGGGGTCCATCAGAGACCGCCACACTGGAAACAGTTGAACACAGAGACGACGAAGACGTCAAACACAAACCAGTTTGCTGGAGGAGGAAGATCTGTGGCGCAGATGGTGTTTGGAGGAGAATCGTCTGTTGTTGACGCTCGTCTCTCTCTCTCTCTCTCTCATCAACAGTGATGTGCATGGACGCCAAGATCAACTTTGACTCCAACGCCGCGTACCGCCAGCAGAAAGTGTTCAACCTGCAGGACTGGACCCAGGAGGACCCCCGAGACCGGCAGGCCGCCAAGGCCGACCTCAACTACATCGGCCTGGACGGAACCATTGGCTGCCTGGGTCAGTGAGCAAGAGTCAAATACTCCTCCATGGACCAGACACCAAAAAGACACCAAATTTAATTCCATAAAGAGGAATTAAGACACAAATATTGCATTTGTCAGAGACATTCGTTCAAACCTTTGACCTTCATGTCTTTCAGTAAACGGAGCAGGTCTGGCCATGGCCACCATGGACATCATCAAGCTCCACGGAGGCACGCCAGCCAACTTCCTGGATGTCGGAGGAGGAGCCACAACTCACCAGGTGACCGAGGCATTCAAGCTCATCACGTCTGACAGGAAGGTGAGAACACGTCCGCCTGTGACGCTCTGATGTCAGCATCGTGCCGCTCGTGTCAGTTCCTCATTGTGTGCTTTGTGGCCGGCGGCAGGTTCAGGCCATCCTGGTCAACATCTTTGGAGGCATCATGAGGTGTGATGTCATCGCTCAGGGCATCATCATGGCTGTGAGAGACCTGGACCTGAAGATCCCCATCGTCGTGCGGTTACAAGGTACGCCAGTGCTCCAGTGACTCTTTACAGTCCACACAAGCAAAGACCCAAATAAACGTTTATCCATTTAAACGGTCGATCGCTGAACATTTCTTTGGAGGCGGAGGTGGCACAAAATTGGATGGAGGCGTCCGCCTCGCAATTCTCTACGCAGGAAGAAACACAAAGAAAAATGAAAGATTGTCACTGCGGGGGTTTAAAACAACAAAGCAGACGCAGTGTGAACACCAGCAGATTGTGTGAAGCTGTTTCTTTCCCGCTGATAAATGACTTCTGTGTCAAATCTGTGTTTTAAGGAACGAGAGTGGACGATGCTAAAGCTCTGATCGCTGCCAGTCCACTGAAAATCCTGGCCTGTGACGACCTGGACGAGGCCGCCAAAATGGTACACACATGCACACGCGCTAAGGACAAGATGTAATGTGCTAGTCAGCGATGTGACAACCTCCTGGTTGAAGGATTCTGTTCTGTTTCCTGTGCTAAAAGTTCAAAGCTGAAAATGAATATTTTCTAAAAAGATTTTAAAATGTTCGGCTGCGCTAACATTGCGTTTCTTCCTCTCTGTCTCTTCAGGTTGTGAAGCTTTCTGAAATCGTGTCACTGGCTAAAGAAGCTCAGGTGGACATCACGTTCCAGCTGCCCATCTAAACTCCTCCCCCCCATAATAGTTTTCTCTGTATCCTCCCTGGGACCCCCCCCTCCACTCCGGCCAGGCGACCCCAGGAGACGTTTATTTTTCTCTTCCTGTCTCTGTGGCACGATGGCATAACTCCGCTCAGACACGTTTCCCCTCATCTCGTTTAACTTATGTTGCACTTGAGTCGATACGCACAAGCCTCCCGCCGACCCCCCCAAATCTCTGCTTCACCCAACCCCCACTTGTCAACCTGTTCGATCAATTGTTTGATGTTCGATTTCCGACTCAGTGTTGCTGCTGTTACATATGAAAATAAAGGACGGACGTTATTCCGTTAGTTTCCTCGAGTGCTCGAGTGCCTTCTCTGTTGTGTCTGTGAATGTGAGAGAATGAAGGAAGCACTCGTTCCCTCGATGTCATCAGAACACTGATTTAATAATCGCTCAGACAACGTGACGGTTTCCTTTTATGTCGACGTTTCCTTTTCTACTCCTCGCAGCAGCAGAGACGCCCGTCAGTTTGTCACAGATCTTACCTCTGTATTCATGCTGGTGACATTACTTAGAATCAGGGTCTCAGCTGTCCTTAGATCATCAATAACTGATCAGAAACATCAGTGAGAGAAAAACGAGTTGAAGCCACAGGAGCATTAGTTTGTCTGTGTCCCTTCTGCTAACATGGAGGTGGCGAATGTATGACCTATTTTGCAGCAAGTCACCAGGGGGCAGTCCAGAGGTTTTAGCACCTGATCTCCAACAGTCGCAGAATAACTTGTTGCAGCTGTTTCTTTGCCGCCTCAGTCGTTGTGTGTGTTGCGCCCCCTGGTGGCGGTATCTTGATTGTGTCTCCACGCTCCTCGGCTCCTTGGCTGTGGCCAGAATGTTCTTTTGAAAGAATTAAGTTATTCAGTTGTCCAGCTGTTGAGAACCACTGCAGCGTGTGAGGCTGCAGCTGCTGCTCAGGACTCAGATGTTTGAGGAACTCGTTACTGTCGAGGCTCCAGGTCGAGGCTGGACCTTCAGCCGTGTCTGAATAGTTATTTTCTTCTGTCTCATTTTGATTTTGCCATCGTGCCACAGTCCGCTGCACATTTCCTCTCAGCTGTTTATTCTCCTCTACGTAGTGTCAGAGTCTGTGTGGCGTCCTCAACAGTATAATGCCCCCCCCCACAACGCTCCAAACACAAGCCGACGTCGTGAGTTGTATGAGGTTTATTAAGTCTTGTAAATAACCAAACTGTTCTCACTGTAAAATATTTATGCTCCTCAATGATTACTGCAAAGGACAAAAAAATAAATGCAGAGAACACCTGAGTCTGGTTGTGTCAGTGGTCCTGTGACGTGTCTTCAGGCGTGTCTGTGTGGGCGGGGCCTCGGATGAACGTGACCAATGAGCTGAGGTTTAGTCCTCAGTCGACCTCCTGTTGTCTAACACACACGCAGCTCAAGTTCTCCTCTGCTGCGACGCAATGAGCGTCTTTTATTGTCCGACCAGAAGACGGAAAATATTTTAGACAACATATGAAAAAGCCACTGAGATGAGTGAAGTTAACAAAAGTGAAAAGGCGTCTGGTGGAGCCCCTCAGCAGCGCCCCCTGCAGACAGAGAGCTCCTGCAGCGGCTGCCTCAGACTGATAAGCTTCAGTTATTTAAAGGTGAGATAAGTTCAGCCTCACCGAGCCGAGGAAGAGGAGGGTGGTGGGTGGCGGGGCGGCTGGGTCCATTCAGAACCTGTTTATCTGACTTTCTGTGAGGAAAATAAGACATTTTCTCGGGGGGTGGTTGGTGACCTCACACAAGTAGGAAGTAAACAGTTGGATATGAAATCTGACTCAGGACCAAATTTGAAATAAATCCCTCAGTTTTTCAGGACTACATGAAAGTATGAGGACATTTTAAAATGTGGAAGGATGAAGATATGTTCAGAGTAATGTCAGAGACAGAGCAAATCCATAGATATCCATGTGTGTATATTTATATGGGTGTATTTATATGTATAAACTGTATGATGAGGACTCATGCTGCTGGAGCGTCCTCATACATCAACATACAACAACGAGTCTTTTTACAGCCTCTGAAATGTTTTGATTTGTATTTTTGCATATGTACAGTGGTGAGGTGGCATGTGAGCAGATTCTACGTATGTCTTTCTTTCCTGAAACATTGAAACATGTGTATTTCAGGATCAGACGTTTCAAATGAAAAAAAAAAAACTCGCTGATAAGACGGACGGTTGGTGGACGTTCTTCCCTCCAGATGTTTGTGGAATGAGAGGGTCCATAATGACGGGGGACCAAACATCAGTCCAGATGATGGAGCTGTCGTCATGACGATGCAGGAGAACATCCTGGTCTGCTCTGGACGAGTTTAATGACCTGCTCAGTTGTTCATTAATCCACATTAATATTCTAACATGCGACCCATCCTGTGTGTGTGTGTGTGTGTGTGTGTGTGTCCTCCATCAATCTCAGCCAGGAGTTCATCCTCCTCGGAGCTGCAGCTGCTCAGCAGGACGTAGACGCTCATTTGGGACCATTTTAAATTCTGGGGGAGATTTAAAATTAGCTCCGCAGCTCTTCATTCACAAGCTATCACGCCCTGAAGTTCCAGTTCGGCTCCTGGAGTCGGTCGACAGAAAAAAGTGAGAGTGTGTGAAGCGACGGCTGACCAGGGAGCGATGGTGACACGTGTGATTTGTCACAGACAAAAAAAACATGAGAGAAGCTGATTCAGCAGCGTGTGTCAGTGTTTCCAGATCTAACCACAGTCTGAATTAAGCTCAACTTCAACACAGAGAAAGAAGATTCCAGATGTTTGGTGATAAGAGGCTTTTAAAAACTGAGATGGAAAATAATAATACATTGTCAGAATTTCAGATTTCAAAGAAGTTTATACCAAGGATGAAGTTTGAAGTGTGTTTGAATCTCCTCGCTCTGAGACCATCGTCCAGAATGAGACACATTCCAGGAGTGATGGTGTTGTGTCTGTCCCTGTGACTCCACATATCGAAGAGTAATAACCTGTGTGTGTTTGGTTGGGGTCCTGCTCCTCGGGGCAGCTGGTGGCTGATGTGTCTGTGTCTGTTGGCTCAGAGCTTTTATTTCCTGGGAGGACGTTGTCATTTGAAATGAAACGTGTCCGAGCAGCTGTGTCTTTATTTCCAGACAAACACCAGAACTCCTCCAGGAAGCCTTCAATGTGACCTAAGGATGACCTGAAAACATGTCAGGGTCAAAGGTCGCAGTGAACTCATGACCACCTTCATTCTGACAGAATCCATCTCAGGGGCTGATTTGACCTTTGACCTCTAGAATGTGATATTTAAAATGTGTCTTTTGACTTGCATCCCAATCAGTGGATTTCAGAGGTCAAAGGTCATAGTGACATCATTGAATGGAATATTTCAGAACGTCTGAAGGGACTCTGGGGATCTTTAGATGACATCAAATATGATCCTCCCTCCTGCGATCAGATTCAACAAAACTCTTGCTCCCAGAATCCCCTGGGGCGCCTGTTAGGTGACATTAAACTCAGTTCCTGCGCTCGGTCTCGTGTTGACCTTTTGCTTCGTTCCCCCCTGGTTTGGTTGGGCCCCGGCACCAGACTGAACCCGAAGCCTCTGGGATCATCGTCGTCTCTGTGGACACAGGATCTGGCTCCGTGACGAACTTCACCATGAGCTGATCACGAAGATTCACTTCAGGTGGCTAAGACGAGATGATTGCTGTTAATCGGACGGGGTCTAACACGACCTGTTCGTCTCATCACCTTTGAGATGCGTGTGTTAAAAACATTTGGATGTGAGGTCATTTTCTGTGCAGCTGGAGTTCTCTGCTCTGCTCTGCTCTCTAGAAGCTGTGATGAGGCAGTGAAGCATGCTGGGAAGATTCAGACAGAAACAGCTGATGTAACAGCGTCAGGCCGAACACATGTTTGGCATGACGCTGGATAATGAAGTGATTCAGCACCTCACTCTTTATTTCTATCCTCTGTAAAGAGGAGCTGCACACTCGTCGAAGTGAAAGATTATGGGCACCAACGGCTTCATGTCAGGAGGTACAGGTGTCACCATGACAACTTGTCCTGCGTTGATGTGCAGCGGGAACAGTTTGGTTTGTCGATTGTTGTGTTTGAGGAGGTGGGCTCAGCTCCAGACTCACACACACGCGTTTCACCGCTCTGACATTTCGGAGCCGCGGGGGATTTTATTTTTCCACGGGGGTGCCGTCGCGTCGTGGTCGGCCACGACCCGTCAGAGCCGCAGGTGTGACACAACGAGACCAAAGGACAAACCTGATGTCTGCTCTGATCCAGCTTCCTTCTGAGTGGGAAATTCACGACTCTGTTTCCATGGAGACGATATTCTGATGTTGCCCTGAGATTAAGACAATAATCTGAATCCGACGTATAAACAGGGTTCAATTCCCTTCACCTGCAGATCACATGTCTTCATCTAGGTCCTCTGACTGTGTGTGTGTGTGTAGAGTCATTACACAATAAATAAAAAGCACCTTTCTGTTTCCTCGCGTTTGTATTTTGCGTTTGTAAGATGGAGTGAATGTTTCTCCTCATTTTGTGTGTGTGTGTAATGTTATTATGGTCTGTTTCAGGTGTAATTGTATTAACTGGAGCCTCCAGCAGCTCTTTCAGCTCATCGCCATGGAGACCTGAGCGTCTGTGACATCATGAAGGAGAAGTTTTGATTTAATGGGACAGAAACAGAGGAGGTGAATGATTCTTTACACTCAGCTCTAAATAAACTATTTTCACGTTTTTCCATGACTAACATGCACATTTGATGATGCCGTTACTGTGTTTGTGAAGAGGTGGATCTGTGTGAGACGCTCCTGAACACGCTGGCGTCACATCGTCCTCCCAGTGACATCATCACCTCATCACGTCATCGCTTGTGTCTCTGAAAAAACTCCGCGAGCGACGCAATGAGAGCGATTAGCATGTTTTCGGGAACGTCTTTGGTTGCGCGTTAGCGGAGAAGCTGCTGGGTGTTTGTCCCCCGCTGGACTGACTCATGCTGGACGTCAGCTGTCTGTGTTGTGAGGTGTTCACAGAGAAGCTGGGAGTAAAATGACGACCTTTAAACGGTCACATCGATTCGATGACTCCGCCACGACTGGGACCGAGCTAAGCGGCCCTCCTGGGCTGTCCTTCAGCAGGCGAGTCAATTAAAGGAGCTGACAGAGACGGGTTTGATTCCCACTGTGTGTGCTGGTATTCTCTCCGGAGCGCAACCCCCCCCCTCCTCAAACCTGAGCCAGAGCAGCTCTCTGACTCCATCAGCCGGGACAGACGCAGGTGGAAGATCTACAGAGATAAAGATGGCCGACACGATGACCTTTAACAGTAAAGCCATAGAACATGATGATTGACGGCTGAGACCGAACATGAGTGGGTGTGACCATGATGCCCTGGCTCCACCCATCACTACTGCGATGGGTGGAGACATCTTGTCTTTACAAACAAACTGAGGTTCAGAACTTTAACTGATAGCAACTTCAAGTTGTTAAACTTGTTTTCACAGCTGTTCCTTTAGGACTCGTCTCAGCAGAGCGACGTCATGAGAACCGGAGTTTACATCGTGTCCTCGCTCTGACATTTACTGCGGAGCGTCTTTCACTGTTTGTGACAGCTGAGGTGACGGAGCTGCAGCAGCAGGAGGACTCTCTGACGGATGGAGCCGACGCAGGCTGTTTCCCTTTATTTACGTTAATGTGACAGCGGCAGAGCGACTTTTATCTCATCCATAAACTCGTGGTTTATATCAAATGAGTCAGTTGAGTACAGAACACAAAGATCTCTGTTTTCACATCAGCTCGTTAAAGTCCGCGATGAGGCTCAAAGAAGGACTATATATTAAAGCTGTTTGTCTTTCTGACATGCACTTGTCCCACGTAGAAAATAAAGGTTCATGATGTAGACATGATCACTTCCTGTCTCCACCTCTCACCTGAAGAATGAGGAGGATTTGATGCTGCGGCTGAGTCAGAGCAGAGAAGCTGCTGCTGTGTTGTTGTTGTTGCAGCTGTGAAACTTAACTCTGGAGACGCTCCAGAGACGAGTCTCTGGATTCAGCTCGTGTGTAAGGACAGCGTGGACCGGACCCATCATCAGACCTGAACGCTGACTGTCACAGACTGAAAGGTTAAAGTGATGAATGGATGCCCATAAAGGGGAAAGTCACCTTCCTCGTGTTTTTATCATTACGCTGCAGGCTCCATGAATTCTAATGTCAGTCCGTCCACACGAGCCTCAGTCAGATCCAAACCACTGGGTGTTAGCCAAATAGATTGGCTCTAATTTTCTAAGTACACCGCTACTACTACCACATGTAATTGTGGGAAATAACAGAATGAAAGTTTCTTTAATAGGTTATGGAAAACGACTGCTGTGGGTGGGAGTCAGTCGCCTTTGATAAAGGTTTAAAAGTGTTAGTGTTAAAAAGTCTTGTTTTCAAACCTAATTGACCCCAGTTCACACAATGTCTGAGGTAAAGGAAGAAAAGCCGTAGCCATGGCAACAGCGTCTCTGTAAACCTGTTGATCCTCAGTGAGTAAAGTACTGACGTTTGATCAGAATCCATGTCTCTGCTGTGGGTTCCAAACTTTCACATCATTGCTGTTGGAATTTCAATTTCAATTTCAATTTAGCTGCTGTGAATTTTTAATGTGACACGAAGGACCAGTGTTAATCTGCCTTTAAATATTCAGACCTCATATACCAGAGTTCATCTTTTACCAGAAACTGCCTCAAGGGGAAACTCTTTATCTGGAAACAAGAGAAATGAACGGGTGGAACAGCTGATCAGAGCTGAGAGGACGTCACAAGTCATCCATCATCAGTCCATTGTCAGATTTGTCCTAGTAAATATAAAATAAAGACTGTGTACTGTGCGTGTGTGTGTGTGGTGTGTGTGTGTGTGTGTGTGTGTGAGAGAGTGTGTTTGTGTGTGTGTGTGTGTGAGAGAGTGTTGGGGGGGTGTTACAATGAACCATTGAATACACCTTGTGTTTTAATCAGGAACATTATCATAAAAGCGAACACACAAACAACATACAGCACATTTAACACCAGGGCCTCATTATCTTAAGTGTGTGTGTGTGTGTGTGTGTTCCCTCTAATTTGATGTATTGTTTTGTTTCTCTTTTATTTACAAGGCCAATTATTCCGAGTTACCCAGCAGCCCCTGCAGCAGCAAACAGAAGAACTGAATGAATGAATATCTCTCTCAGCCTCCCTCTGCCTCTCTTGTTCTCTCCCTCTCTCTCCGTCTTTATTTTCTGTCATTCATCCTTCTCTCATTATTTCCTGTCAGGAACATGCTGTCACACAGACTGTACGTAAGGTCATAACGTATGTACAGCGCCACCCCGCTGGAGGTTCAGGGTGTTTATTATTATAGTATTCATCTGCTGATGAAGATGATGACGTGAGTGTCATCAAAAATCACAAAATGATTATTCAGCGTTCTCTCAGGAAAATCACAGGAAACAGGCTTTATAATCATGGAGGAGGAACACAGATAACATGTCGCCCTCTCGGGCTGAGGAGGACACGGAGGAGCAGTCCCACTGAGTTCCAGTTTAAACAGTGACATGTTCTGTTTGGCTGAGTGGGTTTGTTCCATCATGTTTGTTCTGGGCCTGAGATTCAACAAAACTCAAGTTCTTGTTCATTAGTTGTTTTATAGAAGCAAATGTCAGTCATTTCCTCCCCCTCATCTTCCTCAGATAATGAAAGCTGGGCTGCATGAGGAGGAGTTCTCTCTCTGGGGAGATGCCTTCAAACGAGGAGACGTTCTAATATAAAAATGTGATAATCAACACTTAAAAATATCCCTGAGCTTGTTCTAAAATCTGATTTCACAGAGGACAGTTCCCCTCCTTTTTATTTTGACATTAAACAAATGAAATATTAAATCAGAGAAAATTGAGTTGTTAGAGCAGTGAGTCCACCAGGATTTCAGCGATGACGGTTCACAAGTTCACAGCAAAGTTACACAACGAAAGAAGAGCATCACGTTGAAGTCCAGATCAGGAGGACGTGTTATTCTCTTCATGGATGTTTGAGTCCACAAGAGCAGGTGAGTCGGTCATCGCCCCCAGGTGCTTCAGCAAAGCAAACTGTGCATCATATTTGAGTCGAAAGGCTTGGGGTTGTATTTAATAAATGAATGAAACAAGATGAGTTCTTCACGCGTTCGTGAACCTGTTGCGTTAACGCCAACGTTAATGCCGACTCGCTCGTCCAGGGAAACTTCAAGTCACAGATCAATCCGCCGTCCTCGGTGGTTTGAATCGAGTGAGAAAATCTTCCTGCTGAGATTAAACGCCGTGTGAAGAATGGAGCAAAGCCGGCGTGCAGATGACGATCAATGGAGCAGCAGAGCTGAACGCTGGGGCTCAGATAGGAAAATAATCTCTGTGTCCTCAGGGGACAGACACAGAACAGCATCAGGACAAAACCAGAGACACGTTCAGGACCCTTTTCCTCCTGATGAGATGTCCTCTGGTTTTTATTCCTGCTGCCACAACAGATCCTCATGTATCTAACCTGTAGAAGCTTTTCTAAGTCCACACCTGATGCTTTCTCTGCTGCGTGCACGTGTGTGTGTGCACAGATCTATCCTGTGGGTTACAGACAAATGTAATAATAATGTGTATTACGACTGTCGCTGCTTTAGCGGGAACGTCTCCAACCTGTGGGGCGACAGACCTCCTGCTTTACCTGCTTCTGATTGGTCAATCCAGTGAGACATCCTGTTTTGATTGGTCCAAGGGGCGGAGACTAAGGACTACAGAGGAACAGGAAGTGTCTGACCACAGGAACAGGAAGTGTGAGATGTAATGTGTTAGCTACACTTCAGCATTTAAAGTTCATGAGCTCACTCCTGTAAACTAGCCATGTTAGCATTCAGCTAATGCCATGCGAGCTCAGGGTGTTCAGAGGACGGGGGACAGGAGCGTCATGGACGCCAGGACGAAGGAGTATTCTCACTGTGAGTTGATGTCCCTCAGGTCGGGACAGGTCTTCTCCGTTTCTGGGCTCACTGACGATAAAAAAACACTGAAGATGAGTTACTTTGTGCATGTTTAGAACGCTAACGTTATAACAGGATCTGCTGGGAAGGACGCAGCATCTCATGGTGATTGAGGACGAGAATTCTCATACTGGAGCAGATTTTTGTGTTTAAAGAGAAATGAATCTTTTAGAAACTGTTCAAAACTAAAAGTGCCTCATGTGTAAAGCTGTGGCGTCAGAAGAAAAACAAGCCGTTCTCTGTGTCCAGAGACTCTTCCTCTCCGAGATGATTTCATCAGCGCTTTAATCAACGTGCTTCTGTGTTCGGTTTCAGTGGTGCGGCGGGTGTGTCAGAGGCATCGTCCAATCAGCAGTGGTGAATGTTTAAACTCCGCCTTATTACATGATTCATTAATCATCATTCAGGTCCATTTGAATCAGACCACTGACTCAGGTCTTCACCTTTATTTCTCCGAAGTAAAAAACCCCAGAGAGACTCGTGAATTTCTGTGTTAAGTGTCTGTTGGAGAGCAGAGTGCATGAAATTAAAGTAACTGGACGTGCGCTCGCCCGCCATGTTTCTGAGGAAACATTACTGCTTCAGTTTGGATAATTGGTTTGAGTCCCCCGATAAAGACGGGAGGTGCAGCCTCGGCCATCCTCCGGTCAGACTGTATGAGGCTCCCGACCAAATAAGGGAATATGAATGAATACGCAGATTCAACACATTCTTTATTCAGTGACACAGAGGCAGCAGCACCGGTCACCTTCAAAACTATAAACTCGCTTGTAACCCACGTTCACTGTGACGTCACCTGCTCAGAGTTTCAGTGTCCCCTGATGCTGTTTGATACAATCCCGTAACCTCTTTGTCACTGAGGTGCAATGAATCAATGGGATATGTTGGGACGGGGAGGACGGAGTCTTTGTTTTTTGGAGGACATATGACTCATGAGACGCTGCCCTCCTCTGACCGCGACTCGAACGCCAGTCTGTGAGCTGAGCATTGTGGGGAAATGCAAAAATATAAAGAATGGTATTTTAAGCTCTGAGGGAATATTTGATGAAGACGAGGGGGGATTATATCCAGAGCGCTAAACCACCTGTCACCTTCAGCTGATGGTGTGGGAGGAGACACGAGGGAAGGGAGGATGAAGGAGAGAAGTGGAGAGAAGCCATAAAACCTGTCAAACATAGACGTTGAGTCATGTCCTCACCCTCCATCAGCCTGTCTCTGACCTTCCTCTTCTTCTTTCACCTCTTCTCTCCTCCGTCCCTCCGCTGACTCTTTTCTTCCTCCCCACCCTCTGTCACTTCATCTCTCACCTCTTCGGCTGCGTCCTCACCCGTTTTGTCGTTTGTCTCTTTGCTGCATCTTTGTGTGAACCCCTCTCTCCTCTGGTCTCATCCCTGGTTCTCTCTCCTCCCTCTCCGGCTTGTAATTAATCCCCTCTTCTGCCTATGTCTGTCTCCAGAGGGATTTGAGAGGAATCCTTTAATTACCTCCTGCTTCTTAAAAACCACACAGACTTTTACTCCTGACAATGACCTGACCTGAGATGACCTCAGGCGACAGTTTGACTTTTCTTGTGGACGCATGAAGTTTAAAGTTTCACAGGGTGTGAAAGATTTACATCATAAAAAAGCTTTAAAAAGTGCTTGGACCATATTCATCGATCAGAAGCACATGATGATCCTGACGCTTTATCAAAATGAATTCATCTCTCCCTCAGATGGAGCACATAAATATGATGAGTAAATATTCACCCCCCCCCAGGTGCATGCTGGGTAGTGGAGGGGCTGAAGCAACACTGACGCAGCAGCGGGGGGGAAGGAACTGATGAAACATTCTCTGCTTGAATGTTATCTGAGAGGACTGTTCACTGTCATCTCACATTTCGTCCTCAGACATTTAAAATTCAACACTTGACTTATTTTTGTTGTTATTCTCTGGAAAAAGCAAAAAAAAAAAAATAAAACTGGCAGAAGACTTTCCTGAGGGATTAATAAAGTCTCTGCTGCTCTGACGCAGGACGTCTCTGAGGACGTTGGTTTGACAGTAACTGGTTTCCGGCTCCTTCTGCCGCCAACGCACTTCATCTCACGAGTGTGGATGTGGTTCAGCAGCTCCAGGTGCTGCAAGAGCCGAGACATGTCTGGGGATCTGTCCTGGAAATGATCGGGATACGTTGTATAGTGGTGTCAAGCGGCGGTTTTGCACGTGCCCAGGGGCCACAGTGTGTGCTGAGGGACCTGAGGGGACACGCTTACGGTGGGGACTCCCTGAGGAACCTGTTGGCCTTGAAACATCTCATCCTCACCCAGATCCCTGAGGTTTGGAAGCGTCCGTCAAGAGGTTCCACGAGGAATTATTTTGAGTGTTTGAACATACGCAAGCTGTAAAGCAACGTAAGATCTGAGGTGTGAGTGAGGTGAAGAAAGGTTTCACACATGAGAGACAGACTGTTCACAAAGTTTTTATGCATCATCTTTAGAGAGTGAAAAACCACCCACCACCGGATTCATTTCTGCAGACATTAATCTGTTTCTTCACACGTTTAATTGCAGCTGCTGAACATATGTCACATTCTCAGATTCCGATTTGAAAACACTGTGGCAGGAACTGGTCCATACTCAGAAAAGAGACGCGACTGTCACCACCAAACATCGAAACAGACTCTACTGTGGTTCACAGGTCACAGGTCGGCTGGGAGGAGCTGATGGTCGTCACGTCACTGCTGCACACCTTAAAAACACAAACACTACGTCTGGAAGTTTCTACTTCAAGATTTCACAGCTGCAACAAACACAAACGCACGCACGCACACACACACACACACACACACACACACACAATGATAATTTGCTTCTCGTCTTCTCACGTCTTTCAGCTTCTGTTCAGACGGTAAATAACTTTTTCCTGCTTCCTCCTCATTTCACAGACACAAACCCTGAGCTGTGCTCTCTGTCATGAGGTGGACCACAAGGCTCTGAAGAACTAGGAAGTTTTGTGAAGTATTCTGAAATACCGGTAAGTATTTTGGACGCAGCTTCACTCATCCTCCAGCCTCCAGCACGTTTTAAAAATGATGTTTAAACATCTACTAACCGACCCTCAGTTACAACACGATGAAAAGTGACTCTAACAACAAGCACATTTGCACGTGAATCCTCGTTTCCTACAAACTTGCATCACATCAGGAACAAAGATCAACAGGTACAAATATTCACAAAATACAAATATAAATCAACTTCCGTCAACATTTCATCTGCTGTCACGCAACGTTTGAGTTTCCATCCGAAAACCCAGCAGCAGCAGCAGGAGCCTTTTCTCTGGTTCCTCCTTATCCGACAGAGCGGCAGGAAATCCAGTCTCATCCAGTCTCATCCACCAGAAGGTTTGACAGGAGGATCTGAGGTCACTGGATGAAATGACGTGAACTTTATTCTACCTGTTTTTTAGTTTCTATGAAAAGTATCTTTTTTTTTTAAAATCATTTGCATCGACTGTTCTTCTTCTTCTTCGTCCTTTCATGTTCCGACTGGAAGATATTGATCAATTCCATCTCGTTACAAAATGGAGGGGAACTTTCCAAGACTAATGTGATTTTCTGGCAGAAGCTTTGAAACCACCGAGACCAAAACCCAACACTTCAGGGCTTTAATACATGAAAAAATCTCTGACGACTTTATTTTGGGGTGGATGGTTATCAGAAGGTTTTTGTGGTGTAATATAGAAACCTGATCCAGACTCTGATAATGAGGATCAGAATGTCTCAGGCTGATGAAGCTCTGGATGATAATTCCAGTTTTCTGAAGACTTCAGTGTTTCTAAGACGCGGAGGCACTTTGTCCTTAAAACCTTTGAGTCTTTGCTTGGATGAAGAAGTGACCACAGAGGTCAAAGTTCTGATCCGTGATGGACTGAGGCAGAATCTAGCTGTCACACGCAGCTTTCATCCCCGTCTCTGTGGCTTTTGTCCGACCTAGACGACAGCATTTCCTGCTCGGGTAAAGAGAAGTTCCTGACTTCACCACTAGAGAGCGCAGCTCCGTTCCGTAACTTTGTGATGTCGCCCAAAGGCAGATGGGTGGAGCTGAACGCCAGTGGCGGGATGGTGTTGACCAGTATGAGCTGCAGAGGTTTTTTTGGCTGCTGGTACTGGCAGCGAACGTAGCGCAGGAAAGCTGCACGATAAGTCTTGTTGAACAGCGTGTAGACCAGCGGGTTGACGGCGGAGGACAAGTATCCGACCCAGACGAAGATGTTCAGCAGACCTCCCATGAGCCCTGCGTCACACACCGCCGGGTCGCACACAACCACCAGCACATTGGTGATGAAGAATGGACACCACATGACCACGAAGAGGAAAAACACCACCCCCAAGACCTTGGACGCCTTCTGCTCATTGCTGATGGACTGCATGGTGCGGCGTCCGAACAGCGAGCCCGAGACGCTCCCACGGTCGCCTGCCGGGCCGCTGCCGCCGCTCCCCCGGCTGCCGGCCTCGCGACTCAGCGAGCGCCTGATAAGCTTTTCAGAAGACAGCGAGGTCTGTGGTAAAAAGCTCAGGGTGAACGTCGTGCTCCATTTGGGCCTCGGCACCAGCTGGTCCAGACAGAGGGTGGCTTCGTTCTGCAGGGCGTTGATGGTCAGAAAGTAGGTGACGACCATGATGGTGAGGGGCACAAAAAACGCCACGAAGGAGCCGACCAGCACAAAGTTGTTATCTGTCAGCAGGCAGCTGCCATCTTTAAACACCTTGGAGTGGTCTCTGAGTCCCAGCACCGGAATTGGCATGGAGATCCCTGCAGAGAGGAAGGACAGCATGAGTGAGTGTGTGTGTGTGTGTGTGTGGCAGCTTGTTGAGGGAAAACTTTGTATTATATTGACAGGACAGTTGAGAAGTAGCTGAAGAGCCAGAACCATCAGAACCAAACTATGAGGTTAGTAATAACATCCTTAAAACTGATACATGTCAGAGTTTCCATCCTGTTTCCTCCTCCTCTGAATCCTAAATTGTCTGGAAAGATATTTACTCATACAGATACACAGAATACATCCATTACCTTTAAATATACTAAGTTCGATCCAACCAGTGTCAGTAAACTCCCAAAATGTCAAGGTGTTGCTTTAAATAACCAATGAAGGAGAAAAGCTCCCGTCAGCGCCCCCTCACTGTGACTGACAGGGATGACACGTCTGCTCATCATCCTCCAGCAGAAATGACTCACAGCGAACGTGTGCGTGGGTTTAAGGTTCTATAAAAGATTCCAAACTGCTCTTCGCTTTGTATACAGCTGATCTCAGGTGACACTGTTCACACCAGTGATTCACACACACTATCACACAGAACCCAGTTTTTAGGTCGACTTCCTCCTCGTCCTGGGGAGACCTCGTTGCTCCAGATACATGAATAAGAGACATCAGAGAAGATGAAAGGGGAAGAGGAGGAGAGACAGAGACTGAGATGAAGGAGACTCTGGATTGGAGGGAAACGCTGAAGCCTGGAAACGGATCAGAACTCGTTTCAGACAATCTGCTCTGACAACTGTGAACAAACCAGAGAAGACTCTGGTGCAGCCGCCGCTGTGAGGTGTGAAGGTGGAGAACACAAAGAGACCAAGGACGTGAGAAAGAGGAGGTTCTGGTGTCGAGCACAGAGGGAGTGTCGACACAGTTATCTGATTTTAGAAACACCACAGACAGAAGACTAAAAACAGCTAATCCCCCATGAAGCCACGTGTAATTTCACTGGATTCAAATTTAATTTGGATCAAATCACATGAACATTAATATCAGCAGCATAAATATGTTTTAATCAAGATTGATAAATGATTCTCTGAGAAATAACTCGTCCTAAATCCTGTATCCGCCCCCTAATCGGAGCTCTTCCTGGAGCCATGTTGGGTCTTCAACCATCTCAGAAGTCCACAGTAAGAATAAAAGAATGTCGTGTGCCCCCCATGTATCTATGCGTTACTCCAGATGTTGCCTCCTATTGGATCAGAGTGTGACCACGACTCAGCGCAGGAACATTAACAGCTTGACTTAACGCCACCATGTTCCCACGGTTCCCTGCCGCCGCCGACAATGTGCAGAAACCAAATAATACAACACTCGGCCCAATAACTAAGCACTACGATAATCTCGCTGCACTCGTGGGCGGTGCAGCGTAGCGTGGTAATGAGGCGTGTTTGGCCTGCTGTGACTTTGCCTGAGGGCGGGATCTGCTGCCCGCCACGCTGACATCACATTATTCAACTCACCCTCCTGTCGACTTAGTGGAGCTTCAGCTCGGTTGCATCACGGCAGAGATTTTTTTTAAAGGTTCAGCCTCCAGTCATTTGCTTGAACATGTTAAAAAGTGTGACGCTGAGAATCTGAGTGGGTGAGTGGAACCGAAAAGAGGAAAAATGTGTGTGTGCAATACGTTCATGTTTCCGTGGGTGTTCTCCGGTTTCCTCCCACAGAGCAAACACTGGTGACTGTAGGGGATTAAACCAAAGATTACCCCCACGCACCCCCGCCCCTAATGAGAGTGAGTGCTGCTAGTTCATGATACAAACTTAATCACAGGATTAAGGAAAAAAAATTGACATCAAATGTCGTCAGAAAAACCAGGAGACCATTAAAACATCCATAAACATTCTACCATCCTCTGCAGATAGGATCCAGAATCAACAGTTCTACTGAACAGAGGGAGTATACCCACAACCCAACGCTGACCAATCAGCTTCGTGAAGCTAATGCTAACTGCTTATATAGAACACGTATCCTCCTGCCCAGTGTTTGAATCTGACAGCTACACCTCCGCTCCTTCGTTCATTCACTCTTTCTGTTTGAATAGAGGGGATGAATGATGCGTCACCTGGTTGCCATGGTGATGTCGGCATTATGTTGTTTGAGAGGATGACAGCGTGACGAGCACCTGAGGGTCGGATTGTTGAGCAGGACATTCATTTCTGCTCCAGATGTTTTGTTTAAGGACGTCTGTGACTTCTGCATCGTTGGTGGATGACGGACTGCAGTGAGTCATCAATGAGGCCAGATGTCTCATCACTCATTAAAAACTACGCACATCTGTATTTGACTAATAGATCCTGTGTCTCACTTGATGTGGCAGCTCGGGCCTGAAGGTCGGAGAAGAAAACAGAACATTGGTGCTTGTTGTTTTAGAATCGTCATCAGTGAGTCTCAGCTCATCTGGCTTCAGATATGAGACGACAACATCAAGTCCTCTTCATTATTGTCACATCTTCTTCCATTTCTCCTCAGACGGCAGCGTCCTGTTGCTTCCTGTCTGTTCTCTCTGAGACCTCGCGTCTCTGAATGTTTTCATATCCGAACATTGCCTAAAGTAGATTTGACATCTCTCTCCTGCCTGAGTCTTCTCTTATCTTCCAAAATCACAATAACTACGTTACATCTGGTGAAATGAAACTTCGCTGCAACGTCTCGTCATCCATTCATCCGATAGGATCTCAGCGCCGGGCGAGCTGCCACCTGAGTCAGCTCCTCCTGCATTTCTCATCGTAATTAGCTTAGTGCGAAAGCATGACGGCTAATAACGAGGAAAACAAAGTAATTAGGACAGGAAAGAGGAAATTCTAGGTTGAATTATTCATCTTTTGCTCAGAGGGGAGCAGACGCTTTGGCTTTGCAGATTTTGAACCATCATCAGCTGAAACGGAAACTCACAAATTTAATGCTGCTCTTTGTTGTTGAGTGTGAATAACGGCCGAGCGAGGCTAATTTGGTCGGAGCACGCCGTCGCCCTCCTCCTCCATCCTCACATTTCCTGCTCATCGAGGTCCATTGACCTGAGCCGCTAGAAACCAGCCAGGCCGGCAGCAGCCAATTATCAGGGGCTGATTGTTCCCTTGTCTCCATAAAAATGACCTGGAGTCATAAATGTCACTTGTGCCTTGGGGGGAAATAACATCTCGTCAAGATACAACTTCTCGAGTTTCCCTCAGAGTTTTGTGCGTTTATCTGCAGTTAAAAAGTTCGGTTATGAATTTATTTGAATGACTCTGAATGACAGGTGATGGTGAGAATTAGACGCACGTAACAAACACCAAATGCGTTTAATTTGTGTGGTGTGGTTTCAGGGTTTAAACTGCAGACTGTAAAAAAAAGATGGACGACATCAAATCGTCCTTATCGACCCCTGGTAGCTGGTTGCAGCATAGGCCATAAACCCCACCTCCTCCATGTAAATAAAACAGATGATCTGATCAACATGGAACACAGACACACATGTCCTCACCGGCTGAGATGGTCCACACTGCCATGATCTTGACTCGGGCCTTGTTGTGGGAGTTGAAGCGGCTGTGGTGGATCGGGTTGCGTATGGCGATGTACCGATCCAGAGAGATGGCGCACAGGTGCATGATGGACGCTGTGGAGAACAGGACGTCCAGGTAGATCCAGATGGGACAAAGGTCAGAGGGGAGGGGCCAGCCGTAATCTAGATGGAAAAAGGAAGACATGAGAAATAAAAGTTGTTTCATACAGTAAGGCCTTCTATACAGTCACTAATAATGGCCTGTATGTAAAGTCACTGAAGGTGTGAGTCACAGGATGAGATGACTCATACGCAGAGAACATATGTCCACATCACTACAGGTGCTGCACTCGAGAACCCTGTCCACACACACTCAGGCTATCATGGTCTTCCTGGAGACGCCTCTAAATATAGCCGAGTGAAATGAGTCCTGAAACGACCAAATCCTTGATGTGAACCAAGGTTTTTATATCGAGCATGTGGAGGTGACGTTCTCAAATGATGCGGTGCACGAGCATTTAAGAGCCGCAGAAAAAAGAACAGATGAAACCGGAGGAGGAAGAATAGATTCAGAGTTTCTCTCTCCACAGGTTCACAGCGGGAGAGAAACACACATCATGGATGAAAGGTTACCTTCATCGAGAGGGTTCTTCCTCTGTGACCAGAACACGTCACACTCCATCTCAGGCTAAATTCACTCTGACAACAGATCTATTACACTAATTAGCCACACTGGCACAGCTGAAAACACAGGTCATGTTGTTTTCATGGACGGAGTGATGATGGACTGTCACTGACAATCAGCGTCCCCAAGTTTTCTACCTGAAACTGGAGCAGTCACTTTTTATGGTTGTGTGGGCGGGGCCTGGCTGTGCATTGGGTTCAAAAGGTTTCCCAGATTCTGGACCAATGACGACCCTTCAAATGATGGAGGGACAGTTGACACTCTGACTTCTCTCTGAGCACGATGCTGCATTCACTGACTTCAGGGAGAAAACCCCTGAATAATTGTCTTGGTGGGAGATTTTCGGTGGCTGAGGCGTCGTTCTCTCCCAGGGTGCACCTCCGAGCGTTGCCAGAAATAGACGAGGAGTTGAGGGATTAGAGGGCGACTGTCACAGACGTCTAAATCCCCGCCCCCCGCCCTCTGTCTTTGTCTCCCCTCGACAGGTGAGCGACCACATGATCCAGGCTTTTCTATTATTTGGGAGAAGATGACTCATCCGTGTCGTTCGATGTCGCCATGGTCACTGCCAAACTCTCAACTATCGCCTCCTCCTCCTTCTCCTCCTCCTCCTCCTGCTTCCCTCTGTTATTCTGCTTGCTTTTCATCTCTCTCTCTCTGTCTGGCTTCGTTTCTTTCACCTCCTTTTCCCCCTGAGTCTCTTTTAGCTCCTCTTCCTCACTCCGACTCGGTCAGCTCAGGCACTGCTCACAAACAACCTCTTCCTCTTCTTTTTCTTTTCTCCTCTTCCCCCGTCTCTGGAGTTGCCTTTGGAAAATGTTTTTTCTTTGTTTCACCAAGTTTAGATTTTAGTCTTCACCTCCATTGTTAGATCAAATCAAGTTTTATTTGAGAAACACGAAGGGAAACGTTTAAATGATTCATCACAAATTCATAGATTGAAGTTAAAAGTCAAAGGTGAAGAAGCTAAGAAATTCTACGTATTGTAACTTGAAGTAAACGTCATGGATGTCTCTGAGTTTAAACGTTAAATGTTTGGAATAATTAAAAAAGACAAGTCAACACGGTTTAGATAAATATATAGGTTGAGTTGAGTAGCTGACAACACATAATCTGGAGTTTGCGTCTCAGCTTCACTTTAAGAGTGTTTCCACTGTGATGGACCAGCTCAGGTTTAGTGTTCGGCTGCTCTGCCACAGGTTTGAAACCTCTGTTCAGTTTTCCTGTGGCTCCGTCTGAAGAGCTCCAGCAGTGACGTCCTCCTCCTCACTGAGAGAGCTGGTCACTTCAGGTGTCTCATTATTAACATTCTTTCCCACGCACGCAGAAGAAGCAGAAAACAAACACCCAGCCTCTTTCACCTCGCTGCCGGCTGTCGTCTCTTGCGTCGTGGTTCCGTCAGCTCGCTCCTATCACAGAGTTTCTGTTCCCTCAGCAGAGTCCGACCTCAGCGGGCTGTGACCGCGACGCCTCAGGACCTGAACCCAATTAGAGCAAGCCAGCGCTGCAATTAATTAATTGAGTTATTTATGAAGCTGTGGATCTCAGGAGAGGAATATTATATATTAATATATTCTGGAAAATATTGAAAATACTCTCCAGCCACGTGTGGTTCCTGAGGCAGTGTTGACAAAAATGGCAGCCAAACCTTGATGAAACGGCCTCCTCCATGTTAGTAGATTAACATTTAAAAATGAACGCACAAATGGGTGAAGGTTTAAAAAGATGCCAAAACATCTGGATTCTCCTCTTCTTCGACCTGAGATATTTGTGTTCTTCCTGAGCACCACGTCCACTCGCTCCCTGGGAAGGTTCCAGATTCAGACTCACTGTGAATCTTAAGTGCAGTTGAAGGACAAAGCGGTGAAGCTGGAGACCCTGAGAGGAAACAGGAAGGTTGTCTTTTTTATCATTGTGTAACTGGAGGTGAACGGTGGGTCAGGCTCCACCCATGCAGGCGACCTTAAAGAAAGTTAAATCTGTGTGAATGTTCACAACAACATAGGCTGACGCTGGGTCACCTGAGCTGCGTGCAGCGACAAAAACAAAGATGAGGAACGAAGGTACATTTGGCTCCTGGCTAACGAGAACAGTGTGTGTGAAACAGCTGCAGGTGAACAGCTGTGCACTGGAAACTGCTCTCATGCATTTTTAAATCTTGGTTACGCAACAAAACAAAGACAAATCAGCTGAACTCAGAGTTTCTACTAGTTGAACTGTTTGTGGGAACAAACCCCCCGAGGACAGACGATGTTCCTGAACTCAACAGGGAGCAGGGAGGAGACGTCATGTGATCATATCAATTCCAATCATCATCATGGAAACACAAACAATCCACAACTGAGCTGATTTTCTAAAATGTGAAGAACATGTTAAATATCGCAGCAGTTCATCGACAGCAGGGAGTTCCAGTTTCTGTGTCTGATGAAATTCAAATCCAGACGATTCTTAAATAAACATTTGACTAACGTTCAGAGGAAATGGATCTAATGAAATGCTGAAATACAATATGAGGTGGAAGATGACATTAAAGTTTAATTTGGAAGCTAAAGATACCACCAAAATAAACTGCCCTCTTACTGTGACTAAAGGTTTATTTCTGTGGTTTGAACATTGTTGAATAACGGACCAGTCAATAAATTCCGAGAAACAGGTGCGATTGTTGTCAGGCATTGTATCTTTAAGTTGTCTGGATGAGCGGCTGGTTGGATCGCCACGGTTCCCAGCTGCTGACGCAGCGGCTCGCCCTTAATCGCTGGCGCTTCTTTTGCAGAAGAAGGAGGACACTCCGCTGCAGATATGTTTTCTAATTGTTCCCTCCCACAGCGCCGCAGCGCCCAGCGGAGCCCAGAGACGCTCTCAGCTGGGTGAGAAGTGACAGTAATTGCTGCCTCGGTTCCATCCAGAGTGTGTCTGTGGTGATAAAACCGATTGTCGATTGTGCTATTTCTCTGGAGCTCTCGGCCTCTTGAGGCATCGGTATGACAGCGCTAGAGCAGCCGTGGGTGATATCTTCACTGAGAGAGTCTAAACAACAGGCTGGCAGAGGATTAAAATGAAGCATGAGGGCTGGGAGGAGGCTGAGAAGACACAAAGAAAGTTGAGGATCTTGGTCTAGAGACTGTGTTGATGCAAACAAATCCTCCTCCTGCATCTGTGGCTCCCAGCGCTCAGCTCCTCCTGGAGACTGGAGTCAACAGTTAGGATCCGACTCTCTCTCAAGTCGTGACTGGAGCGCCTCTATTAAGATGTATCTGTATGTTTCGTCACTCCTCATCTGGATGACTCCTCCTCCTCCTCCTCCTCCTGTGTCCAGGACCATGGAGCTTGGCGGTAGAAGGTCGGCTGCCACAGGATACTTTGTCAAGTGTTTGGAGGCCTGGTTTCCCCTCATCGCTCCTCGATGCTTCATTTTGGTCAGTAAGGACTGAACTGTGCTTTTCATAGTGCATCATGAGAAACAGTAAAAGCTGCTGATTAAAATCCAACAGATGCATTTTGATGATTTACGCACGAGCAGAAATTATTGGTTTTCAACCAAAGCCAAAGAGGGAGGAGGAGTTCTGGGTCTGGATTGAACTGAACCATGGTTCTGTGGAGTACTGTGGTACAGTCTGAGGCTCTGAACAGGAGGAGACCTGTCAACTGTAATATGAAACTGATTTTCTTCCTCTCTTCTCTCTGACTCAGAGCGAGGTCTCGCTCTGCTCCTGAGGCCTGATGGGATGTCGGGTGTGATCCCACTTGTGTGTTCAGGGCCTATTCTGGGGTCCGAGTCCAAAGGGTGAAAATAATGGATTTTTATGGTTTTAATCTCAGACTGATTGTGTTTATCTCCTGGTGATCTGTATTCAGTTTGCTTAGAGAATCTTAACAATCTAATTTAGAGGATCATGAAAAACAGCAAGCTGTTGTCATAGAAAATGATGCAGCGTGGGGGTTCGAACATAAAGATAAACATGTGTCTCACGTCTGACTGAAGTTGATGCCGTTTTGTTTTTTTCTGCCGTGAGCCCGATGAGCTGGATCCAAATTACAGGCTGTCGGAGCAGAGTGTCATTAAAAGCCCTAATTATTCCACATTAATTAGAAACTCAGGACCGAGAGGAAACGTTTCAAGAGTCCACAGCAGATTTCCCTCTCATCAACCATCAATATGATTTTATGACCCTTGTCCGTTATCATTTGTTCATCGTCTATAATTCAGATAAAAAAGAGACGATATAAAGCCAATGATGGACACACCTCTTCTCTCCCTCTTTTATTCATTTGCCCCCTTGTTCGTCATTTTGCCATTTTCCCTCCTCACGTTGACCTTTGGCTCAGTGGTTTCACATCTGTCCAGCAGCGCCTGATAATGGCTCTGCCCTTTTGTTTGCATCTGTTTCATTTTGTTCCGTCTCTTCATGCGAGAGAGGAGGAGGAGGAGGAGGAGGCCTGATGAGCTGAGCGCCTGCTGCTGCTTTTTTGTTTCGGCTGCTTTGTGCAGCGCTCTGCAGCTCAGCGATGAACAAAAAGGAAATAAAAGCAAACCTGTGCTCATGCATCCAAGCACTAATGGACAGAAACAACCCTGGACTCCTCCCACTTTGAAGAAACTCCCATCCCGTCCTCATCACCCCTGAGAGATGAGATGTAGGATATTTTTTCTTGGGCCAAACACTGGCCTGATTTAAAACACCAATGACCAAAAACTAAAACTCACATGTGAATATTCACGCTCCGTGTCCTCAGATGTTAGATGAGCTCAGGGATTCCCCACTCACACACCTGCCAGACACATTTGTCGTTCAGGTCCCAGCTGCTGGATTTTTTTCTGTATTTCAGGAGGTGAGAGTCAAAACAGCTCTGTCTTCATTCGTCCCACCAAATTCCATATTCAGTCTCTGAAGGGATCCACTGAGAGACCCACTGTCCAATCAGCAAATCAATATATTGATCAAAATCAGTCTAATGTCATTGCAGGTGCAGTAATGTGCATGTGGCTGAAAGCAGAAAGGAGCCCATCAATAGAGAGTACAAAGAACGAGAATGTGAATAAACAACTGAAGAAGCCGAGGATTCAGTCTGAGGTTGAATCACTGAGGAAATCTCATTAGAAACAAATGTTTAAGTTGACCTCAGAAAGATGACAGAACCTGACGGCTTTGAAACACAAGTGTTTGTTTGAAAACCCTCCGGGAGGAAATGGATGGCAGGAGAGACAGCGAGAGAGTGGAGGGGTGGTGGGATGAAAGTCTTCAGAGTAACACAGGAGAGAGAGAAAGAAAGGAGAAAGCATCTGAGCCCAAAAAACATCAATATGATGGAACGTTTTATCTGAATGGGGGAAAAGAGCCAAGGCGTTCCCACAGGTCCTTGATGACCAGCGTCTGAGCGGCTTTGATCACCAAGCAACAGAAACACAGACGCTTCAGTCTGAGAGTGAAGAGATTTGTCAGAGCGTAGACATCGGCCATCAACACAATTCTTTCACCGGGAGGACGTTCACCGCAATGAACACACAGTGAAAACGTTATGCACCTAGTCTACTCTGCCAGCCTGCTGAGGAGGGTTAAATCCTTATGGATGTTTTAATTCAGTGCGAGGATGATGCAGGACATGACAGAGAAGCACGATAAAATAAAAGTGTGATTCTAACTCAGGTGTGGATTTAAATGATTTAAGTTTTATCTGCTGATCTTTCCGATAAAGAACAGAGTTTCAGAATCAGTGTTTAAATCTGAAAGTGCTGACCCGTGTCACAGTCTAACAAAGTGGAAAATACATCTGCTCACTTTCCCTGCAACTTGCCGCCAATCTCTTCAGGGGAAACTTAACACAGACTCTGAATTTCATCAGCGTAAATTCTCCCAAAGAAGCAGGAACCATCTGTGACAATCGTGTTCGAACACAAACCCCCAACTGCTCACAGTCAACTGTCATGGGTGCAAACTCTACTCAAGTGAAACTCTAAAGTTAGTCAAGCTCTTTAAAGCAAGGAGGGCGGCGTCAGGAGGATTGTGGGAGGTGAGGCGGCGCATCACTCCATCAAGTTTGTTCTGACAGCTCGTCTCATGGGGGGAAAGAGGAGGGAGACACCATCCAAAACCAGCAGGAACAATATTTACCTTCTGTGTTCTACTGTGGGACTCACTCAGCGTCCACCCAGCACAGTTAATCCCTAATTTCCCAAGACACCTGACATGCTGGTTTGAGCCAAACAGATTAGTGCAGTAGAGACGGTTCTGTTCATCAGTCACATGATTCGTCAGCTGATGCTGCTCACCCTGTAATCATGATTTCCCTGATAAGACGTTCAGGTACAAGAAAGGTTTATAATCTTCACTGCAACCAGCCACCAGGGGGCAATTGAGATGCTTTTGCATCCATTTCCAGATCAATCGTTTCCTGCTTCTATTTTTCCCCGGAACATCTGCCTATTGTCTACAGAGAGGCCTTGGCTACCGCCGCTCTGGAGAAACGAACAACGTGGTGGATGTCTAAACTTGATGCATTAAAATCCTATTCTTCATCCTCTCTCCTCTCCCCTAATCTTCATATTCATCACCACCCTCATCATCCTCTCGCCCTCTCACCCTGACACGCACTGTGTTTGCTGCCAGTCTGTAATTGAATCTTAATCTTCACGGCGGTGTAACAACATGAGAAAATAATTACCGTGTGTGTGGTCGCAGCTAATGAGTCTTTTTGTCTTGTCATTAAAGACGAGGAAGGTGAATAAATAAACTCTGGAGGTTTCTCACTTGCTCTGAAGCAAATGAATTTTCTTCTTGGGTTTTAAATCTTGTGAGAGCAGCGACTGTGACATTTACAGGGACAAAGAGGGAAACTCCGATCAGTGAAGGACGCCGAGTGTGTGTGTGTCCAACAAATAAAATGAGGACACATGCAGCATCAATCAGATGCCACCCGATCCTCGGATCCAGGGATTTTCCCCTGACTGTGTTCACACTTCAAAGATTTATTACCACACTTGTCTCCAGGGATTTGAACGTCAGCTGGTCACTCCAGAAATATCTCAACCACCATTTGATGGATCACCATGAAATCAGAGCCAGACATTCTTGCTCTCCTGAGGATGAACACCTGACTTTGTCTCAAGTGATCCCCTGGTTTGAGCCGAAGCTTCCAGTGGCTTCAGCACACCAACATCTAATAAAAAAACGCTGTGATGTCATCGTCAGGATTGGTGGGTGCTTCCTGTTTATTTAGCGTTCAGCTTCTTTTGAGTCTTGTGGATGAATCAATGAAAATCTTTAAAACCTCTGGCAGAATCTTCCTTTTTTGTAGGAATGCTTTAAAACACCTAGAAGCATCCCTACCCTTCCTGTCAAAGCCCCGCCCCCAAAACACCACAACAAGCAGTGGGTTTGAAATTTTCCATTTCACCGACTTCTATCGTCCTCATTCATCCATCTTGTTTTCTTGAGAATGAGCGGTCACATCAGACGCTGTGATTGTGCGATGTGATATTTATGATTGGGTATTTTTTCATGCAGCAGAACTGTCACTTCAGTCTAGAGGAGAGGAACTGATCCAGTCACATCCACAGCACATATCAGTGTCACTCAGTGCTTACCGTACAGAATGGTCACCATGGAAACCGGCATGACCAGGATGCCCAGGAGCATGTCCGCTACTGCCAGTGACATCAGGAAATAGTTGGTGGCGTTCTGCAGCTTCTTCTCCAGGGAGACGGCCAGGATCACCAGGATGTTGCCCATGACCGTGACGGCGATGACGACCAGAATCAGGAGCGCTGCCCAGTTCTTCTCCGCCACCATCGCTCCGGGCGAGCACTGAGACCCGTAAATCCTGTTGCCCTCCTCGTGGTCAGCCCCTCCAGGGTTGAGCACAGACCAGTTCCGCGGCTGTGAGTCTCTGCCGTTATAGACCGGCTCGTTTCCTCTACACCGCCAGTTTGTCACGTTATTGATTGACAGGGAGTTCTCCTGGATTCCACGAGGAGGCCAGGGCCGAGACTCAAACGTGCTGAAAGAGATCAACTCTGACACATTCCCCTCATGAAGGTTCATGGTGCCGAGCGTCAGAGACGAGGCACCTCAGGACCAGAATGAAGCAGGAAGGAGAAAAGTCTCATCATCGAATCCGTTTGCTTTTCCTCTCCGGGTGGATTTCAATAATCAAACACTGTTCGTCACGGGAGAGAGGAGGTGTAATTGAATATCATCACTTATTTACTCCAGTGTCTCAGAGGAAACTCTCCGTCTGTCAGAGGTCCGTCTTCCCAAGAGCAGAAATAGACCCTGGACTCAGCTGCTGCCTCTCACAGGACAATGAATGAACACTGTGTGTGTGTGTGTGTGTGTGTGTGTGTGTCGTCCAGACCAAACCAAACACTGGACTGACTTTGACTCACATGTCTTCAGTTGTATAGGAACAGAAAAACTCTCATCTTCTGATCATAGAATCCGTTTGAAGCCGGAGCGACGGTGGAGGTCATAATATAAACATGTAACAACCTCATCTCTGTCTGAAGCCTGGGACACGTGTGAACGTCCTCTCCTCACATTTCAACCTTTGATCTTCAATAAACATGTTTGTTCTTTTGCAAATGTTGACGCCAATTGTCCTCATCTTCAGTGAGCATCATGTGTGTAAAAATCCTGGGGAGTCCTGTATGTGTCAACTCTGCACCTGAGACACAGAGATAGTGTGTGTGTGTGTTAACTTTCCCATCTCTCTATTTCCCGAACACACACACACACACACACACACCACGATAACAAACTCTTTACAGATTTGTTCTTCTGTGTTTCCTCTCGTCTCCACAGATGGTTTCAGGTCAGTCGCTCTGCTGATCCTCCGTGAATCTGGGTTTTAAAAAGCTTCTTCTCTTCCTCTCGATGAACTCCCTCGTTTCTCTGTCTCTCTCTCTCTCTCTCTCCCTCTAACTTTCCTGAAGGTCAAGGAACCAAGAGGAGACGGACGTCAGCTCCTCAGATGGACGAGCTTCCATGTGGTTTCCAGAGTTGTTCAGTGCTCTGTGATGATGAGGAGCAAAATGATTCTGCCCCTTATGCAGCTCCTCTCCCTCCCTCCCTCTTTCCCTCTCTCTCTCGCTCTCTCCCTCTCTCTCTCTGATGCTCTCTCTCCTTCACACAGTAGATGTCTTTCCTCTTGTCCTTCTGTCTCTCTGGATTTTCTTCTCTCTCACTGACTCAGCTGTGATTTTTTTCCCTTTCCCCAATCTCTCTCTGTCTCTCTCTCCCTCTCTCTTTCTCCCTCTCTCTGTCTCTCTCTCTTTCTTCCGCTACACAAATTTTAACCGAATCCTCGACAGTGACATTTGATTTGTTTAATCTTTTATTCAGTGAATTTGAGATAAACTGTTGTTGGAGCTGAAAGTCTTCATGCCGAAGAGGAAGAGGAGAATGAAGATGAACATGAAGGAGTAGCAGATTGTCGTCCGTCTCACTCATGACAGGAACATTAAGATGGACATTAAGATTAGGGGCGGAGCCGGTTGGGCAGCAGGAGGCGGGACATGACGTGTTCTAATTCATATTAACGAGACACATTAGACCCAGCTTGGTTTGGTTGCCATGGTGATTGGGACATTAGGACGGTGACGTTTGGGACATTTGGTTTGAAACTTGTTTAACTGACTCATGATCCACCTCGAGGACCCTGAGCGTTTCTGTCTCATTTTCACTCGTCCTCTCTCTCTGTCAGTCTGAAGGGTAATTACTGTCTTGCTCGTCCACTCGCTGTGTCTCAGTGTCTCACTCAGGCTCATCTCTACTGTTTCCTGAGGAAACGTCATGACAGATCCTGTCCTCATGGACCAATCAGCTCAGGTCCTGACACAGTAACCCCGCCCCCCGGAGTGTGCGAGACCAAACAGGAAGTTGATTTATATTCAAGCCATCATCTAACGAGTTCATCAGATCCAGGTATTAAAGGTTTCATTAAAGATCTGGAGTGTGCCACAGAGGGGAGGAGCCCTGGAGAAGGAGGGCCCATACAAGGGGAGGAGCCATGTCATCACTGCTCCACCTTCACAAACAGCTGCATCAAACAGCATTACATAGACTTTACTGCCACCTACTGGCTGTTGTTTGAGCTGTGGTCGGTTTTCATGAAATATTTCTTTTTAGTTTATGAGACAAGTGTCAGATGCTATCGTTGAACAGAAGTATTATAGCTTGAGATGCTTTTATTCTGATGATTACATTGAACTTTACAGGAAGTCACATGAAAACTCTAGTCAGCTGTTGCTGGTGTTTACTGCCCTTTAATTAATTTAACACGTGTCCTCCTGCTGAAATTAGCCTGAGGTGGTTTGAGGAGCGAAGGCGCTTCTCGTCGAGTCATAAATGTTTTTCACCAAGGCAGAAAATAAGAAGCCGAGTGTTTCCCTGAGATCAGTGAACCACAGCTCCCAGCAGCAGGCATGCACTCACACGCACACACACACAGATTCAGAGATGATCGAATCGGCCTCGGTGATAAACACATTAAGATACTCACAGGGTTTATATTTTCTTCTTGTCACTCGTGTGCCACCTGTTTGATTCCCTAAGTCTGAGAAACAGTTGGAACATCAGCACTGACCCAAGTCTCAGCGTCTCGCTGCCATCTAGTGCTGAGCAGCTTCAGCTCAGAGAGGATTCAAAGAACCACAGAGCTCACCTGAGATAATGAGTGAGGACACGTCAGTGTTACTGAGGAAATCTCAGGATTAAAACACCTCATGCAACAGAAAGAATAAAACACGTCACCATGAAATATTGGACCCAGCTGAAATGTTCACCAATGTTTGACTTGTTTCCGATCACTTCATTTTAATTTGATGAAATCTAAATATTTGTGTGTTCAAACGAGCTGAAAGCCCTGCGCTCCCTGTGTCCCCATGGCTCCTGCGCTGAGGCGATGGCGTGTTGTGGGATTAACATAGTGGAACAGGCTCAGTCGAGCGCTCTCACACGAGCGTCGCTCCCTCTGATCTGATTTGTTCTGCATCCGAGGCTCACAACTCCATCAGCAGCCTCCAGATGAGAACGATGAGATTTGTTTTGAATGGTACAAAGTAAGTAGTAAATTTAAAACAGTAACTAGTAAAGTAAAAGTATTGACACATGGAAATATTAAAAACTCACATTTATCTTGTCTTAACGTGTAAAATGGACACGGGCCTGTTACTTGTGTGAGCTGCTGTGTTTTGATGAAAAAGATGAAAGACATTTCTGATATGTTTCTTATTTCTCTACAAGATGTGAGCCTGACACGAACCAGGCTCCAGGATCTGAAGACTCATGATGACTTTCACTGCTTTTCTGAACCAGGGGTAGAACAACGCGTAGATGACCGGGTTGAGACAGGAGTTAAAGTAGAAGAGGAATAAAACAAAGCTCCCAAAGGAGGAATTGAGCAGTTCGTCTCCTGTCAGAGAGACTCCGTAATATGGACAGAAACAAACAAGAAAGACAAGGACGAGGACACCAAGAGTTCTGGCCGCTTTCAGCTCCGACCTCCTGGTGTTTACGGTGACGGAGCGCTGCAGCGTGACGGCTGTGACGTGGCAGCGCATCGCACGAGCCTGAGACACTGCCGCCACGAACACCCTGGTGTACAGGACCACGATTACAGTGATGGGGACAAGAAAGGTCAGGACCAGGTCCACGGCTCCTGCAACGTAATTGATGATGACCAGACACTGTCCGTCGCAGGAGTTGAACCTGTCTGGACGTGTCAGGTCGTCCTTCAGGAAGAGGCTGCAGTAGAAAACAGAGCAGAGCCAACACACACACACACACACTTTGACTCTCCCCCTGGTGACTCTGCTCCTGTAACGCAAAGGCTCACAAATGGCCAGGTAGCGGTCAACAGAGATCAGCACCATGTCTCCGACCGAGGCCGAGGTGACAACAAAGCACACGTAATTATAGAGCGAACACATCAGATCACCGAAAAACCAGCAGGACGACTTCCTGAGGATCTCCCCCGGCATCAGCACGAGGCCCACCAGTAAATCTGAGACGGCCAGAGAGTGGAGGAGGATGTTGGTGGGAGTGTGGAGCTGCCTGAGGAGAGAGAGAGAGAGAGAGAGAGAGAGAGAAAGAGAGAGCAAAGCTGCAGCTGTAATGACATTGAAATGAAAAGACGGAGTGAATACAGAATGCAGCGTGAGCGGTGTCTCTGCCTGAAGTGGGAGATGGAGATGATGACAAGCAGGTTGAGGGCCACAGTGAGCAGGGACACTGAGTACGGCAGCACCTGCACCAGCACCACCTCGGGCCAGGCGGCGGTGGGCCTCCTGCAGGAGGAGTTGGTGCGGAGTGGAAAGCAGAGCTGCGCTCCGTCCTCCATCTTCGCTGCCTCACGTCTCTCACAGCCTCTCAGTTTATGTCCTCGCCCTCTCTCCACCAGACTTTGACGTCTCTCACCTCTGAGACCTCTGAGAGACGTCCTCCTTCTCTGACTCACAAACAGAAACCTTCCAGACCGATTCAAACCTGACCTTTGACCTTTGACCCTCAAACAAAACTAATATTCAAAACTAACTCACTAACTATATTATTATGATGAACCACTGTAACTTTTCACAGATGATGTCATGTTTAAATATATACATATATGTAGAAATATCTACATCTATAATCTCTCTCATCTTGACAAACATGACATCACCTGTACGTCCCAGAGGCTGAGCAGCTGTTGCATCAGCTCTTGTTATTGTTGCGTCGTGTGTTTGTGCTGAACTGTTTTCTTCACACCTCTGACTGAAGTGACACCAGCGTCCTGCCGCAGTCATTAGGAGACACTAATGGAGTGTGTGTGTGTGTGTGTGAGACACACTGATCCACAGAGAGCTGAGGTTCAGTTTAAAATTTGTTAACTTTATTCACTCTGCTTTATTTTTGAATCCAGCTTTTCTTCTTCTATGGTTGAATTTGTCTCTACTTCCTGTCATTGGTCCCAAAGTCGAGACCAAGCGTTCGGCTCCTTCAGCTCTCACACTTCATGGATCCGTCGAGCTGATTCCTCCTAGACTGGATCCGTGAACACTTTGGACATTTCTTCTCCACAAAACAGTGTTTGTGAAAACAGGTCCTGCAAACTGTGAGGAGACACTATTATTTCCTCCTGACTGAGGACCACAGGTTCCATGGAGGAATGATTATCACAGCAGCTTCTGACTCTAAAAACCTCCTTTTTGTTCGGCTGTGGCTAACCAACAAAGAAACACAGATGTGAATACTTGGCCTCTCTCATTAATCAGAATCCTCTGGTCTCTGTCTTCACCTGGACATTGGCTGCACGTGTCGCTCTGAAACGGAAAGATGACGTTTCCTTCTCGGCAGAATTCGCAGATGAACCCTCGGGCCAGACAAAGCTGCAGCAGAGAAACCACAACATCTCAAATACTGTTCTGATGTTTAGAGTAACATCACACAGCTAGCTGGTCAGCTTTGTCACAGGTGCACAATGCATCCTGGGAAATGTCCAGTTGGTTCCCTGTTAACAGTCACGTCTCTGTCTCCGGCCCCTGCACTGGGACGCACATGTTCACACTGGACCTGTTTGAGTTAAAAACTGACCTTGCACTCTTCCACGTGGCCGATGGCGGCGTGCACAACGGCTCTGACCTGTGCCACGAGCTGACCCTTCCTTAGCCTCAGGAGGTCGTCCATGGAGAGGAGGGCCGGCTGTTGGCGGACGAGGTGGGCGGGGAGCTGCTCGAACTCAGACATGACCCTGAGACACAAACAGAGCTGATCAAGTCCAGGTCGGTACCTGAGATCAGCAGGAGGTCGCCTCACTGCGTCTCATTAACTACACCGTTCCGAGTTCAAAGACACCGAGATGATCTGATCACTCGTGAAACAGCCTTTGATCTTGTCTTTGTAGAAATGTGTTCCGACCATCACACTGACTCGAGGTAAGCTAATTTCAGTCGTCAAGGTCTCACAGAGCTTTTATCTAAACCTTAAGATCCTCTGTCAGGAGGCTCCTCCCTGATCATGAGTCTGGAGACATCAGAGGACAGAGCTTTAGAAACAAGAGACTGAGGCTCCGGAACAAGCCGTCCTGACCCACAATTCACGATCCGGGTGTTGACTTCTTTCTACCTTTCAGACAACCGGCAGGTTCTCAGCAGCTTCCTGACACTAAACAGTTGGTCCAGCAGCTCCTGGAGGACAGAGGACGTGAGGGACGGAAGGTCAGGTCACAATTATCTTTAGATCCAAGTTTCAGGTTCTGGTCTTTTGGGTTAAACATGTTTAATGGCGTGCTTTGTCCTGAGCTCACCCTGAACCGCTGCAGCTCCCTCCTGCGGCTGCACAGCGTCTGACTGACGCAGCTCAGGTCAAACAGAGGCAGGAACCAAACGGAGTCCAGCAGCTGTTTGGAGAAATTACTCACAGGGAATCTGTCACGGAGGAGAAACGCCACTTCAGAGGTCGATCAAACTTCAGATGAAGGAGAACGTGTACTTATGTATATGTATGTGAGACCTGGTAAAGTCCCAGCAGGACAGAACTCGAGCAGGAATCACAGCCTCCGAGCCGCCGTGGCAACACTCACAGAAATACCTGCCAGATGATGACAAGAGACATTTGAATATTTGTACTGACTCAACATGAGGCTCGATGTCCAGAGGAGACAGAGGGACACGGACCTGCCCAGGTACTCACAGTACCTCAGTCTCTTCATGTATCCTGGGGACAGACACACTCATGATTCTCACTCACATGGAGGTACATGATCATGTGACATGTTCTGTGTCTTCATGCGTGAGCCTGTGTGGACGTTACTCACTGGGCTCCACCTCAGTCCCACATCCTGCACACAGGAAGTGTTGCGAGGCCACGACGTCACTGCGCCTGCGGGAGGAAACAGAGTTACAACGGCTTCCTTCTCTCTCGGCTCCGCCCTCGAGTCTGCACACGTGTGGAAACCTGAGCGTCGGCTGGACCGTGAAGATGAGCTGGAGACGGGGAGGAGCCCAGCTCAGGGAGCCTCTCATCCTTGCCCTCAGTCTGATCTCCTCTGTCAGGCTGCCGCTGCTTGCCGCCACCACGCTCCCCGTGCCCGGTAACTAGAGAGGGTTTGAGATTTAGAGAGTCACTGTGACCTGCTGATCCAGAGCTAACCATATTTGACACGCCCACCTAAGCCTGCCACCGGTCAGGCTACACGTTAGCCTCTGTGCGTGCTCAGTTTCTTAAAGGTCAGGGTGCATTGTGGGTATGTCCTCACTTCCTGAAGTGAGCTGCGGAGGCTTCTCTGTTCACGCCGAGGCTCATGGGAAGGAAGCCAGCTCCTCCTGAACTCCAGCACCAGCCGCTGGGCCAGGCCCTCCGCGCTGCATCATGGGACATCACAGGTCAGAGACATGTGGAGGCATTTTAAAGGTCGTCTGCCGGGTTTGTTCCTCTTACCTCGGGAGCATCGGCGACGTCGCGTCTATAAGTAAAACACACAAAATTAAAACTGTCCACGGACACATGTCAACAATATGTGCGTTTCTGCTGTTTGAGGGTTTTCAATCTCGTTTGTTATTTTATTTTTGTCCTTTTCTAAAAGAATAATTCTTCACGGTGAAAATACAAAAGTGTTTGTGTTTGTGTGTTGGTTCAGTGTTCCTGAGGATTCACCTTCAGATCCTTGGTCAGTGGACACCAGACTCTTTGGATGGTCGTTTGCGTGTGTGTGTCTGTGTGTGTGTCCCTGTCTCTGTCTGTTGTTGTACTGTGTGTGTCTGTTTGTCATGTCAGTGTGTTGCTCGTAGCTTAGCGTCCACTTCACAGCTTCCAGAGCCTCCAGCACCAGGTCCACCACCACGAAATGAGCGTTTTCCTGAAAAAAAAAACAAAAAAAAAAAAACAGAACTCTCTTTATTCTGGTCCCATCTGCCAACACGGAGGAGGAGCTCTACTGCTTGGCTTCAGTTTAGGGAGCCGTCACATCGTCCATCTTTATTTTTACAGGTGGATTTGCAACTTTTTAGTTAGAAAAGTTTGAACTCACTTTTTCTACATCACAGCTCATTTTCAAGATGTCTGCAGAGAGTTCTGGGAAACAGCTGTGTCTGTTGTGTTTGGTAGAAAGTCCTGACAACACACACACATTACTTTAGTTCTCCTGAAATATGTTTCTAGATTTACAGGGCGACAGTACCTGAAGTAGGAGGGCCTTTACAGCTGGCTGGGTGCTGCCCTCCGTGCTCCTCAGCCAATCCCTGCTGTCTACAGGAGGAGACATGGAAGAGCGAGGTCAGGAGATAGTTCAGATGAGATGAGAAGCGGTGATGCTTATTGTCCTGGAGTGAAGACGGCCGGGGACAGTCCGTCCTGAGTGTGGGACGTCCAGGCTGATCCAGGGACGGAGAACCCGGAGACGAGCTGTGAAACAATATTTAACATGTGTCAAAGTGAGGATCATCAACGTCCCATCAGTCAACATGGAGGAGCTTTGACTCACTAATGAAGCAGCTGTAGTTGCTGTTTAAGTGACTTTATTGACTTTGACGATGATGTTAAGTTATTGTGGGTTAGTTAGGTTAGTGTGTAGTTACCAGGATAAGGAGGCTCCTCCCCCATGCCAGGAGACGGGCCTGTGGCGTCTGGAGATGACAGGACTGCTCCTCGGGAGGAGGAAGCTCTGGACATCTGGATCCAGAGGGGACGAGTCATCCCAGATGCTCTGCGCTCTGCCTTCCACCTCCTCCTCCTCCTCCTCCTTCTCGCCACTGCTGTGTGAAGCAGAGCTGGAGTCGGGGGTGCAAGGGGTGGGGCAGGATTCCAGGTGTGGACGTTGATGGGGAGATGTGGCCGTTCCTCCTCCAGCAGATTCCGGTGGCGACAGACGAAGAAGTGGAATCAATCCTGAAGCAGCTGATTGACAAGGAAACGTTCAGAGAAACATTTGATTAAAGGAGACACAACATGTCTTTTCTGTCGTTTTTGTTCCATGTGAGAGCTTGTGCGTGTACCTGTGCCTGCAGCCTGCAGGAGGGACTGACCTGTGGCCGCAGGGACTGATGTTGTCCACTCTGTGAATGACTCTTCACACCAGCCCACAGATGTGGAGGTCATGTCCCTCACGTATGCAGAGGAGAAGATTCTCAACATGTAAACACAAACTTTTCAGTTGATGTTTTTTCCACATGAAGCAACTTGAACAAACCACAGCATCAAAGGAGTTCACAGCAACCCGAGGAGCAGCGGCTCTGACTGTGGAGAGAATCAAAGAACATGTTTTCTCACACGATAAAAATCATCTTTTATGTTTGCTGACATGAAAATAGATATTTAGATTTTACATTAAAAATAACTTCTGCGACAGCACGGACATAAAGCGACAACCTTTAATCACAATAATGTCTTCACTCTATTTGAAACTCTCCATTTTTATTCCAGTTTTTAATCTGCAGTTTTTTTTAATGGATCATTCATAGTCACATTTAGTGACATTTATATACGACATTTGTGAAACAAAACTCTTAGGAGTACAAAATCTTTTACTTTAATTTCTCAACAACATGAAACATGGTTTTAACTGCAGTTCAGTTTTCACTTCTAAAAATATCTTCATGTAAATTCTAAACAGGAAATGGCTTTTTACCAGATTGTGACATAAACTTTCAGAAAACTTGAAAAACAAAACATCACTGTTTTTTTACGAAACTTCCGTTGAGAAATTTTCTTCAGAACGCTCTGACAAGACAATAAATCAAAATAAATGCGAAAACTTACCGATTTATTTCCAACTGAAAGTAAGAAGAGACGAGGAAACCTGTGTTCACTGTTCACTGTTCATCCACACACACGCACGCACGCACAGAGGGGAAGGATCAAGACTTCCTGTATTTCTATCACTTCTCTATTGAGGGGCAGATGTTAATCACAGGAAGTTTAAATTGAGTTATTGAGCTTTTATTTTTCACATGACACTGTATAGAGATAAATACTATATACATGCAGTATATATATATATATATATATGTATATATATATAGAGAGAGAGAGAACAATTTTAACAACTTTAACAACAACAATACTAATAATGATGATGCTGATGACAAAATAAATAAAGACACGAGAATAACGATGATTAATGATAATGATTGAAAATTTATATCACCGTGTAGACGCTGCAGTGACCCATTCTGTCCAGCCGGTAACGCTGTGGTGCTTCCTGTGCTGCTGTCACACTAACACGCTTCTTCTGCGCAGCCGCAGTGAGGAGCTACGTCAAGGCGGAGGAAATACAGGAAAGGCCAGAAACACAGCTGGCCGTCTTCAACATAAAACCCGTAAAGTGGTGAAACGACAAACAGGACATCAACAAAATCAAAGGTAAATTTTTGTTTATTTTGAGGCTGTATTTTGTTATCTTTCGTAAAAAGAACCACGCTTCATTATTGAAGATTGAAACGAGTTTGATTGTATTTATATTTAACACCATCATCATCGCCAACTGTCGGTCTATCTCTTATTCTGAATGGCTCAGCCGGATGTGGTGCCGCTTGCCGCAGCGCACAGGCGGGGAGTGTGGCGGCAGACGGAGGAAGCAGCAGACCGCTCGGCTCGGCTCGACTCGGCTCGGCGTGAAGCTCAGCGCTGTGAACGTTAGCTCCGGCGCTCCCACGGAATTTACCCGCTCACGGATCCGGTGGAGAGGGGCGGCACCATGGCGACGTTAGGCCCGGACTCAGCGGCCCGTCCTCCGCTCGGTTCTCCGCCGTCGACCCAGAATCTGCCGCCGAACCGCGGCTTGGAGCGAGCGCTGGAGGAGGCGGCGGCCAGCGGCGTACTCAACATCTGCTCCCGGAAACTGAAGGAGTTTCCCCGGACTGCGGCTCAGCACGACCTGAGCGACACGGTGGAGGCAGGTAGGAGGTCACACTCATGCACTCATGCTATATGTCTATATGTTATATATCTATCTAAAGCTATATCTATCTACCTATCTATCTATCTATCTATCTATATATACACATATACATACATACAAATACATACAAACAGCCTCTCTTGTGGACGTATGTAGAGCACAACTGAAGGAACAGTTACTTGTGACGTAATGAGCCAGACGTAAACACATCATGCTCCGGTGATGTCATCAAGTCTCATTAACAAGTTTTTCGTCTGATCTTCTCTGGAGCTGCATGAGAGGATCAAGTTAGCCTGAGACCGTCGGCAGTTAA
Source organism: Pseudorhombus dupliciocellatus (assembly GCA_016785235.1). NCBI lineage: Eukaryota > Metazoa > Chordata > Actinopteri > Pleuronectiformes > Paralichthyidae > Pseudorhombus > Pseudorhombus dupliciocellatus. The sequence goes on from JAFBJW010000311.1 coordinate 5,080,785, forward strand.
CATGAACCTAACTACATTTTAATCTAACCCTGACCTCACAGAGACCTGACCTCAGCTTTAACTAAAGCTAAACTGAGGACTGGGTTTTTGTCATAAAGAAAACAATTGATGTGTACACACACTCTGAGCCACGTGGACCTGGGCCCCCTGTATGTATCTGTGTGTGTGTGTGTGTGTGTGTGTGTGTGTGTGTGTGTGTCAGCTTCACTGTCAGCAGCAGCTCAGACCCTTTTCTCTGTGTTCAGGATGATGATGATGAGCAGCTTCACTGTCAGCTGACTCACTGGTGAACGACAACACACTGTCATCAGCACCAGTTTAAACTCACAGCACTGACACTTCATACAGCTTTTACAGAGAGAGGCCTCTGGATATCATGTCCTCCAGTACTCTACTTCCCTAGTATTCTAGTTCCGTCGTCTTGTAGCGCTCAGCAGTTTGTCTCTGTTGACATCTGCAGCTTCTTCTGGGTTTGTTCTTTGTGGTTGATGAACTCATTGAAAGTCTCTTTGACTCAGATCAACTCAGTGAAATGAGGCTGCTTCATTTGTCAGTGTTTTAGGGACGAGGTTTATTTATCAGTTGTCGACATGCTGGTCTGAGGGTTAGGGAAGAGCAGCTGTGTGAGAATGAAAACATTGCGACAAACACACACACACTGGTTGAGCCCAGTTTCATATCTGCAGACACACAAGTCTGAACTTGCAGTGAAACAAACTGCAGCAGTGTTTTACACCTTTGTGAAACTCAGAGCTGAGCGAGGCTGGAGAACCAAGAGAAGGGGGAGGGTGAACATCTAAACCAAAACAACGTTTTTCAAAGTAAAAAATTTGAATGATTGTTGTGACGATAGAAGAGAACCAGTCAGCAAGAGGTAGCGAGCGTCTGTGTCCACACTTCGCTCCAGTGTCGGATGAAGCATTTTATCATTCATCACTATAACCAGGAGACGTAGTGGAGCAGTGAGTTTGTTGTGTCAGAACCTTCAGATCCCTGCTACCTCCAGACCCTCTGTGTCAAAGACTGAGACCTGAACTGATTAAATCTCTTTGGAGAAATGTGGACATCCTGCGGCTTCGTCAGTTTTGTTCTCCGCTGTTTTACTTTCTTTTCTTCCACCGTTACTGCTCCAGATCCCACAGCTGCCCGGAGTCATCCTGACCCCCTTCTATTCTAGTCTCTTCTGTTCTATTCTCACTCATTCTATGCTGCTCCATGCTATACTGTGCTCCAGATGAATGGACACTGAGTAACTGTAGCTCTGAGGATCTGTGTGTGTCCATTAGCCGAGTAGCAGCCTGCTCCCACCATGTTTCCAGACAGTATGCATTCTGGCAGCTTTTCAGAGGACACACACACACACACACACACACACACACTTTCACAGCCCAGCTTTATTCAGTGTGTGTGTGTGTGTGCGTGCATGCAGAGAGATTACATAAGATTACTCGTTTGTGCCTCACATTAACAACCATCTGCAGGATTTTTATTTCACTCTGACCTCCGTTCACTTCAGTCACTCACATCCAGATAAAAATAGATCTGCAGTCAATTCCCAACTAGAATCTGCCTCCATTTTTTCCTCTGCTTCCTTCCACTGGTTCAGATCCTGATGTGGTTTCCAGTTTTTTTAGACAACAATAAAGCTCTGCTGCTCAGAGAAATAACATGTTGGAGGATTTAAACACACACTTGCTCCCTGGCTTCAGTGTCAGCCGTGGTTTGGAATCTGATGGGATGTTAATTACAAGACAAACGCAAGAAATGTAAATAATATAATAGCTGCATTCATCCTTTAATGTCACCACAGGGTACTGCGTCTCTTCGAATGAAGAGCTCCATGTTTATAGAACACATTGGATCCTTCACTGTCATGGTGCAAATAAGAGCGGTGCATTAAAGTACGGCTCACATGCAGCACGCAGACAAACATGCTGTAACCATGTTGTGTTGGTGACAGTGGGAGTGTTTCATTATATTTATATATACGTATATATTGTGTGTGTGTGTGCATGCAGATACATCCCCCCAGAGTTTACCACCCTGACTTCCTCTACCTCACTGATTTCCTTCCCTTTCATTTACCACACACACACACACACACACACACAGGAAGCTGTGGATTTTCAGGAATTCAGAGCAGCTTTGGGTCAGAGGTGGGTCTATCCGCTCAGTGTTCCCGCCACACCTGAAGATAATGACAGCTGGTACACACACACACACACACACACAGTCTATGACAGTGTCATATAAAAACTTGTCTTTTTCTTTTCTATAGGAGATGAATAGAAGTTGTTTTATGTTTATTGTTATTTCTGCAGTGTAACTCTGAGCCTGACCTTTGACCTCATGCACACACAAATTTTAACAGTCATGTCATGCAGTGAACTTCACCTTGAACCTGTGTCTGTTGATGGAGCTGGTGTTAGTAGAGGCCCCAGTGCCTCATGTATAGTGGATGAGCAGTTAATGGACTGGTTGATGGTTCCTTTCAGACGAGCGAGACTCGCTTCATTAATATTATGTAAAGTAAAGAGCAGTGTTCAGGTAGTCAGCGCTTTGTGTCCCAGGTCCTGAGGTGTCTGTGGCAATGACTTCCTAAACTCTCATGTTGTGTAAAATCCGTGGTTGTTTGTTACCCTAACACTCCCTAACACTCAGGCTATGTTCTGCCTGCCTACTGACGTTGGTAAAAATTTAACGGGTGTTTTGACAGCCCACTGTGGCGCTGCAGGTGGTCAGTCTGAGTGTGACAGATGTTTTTATTGTTCTGCTTTATTTCGTGGTGAAGAAAAAGTTTTAACATGCTGTGGAAACTTACCAAGGATGGTAAAATGCTGTGGATCGCTTACAGGTTTTCTTTGTTGTTATTTATATAAAACCTATGGCTGTAGTTTCTTCTCCCATGACACAATGGAATGGTTGGTTTAAAATCACTGCACTCAAACAGTTTGAAGGAATGAGGACAAAACGTTTTGTTCCTGACCTCAACATGTCTCTGTCAGCGGGGACAGTTGGTAAAGTCCACCTGAAGACAGATGCCGTTTTGCTTTTTCATCATGACACTGAGGTGGGGCGGTGACGGCAGAGCTGTGGGTTCTGTCACCAGCACAGAAACAGGAACTGACCGCTCCCCACCTCATTGTTTTCAGCTCTGATCTTTTCCTGTCCGGGAAACTGAGGAGAAACCCCCCCCCCCACCCATCCTCGCACCTACAAGCGCGCTGCAGGTCACTGGCATTTTGAACATATATTTAATAACAGTGGGCTAGACATTGACCTTAGGACCTTGACCTAGAGGAGGGGTCAAAGTCTAAGAGGAAAAACTTTCATTGTAGCGCTGTCATTGATTGTTTGGCTAATATTCTTCTGAATGACAGAAACCATCTTGTAATTTTGTCAAATGTCTCCTCTGCTAACATGGAGAAGACTAATACTGCAGTCAGCCTCTTTCCAGCACACCTCACCTGGGTGGTTGAGCCGTCATCACATGATCACTGTCTGCAACCCTGCTGTGTTCAAAGGTCGTCTGAGGTCTCTGGGTCACGTCCACAGTCTGTGAGTCTCTGTCTGCTGTCAAACTTCATTAATATATGATACAGCTCTTTAGTCCCTCCTCCTGTGGCGGGAGTGACACAGCCTCCAGTGTTCACAGAGGATCTTTGATCACCAGGCGAGGTCTCCGGGGCCGGCAGGAAGTGGTCTTTTCTTTTGATACCTGACCCCAGGGGCCGCTGCGTGACCGCGGGCCATGACATCACTATCTGTAATCACGGCGATGATGTCATAGGTCTGTGTTCAGGTTGTGTGTCTGTCGCAGTCTGAGCTCAAATGAGATCTTTTGAGGATTTTGTCTCTCGCTGGCCGCTGCACAGAAGCAGAAACATAAACACACGTTGCTCTGCTGATGTAAACGCTCGTCACTGGCGTTAGTTGTTTGTTGTGGCAGAATTACAGACATTAAGACTGACAGCTAGTAAACTGATTTCATTCATGAGCAGAAGAAACGGGAAGCAGCTGAAGTTTTTTCATTTCTTGTTCTCGCTGAACCACAATAGAAATAGAGTTTATGTTTTAGATGTTTTGGTTTTCAATCAGCTAAGACCTTGGTAGTTGAACCTGAGAACATTTTATGTGTCTTCAGACAGGTTTAATGGTTTTAAAGACATTGTGTTCAGCATGTCGGTGGACGAGATGTTTCTAAAAAAGAGACGTTACAATGAGTTTGTCCTGACAGGAGACGAATCCCTGAATAAGTAAACAGGAGCAGTCTCTCATCCTCCAAATGTAGGCCACACACGCACACACACACACACCTCCCACTTAAATCCTCCTTGCATCAACTTGGCGCACACACACACACACACACACACACACACATCCAAAAACATACACTGCTTTAGGCTTATCCTAATTCACCATGAAGCACGTCCCAGCACACACACATGCTCACACGCTCACACATTTCGAAGAATGTGTTTGTGTGTTGAACTGTATTTATTTACATTTATGTCAAAACTAAAACCTTGGTTTTCCTTGACATCCAGCAACCTCTGTAGGTGTGTTTCAGAGGCTGTTTTCTATAGATGAGTGATGCCCCCTTCGGGACGCTGCAGCTGTGTGTGTGTGTGTGTGTGTGTGTGTGTGTGTGTGTGCGCACGTCGAGTTCTGAACAGGTCGGTTGACTTGACATGAAGCTGCATGAAACAAGGTAGAAAACAGTTAAAATCATGTTGAATCATGTTTTTAATGAAGCTGAACCTGTCTTTTTGGAATGCTATCTGTGTGAGGACCGCCCCCCAGCCCTGCCCTCCTCTGTGGACACACCCCTGCAACAAACACCCGGAGTTTCAGGTTTTCATTAGCCGAAATTACTTTCACACAGTGTCAACAATCTAGTATCATATGCGTGTTTGTGGAAGTGTGCTGCGTGTGTGTGCCTGACAGAGGGTGGGTGGTGGTTTGTGATTGTGCCATCCCCTAGAGCACACAAACACACACACACACACACCATGCTGACAGAGAGGGAAAGATGTGGGTCAGTGGTGGGGGTTTAGTTGTTGTATTTGATGGTATGTGTGTGTGTGTGTGTGCGTGTGTGTGTGTTGACAGTCTGCCGGGTGGGTTGCCAGTTTGAGGAATCTCCCCCATTTTAATCCTGTTAATGTTTCTGCCAGCTCTTCCTCTTTTTCCCTCCAGGTTTCTTCACTCTTTTAAATCTTTCTATTTTCTAACCTTACGTTTTTTTCCTCCTCCATCTGTCACAGTTTTTCTATCTCTTCACCATCCTGTCTGTTATTTCAGTCACTCAGAATTTAAAGCCAATTTATTTCTTTTAACTGCATTTAATGTAATGAAAAACATTCATTTTTACCTGCAGTTAATGTTGTGCTTCTTTGTGTCTCCTCTGTGATAAACCGGACTAGAAACATGTGGAATAACAAAGTCACAGATTAGATCGGTTCAAAGGATTACAACCACTCTTATTCACAAATATGCCTTCAAATCTGAAATGTTTGGGGGGCATTAAAAAGCTGAAGTTATATTTTGACATAAGATGATACTGATTTATCTGTTAGATAACCCCGCCCCCCCCCCCCCCAGGTCTTTAAATCCACTGTATGACTAATCCACGACTGTCTGTCAGTCACTGGGTCACACACACACACACACACACACACACACACACAGCTTTTGTTTGTGTGTCAGCCAGATGGAAATCAGCTGATACAGCTGATAAACTGTGGGATGCGAGAGCTGAACTTCAAATGACATTTTTAATTTCTGCAGCCGCTGAGATTTTAAGACACGATCTGTGGTTTAAATTGTCATCACCTCCTGAAGGTGTGGGAAGAGACATTACCAACCACTTTAAATAAATAACAGAGAAACCATCTGATTGGCCCTCTGGTGGCAGGCTGCAGTATAACCAATGAACCTCCTCCATGTTACCAGACAGGACATGGGCCAAATTGAGAGTGTAGATTTTTAATACATTTTTCTCAAAGATGTGTTCCTTTAAAATGCTTAATATGTGATTCATGCAGCCTTTAACCTCTGCACTGTCTCACTGCAGTGTGTGTGCGTGTGCGTGTGTGTTTGTTCTCTGGCTGCTGGTTTTTGCAACCACAGTCATTTTACTCCACTCCACCAGACATTAAAACAACAACAGTATCATGTGACGGAGCCTTATCCACTTAATTGGCCAACACTGAGGAGCTGAGTGCTGTCGTCGTGTGTCTGTGTGTGTGTGTAGATGATAAAGGACCAGACGGCTCTATCTGGGTGTTCTCTCGTCCTACTTTTCCTTCCAGGGAAGCTGGAAAATGGGACGAGCGACAAAGCAGCACGAGGACGAAACTTTTGTGTCATGAGTAAATGATGAGACAACACAATAACCACACACATTTTACATTTGTTTTGTCCAAAGAGGGATTTAGACCGCCGGCAGTGTTTGGTGTCAGCATGTTGTTCTACACGCGAGGCCTCGCTGTTCTCCGAGTGCGGCCGAGCGAGTTGGTGGGTGGATGTTCTTTTGAACCGCTCGCTCTCTGTTATGTAACAGCCGGAGAACAAAACACTCAGAGACAAATGGAGCGAGGGAAATGTCTGAGGGAGGAGAAGAGTGAAACCAAATTCTGCTTTGAAAGGATTTTAAAAGTCTGCTTTTCTCTAGTTTTCTCATCAGATCCCCTGAAAAAAACACCACAAACCAGCTGAGTGTGTCTGTCAGTACTTAAGTTTTACCACTGAAAACACACGTGTTTACTTTGTACATGTGTTTCCACTTTGACATGAAATGTGTTTTTCTGTCGGTTAAAAAATAATTGAATGTTCTGTCCCCCCTGTAATCATTACTTCTGTTTGAGGGATCTGTTTCTCATTTGTAAGTATGAGGACATTAGCCTTGTTTGTAAACATTCTGCTCATCTTCTGTTGATAATTGTTCGTCAGTGTTACGACTGTGCTCTCGTGTTCAGAATTGCTTGGCTGCAGCTCCTCTTTTCAGCCTCTGTCTCAAACTCTTAATTCTTTAAGAGCATAAAGTCTGCTCTGATTGGCTAACTACTTGGGATGTTAACATCATGTGAATGATGGCGTCTTTGCTCTGATTGGTTTAGCAAGTCTTTCCTGCTGTTGATGAATCAGCTTCACACAGATGCAACACACTCTTTTTAAAATGTCAGAGAGGAATCACTGAGAGCTGAGATCGCTTTCTGAGGTCAAATAAATCTCATGGTGCAGAAGGAATGTTCCAGTAGCTCAAGAAAACAGTGTGTGTGTGTGTGTGTGTGTGTGTGTGTGTGTGTGTGTGTGTGTGTGTGTGTGTGTGTGTGTGTGTGTGTGTGTGTGTGTGTGTGTGTGTGTGTGTTTCACTCCCATAAAAAGACCTTATAAAGCAAACGTGCTGTTTGAGTGAGGTTGCGGCAGATGGACGTGGGTCGAGAAATAGGTCATGTAGAATTCTTGTGGGAGGACCAGCCATTCCTGCACACGCACACACACACTGCATCTATGTTTAGAACTGCTGAGACGCTTGGACGAACTGCAAATATGCATTTTTCTGCCCCAAGATAAAATAGAAAATGCATCACGCTCATGCATGTGACTCTGCATCCATGCATGAAGTCTCACATGGTTGTCATGGTGACATCATCCTCCATTAGGTCGTTGAGGGGACATCTGTCTGTCCATCTGCTGAAATAATGGATGATATGAAGTGAACTCATCTTTCAGGAACACCTGGAGAAACGCATTGAATCTGGTTTCATGGCAACTGTGACCTCACAGAGACTGTGTGAAGCCAAATCCCAGCAATGACACTTGACCCGGTTCTATCCATCCCATAATTCATCGAGTGGCTGCTGAGCGTGTCAGTGCTGCACGACAGAGTCGAGCCACATTCACCTCTGTTTCCTCCTTTAGAGAGAAGTGTGTGTGGTGTCTAAGCCATAATATATTCTCCTTTGGTGTGTGTAGTTCTCCAGTATAAACACTTACCTCTGCAGGAGCAGTAGACCCAAAGCCTGGTCACTCTCTTAGGTCAGGTTGTGGTGATATTTTGGTTGAGGCCAGACACATTTGGTTATTTCAGTGTGTGTGTGTGTGTGTGTGTGTGGTGGCCTGTCATTACTGTGCTGCAGGGAGGAGTCCTGCCTCTTCCTGCACAACCAGAGGATGCAGCTGTTTTACACACACACACACACACACACACACACACACATAGAACATAGAGTAACCGTGGAGATCTTCAGGCGACCTGACGCTGCAGAATTACAGTTTGAACCAGAAAGGCTCAAATAATATGAGAAACACAGCTCAGACATGAAGGTGTCAGCCGCTGCCATTTGTTTTCCTCATCAACTGCACTGATCAGTTTAATAACTTCCATATTCATTCACGGGCCGAGAGGAGAACAACAAAAGATGTTTATTAAATTGATTAGAGATTCAGCTGAGTCAGACCTGAAGAGCGGATGAATCAACAGTGTGCGTTATTTCTGGGTTTCACCACAGGAAACCGTCGTGTGCAGGAGTGAACCTCAGCTTGATGTCTCTTTGTGTCTCGGTGGTTCCAGGGCGTGAACTGTGTCAACTAGTTTATCAGACTGAAACAGGATGAGAACAGACTCTTCACTAATGACAGAAACAATGATATCATTTCTGATCTGGATGCCGGTCGCCACGGCGAATGTTAAACCCTTGAAGCTCGGGGCCTGAACAGAACTCTGTGTTGATCTGTGGGCAGGAAACATTCTTGTGTCTCAGCTGCTCGGCCTCCACATTCCTGCTCCGTGTTTGTACAGCACAACAATCACACATCACCGCACACATGTTCTCTATCCCCTCACTGGTCATTTGTCACCACGGTTAACTTCCATTATTTCTGCTCCTGTGGAAACTGTGCGATGAAGTGGTTTAGTTCCACTCACAGGTCTGAAACACCCCTGAGGATTCATGGTGAAGTTAGCGTGTCGCTCACAGAGCTTGTGTGTCTCATGAAACATAACGCTGTCATTGTGTTCACATTGAATTGTGTGATTAATTTAATGCTTCACACTGGAGGATAATCAGGTCTGTGGCTGATTGAGCCCGGAGATCTACAGTGGGTTACATCATAAACCTCTTGACTTTTAATAACTGTGAAGTTACGTCAACAAATTCAGACCAGTAGCACCACCAGAAGCAGTAGTAGTAGTAGTGGCAGTAGTGTCTGTATGGGATTGTGTGTGTCTCATGGTGTGAATGATCTGAGACTACTTCCATGACCTCGTGTGCAGACACATCCTAATGTAACCTGACACATCTGTGAGCCTGAGGTGGCCTGAATGTGTGTGTGTCATTCATTAAGGTCACTGCAGTTTCAAGCACATTATAATTTTCAGTGAATTATTAAAGAGGTTAAAGAGATGTGATGGTGTGTGGAACACACACACACACTCTGTGACTCAGATTGATGCTGTTTGCTTGGAGGATGAAAGCTTGCCTGACTCGCTCTTTGTTTCTCAGCGGCACAGTTTTAAATAGCGCTTCCTGTGACTATGACCCACGATGCTCAGACGCAGGCGTGACAGATCGGCTCTGTGCGTTTCGAGTCTTTGTTGCAACGTTATCGATCATTGGTTCAGTCCTGAAACAGATCATTCCAGATCAGATCACCACGAGCCTCTGATGGATCTGATGGATCTGATGGATCTTCAGTCTCTGAAGGACGGAGACAGTGACTCATGAACTGATTCCTTTTCAGGGGTCAAAGGTCACGGTGTTGTCATAGGAGGCTGGTGATCAGATGTATGATGACTGGAACGGCACTTTTTGGTAAACTGTAGGGAGAAGACTAACGAACCATCTAGCTAACTCATTCCTCAGTTCAACAACAAGTCAGCTCAGATAATAAACTTGATTGAAGTCGAATCTGAACTCACAAAAACACACATAATGTTTCCATGATGTTTTCCACCGGAGGAAATCGGCCCTTGTTCTCTTCTTGCTCAGCCTCTGCAGAACAATGTGGAATAATTGGCCCTGACATTTCTTGGCCTTCTTGTGCGGCTGCTGATAACTCCGCTCGATGCCGTCGCTGTGGAGCTGCCGCAGGATGTGATGTCATCAGTCTGAACCCAGCTCGGCTGCCAAACCCCGACAGACTGTAAAGGGCGGGGCTTAACATTCATCGACTTACACTGAGCTGTCAGTTTATTGGGAACATCAAATCCAAAGCTCCTGACACAGGGGAAAGGTACAGTTTGTTGAAACAGGTTTTAAAAAGTGTTGATTCAACTTTGTGGTGGTTTTGAGGGCAGAGCTTTTGTTCGCCTGTTTGTGTTGAACCTGCAGATTTGTATCAGTGAGGGGCGAGCTGACTCAGACTTTCTCACAGCAGCTTCATGAAGGATCAGGCTCAGACTGTGCGGCAGTTATTCTATTATTCACCAAATTATTATCGTCCAAACTGTCTTCAGCTCTCATGAAGTCAAAGGTCAAACTTTTAACTATAAGTCAAATGTGTACAACCAAGTATATGTAAATAACAGCTGCTCAGTCTGCTGCACTTTAATCTTTCATTTGAAAAATAATTTTAGAACTTGGAGTTCATTCATATAAAATGAGAAAAAACATGATGTGGCAGAAACAACTTGATGGTTTAAATGTTTCCCCCATGATTTAATAAAATCCTGTCTCCACTCTGTCATGAAGTCTGTGTTTATATATTTGTGTGTGTATGTATATACATGTGTATTTGTACTCTGTGTTCTCTTTGTTCTCTGTGCAGACTTGTCAAAGAACCGACTGACGGACGTCCCCCCAGAGGTCTGTCACCTTGTTGCCTTGGAAACACTAAACCTGTATCACAACTGCATCAGGACCATCCCAGACAGCATCATCACCCTGCAGTCACTCACGTCGTTAAACCTCAGGTACACACACACACACACACACACACACACACACACACACACACACACACACACACAGTGAACTCACAGTGAATGCAGCCTGAATCATTGTGACAAAGCAAAAATAAAAGTCTTATTATGCATTGCCAACACTCGTCTAAGCCGTTGTACAGCTCCCTGGAGAGGTGTGTGTGTGCGTGTGTGTGCGTGGGCTACAGAACAGCTACACACACCTGGTCCTGACCTTCACACACACATCTGCCTGTGCATCTGTCACGCTGTGTTTAAAGGTCGACGCTGTCTCCACTCTTAGCATATGGACGACTTCTTGAACATTCTTTTGTTTTATCTGTGAAGCTCCTGTGAGCTGATGCTGCTTCACTTTCCTCAATGATCCACTGATGTTTACATCCATGAGAAAAACAACAGTTTAATGTGATCAGAACCTATTCTGATAATGACAGAATAAAAGGTTTGGAATTAAAAATAAACACTGCAGTTGCACCGTAATCTTCAATAAATGGATCTAGGATCAGGTGTTTCTGCTCCTCAGCTTGATGGTGTCATCTGACACTGACAGCTGATTGGTCTGAATCATCCGTCCCTGATATAAGACACAGTTGATTCATCTTTAAATGCTGAATTCTTACATAGCAACTATTTAAACCTTGTCACAGAAACGCAGGCTAATCCCATTGAATTTTAAGCTTTAATTTTTAATGCTAACACAAACACACGCACGCACACACACACAGAGTTCTCTCAGAACAGGAAAGAGAGAACTCTGCTTTCCTCTCTAGTCTTATTTTTAGTCTCTTTAAAGTGACAGGCGTTTGTCTTTAAGTCATCATCGTTTTTTTTCACATGTAAAAATATCACAACTATGTTTAAAACCTACGTAACATTTGATTAATGGCTCATTTGTTTGGCTGCTGAGAAAAAGTACATTTCTACAGTTTCACATCGTCACAAACAGAAAACATCTGAGAATGTCTCTTGAGCTCTGAGGTCATGAAGTGACCACGTGAGAGGGAAGGAAAACTCTTTCAGTTCAGAATGATGTAGACGCACGCACACACACAAGAAAACATAATCACTAAATCACTACTCAATCACTAAAATATCTCTAACATAATAGTGTAATTTAACTGTTCCATTGTGTGTGTGTGTGTGTGTGTGTGTGTGTGTGTGTGTGTGTGTGTGTGTGTGTGTGTGTGTGTGTGTGTGTGTGTGTGTGTGTGTGTGTGTGTGTGCAGCTGTATAAACTCCCTCCCGTTTCCTGAATGTTATTTTCAGAACTGAGTCAGAGGAGGTTTCACAGTCTTGTGGTGTGTGTGTGTGTGTGTGTGTGTGTGTGTGTGTCACTCTGAGATCAGAGACACTCTTAGCATTACTCTTCTCAGTCAGATTTATTTATTTTAAGTCGTGGAATGAAGTCGACATGTTGCCAGCAGATGCACTGTTTTTTGGATTTTTATTTTATTTTATTTAAGTACATTTCAAGTTATTTTTGGTTTATTTATTTTCAGTTACCAAGGGTAAAAAGAGACTGAGTGTATAAATGATTAATAAATGAAGTCAGAGTTTTCTTCAGGATTATCAGTCTGAACTGTTTTGTTGTGTGGTTAAAAATATAGATCATTGTTTGTACATGAACAAATTCTGGAGATGCTGCTGTTTGTGTTTCAGTCGTAATCAGCTGGGCTCTCTGCCTGCATGTCTCTGTGGTTTACCCCTGAGAGTCCTCAACGCCAGCAACAACAAGCTGGTCAGTCTGCCAGAGACCATCAGACACCTGCACAACCTCATGGAGCTGGTGAGACACACTCACACACACACACACACACACCTTTTCTCTGCACATGTAATGAAGGTTAACACAACTTGATTAAAAGGTGTAATTTGTTGTGGGCGCCCTCTGCAGGACATCAGCTGTAATGAGATCACGGCTCTTCCTCGTCACATCGGCCGACTCAAAGCTTTACGAGAACTCAACGTTCGTCGAAACCTCCTCTGCGTCCTTCCAGAAGGTGAGTGTGATTCTCTGTGTGCAGTCCCATCTGCCCAGGGCCTTTCAGACACTTTGTTTTAAACCCTGCTCACACTTTCCCTGAGCGTGTGAACGGAGTATGAGTGTGGTCAGGGTCTGATTCCACAGCAACCTTTGCCACATCTAGCAGAGATTCCTCTTGAGCTGGAGACCGGCCTCAGAGATAGATCCCTGACGACCACAGCGTACACGCAGGCGGCTGATGCTGTGAAATCAGAAACTGTGGATGAAGCTACGTCTCCACTTCCTCCCTCTTTCATGAAGACAACATAGATCAGACACAAGTGCTGCCATCTTGTGATGTCATTCGGCTCTATCGACCAGCTGTCAATCATCACGATGTACACTTGTCATGTCACGTTTACTTTACAGTCTGTGGTTAAACACCTACTGACAGATCTGCGTGTGTGTGTTACAGACCTGGCTGATCTTCCTCTGGTGAAGTTTGACTTCTCCTGTAACAAGGTCTCCACCATCCCAGTGTGTTTCAGGAAGATGAAGCAGCTTCAGTCGCTCCAATTAGAAAACAACCCACTGCAGAGTCCACCCGCACAGGTGCACGCACACACACAGCTTCATCATGCCGTTTTCTTGTATTTTCTATTTTTGGTAAAGTCTCTTCACGTCTCCCTCGGCTCCTCATGTCTTGGTCCTGATTGGTCCACATAGTCGTCATAAAGTTCTCAAACACGACATCAGCAAATAAGAAGATGAAGACTAATGAAGTGTTTCCCCTCCTCCTCCTCCTCCTCCTCAGATCTGTTTGAAGGGAAAGGTTCACATATTCAAGTACCTGAGCATTGAGGCGTGTCGCAGTGACAAGATGCCCGACTCACTCTACCTGCCTGTCATAGAGCGACTCAGCCTGTCACGGCCCACCACCGGCAGGTGAGTCTCTACAGTAACTTAAACATCACTCAGCTGGGAGAGTGTCGTCCCTTGATGGTGGCTGGCTGCAGTATAGATCATAACCTCCCTGCCTCCTCCGCGTGAGCAGACTGGACATGGGCTGAACTAGAAGATCTAGGTAGAAGCTAATTCATTTTTCTCAGAAAACGTTTCAATGTCATGATTGACAGTTGATTCTGACTTGTGATTGGTCAACACCTTGTTGCCGCAGCTCCACCCCGGGATGTCGTCAGCATCAAGGTGTTATTGTTCAGTTTGGGTATAACAGGAGGAAGTTTAGGCCGGAAAGAAGGACAGAAATAATGAAGAGAGTAAAATGCTGCTGCTGCATTAGTTTCCCAGACTCTGAGCTCTCACAGGATGTTGAATCCTCTCATGTCCGCCCACATAAAGTGCTCCCAGCACGTGGGCAGGAAAATGGTTCCTATTCTCCTGCAAAGCTCAGACACACTCATCATTGTTTTTTCTCTGTTTTATTCTCCTGCAATCCTTCCTTATGTCTTTTTCCTCATTTTCTCTGCAGTTTCTTTCTCACTCTGTCAGTGTCTGTTCTTTTCTCTCTTCCTCCTCTTCAGTTTGCTCAGTTAACTTAAGTAGGATTTCTCTAAATGATGAATGATTAATAATGGAGAAAATATCCCTGGCTCCCTCCAGGGGAAGCGGTGAAGTTATTTTTAAAACTCCATTAAAACGAAGCCCTTGAAAGAGGTGAGAGAGAGTCACAGTGAAGCTTGTTTCACCGTCGTCATTAAAGTTCAGATTTAAAGAGCAGGAAATGAGACTTTACACAGTCGTGTGAACGAGTCTGACAGGAGGACGGCGCTCGCTCTCTCTCTGCGCCTCACACGCTCTGTTGCTCGCCCACACACACACACACACACACACACACACACACACAAGCTCCCTGTGTGTGGGTGTGTCAGGTGTGTAACCTGCGTTGTGTGTGTGCAGTGTGGAGGACATGGAGCAGCAGAAGAAGCAGGACAGCGACTCAGGAGTCGGCAGCGACAACGGAGACAAGAGACTGTCTGCTACCGAGGTACCGAGTGTGTGTGTGTGTGTTGTTGTTGTTTATAGGTCATATTGTTGATGTGGATGTGGTTATTTTTGTGTGTCTGCAGAAACGTTACTGCTGGATTATTATTAAATGTTTAATCGATACATTTCCTTACTGAGAGTCATTGGTATTTGATAAGTGTTTCATTGAACCCAACAGATCAATAAGTATGTTATTAATTATGTGGACTTTCAATTGTGTTTCAATTCTAATCTGATGATATAAAATTTCCCTAAATGCGATGATGTCATTATGTTATTATTATTAAGTGTTACAAAGAATGGGAAGAGATGATGTCACATGTTTTAAACCTGATAGACCTGATAGAACTCCTGATGTTTTAATATTTGCATTGATGGTGGTTTTTCTGTTGCAGCCGTCGGACGAGGACAGTTTGAGTCTCAATGTGCCGATGAGCCACATCACTGAGGAGGAGGGACTCAGTAAAGATGACTCCAGCGAACACATCAGCTCCTTGACAGGTAACACACACACAGCTCGTCGGTTGTGTGTCTGTAGTGTCAAACTCTATTAACTGCAGGTCTCCACAGACCAGTTTAAATATAAACTTCAATCAGTCTGAATCAGGTCAGAGCTGATGTCTCTTGTTTGAAGTTTCTCCTAAAAATGGCACAACTGACTTCAACAGGATTTTAGAGTTCAGTAGAAACACACGCTAACACACTGAACAAAGAAAAGACTTGGTATGTAAGTTACTGTCGTCCGTTAACTGGACGTTCAGGAGGACAGACAAGGTGAGCGGTGGCTTCGCTCTTCGAGGCGTTGACTCCTCGTGTTTTCTCTTCTTCAGCAGATCCAACCTCCGAATCAGTGCGTCTGATCGAGGAGAGTCCTACGGAGGCCCTGAAGGAACAGTTTGGCTGCAAGGACCCGGCTCTCAGCTCTCGCTTTGTCAACTACATCAAGGCAAGTGGTCACAAGTGGTCACGCCGTGATTAAAGATGGATGCAGTAAATGGTTCACTCCAGGAATAATGGATTACGTAAACCTGGTTTCTCCTGAAGCCACGGTCACACTCGCCTCTGGTTTGTTTTAATGGAGCTGAAAATGTCACTTTGTGTTGACGTGAGTGTGATTTAGGTCTGGAGTTAAGAAGTTTGGGTGGATTGTTTGTGGAGCAGTTGGAGAGGCTGTTACAGACGTTACGTCACTCTGAGCCTGCGTGTCCCTGCGGAGGCTCGGTTGTGACCAAATAAGGACGAAACACAAAACAAAGAGCAGAGGAGCTTTAAGATTCTGATTCTGTGCAGCTGTACCTTCACCTCTCATCTGCAAACATCTGCAACTGACGTCTGAGGACGGGGTCTGTCTGATATTCGTGCTTCAACACTGACAGAAAGAAAAAGACTTTGTCACAGTGTCCTTATTGTGGGACAAGTGGTAATGTCTCTGTTGGTCATGTGACTGCTGCAGCTGGTGCTGATGTGTGTGTGTGTGTGTGTGTGTGTGTGCAGGGTCGTACGGCAGCAGACTTCGACGAGCCCCTCAGGATAGAAGAAGACTCACCGTGGCAAACAAAACAAACGTGGGTTCATTTCCAGATTCAAGAAACACTCGGATTATTGAAACACAGAACGAAGTGAGTCGTATGTTTGTGATCGCAGGTCAAAGGTCACAGGGGGCACGGAGCTCCATATCGACATGATCAACCAGCTGAAGGAGGCGGTGGAGCTGCTGCAGGACCCCAGCAGGTGACGGCTTCTCCTCGCTCTTACACATACAAGGGGGTTCGAAGGTTTTTCATATCAATTAGAGAACTGAGTGCTCAGTGAATGTTCTTCAGTGAACCGACACCTGAGCTTTAACAAGTTTAACCGCGCGGCTCTCTTTTGTGTCAGAGTGAACATGGACCAAGATGACCTGTCCGGAGTCCAGCTCTACCCGGTGGAGATGGTCACAGTGGAGGAGTCGCTCAAGTAAGAGTCGGTCTCACTGATCACACGTGTGAAGCTGTTGTGTGTGTGTTGTGTTAATCAGCCGGTTGTGTTTCCCCTTTCTTTCCTCAGCGGTCAGGACAGCGATGACGGCAGCAGCACACCGAAGGTACAGTCCACATCACACACACACACACACACACACACACACCAAGTAATCAAGTGTTTTATGATGCTTTTCATCTGGAGACACACAGCTAAGTGCACTGAAAAACAAATTTCAGTAAATCTTGATGATGTAATCAGTCACATGTCTTCATACATGTGTGTTACATCAGGGCTAAATGGTTTTAAATTCTGAACCAATAACACCAACAATCATTGTGCTGTTTTTACATGAAGTGTTGGCCGTTGGACGTCGTTGTCTGAGATTAAGAGTTGGTTAAACAGAACAAATTATAATAATATCATGACATCATCTATCTACAAACATCAATTTCAACCCTGGTTTTTATCTGTCACATTTTCACCTTTGCTTAAATATATCTTCTTTGATGAGTATAACTGTGATAAAGTACAAGTAGTCTTTTTCTGTCTCATATTGTTTAAAGTCTTTTTAATAGTAGAGGACATTTTAGTCTCTCACGTGCGCTGCGTTCTGTAGCAGCAGGTGGACGAGGGTGGATATGAGTTCCAGAAGAAAAGACAGATGATTCTAGAGAAGGCCCGATTTGAGGCCCAGCTTGCATGTCGGGAGTATGAGTGGCATATGTCAATCAAGGTAAACGTACTGTAGAACTGGTGGATGTGGTCCCGCCCACTCGTCCGTCTGCAGTCGTGTCAGATCTGAGCAGCCTTGTGTGTGAGTTTGTCTCTTTCACATGTGTGTGACGTGTGTGACACACGGAGGCCAGGAGCTCAGAGCGTCTTTAGGAAACTAGCGGCGGGTGAATTGGCGTCCTCCTGTTTTGTTGCATGTCGTCTGCAGACACATGACGTCCGTTTGTCTCAGAGCAATAAGAAATGTCCACCTGTGGCTTCCAGCTTTCACTGAGTCCAGTGAGTTGCTACTGTCCAGGTTGTCCGTCTCATTCTTGTCATTCACTTCAGTACTTCAGGAACATCTTGAGGGAGTTTAATGCTGAGATGCATTTCTTCACATGTTCACTTTGACTCGCAGATGATCCAGAGGTCAAAGGTCACCATGACTGTCTGGAGTTGAGACAGACAACAATCCTCTTTGAATCAGTTTGTCTCTCTGTGCGGCCGTTTGTCTCACATCCAGCGTCTGATCAATAACTCTCACTTTCAGTTCTCATTAACTGAAACGTGTTGTTTCTGTCACCACAGCGCAGTGACAGATCTCCCGCCGCCGGACACCCGTCCTTCTCCAATCCGCCGTTTGGCCTGAAGCCGCGATCAGGTGAGTCGGCTGTGGGGTAGGAGGGCGAGTCAGGTGACTCCGGATGTCAATGTTTCCTGTCGGGTGCAGTTTGATGTGAATTAATGCAGTTGGCATCAGTGGGCTTAGATCCACATGTTAATGTGTATCTTGACAAAGCATCTGAGGTGGAGTCCGGCTTTCAGACTAAAATTCTAATTGCGGCTTGAGTCTGAGCTTGTGGTCGTCGACGGTTGTGTTCGACGCAGCTTCGTAATCACTGCTCGTCCGCTGCGTTTTAGCTCTGCAACCATCAAGCATTTGTTTGCTAACTATAAGCTGTGTGAAATGTTGCTAAGTGCTAATAATGCTAACATGATGCTAACAGCATGTGGAGATATCTGTATTGTGAAATGCGACTAATCTTTATTTTGTTTTTTGTGTTGTTTTTCGTTCTGTGTTCTGTGTCATCTCATGTTTTTCCCTGTTTTCACTTTTTCCTTTTTTCGATTTACACATTTTTTATCTTCTCCATGGTTCATTCCTCCACTCATCGATCTGCTGCTTGACTTTTGATGTTACAATCATAAATGCATGTGATCTGATCTGCGTGCATGTGTCACCCTGGTGTTAACTCCCTGTCACTCGTTCTTTCGGACCCTGGGTCTGGTGATGTTGGTGTTTCCGGGCGTGTATTTTCGTGGAATGAACTTTGCCTTGCTCACCGGGTTCACCTTGTTCACCTTGATGGTCCAAACCTTCACCGAACACACGCAAAACCCACTTCTGACCACTCCCACCTTCTGGTTGTAGCCCCACCCTCGCTGCCCTGCTCGCCCCCTCCTTCCTATCTTGCCCCCTCCCTCCTCTCACAGGGCTCGCCCCTCCATAGAGATACCGCGCGTAGCCATGACGACGGAGGCTCGCACAGCCGCGGTAGGTTCCATCTTTTTCAGTTAACGGGTTAACTGAGTCCGAGGGCCTCGGAGTCAGGTGTCTGCTGACCCTCCTCCTCTTCCTCTTCCCAGACTGCACCTGGAAGAAAATCTGGGATTATGTTAAGCTCACATTTAATTTACATTTTTGAACATGTGGGATGTTGGTTGTCTTTTTTTTCCTCTCACATTGGGATTCAGATGCCATCTTAGATCGTTATGTTCATTAAAAAATGTCAAGAGAAATTATAAAATCAACACGACAATATGCAGATCAAAGAAGTGACTGGGAACAGACTGGTTCCAGTGTTTATCTGAGTTCAAAAAAAACAGGGAACTTGATGTTCTGAGGAAGTTTAGTTCATAACTCTGACTCTCTAGCTCCTCCTGTTGGTGATAACTCAAGTTGTGTGTGATGAAAGTGGAGCCTCACCACACACTCTACTTTCATCTCCAGCTGTTCTGACCACATGAGTCCTCGCTTTTTCATCGGGCTGTTTGAGGGTGTTCATTTGGTTTCTTTGGTTCAGGCTTCAATTAGACACCTTGTTTGGATGGTTAACTCAATAATAAATTCACACGTGCAACATCTTTACTCTCGACACCGTAGAGAACCTGAGGGTTCTTTGTCTTTGAAACTTTGTCTCACAGAGAAGCTGGTGTGTCTGAAATCAAACGTTCTTTTACCCTGAGTGTTTTACAGGTGTGTGTGTGTGTCCAATAATGACTTAACGGTGAACAATGATCTCAGAGAGAGTGACATCATCAGGAACTGACACGCTCGCATCATCTGCTGCTGGCGTCCAACCAATCACCACTTCTCAAATAAGATAGTTTTAACTTTATTGATCCTACGTCAGAGAGATCTCCCGAAGCAGGATGAGGCACCATCTTTCTCTTCCTCTTCCTCAGACGCCATGGACCGGCTCCTCATCTTCATCATCCTTCAGATTTCCCCAGACGTTAACAGGTTCTGAGCAGACACGTTAACGTTAGCCGTTTGCTATCGGTGTGTTTGTTGCAGTGTTCCTGCGGAGCCACAAGAGTCTGGAGTCTGTGGATCCTCAGTTCACCATGAGGAGGAAGATGGAGCAGCTGAGGGAGGAGCTGGAGCTCATGGAACAGCTCAGAGACGTGAGATGTTACACTTGGTTCCCAGTGTCCCAGCTCTGTGGCTGAAGCAGAGCATCATGGGTAACATCTACCGCTTATTGTGTAAAATGACGTTTTTTTCCCCTCAGAGCATCGAGAGCAGGCTGAAGGTCGTCCTCCCTGAAGACCTTGGCTCGTCTCTGATGGATGGCGTTGTGCTCTGTCATCTGGCCAATCACATTCGTCCTCGCTCGGTCGCCAGCATCCACGTTCCCTCGCCTGCAGTGGTACGCCTCCGAGCGTTTCCCTGAGGTCATAAAATCATTCTGAGGCTGTAGTTCAGTGAAGTATGACTTTCCTGTATCTTTGTGCTTCCAGCCCAAACTCAGCATGGCCAAGTGTCGGAGGAATGTGGAGAACTTCCTGGACGCCTGCAGAAAGATCGGAGTACCTCAGGTAAGAGTGCGGTCACCGTGTTCCTGCTCTCATCAGAGAACGGGGGCCTCTCTGAACTGGGGGTGGTTTAGTGTTGTCATGTGATGGTTTGGTTTCACAACACAAGCAAAGCTGAACACACATGATTTTACTTTAGCAGTAATTTCAGTTAACACCTCCAGTTCATCAGAGTCCCGCCTCCACGCTGTCGTCAGCATGATGGTTATTATTATTTCTATATGTATATATTGGTTAAGGAGCCGTGAAGGTGTCCTGCAAAATCCAAAGAGCGTTATCTGGGTGAGGAAGGAGTCGATGTTACATTCACATTGGTGAATGAGTCAGAAACTTTTGCAGGACACTGATGACGACAGGGAACCAGGTCTGGGAGGCAGGCTGAGTTTACAGCAGTCACGTGATTCCAGCTGACTCCCAGCACTGGTTTCATCCTCACACCTTTTTGTTCTCATCGCTTTTAAACGACTCATCACCGCCGTCATCACCTGTGGCTTCCAGCTTCCTCCATCAGCTGATCAGAACTGCAGCTTCAGGCTTTGTCCACAGGACCACTTCGAAAACAGACGGACGTGTTTCAGTTTTTAAACTAGAGCGGTCACAGGAGCTTTCCCAGGCTTTTCCATTTTAGCAGCTTTAAAACTGTGGAGCAGATTGAGACAGACAGGCATAGAAGTCGTGTGCTCCGATACAGAGCCGCCGCGGGGCCGTTAGGGTCGATGGCGGTGTCCTGCAGGTTTGAACCAGTGCCGGGTGAAAATGAGCTCGGCTGATGTAACGACTGCTTACAGGCCGCTCACACTCCAGAGGGGTCATTTTGTAAAAACCACGACACAGACATAAGTTCAGTCCACTAACACACTGGAAACTTGGGTCACGTGACCGGAACAAACAGGAAGTGCTGTGCAGCTGGTTGCTTAGTTACAGGAGATACTTGAGGAACAGTGATGGGATTAACATTCAGACATTACGCGAAGAAGGAGGAGAAACCTTTTTCTCTGAGCTGAAGTCGTTTGTTCAAGTTTTCCTCTCTGGTTCTGATCTGTGTCTCGACCTTTGACCTCCGTGTCCTCTGCTTGCTGACTGGCACTGTGTGGACGCTGCTAACTCGCTGGGCTGCTTCCCCTCACACCGCTGAGCTAACCTGCTAACAGCTGCTGTGCTAACGCGCTGACACCCCCAGCTTCTCCTTGTTGTCTTGTTTACCGAAGAGAACATCGCCACATCGGTTGCCATGGTAACCCCTGCCTGCATTCTTCACCAGCTGTGCTCTGTGACCTTTGACCTCTGTGTCCATTGGTTAACCTCCTGCTTTTTGTTTCTCTTTTTACTTTCCGGCTGGATGGTGACACGCCTTCCTTCTCTTCCTCCCTTGTCTCCTCTCCTCTATCCTCTACTCCTCTCCTCCTCTCCCCTACTCTCATTTCTCTTTCTCCTTTCCTTCCTCCTATTTTGTCTTTTCTTCTTCCTCCTCTTTCTCTGCCTCCTCCTCCTCTTCTTCGTCTCTTTTCATCCTCTGTCCCACTTTTGGTTATGAACACTTGTAACAACATTTGAAAAACGTTCCTCCCTCGGTCTGTTCTTTATTTCCCTTTTCCCATAATTCATTCATTCTGGAAATAATCTTTATCGTTTTATATTTTCATTTCCTCTCCTTCATCTCTCTGTTTTATCCTTTCCTCCTCTCCATCCTAACTTGCACATATCTCCTTATTCCTTCTCCTCTGCTTCATCCCTTATTCCCTCTGTCATCCTTCTGGTCTAGTTTCTTCCTTCGCTCCTTACCTTCCCTTCCTCCTCTCCTCTGTTGCATTCATCCCTTCTTCCCCTCCTTTATTTATTTCCCTCTCCCTTCCTCATGGGGGCATCAGTCTTCCCTCTGTTCGCCCTATGACATCACCCAGTGTCGCCTGCGGCCTGTTCACGCCACGCTTCGGGCTCTGGTTGCCTTGGATACGACCGTCGTGGAAAGGAAACAGGAAGTGGCAATCTCAGCTTCAAACCCCGCGTCCCCTGTGATGTCAGAGACTCCCTCACTGGTGTCTATCACCACTCAAACCCCGCCTCCCGCCTGGCAAATCTGGGACCTCATTGGCTCGAGCCTGGTTCACGTCCTCTGCCTCGTCCTGCTCTTTGTGGCCTATAGTTGGAGCGAGCTGACGTAGCCGTGACAACAGCCCCCTGTCAATCACCTGTTAGCCCCGCCCAGTTTCTGATCAGGCTCCTTAGTTTTGCTGCATTTGTGTCACATGGGAAAAATCATGGTGATGGGGCAGGGGGGGGGGGGTCCTGGGGGGGGGGGGTCCTAGAGTTTTTCTGTCCAGTTTGATTCAGTGAGTGTATCCAGAGTTCTCACACTCCTCATTGGTCAGGGGAGGAGCCAAAGAGACAGGAAGCGATCATGTGATCATATGTTTACATCACCTGACAGTGTCGTCAGCTCACGTCTTCGTCTGTCTTCACTTTGTCCCCAGAGACATTTATTTTCTCTCCTCTCTTGATTCTCTGTCTTCGGCTCTTTTGCGTTTTAAATGTGTTAGATTTATGAACCGAGTTTAAAAAGCTTCGACAGGAGCAGGAGCGCAGAGCTGCAGGGTTCTTCAAGTGTGCTGGTCTCAGATCTGGAAAGAAAAAGACAAACTGAGGCAGAACTCTGAATATCAATGTGATGATGGATGAGGACAGGTGTCTCTGAGGACAAGATAGACGTGGAGACGTCTAGTCGTGTCTGATGCAGCAGGTCGAGGGGTGGAGCCTTAACAAATGTCAGCTCACAGATTCTCTAATGAGGGCGATTCTGTTGTTATCATTAATATATAACTGATCTCTAACTGATCTTAACTTTGTTTATATTTCAAATAGAATCTGTAAAAAAACTCCTGAGCCTGTTTTAGCGTAAGGATTACAATCCGGTGTCTGACCTCCGGGCGGCGCCACTGAGTCTGTCTGGTCACAGAGGCGTTTAACTTGAAAAGCACAGGAGGCGTTCGATGGCTCGAGGTCAAGGAGCCAAAGTCTGAGGCCATGATTCACAAGTTATCGATCATTTCTTACTCATAAATATGATTTGATCACATCGGTGGATTTTGTGTCTGATTCAGGTTTGATCCTGAAATCATTTCCATGATGGTGTGAGTGAGGAGAACCCCTGAAGGGCTACGAGCAGCCAGTCATCAGTCTTCTTACGGACCATGAATAACAATATTTACTGAGAGAACTCTGAGGAGGCTGAAAGTTTTCTTTCCTCGCTGGTTTCCCGGCAGCTGATTGGTTCTTTGTGTTCACTGATGTAAGAGCTCGTTTCTATGACGGCACGTCCGGACACCGTTATTCCAGTTGTTGTTTGGCACTGAATGATTTCTGTCGTTCGCTGCAGATTCTTTAACTTTGTGCTGACGAGTGTTTTAAAGATCTGTGTATGATGAGTCTGAGGTAATAAACAGTGTAGGGATGCTGTGTGTTCCAGTGTCTTTGTTTTAAAGTTTTCAAAGGAAACATCCGATTCTTTCATCTCATTCAAATCTTTCAGTTTTTAAATTTTCATGCCAGTGAGTCAGGCTTTAAAGAACTCTGAAGGCCTTGTTAGAACTTCTTTTTTCACATTTTGTTCTTGAGTCTAAATCTGTGTCTGGCCTCTGTGCACTCTGGTCTCTGTCGTTTTCTCCCTTCCTTCCTGCTCTGCTCTTCCAGGACAAACTGTGTCTTCCTCACCACATCCTGGAGGAGAAGGGCCTGGTGAAGGTCAGCGTCATGGTGCAGGCTCTGGTGGACGAGGCCTCCCCCAAACGCGCCCTCCTGACGTGAACGGAGACGGGCGGAGCTCCCCGCGACCGGCAGGCTCAGCCCACGACACGGCGCCGCTCCAGCACCACCTCCGAGGCCGCTCTTCTTCTCTTTCTTTCTAAGGTGATGCCAAATGGTCTTAAACAAACTAAACAGATTCATTCACTAATGAGATGGACATTCTGCGTGAGTTCAGAAGTTAAGAAGCACACAGGTCATGGGACACCCAGAACCAATGAGAAACATGGAGGAGGCTGAGATCCAGGTGCTTCAGGTCTTCAATCTTTATTTCCAGTCTACATCATGACGTCAGGGCCACAGGGAAGTAATTAAGATGTTTAAGAATAAATTCAAAATTAGTTTTAGAGGACACGTTTTAATGCCTCAAGAATAAAGTGGAAATTTTTATAAAAAATATTTTGAGATATAGTTTGAGAAAGATTTCTTAAAGTTGAAAAACAATTAATGAGAAATTATACCAATGTGCTTTTTACTTTTTTTTAAATTACTTCACAATTCATTTTCTCACAATGCCATATTTATTTCCTTACCAATTTCCTGATTTTACAAATTATTCTTGAAATGTTTAATTCATTTGAATTATTCTAAACCTTGGCCCAACACTCTGCTCAGCGTTTTAACCTTGTCTTCTACAACATTTCTTTGAATCAGGACAAACTTTCTTCCTTCACCTGATCGTTCTGAGTTATCGTCTTCTGAAGAGAACAAAACCAAAATCAGTTGGATCATAGAACAAAACTTTTAACCACAATTGTATTTAAAGATATTTATGATGTAAAGAAAAGCTGACAAATTGTTGTAAACAAAACAGAAAAATGTTTTTTCTAATATATTTTAGGTCGGAGTGTTTTTTTTATAGTTTCTGTGGAGACGAGTGCTCGTCCCCGCAGCTGAAGTCTGTCGCTTCCTTTTTCTGGGTTTCTCGTCTCTCGTCAGATTTTCACTGAAGAGAAACAAGCCTGAGAGTTTGTTCACTGAGAGATTCATTTATTCACTTTGACAAATGTCACCCAGCAGCTTCTGTGTCCAGAATGTTTCATTTGCTTTTTGTGTTTGAGCTTCGACCATCGAGTGTCAAGGTCAAACATCGTGTTGAAGCTGCACAATCAAAACTTTTCTCCTGAAACTAAAACATTTACACTGGAGCCGGAGATATCACCATTTTCCTCCGTTCCTCTTCCTGCTGCCAATATTACCCAGAGTTTAACAACACAATGAATTAGTGAGTTGTGTGTTCGTCCAGACTCAAAGTTCAAGAGAAGCACCTGCTGGGTCTGCATGTGTCCACCAGGTGGCAGAATTCATCATGTTTCACAGTTGCCAAAACATTGTTTTTCTCTTGTGATAAAGTTTTTTATATAAATGTAAATATTGTTTATCACACGTTTCTCCAGTTGTTGAACCAATGTTCAGTATTTCTTCATGTTCTGTACATTTCACATCAGCAATGATTTCATATAATCCAACATTTCACGTGTTCCTGTATTTCAACACTATCTGCAGATCAGAGAAACAAACACTCATGATGTCACGAGTATTTTTCATAGACCAGAGAAAAACTGAACACAAGGTCACAGCATCATCAGTGAAATCAGTTTTATTTCATTTGATTGTCCCACAGAATCCATCGCTGACAAACTAAATGTTGAGCGTGAAACTCCTGTGAATCTGTTCCTACGTCTCTTTGTGTAATCTCAGAATTCACTGACATGTCCTCTCTGTTTCTGGGAAAAGCAATAGAATCAATGAGAATCTGCACTTTAAACTTTTTTAACTTCTCTATTTATGTCTTTGTTTTGGCAACTGAGGAAATCCTCCATCCTCCAATCTGAAGCGAAATGAGGATCAAACTTTAACAAACATGCCGCTGATGTAAATTGTGTAAATGTGGTGTGAGGATCCTGCTGAACACAAAGCAGAGTCGTTTCTTGTTTTTGTAAATACAGTTGTAAACTGTCCAGAAACGATCTGTGCTCACATTTTTCTACTTTTCTGACCGAGAGGAGATTTATTTTTGGGGTCTGTTGGGTTTTGATGTAACGCACCCTTTTCTAACTCTTTGTGAAACTTAAGTGTGATTTGTTGTACAGCAGCTGATCTGATGCATGAAATGTCCCTTTAATGTCGCCTTAACTGCTGTGAATACTGTAAATACTGTGAGTGTCTCTCATCACTTCATCAGTAAAGACCTCAACTGCCAAATGACTCCAATCGTCTGTTGCTTCAAAACCTTCAAATGTTTTGAACATTTTACTGAAAATGTTTTGTTTTTAAAAATGTTTTCTGAATTTTTCTTCTATTCTTAGTTATTTTAATAAGTTTTCTCCAATTTTTTTCCACAGAAATAACACTTTTTTGAAAAAGGAAAAAAAAGCATTCTTCAATTTTTATCATTTCAAAAAGTAAATCTATGATTTTCCTTCTGGTTTTCATTTAGATTTTTTTCTTCAAAATAATTTTTACATTCCGTTTTTCTTAAGTACACTTTTCAGATTTATTTTTAAGGTTTCTCTGAAATTTAATTTAAATTTGTCAAACAAATAAAAACCTGGTGCATTGGTTACAAATTACATGTTTCAGGTTCATACAGAACAAGAACAACTAAGACTGAAGTTCTGGTGATGACTGAAGGCACAGACCATCACAGACAACATCTCAGAGTCTTAGGGAAATAAAGTCTGCGGCTAGCGATGGAGACACTGCCGACGGGGCGGAGCTTCGTACTCAGGCGTTCAGGAACTTAGCGTGATGTTTGATGTGGTCATTCATGAAAGAGTAGATGAAGAAGTAGCTGTGGTCGTAACCCTGCGGGAGGAAACAGGTTGAGTTAATCACCGTGTTCGCACAAAGTCAGAAATCAGTTAAAAATTCACGCCTTCAAATGTTGTTAAAAGCTTCAGTTGATCTACGTAATAAAAGATAAAATCTTGATGAGTCAAATGTTCAAGTTAGCGAAGGTTCAGATTTACTGATTAACTTTAACATCCACACAAACATGTTTGACTTTCAAATTATATCAGACAAGAGTTTTAGCTCCAAGATACAAATATTTACATCTTAGGTCATGTGATGTCAACAGGAAGTAGATAATCACCATTAAAATCCTTTTTACGACACCTCTAATCGAGGTGAGATCACTGTTTTTTCTATTCAACAGACTGAGTTGAATGTTCATGTTTGTTTAAAATAAAGTAAAGATAAAGTATTTGATGCTGAAGATGGACTGACCGGCTGCAGTCTGAACACCACAGGGATTTTCTTCTCGGAGCAGACGGCGATCAGGTTGTCGGGCAGCAGCTGACTGGCTGACAGGAACTGGTCGTCACGGCCCTGATCGATGAGGATGTCGAGTTGAGGACCCGAGTATGAGCCGGCCAGCACGGTGGCGTCGTACGCCTGAGACAGACCAGGACGTTTAGTTTATTAGACTCATCACACTCAGGAACTGACACATGAATAACATTCATTTTCTTTCTTTACTTTAACCTGTTAAACATTTAGACATAAACTTTACTTAACAGATTGTTTTCTAAGATGAGGATTATAAAGTGAAATCTGAATATGTCTGACATAAGAAAAAATTATCTAACAGACTGAACTGTTTCAGTCTGCAGTTGTCTCGTTCTCCTCTGAAGTAATGACGCTGTGAAGTCCTCTGACCTCAGACTCAGGTTCAGTTCTGTGACGTGTAAGAACTCAAATGTGATCAGGACCAGATCTCTTACCTCCCAGGTGGACCTGTCGGAGCCCAGGTATCCTGTGAAGGCTTTCTGTCCCCAGGGACACTGCATGGGGTTACAGATGGGAGCGAATGCAGACACAGCCTGAAGGAGACAGACGCCCCCACGTTAATGTGTTTGTTGACTGTCCCACTCGACAGTTTAAATGTAATTGAGCTGCAATCAATTCTTTTCTGATCCTTCGGGTTTTTACTTGCAAACCAAAGTTTCCTGGAAATGTTTTATTTCTGCGGGTCAAACAAAGAATCTTTCTGCTTCTTTGTCAACATTAATCCTGCGGATCAACCTGGTAACAGATGGAACAGTATGTGTGTGGGTACCTTGTATTTCCCAGGGTTCTTCAGTGCACAGATGAGCGCCCCGTGTCCGCCCATGGAGTGACCACTGATGGACATTCTCTCTGGGTCAGTGGGGAAGTTGGCGTTGATCAGTCTGACAAGCTGAGACAGACAACAACATTATTAAAAAGATTTTCGGGGGGGGGTTCATGAGAGGATTCAAACTCACCTCATCTGTGACGTACGAGTACATGCGGTAGTTTGTTTTCCATGGCTCCTGAGTGGCGTCCACGTAGAAACCAGCGCCGGTGCCAAAATCCCAGCTCTCATCCTCTCCCTCGATGTTACAGCCACCTGAGGGTACACATCAGAGACTGTATATAAAGACTGTCACTGACTGTATATAAAAACTATCAATGACTGCAGCCAGCCACCAGGAGGCGAGCCAGACAGCCCACGTACGTGGGCTGGTGTCAGGAGCCACGACGATGATCCCGTGCTCTGCGGCGGCGAGTTGACAGCCGGCTTTGGTGATGAAGTTCTGCTCCGTGCACGTCAGACCTGCGGAGAGGATGAAGAGACTTTAAATTGGGACAGTCCGAAGACATGTGAGATGTTCCTGTCAATAAACTGTGAAGCTTAGACTCACCAGAGAGCCAGTAGAGGACGGGACATTTGTCCGTCTCGGCCTTCGGAGGCAGGTACACAGCAAACTTCATCTTACACTTCAGCTCAGTGCTGAAGGAAGCAAACACAGATTATTCCCACGTGAGGATCTGAGGCCACGAGGGAGCGTAAGGCAGAAACAGTCGATCTCACCTCTCGTGCTCGAAAACCTTCTGGAAGCCACCGGCACACTTGTTTGAGGAAACTTGTGTCAAAGCCATTTTCAAACTGCAGGAAAAAAAAGCACATGAAATTAGACATAAATAAAACTCCCACTTACAAATATTGTTTTAATAAATAAAGGCCGATTAAATAAATCAAAACAACTATGCAAACCTTTTAACTATTAACTGTGGCCCTATGGTTAGTATGGCGAGTCTCTGGTTCCGTTTGTACAGTTTGTACCTGGCCACAGAGAACAGCTCAAAGTTCAGGTGAACCAGTTCATGTTTAGATGACTGCTGCTCACCTCATGTTATACATTATAAACATCTATGGACTGATCGGGTGCTGGAAACTAGTGATGATGAGTGTTAGAGAGCAGCTCCGAGCAGAGGAAACTAACCAGCTGTGTCACTGATCTGCGGCCTCACGTGCACGCTCCTCTATTGGTGGCTGTCGCTCTGAGCGACTGTTAGCGGTTGCTAGCTATTATGAGCGGTTGCTAGCTACTGCTAACGGCTAATGTTAGCGGCTGCTAACGAGGTAAAAGGGTTCACATGTGGAGCAGAGTTCGGTGTTAGCGGGTTAGCTTAGCTCCTGTGAGAACCATGGCCGCAGCTGACGCACTTTGCGTGAATTGAGCGAGTTGATGTGGAGGAAGCATTGAAGTCAAACCTTTGAGTCTCACGGTTCCGACAGAAACCAGAACTTCGCCGCAGCTCCTAGACTTGCTGTCAACTGTGCGCGCGCACAAGACGGCGGCCTCGCGCATCTTTACGCCCATTTGGAACGTCGCCTGTGCACGTGCTCGCTGCAATTACGCGCCTGGCCCGTGGAGGCGGTGTAGCGTCGGTGTTACCGAGGCAAGTTAGCCGCTAACTGTTAGCTGCTACCTGTTTCTAGAGGACGGAAGTCGGCGGGCCGCCCTGCGCACCCACACAAACACCCCGGCCATCATCGCGTCCCGCTTCAGTCACGCTTCTCACAGGAAACTGTCTCTTTCTCTGCCGTGACGTCAGAATAAATGAAGAAGTGTCGCTTTGTTACTGTTTACGTCTCACAAATCCGTTAGTTCTGTACGGTGCGATGACGATTGGCGTGACGTCGCGAGGACTCTGCACCAGCAAGACGTGATGCACATGTACAGACGCTAGGGGGCGGTGGACCCAAGTTTTAGAAAAAAAAAACATGACGATGATATATGAACATTATATATACTTATATAATGAATGTCTTGTATCATTAGATATCATCAATTAACATCGTAATTATATAGGCAACAAATATAAAAAATGTTGATGTTTATATAATCCTGCTGTCTAATCCAACATTTCATTTATGTACTTACTTATGTACTTTGTTCTTTTTTCATTTCTTTATTTATCTACAAACACATAATCATCCTTCAATTTGCTGTTGTTGCAAGCTGTTAACTGCTATATTCGTACTTTTCATGTATAAATTATGATACATTTATACTATATATTGTCATTATTAGTAGTAGTGGCAGTAGTAATAACTATAAAACAGTACCCCATCACTACCAGTAGTCTTTTTCTATTGACTATCGCCCCCCGCTGGTCACTGGCGTCTCCTTCTGGGCCTGGGGTCCATAGTGGGTGTTTGTTACTCCTTGTAAATCATGTGACACCCTCCGTTTAATCCCATTGGTTCATTCCCCTGCAGCTTGTCTTGAACATTCAGGTCTGAGACGTGGAGACAAACGGAGTTCTGCCTGTCTAGACATGTCTCAAATGTTTCACAGCAACAAGCAGCTGAGCGATGGGCGGAGAGTCAAACTGATGAGTGGGTGAGAGGTCAAAGACACAGAGGACATAGATCTGTTCTCCTCAGGGAGCAACATCTGGTTCTGCGGCACAGCTGTTCACCAGAGTCAGAGATCTTCACCCTAATAATAACTCCAGTTCACAGGAAACACAGCAGCTGCTCAGTCAGGGCACAAAAATACAAACCAAACACCGTGGGGTTGTGGACACGATGCCATCACAGCCATCCAGCCTCGAGGGGATGAAAATGAGGATCATATATTTATTTCTATAAATATTTCTAAGAAGGGGGAGGTCCTGGACCTCTGGGGGCAGATGGAACAGCTGTTTACAGAGCAGTGCCATGCGACCACAACCCGACCCACAGAGCCATGAGCCGTCCTCATGCAGATGGAGGAGGAGTCTGGGACGCTGCTCCTCCTGCAGGTGAACACAGGAGTCATGATGGAGATGCTGCAGAGTGACACCTCCTCCCTCCTGTGAGCAGCGGCCTGAACATTAAACTCAGTGGGATGCTCCTAATTATCAGCCCCCCCCACTGCGCTGCAGCAACTTCAGGATTCCTCAGTACGCCCTGACTGAACCCGGCTCTGTGGGGGCCACAGGTGGCTGCAGGCCCCGGGGCCTCTTTAATTAGTGTGTGAGGGAAGGGCACAGTCGCTTCGGTCCAGATGCACAAACTGTTTCTCAAAGTAAAATGAGTGTTGAGGGAATCTGTGGCTCTGAGCTCTCGTCAGTTTAAGTATCAAGATGAAGGTCGCGGTTGCTCTGTGTGGTTCTGTTCTGTCGGCTGTGAAACGTTCAGGGGAGCCTTTTTCTGTTTTTAATATTTGAGTGTTGTTCTCAGTGTCTCTGCAGCTTCCTGTTTGTCCCTAACCTCTTGCTGCTCTCGGACCAGTTCCTGTGTGATGTTGTCTCAGGTGGCAGATCTACTACCCGTCTATTCTCCACTAACATTTTCTGCTCTACTTACACACCACCACCCCCGGAGGGCACAAACAACCCTGGCAACAAGCGGGCGGTGGCGGTGACTGGATGGCTGCTACTGTGACACCGCAGCGAGCGGCTCGTGTGATTGGCCAGGGCCCGTTGATAAAGTGCAACACCAGCTCCCAAACAAAACGCCTCAAAGCTTCAGCGGCTCTTCTCCGGCGGCTCCCGCTGAGCACCGTCCTGTTCACCGGGTTCTGACCCGCTGACTTCACTCGCTCCCTGTCACAGTTCTTATTCTCACACCTTTGGCCTCAGGTCTTTGAACACTCACGCTCCTCTTTGAACTTTCCCCGTCCTCAACACACGGAAATAATCCAATTAGCTCCAGTAATTGTGAGGCCTGGCTGCGAGCGGCCCGGGGGTCACGCTCGGGTTAGAGCCGTAGGAGAAACGGTCCCAGTGAGCGGAACCAGGCCAAAGAGGAGGCGGAGCTAGTGTCCATCACTGTGACCACAGGTCACCTGCTCCTGCTCAGCATCACCTGTCAATCACTGTCACAGAGAAACATGACGGATTTCAGTTTGTTTATGATCAGATCAGTCCATTCGTCTCCTTTAATTCGCATGTGGAAACATCTCTGATTCACAGATGGAGACATGAAGAAGATAATCTCTGCGTAAAATCCCAAATCAGATTTTGTGTAGATGAGTGAAAAAGGCTTTAAAAATAATCATCTCCTGTTCAAATTAAAACCTCAGTCCGACAGTAGCTGTTGGATTTCGACTGAGATGAAAATCTGAAACATCCAACACCTCTTTGATCGGCTGACCTGAATCAAAGCGCCGCAGGCCAGCGGCTCAGCAGGTTGTCTTCATGTCAACACGGATTAGTCCTCCACAGAACGCCACGTTTCAGCCGCCACGAGGATGCCACCACCCGTCTGCTCCCACATCACAGCTGTAAACACACACACAACCAAAGACGATCAGTGATGAGAACAAATGAAGCCAAATGTTTCCTGGTCCAGGAAACGTCCTGTCGAGGTTTTGACGTTATCTCAGAGTTGAGATATCGAAGTTCCGCCCTTTCACTCAGTGAGTTTCAGCTGTCAATCATCCTGAAACTGGAGCCTGACGTTATAAAGTGAGAAGAGTCAGTTTATACAGAAACGAGGAGTCGCCCCCTGCTGGTCAGAACACAGAAGACAGGCTCCTCGTGATGAAGGGGTTTCTTCTCTTTACCTCCACTTCACAGATTATTTATTTTTTTATATTTATTTATATAAATTTAGTGTTTCATTCATTATTTTGACTGAGTCAGTTTTGTTTTCAGTTCAGGCTCTGACTCGTTCTGCACAGCAACCAGAGCACAGCTTGTAATCACAAGCTGACGACCACAGGGAAACTAGAGTCAGCACTTGACCTTTGAGGTCAAAGGTCACATACAACCGGGGGCAGCAGGGGTCCGACCCTCCATCAGCTCCAAACACCAGACCGATCTGCTGGAGTCAAACAGAGTGTCTGCGGATCTCTAACAGTTAAATTATTTCTGCCATTGATTTTATTTTGTGGAACAGAGCAGCGGCGCCTGCAGCCTGAGAGTGACCTTCACAGCTGCAGAGGGACCACTGCGTCACTCTGTCCACAGCAGGCTGGACAGTGGACAGGCTTCACGTGTGGTAATTTTTTAATATTCTGAAGGACACAAATATGCTGAATCATGACGTTTAAAAAGTTCTGATACTAAAAACAAAAGAAATGTGATGAACCATTACATGTAAGAAGGAAACAAAACAAAACATATGCAAACATCTGATATGAATATTTACTTTGACCTGAAGGAACCAGTTGCTCATTAGTGATGTTGTAAAAGTGAAATCCTGCAGCGGCAACTAATAAACCTGAAGAGAAACGTTCTCCTCGTCTGGAATATTTCCTCTCACAGCAAACTTCCTGTTTTAATGAACATTTCCTGTCTGGAATCATCACAATAAGGTGCCATGTAAAGTTGAGCAGCTCCTCTGCTCTCCAGCTGAACTCAGAGCTCTGCTTCATTCGTATGAATGTGTGAAACTGGAATTATTGATTTCCACAGAATCCTGTTTCACCACACGTCGACACAGTCACGGAGTTTCTCGGAACCCGTTCTCTGGCTCTAATGATGTTGATCTACTGATGTTGGTTCACAAAAACCAATGACCTCACTTTTATCATATTTCAGAGGCAGTCAATAAGACGCTGCATTTTTATTGATAATCAATGACACGCTTCCATGGCTCGTCTCTGGTGACAAGAGACCTGAGGATCGTGTTCACGGCACCATGGATCCAAACATCTGTTTCCTCAACAAACCGCAGGACCAGGAAACTGCCGATATCCATTCAGAGGCTTCGGACCTCCTGCAGAGGTTCTGCTGTCCAGAAAATGTCCAAATGAGTCAAAATGAAAATCCAACACGTGACAGACATGAAACAAGTTTCCACATGTCTCAAGATGAAAAGGAGGAATTGAAGAAGCTGAAGACCTGGAGAGATTCCAGATGTTTGGTGACGACAGGTCGCAGGTTTTCTGCTTGCAATGGCTCTGATGAGTCGCTCAGAGTTTAAACATCTGAACCGTCTGAAGAGACTCTGGAGCCTCCACATTAACAAATCTGCCTGGAGTACAAAATGAGACCTGCAGGTAAACACCACACACACACACACACACACACACTCCTGCACCCAGAGATATAGCTTTAATTTAAATATGTTTCATATTGACAGCAGGTTTTAAATCCTCCCACGTGAGCAGAGACGCGCTGGTGAAATCTGCATCTTCTGTTGCATTAAGGGGCCTTCGGGTGACCAGCCATGGTTGCCTGGCAACCCCGTCTGCACGTGTGATGGGATCACAGAGAGACGTGGACGTGTTTGGGTGGAGAGGGAGAGACAGAGAGGGGAGGGGGGAGGGGTGTCCTCTGTCTAGCTCAGCTGACGAGTTGGGATCATGAAAGAAGAGGAAAATCTTCTGTCTGTGAATGTGTGTGTGAGTGTGTGAGTGACATATCACTACAGTTGTCAGAGTAAAGTTCTCTGTCCCGGAGAGCCTGCCCCCTCCCTCAGGTGTGGGCCCAGTGATTTCTCACCTGGCTGAATCTGTGGGTTCACAGATGAACGAGTTGAAACGTGTTTGAGCTGCGCTCCTTCACACTGAAGCTGCTGAGACAAACACAGCTGCTGTGTCCGTCCACGCAGCCACTGATTTTCAGGTCCATCAGTTTTCCTCCTGTTATCTTTAAAAATTGAATTCTTCTTCTCTACCTCTTCAGTCAGCGACTGTTTCCGGGGAGAAGTTTCTGTGACGTATCTTCTGTGTTTACAATGATTCATGACGAGCTTCTGTGGTTTCCATTGACCACGAATCTTCACTCAATCTTCGCGGCGTGAGGACACTGTCCATCGTGATGTCCGGTCATCACAGAGATACTGGGTTTTATTTCACTGAGTCTGAAACGCCAAACTGACGACGATGAAGCGAGAAACTACTGATGTCTCCATCCTGAGCATTTGCAGATTTGAACTTTTATATTTTAATATTTCACGTCTCTTGTGAAGTGTCGTCTCTTTGATGAAACAAATCCAGACATTTACGTTTTTCATGAGAAGACGAGAGAAACCTTGAGGTTTCAGTTTTGATCCCAGTCTGTGGGACGAGAGGAATATTTCACTGAGGGATGGCGAGCGTCCTCGGCACGTCGGGCATGGGCCTGTCCATCATCAGGAGAGACCTCCACTCAACCAGATAGAATCAGAATATCAGACGACAGCTGGCGGCGTGACAGTGAAGGCTCCGCCTTCCAGAAGGTCGTGACTCCAGGGGTGAGGAGGGGGGAGGCGGCCCTGTGTTGCCTCAAGCCGGTATTTGTTTCATAACTTCCTGTGATTCCCTCGACGCAGAAGCTAGTGGTGGATCAGGAATCGGTCGGATCATCTGTCGATGACAAGCTGCGGCGTTTCCGAGGAACACAGCTGTGAACCTTTAAATCCACTAATTCAACCAACACGGGTCTGCGTGAGTGGAAACACTTCAGCTCCAGTTTAAAGCAGAACATGAGCAGGTTGAACTCCAGGTCGCTGGTTTATCGTGTCTGAACACGTCCAGTAATGAGACGCCGTCTCTGTGACGTCCACAATGACTCGTCCAGAGATTTCATCATCATCGAACCTGAGCTCTAACCTGAGTCCCTCTGGATGCAAAACATCTGTTTTCATCTGTTTGATTCTGAACCGCAGAGAAAAACTATATTCAAAAACGAATTCAAAATGAAACATCAGCAGGTAAAACGTTCCATGAGTTGAACTGCAGAAGTCTGTGGTTGGGTCTTCCAGTAAGAGGCTGCGCACGTGGCGAACAGGAAGTGATGAGTCGCTGTTTCTCAACAACTGATTCACTGAGTTTCATCATCTCACACCTGAGATCACAGAGCAAAGGATCGGCCTCACGTCATTAAATCACTCCAGGAGACGCTGCAGGATCCTGGGCCACAGTTCTGGGCCGAGGGACGAGTCACAACACGTGTGTGTGTGTGTGTGTGTGCGCGCGCGCGTGCCTCACATAGTGCAGCCCTGTGTCATCGTCATTTCTGTTGAAACAGATCATTTCCTGCAACATCAACACCCTCAGAATAACTGGAACCAAACTTTGAGCTGTGGAGTTTCCAGCACAGACGACGATGTCACAGAACTCATCTTCATCTTCATGTTTAAATGTGAGACAGTTCATCTGCAGCCTGATCACATGACTCACATGAGATACGGCCACTGCAGCAAACAGATGGAAGTGAAAGACGGATGTTGCAGATAGAAACATGATCAGTTCCACAGAAGTGAAAGAAACTCTGCAGCGATCAATTTAAACACGCAACAAATCTCAGCGACTCCCTGGAGCAGCACAGTTCACATCACGGAGCTGGCACACATCAGATGTGACGACCACATGACAAAACAAACATGTTCCTGACATGTTGCCTCTGTGAGAACACACGTCTGTGTCACTTGTTGTTCTACTCTGATATATGAACTGATGTCCGGCTGATCTGTCAAACTGGAATCTCTAAATGAATTCCGTCTTTAAAGTCAAAGACTCAGGAGCATCATGTCCGTGTTTCTGTTTGAGTGTTCACGACTCCAACACAGGCGGCGCTGTTGTGAAAGGAGAAGAGGAGGTGAAGAGGATTTACACCCTCCAGCTGGAGACCCCCCCCCCCCATGTTCTCTGACCCCTCCAGCACAAAGGGGTGGGATTGGGGGGGGGGTGAATGGTAATTCCTTCCTGGGAAACCTTCAGTCCAGAGGGAAACACAACAGATCCTTTGTGTTGTCGTTTCTTCCCCCCTCAACTCCCACAACCTGCCCCCCCCCTCCACCTCCCAGACACCACTCCCACCCCCGCTTCCCCCTCGTCTTCAACACTCCTCCGTCCTCCACCTGTGGCGGCCTCCGATCCGACGCCGCGCCTTTCGCCCGCTCGGCGGATCGTGTTTTTCTTCTTGTTGGGGAAACAAAGGCGGTTCCACCTGTCCCGCTGCACACAAAGGCAGAGCGGGGCGAGCTCCCATCCTGGGATGTTTGTTCAGTGGCTCCGTTGTAACGTTAGCCGCCCCAGATTCGACCAAACCCTAAATCACTCACACGAGGCCCCAGAGGAAACGCCGCGGATGCTCCAACTAGAGCTTGACCTGGAAACTGAGTGCTCAGCTGAGACTGAAGCTAAAAATACCATAAAACCATTCAAACCCTGGAGATCAGCGTCTGTTCCATCCAGGTGAGGGCGTCTGTGCAACCACAGGGAGCAGGGTACATGGTGGAAGCCATTCATGGTCCCCAGAGGGTGAATCTCAGTGGCTTTGGTGACGTTCCAGGTATTTCTGTGTCACATTTGGCTGCATGCACGTGTCGGAACTGGAAGGTCGGTAGAACATCGGCAAGCAACAGATGAAAGGTCGTAGAGGTTTAAGTCATGTGACCAGCATGATGGGCGTGTTTTAATAATGAAACCAACAGGAGCAGTGAAGGGGAGCTGCCATCCTCTCTGGTTATTTTTAGCTGCGACAGAATTTGTCCATTTGGGTCAGAGTGAAGGTGAGCAGCTCCTCCATTTACCTGATGGCTGCTGCTGGCGTCTCCGGCCGAGCGTGACCTGAATGCAGTTTCACTGGGAAGTGCATTAGTCTCTGAATGCTCAGCGACAACGCAGCTGTGCGAACAACTGAACCAAGTCCAACTTCAAATAGATTTGAAGAAGCAACGAGTTTCTCCAGAAAGAACCGAAGGACGAATCCAAAACTCTTTAAATATGAATGGCAATGAATCTTTCATTTGTCACCTGCCTCTTGTTTTATTCTACATTTAAATATAACTGGGGTCATTGTTATTTACAGAACAATCTGTGACGATCACTGGAAAAACCTTTTAACTTTAAAGTTGTTTTTAACTGAAGGAGACGAGGAGGGGATTTTGCTTTTCTGTATTTTATAACAGGAATATTGAAGATGTCTAACATCATCCACAGAAACATAAATCCAAATTTCCATTTCCAGAATACTCAGAAGTGAACAGGATGTTTAACGGCTTCAGGGAGAAACCCCAGCACTGTAATGGGATCATGTTGTGTATTGTGAGAAATGAAAAGATGAGTGTCGATATTAAAATCAGCCCAGGATTAAAGAGGCAGAACAGGAAGTTGAGGATTTCTGGGTTCAATCTTCCTCCAGAACGTCACTGTCTGAATGTTGAACACCAGAGGGAGAGGACTGTGTTCCTGGTGAGATTTCTCAATGATTCATGGAGAGCAGCTCGTTCCATAATTGAAGGGTTCGAGGTTGTGATTGTGAAGCTCCTGCTGCCAAACAAGCGCCGACTCGTCTGCAGGAGCTGCACTCAGCTCCACAGACCCACCAGGGTTCAGAGCCTCTGCCTGGTTTCCCCCTGTTTAAAGTGAGAGCCCAGCA
Source organism: Pseudorhombus dupliciocellatus (assembly GCA_016785235.1). NCBI lineage: Eukaryota > Metazoa > Chordata > Actinopteri > Pleuronectiformes > Paralichthyidae > Pseudorhombus > Pseudorhombus dupliciocellatus. The sequence continues at coordinate 5,119,811 of JAFBJW010000311.1, forward strand.
GGGGTCCAGTGAGCGGGTCTGAGTGGGAATATCTCAGGACGGAGTCCACGCCATTTCACATCGGCTGAAGATGATGAAGAACTGATAAAGACGGAGCCTGTTTTATTAAACAACAACAGCACCGTCTGTTTGAGTCGTTTGCTGCTCTGAGGTTCATCACACAGCAGCTGATTCCCTCATTGGAACTTCAATGAAATCACCACGTGTTGGACGTTGGACTGACCCTGAACCAGCCGCAGCTCCTAAAACCAAAACCTGTTCAGCTCCACATCAGCAATGAGGAGAGACGTCATCATTCGTCTACATTCACCATCTGTGACGAACACAAATGATTCTCTAATCCTCAAATCACAGAATCTCAGTGTTTCTGGTTGGGCCTGAGACTTCAGACCACTTTAGCTCCAGAGCCTCGGGACACACACACACACACACACACACACACTCAGCTAAGAGCTGTATGAGTTTTCTGGCTTGAGGGGAAGTTAAAGCATCTTAAAGCAGCAGGATGAGCAGGAAACATGGAGGCGCTCAGCTGGACCCAACCAAAACAAAACAGCTTCCCCCACCGGTGATGTGACCTCTTGACCTCCACCCAGAGACCCTGCTGCTGACATCACCTCTGGTCAGCTGCTCGTCCTGTTATACAGTCAATCTACAGGATGAAGTTAAACACCCACACCTCTGCTCAGGAGCCCGGCAAAACAAGCAGACTCACAATCAGTTTCATCCAGAATGAAACGTCCATTTCAGACCCAAAGCTTAGACCTGAACATGTGACCCTGACTCCTCACGTCCCTCTGTGTGGTATGTGAATGGGTGGTGGGGTGGGGGAGGGGGGCTGCTGCCCCTATGGACATGTCAGGGGGGGAGGGACATTCCTGCACCCATGGAACAGCTCAAACAGCCTGGGACAGCTGGGCAGGAACCAGCTGACCAGTTGCCGTGGCAACGCCTTCTCTTTGCATTCATCCAAAAACAAAGGATGCAGAGCGACTCGTGGCCTTTAATCCTCTGACCTCAGATCAGCTCCTCTGAGCCTCCGACTCAGAGACATCGGATTTCTATTTTAAAATCTTAGCTTGTGACTCTGAAGCGTGTGAGGAACAGAAACTTTGCGTCCTCAACAGAAACTCAGGGAACTGTGTGTGAGTAATTTCAATTCAGCAACGCTGACCAGAAAGAATTTTCACTTACTCAACCAAAAAAAAAAAAAAAACTGGATGAAAGCACCAAGGAAACTTCATCAGTGGATAATAAACAACATATAGATTCTCATACATACGACAAAGGACAGAACAACAATGAGAGAAGTGTTTGTCTGTTGTGTCCTGAAGCATCGGCACGGCCGTTCAGAGGGAACCTCACACAGACAAAGTGTGTTCAAGAGAACCTTTGCGTTTACTTGTCATGTGAACCAGTTGTATTGCATGTGTGTGTGAACGAGGGGTTCCCACGGCGAGACACACCCTCGCTCTCCTGACAGCAGCTGCGTGCTCTCTCCCATTCCGAGGCCCCCGGAACTGCAGCGAGCGCCGACCCCGTCCCCCCCCCCGCCTGCTTCGCCGAGACGGTGATAATGACTTCTTGATATCATCGGCGAGGTGCGAAGCTCGGAATCACACATCGGAACGGCTTTACGCGCTTTCTGCTTGTGTCGCCATGGCAACGGTTTAAACTGTCGACACAGAGACAAAGAGATGAGGAGACGCAGGATGAAACGTTCAGGAACTGCTGATAGAAACACGAGCGAAGAGACACAGCGGCTCACTACTGTCCATGTCCACACACTCAACAATGATGACTGAGGGGAAGTTCAGTTTTTTAGAGACATTAGGAAACATGTTTATTGTTAGACGATGACTCGTCATGTGATTCACAATGAGTGTTTCCTCTGTCCGATGATGACCTTTAATACTGGCTTCAGGACTTCAGTTCCTCTCATTAGATCTGAACCTCTGACAGACGGAGTCTTTTAACAACACGAGATAAAGTCTATGATTCAAAGTGTGCTTGCGAGGGTAAACTTCATTCAGTGAGCAGAACCCTCCTCTGGTTTATCTGACCTCTAAAATCAATACGGGGATAAAGTGGCCGATCAGCCCTGAGGGGCTGTGCTACTTTATATGTTCCTAACTCTCAGAGAGGCCTCTGTTTCAGGAAGGGAAAGTAGAGGAGTCAGACTTCTCTAATAAAATGTTGATCAGAAACACGTGTGTGATTTGTAGCTCGACGTCGTGCATCGAGTTTGTGTTCTGTGACTTTGATCCGGTTTCCTCTGCCTTCATGTCTTTTAATCAAATTAGCTTCCAACCCTCTGTGCTGCGTTGGCGCTGATAGATTCCAGCTCTTTGTTTCCACATGAAACTGCGTCTGAAGCAGCTTCATTAAGTCTATTACAAGCTGCTGACGTTTCAGGGATTTTTCACGAGCGCACGTTTGTTTTTGAAGAGCACATGAAAACCGTTCTGCTGCTTATTATCCCAGAATTCATTGTGTGGCCCCGAACACTTTGTAATGGAGGCGAAGCGCGGCAGCGTTTGTTTACTGTGGCTCTGCTGACACATTTAAAGGTTAATGTTTCACAGACTGACTCAGAAACACAGGAGGCAGTAAAAGTGTTTGCTCTGCCAGACTGAGCCTCAGTGTGCCGTGACCTTTGACCCCCACCATCCCCCAACCTCATTCAACAGGAGGACGAAAAAAAATCCTCCACACAAGTCAACTTGCTTCTAATTTCTCTCTCAGTGGAAACGCCACACAGTTCATCACAGACCAGGGTCAAACACAAACCCTGTAACCACTTCAAAAAAACTGTCTCTGTCTCTGTCTCACCAGTGCTGAATCTGACGCGTTATGAAGGAGGGATCTGCCGATCTGTTGTTACTAAGATGCAAAATACACAAACACTAATTTATTCTGGAACCCCATCAATCAGTGCACGAAGACCCCACAGGAGAAGTTCAGAGATTTTGAGTTTGAAACCATGTTCCAATCAGAGCCGGGTGCATTTGATTTGATTTATTCCTGGAACAAAGAAGCTTTGTGGGAACTGGGCATGAACCAGGATGTAAACTCAGGAGAATCTTTGTTGTAAATCGATCACATGAGCTGTTAATCATTAAGTAACGAGTCTGTACATTGCTGCACACGCTCATTAACGTCATTAGGCTCTGTGTTTTTAACTTTTTATGAATTTTTCCTGGAAGTGTCCATTTTCACATTTGCAGTTTTTTCCTGGTCTGTCAGTTTATCTGCAGAGGGACTTCAAAGAGACTCCCGGTTAGAGACGTGAACTGAAATGAATTCTTACAGCAGCTGACCCTCGTCTCATTTCCCTTTAATCAGCACCGGATTACGTCGTCCGCTGCAGGAACCTTCCAGCCACTAATGGGGAATTAAAGAAAAGTCAAAAAAACCTTAATGAGAGATTAAAGAGGAAAGTCCCTGACTCAGCTCAGGATGAGTGAACGTTAACGAGACTGTTTAACTTCAGCGTGTTGAGATGAACAGGTTCATTAAGGACACAGCTAACGTTAACGCTAACGCTAACCTGAAACCTGTCAGGGTCCCTGACATCACACGTACCACACGTACCAGTAGGTGGAGTTAGTCAAAACAAGCGTGTTTAGTACAATGCGCTCATTAGTGTGCTCAGAACATCAAAGGAATTGAGGTCAGCGAGAGCCGGAGCTGAACTGACCGCCCGTCGTCCACAGGTGAAGGACCGAGGTCCGGTCATGGCATGGGCCCAGATGTCGGGCTCAACATCGGGTTACTGCGTCTTTTAAAAACCAGCACTGGTCACTTCTCATCTGCCCGCTGACCTCCATATGACCCCGACCCCCCCACCCCCCTCATCAAAGCTCAGGTTATTACTCATAATCCGATCCAACAGCAAATCAACTTTATCCGGTTAGAGAGCAGAAGAATAATGACTCAAAGATCCGGAGCCTGATATTCACAAATTCCTGGTTTATCATTCGTCGTGTATTTTATATTCATGGCAGCAACCTGATATTTACAAGGCAGTAAATCAGCCGAGATGAGTTTTACTTTTTAAACTAAACCAAGAGGAAGAGGAGGAGCTTGAAGGAATGTCTTCACCTTCAGAGTCCAGCGTCCACAGCTGCCGTCCCCCAGGTAGTGACTCACCCCCTCCCAACTGCATCAGCTCCTTAATATTCTCTGCTCAGCTTCATCAGTGTGTGTGTGTGTGTGTGTGTGTGCACAGCAGCTCTGTGATGAATGTGTCGCTCTGCTGCTGCTGCAGTTTAGTCTCGGAGCAGAAACATGCCTCTATATGGAGACGAGGCCTTCAGGGACACAGCGGCTCCTCAGCCACCGACGCTGCCACGACATCCATCTCTGCACCAGGAACCCGTCCCCCCCCCCCCCCCCCCCCCCCCCCCCTGCCTTGTAAAGTGCAGCCCGTCCCCACCTCGTCCTGCCTTGTAAAGTGCAGATGAATTATGCATTTTATCGGATGACAAAAGACGCCTGTCAGCCGGAGCGGAATCACAGAGCTGCCTGCAGAGATCCAGCTCCTGCAGTGAGAACACAAACATGCACGGTCATGTTTAATGTTCCCCGGGACTCCCCCGCTGTCTGTCTCTTTAATGTTGGGGGGTGTTGCTATATAATCCTCTATCCACGTTTTAAGAATTTAAACATTTTATTTTCTCTATGACAGAGAGACAGAGAGACAGAGAGACAGAGGGACAGAGGGACGGAGGGACGGAGGGAAGAGCAGGATGAGCTCTTACTTTAATGTTCCTCCTCTGTCAGTCAACATTACCTCAAGTACAACTCATACCCACCCTGTTCCCTTTGACAGAGTACTCTGGGGTGTTCTCACATGTTTCTACTGAAGCCCTCAGAGTCAGTTTAATCTGTCCTCGTTACAGACGCTGGTGAATCAGACGTTTGTTCGCGTTTCCACTGAAACAACAACAGGAGCCTGTTTCTTCCCAGTGAAGCTCTGCTGTGTCGCCTCTGTGACGGTGAGAAAACAGCAACACACACAACAGAGTGTGTGTGTTGGAACAATAGGAGCATGACCTATATATAAGTCAGGGACACCCGAACAATGCTGAGCTCATCACCCCGGTGGAACCCGGCTGTCCTCAGGGACGAGCAGCGTCCACATCCTTCACACGAACACGTTCATCAAACCAGACACACTTGAGAAAATACACAGAACACGAGCTGCTCCTCTTGTGACTGCTGTTTATTTGTTGAGTATTTACACAAACCTTCTTGATCATTAATAAATAGCAGAATAAAGTAATGCAGTAGTCTGTGTTATCACTCTTAAATCAGCTTTACTATCAGACCAGTGAGAATAAACATGGACGTTATCTCACTTGGGCTGAACTGACCCACGCTAACGCCTCCTCATAAACGTGATGTTTTCATCAGCAGGAGCCGATGTAACGAGAGTGGCTCAGGTCGATTATCTTTGGCTGTCTGTAGTGACTGGAGCAGCTCAGGCACGCTGCTCTGTGATCAGCAGCTTGTTGTCCTCCAGCAGACATGTCCTGTTTCAGGAGACAATTAGAGAGACCGGAGGAGGAGGAGGAGGAGTACAGAAACGTAGCCGACGACTAGAAGAGGAAACCGAGTCTGAAGCCTTCAGTCTGAGCCTCGTTCACCTGCTCAGTAATTCACTACCATGGGATCACACAAACATCAGGAGAGCGGAGGACAGTGAAAAACACTGTCTGTCCCGGGGACAGATTCCTGTGTTTCACTGTTGAAGTGGCGGCTCAGAAACACTTGATGGAAAACCACTTTTAGAAATCCAATTCAAAAAGGAGGTCAAATATTCAGACGCAGGAGAGAGTCCCGGACGTTTCAGCGTTTCCTCCAAGACACAGAAGTTTTATCTTATCAAAGGGTTTAAAGTTTCTAACTGCTTCCGTCACCTGACACCTGATAAACATCACTGTGTCAACACTGAGAGTGAAGGAAAAGAGAGTAAACTGTAGTAGCTGTTGACCTCTCCGAAATATGGAGATGAACATTTTATTTTTCAAAATTATATTTGAATCTGACGTTGAGGTTGGGATTGTTAAACGATCATTTAGCTCCACGGCAGCATGCAGAACGTGTCAGACTCTTTTTGTTTGAGGAATAAAAAGTGCCGAAGCCTCGTCAAGGGAAACAAACGTTAACACTGCAAACACGAGTGCGACGGGAAATCTGTTTGACTTAGATCACGCAGGCCGGGGCTGGGTCTGCTGTGCTGTTGCCATAGCGACGGGGAGTCCTGAGATGACAGGGCTGTGTGTTCTTTGTTTTTTTTTTGCGGGGGGGGAGAAACCAAACGGCGTTTGTTTCGGTCAAGAGCGTCACACGGCTTTTGGACAAGGTCGTAATTTGTCTTTAAATCGTCTTTGAATAAACTTTGAACAGATTTTGAACTACAGTTTCCAAATGTAAACGATGAAGTGAAGTTAAACCAACAAACCTGATCGATCTTCAGATATGTTGGGACCAAACTAATCGCTGGAACTCATCGTGTGTGCACCAGCAATTAGACGGCAGCCACGCCGGATTCTGATTGGCTGCATTATTTTTAGACCGATTTTTGTGCCATTAATCCCCACAGATTTTTTTTTTTTTTAGGGTTCCACCTTCAGCTGTTACCAGGCAACATCTTCTACTTCTTCTGCTGCCACATGAGGTTCTAATGTTTATTTTAAGCCTGAAAAAAAAAAAAACAAGATGGCGCCTATGAAATATTCAGCTGAAAGGTTTTTCTCGGTTCACATTCTGAGGTCAACACGTTCAAAGGACCTGATGGCGGCGCTGCTCGTCCTCCAGGGGGAGGATAAACCTGCTGATTGAGATGCTCGCGCTTGTCACAGTCCTAAGGAGACACCAGGGCTCATCCTCTGAGGACAAAACCTCATCCATCATCACATCACAGTCCTGATTTAAACTGCTCAGAAACTCATTTTAAATCTCAGAGATGTTTTCTGCTTCTGAAACGTGATTTTTTTTTTTTGTCTTTTATAAAAACAGAAAGGTTTGATGTGTTCAACTGTGTCGAGACATTTCATGGAGAATTACTCAGCCGAAGAATCAGAGGGAGGAATCCTTGTTTACTTAGCAAACGGAGTCAAATCTAAACTCTGAAGCTCACACTGAAACACGGCAGCTGGGAGGAACAACTGGCTTTAGTCTAAAATAACCACAGAAGGAGAACTAGTGTTTCTGAGGCTGAGCCTCACTGGCTGCCCTGGCCGCTGGATCCTCGCTGTAAAACCAGCATGAAGCAGAACTCGGCACCGCAATGCAGATCCATAAATTTCACAAATGAGCTGCGGCCTTTCTTTCCCCCGAACACGAGACCGGCACTGAGCAAACCTGTGACCTTTTAACCTCTGGCTGATCCACACACCTGAGAGTGTGTGTTCACAGGTCAAAGGTCATCATCACTTCTACTCACACGAAGAAGAGAACAATCAGTCGGATTGTGGATTTTTACTCTTTTAATATTCAAAAAATACTTCACTTCTGTTTTTGTTGTACATGAACCTGGATCTCTGTTGGTAAACTTCTCTGTTTGTCAGGAAATGAAAAGTGCAAAGTGGAGCACACTGTGTCCAGCACGCAGAGAAAAAGGCTACTTCAACGCTCCCGCAGGAGAAAAGTCTGCACGACGTCACCCCGCCCAGGAAAGCCGAGTGACCGCAGCCACGTGCAAAAATCAAACGTGTGTTTCCACGGGTCCGGTTCCAGTGGACGAGAAGAACAAGGTGATGCAGCAGCAGAGAACAGGCCAGCTGTTCCTGCATCACCGACGCTTGAGTCTTTTTGGTTCTCACATGTTAGCTCGCAGCAGCTTCACAGCATCAGACGGTTTTAATCCGTTAAAATGTTACCGCTTCTTCTTCTGCTTCAAAGACTTCCTCCTCTTCAGGATCATCTCGTACAGCTTGTCCATGCCCTCGTGCAGCCCCTCGCCGATGATGGCGCACGCCGGCTGGATGTGGTAGGTGGTGGCAGGGGCAAGCTCGTGCAGGGCCAGCTGCTTCTCGATGTCCGCCACCGGCAGGGACTTGGGCAGGTCCTGCTTGTTGGCGATGACCAGCAGCGGCGTCCCCTGGTTCTCCGCAAACTTAGTGACTTTGTGCAGCTCGGTCTTGGCCTCCTCCAGCCGGTCCACGTCCACCGAGTCCACCACGTAGATGATGCCGTCGGTGCAGCGGCTGTACGACTTCCACAGGGGCCTCAGCTTCTCCTGGCCCCCCACGTCCCAGAAGTGGCAGCTGATGCCCTTGGCGGTGCCATTGCTCAGCTTGATCTTCTCGGTGTTGAAGCCAATCGTCGGGACCGTGTTGACGAACTCATTGAATTTGAGCCGGTAGAGGACGGTGGTCTTCCCGGCGGAGTCCAGGCCCAGCATCACGATGTGCAGGGACTGGAAGGCCGAGATGTTGGAGAAGCTGTTGCCCATGCTCAGCGTCTCACTGGAGGATTGTGGGAAGGAAACAGCCGCTCATTAAATCCTGCGTTCAGGGTGTAAAGCTCCTCAGGTGTGGCCCGGCCCAGCTGGGGTGTCCCCTGTGTCTCTGGCCCCGGTGTGTCCCTCAGCAAGACGCAGCACGGGTCATTATTATTCTCCTCACGTGTTGACCGTCGGGAGAAGCGCCACAGTTTCACGATGTCAGCGCTGAATCGACACCGACGATCACTGAGCTTCAGCGGCCTCGGCTGCTGCTTGCTCCCCGTGTCCTCTGCGGTGCCTCGGTCCTGCGCTCCGTGATCCCACCGACAAATCCCCCGGTTCACCGCTCCGCTCTCCCCGGTTCTAAGCTCCTCTCTCCGGGTCTGTCCCCGGTCACCTCCGCTCCTCTCGGCCGCTGCGGCTGCTCTGAGACCGAGGCTGAACAACAGGAGCAGCCGCTCTGCTTCACCCCGCCCCGCCGGGACATGTGCCAATGAGACGGCGAGCGTCCACGAGAGCACGCGCGCGCGCGCGCGCACACACACACACACACACACAAAATAAACCACCCGCATACACACGCACACGTAGACAAACACACGCACACACAGATCGTTTGTCTTTAGCTGAAATGTTTATAAAGTAAAAAAAAAAATCGTAAATGAATGAATAAAGTTTTTCTGATCGTTGACAACTGCGCCATCTTCTGGTAGGGGAGGGAAACAACATGCCATGTGTGTACATTCAAATTAAAGTCTAAAGTTATTAATACTCTTTGTTCAAGATGCAGCTTCTGATTCCCAGAGGAACTGAAGAGACTCTGGGCTTTACAGATGAAATCTGAATTAAAGTGAGAGATCCTGTATCACATGAACTGAGAGAGTAAAATAAAACATGCGGGATACAAGAGTAAGAACGATGCAAAAGGCAAACGAGTCAGTCCAAATGGGTTGGATCTGGATCAAGAGGTTTGCTCCAGTTAAAAACACTGCATACCAGAGGTCAAACAGAAATATGAGTTCCTGTTGAATCAAATAAAATGATCACGTTGCTTCATCCTCCAGGACTCGAGTGACAAGACGAAGGGGGCGCCGTCTCCCACATTTTGTCTGACAACAGATGCTCTGTGGAAATATGTTATTACTTTATTACCCAGCAATGAATGCACACACAGATGGCCGACAGGTCAACAACCAACATGAAGCAGGTTCAGATCTGATCTGTGTCATCATCTCGACATCAGCTGTCCATCAGAGAGGAAGCTGATTGTTCCACCACTGTCCACTAGATGGCGTCATCCAACAAAAAAAAAAAAAACAACCTGATTTCATTTCATCAAAACAATGAGCAGCTGAGCGGGGACACCTGCTGTCTGCTGTTTGGGTTTCATCTTTCATATCTGCACATGTCTGTGGGTTAGTTAGTCTCTCAGTGAGGACACCGCCCCCTAACCCTCAATTATCCAAACCTTAACCCAGCCCTGTCCTGATTCTGACCAAACAACCATCTTAACCCTCACACTTACCTCCCCCCTGTTGGTCCTCACAAAGACCTAAGAATACACACAGACACACACGGAATTCCATCAGCAGCTGTTGCGTGTTACAACAAACACGCAGCGAACATGTGTGCACACGTCTCCAGCCTCTCCAGTTCCCTCCTTCATCACTATTCCAGAGAGGACGCCTGCAGGAGTGTCTCCTCCGTCTCTGAACACACACACACACACACACGCTGTCTGACGGTCCTCACTCTGCAGGTGAGGGTCCTCTCAGAGACATCTGAACACACATCCTCTGCTGCAGCGACTGAACAATGATTCATGTCCAGAGACGTTGTTGCTGCGGCTGCACCGAGGAGCACAAACACACATGACATCACACATGGTTTGATATTGTTATTTTCACAGAGGAGCCATTAACACACACACACACACACACTCATGAGCCCATTACTAGCATGTAGCCTTTAGCATGTCACATACAATAGGCATGTTAACTGTGTCGTGCAAACATCAGTCATGTCATGAGCACTGTACGTCGTGCCGTCTTTAGCCTGTTGGAATGCACACAAAGACTTAGTGTGGAGCATGTAGAATGTTAATCTCAGCAGAAACACTCACATGCTTTTATTTTGATCCTGAGGTTCCTTAAAGAGGTGCAGATGTAAAAAGCTTCAGTACATGCGGACGTTTTTATTCCCGAGCAGAGACTCACGCGTATGATAAGAGTTGGCGTGTTCTCAGGCTTGTTGTCATGTTCCGTCGCTTCTGACACTGGGTTTATCTGGGGTCGCCTCCTCCGTCGACTACAGTAAAGACTCGTGAAGATTTCCTGCTGTTGTTGGAGGGTATTAAACTTTCACGTGTGAAGCCCAAAGTGGGTCGCAGCTGTACAAATGAATGATTTTCACTTGCTGTTGTTTCCATAATTGCTGCTTGTGGAAGGTGATTTGATAAATTAAAGTCTGGATGGCGTGTGTTAATGTTTCATTGCTCATGAATGAATAATGGAGGACGGTAAAGTGAGGCTTGGTTTTACTCTGAAAGAGAATGTTCTGGGTCCATGAAGAAACAGACAGTGGCGTCAGATCAGAGACCATTTGTGTGTCTGAGACCTGGAAGGCTGATCTGAGGACTCCTCAGCGCTGATTAAACCTCCAGATCCGCGAACGCTTTTTTCATCTCCAGTTGTGAAAGAAGCAGAACGGGTCTGCAGCAGCCATGAAAGATGAATGATGCAACCCGGCTCCTCGGCACTGAAATCCTCTTTAAACGACTTGTGGGTCTGTGGTTTCCAGAGCTGAGCTCACACTTGAATCGTCAGGTTCAATTTCATTCAAAACTCTATAAATGAAAAAATATATATCGGCTACACTTGACCTTCATCACTTCTCCTCCTCAGCAGTCAGGAGACGGAGAACCCTCGGGCCTGGGCAGAGAAGTCTCCCGTTCATGTCAGCATGAGAACATTTTACCAAAGAGACACGACGGAACATGGACCCATAACCTGTGGAAATGTAAGGATTTGATTTACAAACAGTTCACAACACACTGTGAATCTAACAGTCACTGAGGCTTCAGCAAACATCTACTCGACGTGCACACTGTGACACTGCGGTTACAGGTCATCCTCTGTCCTCGTCTGAACGGACACATCAGAGCAGGTTGAAGGTGAACGGTTTTCTCCTCTGAGCTTCGTCTTAATGGCTCCTTCCCTCAAGCTGCTTTGACAGATAAAGGCGTCGCTCTCTCCTGAAACACGCGCCCCCAACAATCTAATGCTCAGGTGTAATGGGAACTGACGAGAGGAGTTCGACTCTGAAGAGAGGAGAGAAGAGGCCACTCAGATAAAGCGAGAGAGAGCGAGAGAGAGAGATAGGCCAGAACGAAAGAGAAGGACCCTCGGCCTGAAATCTGCTTTCATGCTTCACATAAAGTCACCACCAAGTTCAGTTCAGACCATGGTTATGTGGTGTTCTGTGCTCCAGCTCATAGACGCATCCCCGTGTTGACATCATCTGATGAACTCCTGCCCTCTGCTGCACCACACACCAGGAATTCATCACCTCCATGCAGAAACAAAGCGTTCTGAAACGACTCCCGTCAGACAGAGAGGCAACAGCACCGCAGACTCAGCCCGAATGTTTGTGCAGAGCCTCGTGGACGCAGCAGCAGCGAGCGCTCGTTAAGACGTTGGATGAAAAATGACAAATGAATAGCTGCAGGAGTCAGTGAGAATCTGTTAATAAGAGACCAATCCCTCAGCTAAATCTCTTTTTTTGTATATAACTTGCAAATAGGTTAGATTACAAATTATTTTTATCTTTATCCTTTTTTACTATGACACCGGGCTGCTGTAAATGTGTTTCCTCCACGGGGGAGAAAACGTTCTATTCTAAACAACAACAATCAAACGTGTATTTCTCATCCTCCTCTGGTTCGTTTCTCTCCTGAACTGTGAAGCTCTAAATACATTTTCTGTTTACTGCTCTGCTGACACTCGTTTTTCATGATGCCTTTCAATCTTTACCCTCATCCTCTCTCTCTCTCTATCCCCTCTCCCTCGCTATCGCACCGTTTCCCTTGCACATACACAAACACACAAAGGTTGCCATGGAGACCTGCATGCTGTGCTCCGGAGTTGCCATGGCGCCAGTGTTTACTGGGGAGGAGAGGGTTTTGTTCCCTCCTGCAGCAGCAGCTCCCCACATTAATGAAACAACTTTGTGCCCGTTGGATGTTTACTGAAATGGATCGTACTGACTGACGTGGATGGGGGAGGAGTGTGTGGGTGAGAGGGGAGATGATCTGATGACTGAAAACAACCAGAGTCAGGGGGAGGCAGCGATGTGCAGCATTACACCCCAAAATACCACTTAGTATTCATCTGGCTTGATGGTTTCAGCCATTAGTCCTCGTCTGAAAACAGCTGCATTAGGAAATCTAAACCTCCCTCTGTGCTGCTGTGAGAAGTTACAGGAAGTCAAAGAGAACACGCGGATCATCACTTGATAAACAAACACAGGGTTTTTAAAACTACACTCCCGGACGTTTAAAGACCCGATTGAACGAGTCTCAACAGGTGTGGAACCAGGCAGCCCCAGAACCTGATATAATAAATAAATCAGGAAGTGTGAAATGTTCCGATCCTCTCTGCTGATAAGACATTTTTAAGCTAGTCTCCAGTGCAATGCTGATGAAATGTTCTTATCACTGGAAAACCTCCTCCTCCTCCTTCTCGAAACCAAACTCGGCTCAACCCAGAGGTTTCCTAGGAGACGCAACGTCACTGTGCTGTTTTCTGTTTTAAACACAGCTGGTTCTGGGCTCTGTGCCCTCTGTCCACTCTCACCTCCTCGACCCGTCCTCAGGAGCAAATCCAACTAAGGGCCAAACCCCTGGTCTCAGACCAGCCAGTGTTGACACCAGAACCACCAATCGATGTTCTCTGTTCCCTCGAGCATGATGAGGCTCGGTGACCAGCAGAGACAGAATCAATCTCTCTGGAAACTCAGACTCTGCCTGAAATATGACCGTCCCACTCACAGTGAGACTTAAAGCTGCATCAACTGACCCAGGCCGCTGGCTCGTAACTCAGAGATGATTCAGTTCATCCGGACTGTGATGTTCAGTCCAGTTTTCTTACAACAACAGAAGTTACATTAAACAGACAACATGCAGATCCAGCATGTCTGTTGCAAGCGTGTGTCATAGCCTCAGTTCAGAGGGAACACGCGGCGGCGGGGGAGGGGGGTCTGAGCACACAGAGCGAGGATCCTGCCAGGTTTCGATCGCACTCACCTTTCTCATCAAAGAGCTGCACGGAGAACAAACGCGCCTCTGTTCCCTCCCGTCGGCGCAGACACAAACTCCTGCAGCAGACAACATGTCGGCTCATGTCCTGTCCATGTCAGGCTGAGGACAGGTCAGACTGTCCTGAGGGGGACGAAGACAAACACGCGATAAACATGGGACTTCACAGAAAACATGAACAAACAGAAACATTAGCACATCACGCTAGCTTATGGCTAACTTTATACTTATACCTATATTTGTATATTTCAACTTAAGAAAACTTCTGTTTGATTTATTTTTTATTGTTTTGGCAGCACAGCTGTCTCCAGCTGTTCAACAGAGCAATAAAACCTCGGTCAGAGCCGTGAATACAGATGGTGTTAAACTCTGCTGAGCTGTGTCCTTCTTAAATGTCCCTGAGGATCAATGTGTTCCCGTCCGTCTGAGACACGAGGTTACCACAGGCCGAGTAAACGATCACCGATCCGCTCGTCTGCACCCAGAGAAGAAACTGAAACATGCAGCGAGTTCATCGGAGAAGAAAACGCTCGATGAATCTGCTCTGAACCAAAACCAGCAGCTACCAGAGGGCCGGAGCTGAGATCTAGGAAAACGAATGTTTCTCCACTATCTACACGTGATTGACAGGAGAACATCTCGCACAACCCATATTGATTCAACAGGTTTTAATCAGATCGGCATTTGAAATTAATGTCTTAAACATTGTCCCCGCTCCTCTCTGGCTGCACCGATCCAGACACCGTCACCAGTGTTCATATATTGGGGTTTCATATTTCAGACGTCCTGTTGAGACATCATGAGCGAGCTGCGTGATGAGGCCTCGGCAGCGTCAGAGGTTCATTCACCCCCTGATGACAGACCAGTTCCCCTGCTCCCCTCAGCCGCTGCAGCATTAAGAAGTTTAAATGAGTTTCAGATGAGACAGGACATCACTGAGAGCCATTAAACTCACCTCCTCGAGGAGACAGCAGGAGCAGGGGAAAAAGTTCTTATTTTCCAGGCCCGCGTTTGTTGGAGACAGAAGAAAATGGTTTCATTAAGCATCTCCGCGGGTCGGGGGCTGAGTGGTTGATCCAGACGTTGACCTTTTTCCCCGGCGGCGGCTGAAAACTGCCACAGTGAAATGACAGCACGGTGATAAAAAATAAATGAGTCAAATCACAGCGAGCCGCCTCCCGCCGGAGCCTCAGCTGCAGTCTCACTGACATTTGGCCGCCGGTGTTGACAGAAGGAGCTGGCGCTCTGCGAGGAGAAACAACAGCAGCACAATCATCACAATTCTCTCAGTGCTTCGTTTATGATCACCTGCAGAGAAAAGTGAGCTAAACACAGCCCAATAAAATGTTAATATGGCGGAGCCACGTCTGTACAGCAGCTGCTGAACTGAATATGAACATGAACCCACTGAAATCCGGATTCTCAGGTTCAAGACACAGCAGATAAAATGTCCCGATCGCAGTTAAAAAACATTTGACACTGGAAAACATGATCTAAACCTCGTGGGTATGATTCATCTCATGATCATAATTAATCCAGCTGCTGTATCTGGGACTTCAGATCACACCTTGAAAGTGTTCCTGATTCTTTGCAGCTTCACACTCGTCTTTATTTATCCATCGCTCAGCATGTGAGCAGGGGCCGAGCCAGGAGACAGAGGACTCCATCCGTTGCAGAGACTTTTAACTTGCAGATGAGAACAATATTTCAACCCGGAGCCAGTCCCACAAAGTCTGCCCGGCCCTCGGAGCTCAGGGGACATGTTGAACAGGACAAGGAGAAGTCAACATGTTGAGCGAGTGTCCTCTCTGGATAGATTATCGCCGGATTCCGAAGCTGCGCGCTGCTCGGTGAGCCCCGCCACCCTGGGGGAGCTCATTACCAGCGCTGCAGGCTGCGATCTGAAGCATGTCAGCCCCGACTCCAGCCTAATTAATTCCACTGCTTTGGGCTCCTTTTTTCTCCTCCATTAATCTGTGTATTTAATTAAGGTCTCCTGCTCTGACGGCACAGAGAGCGAGGGGCAGCAACGGGAACGTTGAAGGAGGGAGAGAAAATGAGTTAACAGATAAATCTTGTTTAGAAATCCTCCCAATTACCAAAGTAAAGACGCAGGCCTCCACCCACCCAGACGCTGACCCTGCTCAATTCTACGTCTACCTGGAACCGTCCTGCCTCAGAGGAACAGGAGAAGGATCCGAGTGTGTTTTAAACAACAGCCTGACTCCAGATCAGATGAACTCAACACACTGAGCTCACCTGCTCTTTTAAAATGGCTGCCATGCTAGTTAAAAGCTAACAGGAGCTAAACACCAGTAAACAGGAAACACTTGTTAGCATTAGCACACAGACTGTGTGTGTTTGTGTGTCACACACACTCTTTGGAAGCAGGTATGAACTCAGCCTGAGGATGTCCTCCAGCAGTGACGTGGACACTTGTCCACCATCTTGCTCCTCCTGTCCTGAAGGAGGCGCTACAGGGAGCACAGTTGACTGACACCACGTGAGTTTCTGAGCCTGAAGGCAGAACAACCTGAGACTCACAGAATGACGTCTCAGTTCAACGGGACCATCACATCCATCAGAACCAACTGGAGCTTCTTGTGAATGTAAAATCTCCTGCTACGTTCCACAATGCATTGTGGGAAACAATGACTGCACTACATAAGGTACATATATAACTCCTCATTTATCCAATAATAATATCCTTCACAAAATTCCTCATCAAGGACACCCAGACCTGCGGTTGGGAGTTAATTACCCACAATGCCTGCAGATGATAATAAATCTTTCACAGCTTTCAGTTCTTGTATTAAATAAGTTCAGACTGTTCAGAAGAGCTGCTGATAAAAGACAAATCACAGCAGCTGCAACACGGTGTGAAGAAATATTTACATTTTATTTAGAGTCTTTTCCACAAGTGTTGGACAGCGGACAGGAAGCAGCTCTGAGACAGACAGTGATGTCACAACAGCGGTCTGAACGCGGAGCAGGCGTGTAGAGCTGCCGTCAGGTTTCATGGGACAACAGAAAAGAGAGACCACAGAGTGGTTGAGGAACAACTGGAAATAATTACTTTAACTGATTAATCAGAACAAATATTCAGCAGACGAACAGACAAGAAATCTCAACTCCAGGTCGAACCAGAGCAGACAGGAGTCCAACACCTAGACGCAGCTCTCAGGTCCAAACGCCAGCTGCTGATGAAGATTCTGACCAGAGGTGGGTCCTTGAGTTGAGATCATTGATTGCAAAGTGAAGAATGAAAATTTCGGTTTCATCATCGCATCATGTTTAAAAGACGTTTTCAGATTCCTGCTTATGACGGTTTGAACATTTTCTATTTCTCGTCATGTGAAAATAAAAAAGTCTGACAGTGGAGAAGCAGAGAGGATTCATCATCGCCGTCAGGAGCAGGTGATGAATCTTCTCTTCAGTGATTCATCAGCGGACAGTTTGATGGAAAGGTTTTATCGATGATCCTGACTGACTGACAGGGATCGGACCACAGAGACAGAACCTGAAGACGAGGTACAAATAAATAGAGGAGACCACAATATCTAAGAGTCTTTTCTTGGCGTTCGATCCACAGTTACAAACCAAAAGGGTTCAAAGTGTTGCTTTAAAAAATGCTGTGTCGTAATAAGAGTATAAAAATACAGGAAGTATTAAAAGAGTCTTTGTGAATACTCCAGGCTCGGCACAGCGCGTGTGGTCAGTGACAGCAGTATGGCGTTCACGCTGCAAGTTCAGATGGCGCAGTCTTCCTGAGTGGCCGGGCTGAAGGCGGAGCTCCGCAGGGCGTCCAGGCAGTTGACCAGGATGAGCGTGCCGGTCAGGTGCTTCCAGCGTTTGGTGATGGGGTTCTTCATCTTGTCCAGGCCCATGTGCAGCTCCTGGATCACGTCCCTGTAGCTGTCGCCAATCTGAGCCGCCCATGTGACCAGGAAGTCGTACGCCGGCTTCCACATGGCCTGCGGAGGAGGGAGGAGGAGGAGTCACATGACAGACCTTAACCGTCAATCAACTGTGAACACATCGACTCTGCTCTGCATTCTCATACAACTCAAAGTCAATGACGGATCATCTCTGCACCTCGCTGTCCACCACGCCGTTCTTGTCGCGGTGCGGCGCCTCGTACGCGTCCATCTGCTGACGTGAGACCTTGGCGAGCCTCTCGGCCAGCTCCCTCCAGCGCCCGGCCAGCTCCACGGCCGTGGTCAGGAGAACAAAGTCCATGACGAGCCGAGCCACGAGACCCTGACAGTCCATCTTCAGCAGAGCCTGCGGAGAAGAGAGCAGAAGTTCATCCTGGACTGATGGAGGCAGGCGAGGGTTTGAGTTCCAAACCACATCCGATGCGGAGGTTTTATTCTCTCAACAGTCAGAATCAGTGTGAAGTCACACACGACAAAGAGACCAACAAGCATCTGCAGGTTTCATTCCACAGACTTGATCCGCTCTTATTTTCCACCGTCTCCAATCCCTCGGCTTTTGTGCATTTTTCAGATGCTTTCTGGTGGAACCAGAAATAAGAGCCTCGTGCTGCTTCACCAACAGCCAGCCGAGTTTATCTCACTTCTGAAGTGACGGCAGGAAAAGCCTCGCCGGACAAAACCGAGCAGAAGATCAAGGAGCGACAGGAGACATAGCTGATCCAACGAGATTAAAGCTGAGAGCGTCACACAGAGGCGACAGGCGAAGAACAGCAGGGGGCGTCAGAGAGCCCGTCTCTGTCAATGTGACTAAAAAACAGTTGGACATGTTTGGACATGTGAACATCGTCTCCGTCCTCAGGCTCTGACGTGTGGATCTAAATGAAGATAAATGCTAAAATGTTGCGGCGGCTCCAGTTTGTTTGGATTTAACCAGTCTGGACAGGAGCCCGACTTTTCCCATCAGCCCCTCTGTCTCTGCCAGTTCTGCCCCGACGACTGACGTCTGTGGGAAAATAAAACTCTGCAGACAGAGGGGAATTTGCAAATACAAATGTGGAACATGCAAATGCAAGTTCAGACGAGTAACACACACACAAACAGAGCGAAGTTAAACCTAAATCTCTTCCGTCTCACGTGTAGGAATGTGGGCAGAGACAGGATATAATGGGGGGTGAGGATGGGGGGTGAGGAATGCAGGAGTCATGCTCCAGCAGTCTCCCTGTCTCTGACAGGAGACCAGAGGACGCAGCAGCAGCGGCTGTGGACCAATCAGGAGTCTGCTGACACCACATGACCTCCGTCAGTTCACTTTCCTCTTCGACTCTGAGGACGTTTGTGTGTTTACGTGACTGTCGGAGATATACTCAGTGATACAACCCGCTGCCCCCGCTAGATAATAACGACAGGAAGTCCCTGCCATAACCCCCAACATCACTTCCTGTCTGGGTCGGACAGGATAGCTGCTGGGCAACAATAGCGAGTTGTGTTAAACAAACATCTTGACACAAGACAAACACGAGCAGGGTGTCTTCACGGTGAACACACAACCCTCCTCAGTATGTCTTCCCATGCAAGGCATGATGGGAAAATGTCCCTGAAATGAAAGAGGCTCTGCACGCTCTCCTCACTGGTAGGAAACTCTCTGGCTGTTGTAAATGTTTGTTGGAGTGTTGTAAAGAATTTATCACAGAGTGTTGAGCTAATAACTGCAGCGCCGAGGACGAGGGCGTTTCAACCAGCCTGGACCACAGCAACTCTGAGGTGGGCTGGGGTTTTCCAAATAGCCATATATATGTGTGTGTGTGTGTGTGTGTGTGTCCTCCCCGCTGCATAAATCATTGCTTCTCAAAATGAGGAGAAAATTCCTGTTGACATTTTTTCAGCGATAAGGCGGATGTGGGAGCTTTAAAGGGTTAAATCATATCTCACACACATACACACACACACACACACACTAGAGAGGTTTTGATAAATGATGTTTCTTCTGTCATCCTGTTTCTATTTTCCCTCTGACTCTCCATCTCCTCTTCATTATTTCTCCATCACACTTCCTCCTCCTCTCCCATTCGCAGCCTCTCTCCTCTCCTCCGTCTCAGACGCTTCTCAATTTCTTTTTCTGGTTCTGTTTCGCACTTTCATCCCTTTATCTTCACTCTGGTGAACAAACCTCACACTGCGGACGCTGAGGTCAAATTAAACTTAACTGTCCACAGTCTGGAAAATTGTCTCTCACAAAAACAGAACACTGGAGATTACAAATGGACCACAGAGCAGTTTCATTGCTCTCACACAGACAGAGGGAGGCAGGTCTACATAAACCCTGTATGAACTGCACCCTGGCCCTCTGAGCAGATGAAAACATAATCTGTCACGTAATGAATTGATCAATCGACATGTTATTAACTGTCTGGACTCCTTATATTAGCGGTCTTCCATCTTAATTAACTGACTGAAACTGAAACAACCTGCACACCCCATAACGAGGCCCAGTCTCCAGAGAGTCGTTGGGGCGATTTCTCAGAAGCAGCTGCTGCCACACCCAGCTGCTGGAGGAGGAGGAGGAGGAGGAGGAGGAGGAGGAAGTGAGGGGAAGAAAGGGGAAGGAAGTCGGGGATTGTGGGGAAAGAATGTTTTGTACAAAAATGGGAAAAGCTTTGAGCTAATGGCCCAAAATGAGCCTCTGCAGGTTTCTCCTCCAGAAATAGGATGTTGTTGTGGCTCCCAGGTTTTATCTGCCACACCGATCTCACTGCAGATTCTTCAGGAGGCTCAGACGCCACAGAGCAAGAGCTCTGAAAGAGGTTCCTGATCTCAGGCCTCAGGACTTTAGGGAATCTGCTGCGGGTACAACATGAGGAGGAGGGGCAGTTTCCACCGCTTCCTGTTTCACTCGGACTGACTCGGACGCTGAAGGATTCACCTGTGACTTGCACACAGGTCACGCATGTGTAGGTATGCGAGTCTGAATTGAGGAGGATCATGGAAAGGACGTGGAGGTCGTCTGGAGGCGCCTGCAGGTCCTAAACTGAAGCTTCTGTTTCAAACCGAACAATGAGGCAGGAAACATCTGCAGACGGAACAACACAAAGACTCACAGCAAACACAACCTGGATGCTTTCATCACACACTGGCTGTGTGTTTCCCATGGTTGCATATCTGTGGTGCTGTGCGTGGTCCAATGTGGATCCATGTTGTGTGTCATTGTTATCAGTGTGTTGATGTGATGGAACACATTACACACAGGATGTTTACATCTGCATCTCACTTCATTTTTATCTTTCTAAACTCAAACACTGAGAAACATTTGCTCTAAAAATAAACGTCCCAGCTGACGGACTCGCTCTCCACCAGCGGATTCAGGCGTCTGCGTGCAGAGACCACGGAGCTTTTCATTTGGTTCTTTCTTCTAAAAATACTCCGTCCACGTCAAACCGCACAAATCATAAAGCAGCTCTGACACGAAAACAGAAAAAGAGGATTTCATCTGACGCTCTGGACGTAGCGGCGTCCTCGCAAAGCATCACGTGTCTGAACGTGGCACAAACAGAACATTTGTATCCGTGACTGTGGCAGCTCGCAGTGAGCTCCTGACACGAGGGACAGACAAGCAGACCTATATTCAGAGATGAATCGTAGAGCTCTGACTCCTAGGACATATTTTCAGTCACCACCTTTTATTATGTTCTTTTCTGTGCTCTCTATAAATGGTTCTAACTAGTGTTTACAACCTCACGTAAATTACAGAGTTTTGTCCTCGTGATACGTCAGCTGTCGTCCGTCCACGACCTCCGACAGAGACTCTCGGAGGGATTTTATTCTGACAGAGAAACACAGTGAGGGAGACGGAAGCCGTTCTCATGATCTCTGTCTTAACATCATCACATAACTAATAAAAAACAAACCAATCAGAAACATTAACACACTTCTGAGATTAGAAGGACCTGAAATCTTTGAGGAGGGGCTTTATGAGCTGTATGCAGCCTGACACTAGAGGGCGAGCCAGATGATTTGGCTCCATGTATGAGCTGTTATGTCGTCCATCTTTCTTTACGGCCTGTGGACGTGTGAAGTGCAGCTGTTAAGGATCAGCATCAGTAGATAAAGTTTAATTCTAAACGTTGCTTGTTATTTATTTGTTTATTTGTTTTTCTTTGTTTCTGGATTTAATCTGAACTCGAGTCTTAAAGCTGCGGCTCATTAACCAGCGGGCGGTGTGGACATGACAAACATCTGTGGCTTTGTTTACATTCATAAACACTCTGAGGTCTACGGCCACTTTATATTATCCATATGATTCATTAAGCTGCTTCGCCGCAGCTTTTGATTCATGTGCACATAAAGTCCAGGAGTTATCAGGGCAGCCTGAGCAGTCAGGCGGATTTATAAGATCAGCCCAGAGTAAACAAACTGCACACTAACTCTGGAGCCCAAACAACAGAGGACAAAGTGTTCTGCTGCCCTCCGCTGCTCCTCACGTCCCGGTTCGAGCTTGATGTCTACACAGCAGTTACTGACTGCACCGCCTGGGCCTCTACCTAAAGGCTCTAGCCCAGAGCGGCTGTGAGAAGATAACACGGGAGAGGAGGAAACACAAGGACAAACGTGGTCATTTTAATGGACACAGGAAGGTCAAAGAGGAAACCGTTTTTAAACTATTTGCATTTTGCCAAAGCAGTGGCCCGGCTGCCTGCAGCAGGGGGAGGACTTACCGTCAGGAGCTCTTTCTGGAAGGACTTCCTCTCTTTGCACTCTGTGTTGTTGCAGTCCTCCTTCAGCTTCTCCAGCACCGACGCCACCCGCTCCGGTTCGCTGTCCAGCTCCGCGCGGCAGAAGTGCGTCAGCGGCAGGTTGACATATCCGAGGGCGTCGGCGAACGCGCGCCAGTTGCCGATATTCTCCATCAGTATAGTTCTCACAGAAGCATAGATGTATGTGAGGAACTTGCAGGGCTTCAGTGTTTGCTCCAGGAGAACTGCGGTGGTGAGGTCTGGCCCGCTGAAGTAAATGGGTTTGACTTTGCCAACCACTAACACGTTCTTTGCGTGGACGAATCCTGTCCGGCCCTGATAATATCCAATGTACCATTCTTTCGTCCACAGCTGACCCTTCAGCTTGATCTTCTCTTCACTCAGCAGAGCCACAAAGTCTCCTTTCTTGTACTCCAGCAGGTACTGGTTCTTTGTTTGTCGGATCACAGTTTTTATCAGCTTTCCAAACTTCAAGTTGTTTATCCTCCTGTCCTGGAAAACCGGATATTTGGTGGCAACAGCAAGAGGAGACAGAACTATCTTGCCGACTTCCTTCTTCTTCAGGAAGCGCCGCTGCACCGATGTCTTTGGACCTGCTTTGGGTGGAGGTGTCGGTGTCTGGACGCAAAACTGAGCCAGGATACAATCCAGGTCGTCTTTGACCTGGATTCTGAGGGTGAAGTCAGAGACGTCTTCGCTGTTGCGTGAAGCAATGATATAGACGAGCCTGCTGACTTTGCCCAGTTTGACCTGGAAGCCCCGGACCACTCTGGCCTGATCGCCAGCCTTTACCTCATAGTTGGCCATGTTGGAGTAAACGCCAACACGGAGGTCCTGCGGTCTGGACAAAACAAACTGGTGTTTACCCCAGAGCTGCAGCGCTACGGGCGGAGCAGACTGCGCCTGCTTGCCGACGTCACTCGCCAACAGTGTCTTTGGGGCGCAGTCGTGGCCAAACATAGCTACAACCGTTTTGAAGGACGGGTGAATATGTTTGGGGCCGTACACCCCTAAGGTGATCTTTTTAACCACATGCTCCCAAACCGTGGAGTCAGGGGATAAAGACTGGGACTGAGCCACCACGCACACGTACATGCTCGGTTCCAGGTTATCAAGACACACCTGAACTGTGTCGCCGTACATGTAGGCCTGAGGAATGGCAGAGTAAGGTCCCTCTTTACAGTCACTCCTGACGCACAACACTTTGGTCGTCTGTCGGCTCTCCATCTTCACCACGACGGAAACTTTCATCTCCAGGGTGACGGTGGTTTTGGTCTCCATGTTGCTGAGTTTGATCTCCACTACGGGGCTGACGGTGGTGCAGCGGTCATTGTTCAGCTCCAGCGGCGGGTCGAGCAGAGCTTTGATGGAGATCTGCTGAGTGTCCCCAGGTCCGACATGACCCTCGGGGATGTGGATGCTGATGTTGGTGTCCGGAAGCTGGACGGCACCTCCTGAGCTGTCCAGGCGACAAACGATGTTGGTCTCTACTGGTTGAGTTTGTCCCCAGCCCGGGCTCTGGCCCAGTGAGTCCAAGTCGTGGCAGGACCTGGCCAGCTTGCGGTGGGTGAGCCACGCTGTCCTGAAATCCTCCCGGCTCTGGAACTGCTCTGGCACTGGTGCTTTCAAGCCGCCGAAGAAACCGCCAGAGACCTGAGGCGAGTCAGACTGAGCCTGCAGGATGGACAGCTCGGACAGACTGTAGGACCGCTTGCTTCTGAAAAATGGGTTGTCCCTGCGCAGTGTTTGCCCCAAGCTCACAGTGGGACTGAGCGGGTTAAAAACAGAACTGCCAAAACCATTGATGTCGGCAGTGCTGCTGGTGGAGTTGGGCTCTGATGGAGCGAGTGAGTCAAACAGGAGGAGGTCCACTGATTTCTCATTACTGTTCTGATCGAGCGAACTCTGAGGGCCTCCGTTGAGGAAAGGGTTCGTAGAGGTATGGGTTGCTGCAAAAGGATTTCCGTTTTGGAAGGCGGTAGGTTTCAGGATCACCCCCGACCACTCTCCCAACAGGTCCAGTTCTTTGGCTGCCTCCTCGTTAAAATCTCCCACAGTGTCAATCATCCCACTGTCGCTGAATGAAGAGTCTCTGTAGTTGATGGGTTCCACGTAAGCGGCAGGGATGTAGCCCATCTCCGTGTTGTTGTGGGCGTACCACCACTCTGCTCCTGACGAGTCCAGGACATAGAGACGGTCGCCTTTGGAGAACTTCAGGGTGGTGAAGCTGGAGGGGCAGTAGTCCTTAATGGCAACAACCTCCCTGGCGGCGCCGAAGGAGGCAGTCGCGTCCAGTCGTAAGGCACTGGGAGAAGGCACTGGAGGGTAAAAAGCATAATGTCAGGTAACGTCACAGACAGTCTGTCTGTGCAGTTTCTGAAACACTGAATGGTTTGTCTTTGCCTTAATTTGTTTTTGAGAATGTAGACAAAGAGAGAGCCCCCTCCGGCGCCACTGACCTTTGACGTCAGTAAGCGTAGCTTCAGAAACGCCTTCGCTCAGGTCGACGAGCGTCCCCTCGGACTTGCAGCGTGGGAGGGAAGTGTTGTTGTTGGCAGTGGCTCTGATTCGATGGGCGGCCATGTCGGGACCCGTCACTGTGCACCATACGACTCTGAGAGGTTTCCTTCAGCTGAAGACCAGGTCAACGTCAACGACCTCCCATGATCTCTGAAAAACACAGGAAGCAGAGTAGAAATAAAGAAGATGTTTTCTCTGGGTGTCCATCATTTGAAAAGTGTGACGTTGATGTTCCAAATTAATTCAAATGTTTTTCAGTTTGTTGCTCAGAAGTTTTAAAAGTTGACAAATCAATAAAAAACTGAGTGGACAAACAGAAATATGAGTGATCGAAGCAACTTTCATCCTCCAGATCAGAAAACCAAACAGAAACAGAATAATAAATCACCTCACGCTGAGTTCCTCAGTGGAACTCACAAACCCGAAGCTTCAGTGAAGTCACTTCAGTTATTTGAAGCAGTTTAATTCAGGATCATTACCTCAACAGGGAAACTGTTTGTTTACTCATGTACAGAAAGGGAACTCTCTAACTTCCTATCGTCTACAGAAACTGTTTGTTTCTGTGGTAGAGAAGGAAGTTTGACTCCACTGAACGACAACCAGGCGGTGCCACAGTGAAGCTGGCCTCCCAGTTAGAAACTGAAGCCACAGAAAACTGGTTTTCGTGAGGTCATAGTGACCTTTGACCTCTGACCACCAACATCTTCTCAGTTCTTCCTTGAGTCTGAAGGAATTCCTGAGCGTGGAGCTGACGGAGCTGCAGTGGATCTGCCTGACGATCAGCTGATGCTCCTCTGCTGCATCAACGTTTGTTTTCATCCACAAAACAAGAAGTGTGAAGCTTCCCTCTGTCTCTTGTTGACATATAGGCCTAAAGAGGAATTATTCCAACCGTTACAGACTCGTTCACTGCAGCTGAATTATTATTTCAGAGTTAGAAACCTGCAGGGTCAGCGACTGCAGCAAACGACTGTCCATAAACCTCTCTCTCTCTCACACACACACACACACACACACACTGTCTGTGTCTTGTCATGAATAAACTGGACTCGACTCGGGCAGCAGCACTCAGTTCCAACTGTACGACTCTATGAATTCTTTGATCTGAAATAATTAGTTTCAAATTAACACATTCATTCAACGCTGTGGACCAAGTGAAACCAGGGCGTCTGGATCTCATCTCATGAAAGCAGAGGTAGGTGGAGAAGGTGGAGGAGGTCAGGCATAAACTCTGGGTGGTCTTCAGCTGCAGCCTCATCCCCCCACCCTGTGTAACTCCCACCACAGAACAATCGTGGGCGTGGACGACAACAGGACAACACTTCCACACGTTGCCTGGCAATGAGGAGGGGCAGCGTGTTGCGTGAAGTCACATGAAACTTTATTCCATGCGTCTCATCAGGGAATGTCGGTACTTTCCTGAGAAACGGCTGAACTGCTGATTCAGGGCGGCTGACGGGGCTGAAGAGGGAGCAGCTTCTATTACTGCTGTGGAGTCAGACGTTGAGTTTCAAGGGAACAGGATGTTTTGATCGGTGTTTGTCAGAGGACGTCTCCTTTGAGACGGGGTTTGTGTTTGTTTCTGTCCACATCAGCGTCTCCACCCACTTGCTCTTTGCTGCACGCTCCTCCAGGATCTTTTCTCACAGTTCACCTGCAGCTCAGGTGTGTGTGTGTGTGTGTTTCCATGCTGTGCTTCAGTCACAGTTTTGTTACTAGCTTCACTGACACATTCAAACATCAGAGAACATAAAGTACGATCAGCACTGAAGAGAGGAGTCCAACCTGCCTGCCACAGGTGTTTCGTGTTTGGCTGTGGATCAGGGTCATAAAGCGTCCACTCCACAGGACCACAACAGTTTCATGAAGCCTTTCCTCTCCGGTCACAGGGTTAAGTGATCATATATATTTTTAAAACTCGGCTCACGGTCGACGCCGACCACCGCACAGTCCAGACAGGAAATGAGAGCAGAGGTTGGCAAAGGGCAGACGTGATTATAATTCAGTATTCATAACTCTGGTTTGCGGGAGTCAGGTCAGTGTGAAGGAGCTGCAGAGCCGTGCTCCTCCTCGTCTGCAGCACAGAGCCACAGGGCCATCACGGCCTGAACAGGTCTGACAGCAAATCGACTTCGTGGAGGAGGCCAACAAAAAATATGACCAAATTATCTCCTCCCAGGCCACAGAGCCGCCGCTGCTCCCAGGTTTACTGGTGGACCTGGAGCCGGTTCAGTGTTGGGGGTAAATAACTCAGGGCTTTAGAGCTTTTCTCTGACTGTACAGATTAGGTTGATGTGTTCTGGGCTGAAACAGCAGCAGGAAAATGAGTATGAAGAGAAATCTGTGAAGGTTCTGTGAATTATTCACTGAAAGATTTAGAGTTGATTTTAATAATCAATAAATGGGTATTTCATTTAATAGCTCCTGCTTCTACGTCTTCGAAAACCATTGTGTTCTGCATATGATAAATATTCATATCATATTAAGGATCAGACAGAAACTGTGATGAATGCCTTCTATCTGCAAGCATCCATCCATCAATGGATCAAGAGGAGTCAGACAGACCATAAACGGTCATAAGAGCTTCAAATAAGTAACAGAGGAGTGTTTACATTTCCACTTCCCGCTGCTGCTTGTGTTAATGTGATGGTTTAGAATCAGAGCGAAGGGCGATGTTACTCAGGTCTGAGCGGTCAAAGACGCCACCACCTTTTCCCCGCTGCAGTGAAAGTGTCCTGAGGAGCAGAGGGCGGCTCAAGGCTCCTCTCTGAGATTCAGGACGGCCGCTCCTGAGCAGGAAGTGGCTGAGGAGGAAATGCCTTTGTGATGAGAGGCAGCCAGATCTGAGCGAACCCTCCACGCCTGCCACATTTCCTTCAACGCATTGTTCGCATCTGCTCGCTCGTGTTCCAGGAGGACGTTCCTGACTCGACACCACGACAGATACCAGCGCAGCGCGGTCGCACCCTAAACACTCGGGCAGCAGCACCAACAACAAATACAGATTTATGGACAGACACCACCTCCTCACAGGAAGTGATAAAACTGAGGGAACAGAATGAAAACTGCATTCGGTGACGCTGCATCTCAAGATGGATGCCATGTCAGCTCCCGAAAGTGAAGCCATTCCTTCCTCCCTCCACCCAGGAATGGATTATTATTGGATTATTTTGAGTTAAATCTTTAAAAAGAAGCAGATCAAACCAAACCTTCTACATTTACAGGGTTTGGACACCTCCGTGTTCGTCACGCCGCCTCCCTCCCTCTCGCTCAGAGACGCCTGCTTTTGGTTTTCTGAGAACTGAGCAGCTGTCGAGCACCGGCTGAGCCGCGGCCCTTGAACTGGCTCGTCAGATAATGCGGAGCGCGGTGTGCTCGGACAGCAGCTGAACGGGACATGAACACAAACAGGCTGATACTGAGTCAACAGCGGTGGCCTTGAGTGTTGGGAAACAAAGCTGCAGTATCTGAGGTCCTGGAGGAGGCGGAGCCACGCTGCTCCATGAGTCTCTGACGTTTCTAATTTTAACAGCAAAGGAAATTAATCATAAACGTAGAATCCCTGGAATCAAAGGCCTGCGGCTCACATTGAGTCGCTGTGATCATTGTGACCATTGATCATTTGGCCACCAAATTCAAAACATTCAACTCTGAGCCAAGTGAACGTTCGTGCCCTCATGAGATGAATCACACGTGTTCTGGGTCTGACAGGACAGGAAGTAGAGACACATTAAACCACACAAGAACCAGAAGAAGAAGCAGCCCATCAGAGTCAAGTATCAGTAGAGTCCACCCACTGTGTCTGTGATGAGGACGTCTAATAAGATCCTTCAGTCCCTGAATTCAATCTGAAACAGATGAAACATGAAGCCTCAGACTCTCACAGCTCCAGGGCCGCTCTGCTCTCTGTGAGGCTCAGTGAGTCTGGAGTTACAGACCTCATGGAGGTGGACTCTTCAGACCCCGCGTCAGTCACCGGGTCCATATTTATTTACATGTTTACTCGTGTTTGTGCAGCTTCTACAGCTAAAGGCTCAGTTTGAGCCGGCTGGTTCGGTTCAGCCCTTCACTGCGCAGTCCAAACACAGCGAGGTGGCTACAGGGATAAAGTCAGGAGGAATGTGAGGAATGCTGAGCTCCAAATGAAATCATGCATTATTCAAGCCGAGGGGGGTGGAGAAAAAAAAAAGCCGTATCACACTTTAACGACAAAGACAAGGTCAGTGGTCACGTCCAGGTGTCACTCCGGGCTTTCATCAGGAAATTTATTGGGCTGGTTCAGTTGTTACCAGTCGTGTCACGAAGCTGAATACAATGACACACATACAATGACACGCACACACACACACACACACACTCAGCGGCCATTCTTACAGTCAGACGTGAAGCTGAAGTCTTTGTTAAACAATAGAAGACCTGGATCCTGATTCTCAAATGTTTCTCCTGCTAATGCAGATATTGAAAGTTGTGTCTCATGAACTCGTCAGAGCTGCTGCAGTTAACAAGTCTTTGACTGATGAAATGGTAATTACATTGACATCCTCTGTGTTCAGAGGCAGCTTCTGATTGGGTCTGTGGCATGTGCTACAGAACTGCTCCTATTACCTATCGACGTGTGGTTTAATGGAAGGTTTGACTTTCTGGTGAAGCTTCTCCAGAAGCTGCCGACTAATGTGTACTCAAGACCTGAAGGATCCAAACCCTGACCCACCCCACAATGCATTGAGCTACAGTGGCCATTGACGTCTGATGCTTCAGGGTCAAGACTGGACCGTGTGTGTTTTAACACTGAGTGTGGTGTGAGGATGACTCACAGTGATGTAAACACGAGTCTGTGACAAGTAAAGGGGGGGGGGGGGGGGACCAGCTGGCAGTCACAGCCATGCCCTCTCCGTTACAAGAATGTGCGTCTCCAGGCACCAGGACACCAGGAGACGCACGTTCACCCCTGGAGGTGGGGGGGGGGGGGCTTATCTGTAATCACATGCATGCATTGAAACAATGAAGCTCATTCAGGTTCAGCCACAGACCTGGGCGCTCCACCCGGAGCGGCGCAGGCAGATTCGGAATTCTGGGTAATTTCTCACAGTCCACAGGAACAACAATCTCCCCGAGCGGTGCATTCGGCAGGTTAACGAGAATATATGAAGTTGGATCATCAAGCTGGCTGCTGTTATTATTGATCACAGAAATAGAAATAGAAAGCCTTTATTCATTGAGATTAGGATCATTCCTCTTTCCACGATAATCAAACTGCTTTACTCCACTTCTAGTTTTCTCTGCCAGAAAATCAGATTGACCAACATTCCTGGTGTGAGGTGAGTATTGTTTTGAACGGTTGTGATTGTGCTCCGACTGAGTCCTGACACTTTGTCCAGAGCAGCAAACCCAGCGGGCCGCCGGCCGACGTGAGCTGAGCCCCTAAACGTGGTCTGTGTGGAGAGCAGCGGGTCAGATTAGAGAAGTAGAAGAGGGAGTCAGGAGGTTTATGACTTCTCTGTCATGAATACAGACGATAAGTGACTGAGGAAGATCAGGGTCAGTCTCAGTTATTATGGAATCAGCTGATGATAACGATCCTTTCAGCACAACCCAGGAAGTCATGTGATAACCAGACACGGACCAGCCGTCACAGAACAAACCAACCATTAAAATATCAACAGCGAACCAAAAATTTGTCAAAATGATTAGAAATTAACTTTGCACATCATCAACGCACCACCAGGGCCGGGCGCTGTCAAATGAACCAGAATATGACAACGAGTGAACCATTGTGATGGACAATGGCCACAGGAGACAAAGTTTAGAAAGTTTATTAAGATCAAAGGCTGATAATCATGGGCAAATTGTTCGAATTAGCAAAGAGACGATAGGGCTGCAGCTGGTCCGTGCACAACACTGTGCATGGCACTGTCTCATCAAAGACAGTTTGAGAGAAAAAGCTCCACTCTGTGAAAAGTGAAAAGTGTGTATACAGCACCAATAAATGAATCAGAGGGAAACATCTTTCTATCGTCAGTGGTTTCAACTGAACGCCACAAACGGCATCAATGAAAAATGAACGGCTTTAAACTCTGTGCACACAGCGAGCTCACTAGGTTCACTAGTAAGGATGTTTACTGTTAGCTCACGCTGACCCTAAAAACAGCCAGAAATTATTTTACCTTTTATTATACACTGTACATCGTCGATCAAATACATTTTCCCTATATCTCATATATGCATACGATTTCTGGTCCTGACGTGAGAAACAGAATTTAGAATGAAGCAGGAAGGGACATCACGAGGTTTGATGATGTTTCATCACTTGTAGTAAAATTATTTCAGAGTGAATCAAACCAACTGGTCCTCGCGTGAACTTCAGACAACAACATCCAGATGTTTTTCACGACGATCGTCTCTAATCTTAATGTTTAATGTCCTGCTGCCATGGTAACCACCGGGTCCCACCCCCCCACACCCCCCCACCGAGACGAGCCGGAGACACTGGCCGATCAGTGGAGCCTCTACTGCGGCTACTCGGCCACCGACCCTCCCCCGACTTCAACCCGAGACAACCCGAGACAACTGAAAGCCACCAGAGATAACCCGAGACAAGCAGGGACAACCTGGCTGACGACTAACCGCGTGTGTGTGTGTGTGTGTGTGTGCGTGCGTGCGCGTGCGTGTGTGTGTGTGTGAAAAGTTCTTTCTCTCTCTGGAGGAGGATGCGCAGCGGGAGCTCGGATCTTACCTGACCCACGAACACTCTTCTTCGGTCCCATGGAGGAAGCGACAGACGCCGCCGAGCGGAGCGAACGCTTCCCGTCGAGCTCCGGGAGAGAGAGTGAGTCCGGCGAAGCTCCTGGAGGAGAGAAGCCGAGAGGAGGCTGATGTCACCGGGAATAGGGAGGAGCCTCCCCGGGACACAGCTCCATGAGGACGTGACATCACTGCTCCGCTCCGCTCGTGCACAAATATATCCATGTACTTTAAATACACCTACATGTACTTTATATATACATACATACACATGGAATTAATATACATGTACAACTGTTTTAAATACACATATATGTACATACATAAACTCTGTTTATGTACTTTCTATACACATACCTGTACATATACTTTATATTTCCACGTGTACAATTAAATACCTGTACATGTACTTTATATGCTTTACTTGACACTGTGTATGTCCTGGGAGACAGATGATTTTTTCTGGATGTGCGGAGTCTCTGTGAACCAGCTGCAGCGTCGTCAGGAAAACAACAGATAAACCTCCTCCTGAGAGTCAGCTGCAGAGGGAACACTCTGACACCGTCGGGACAAACATGGCGGTTCACCAGCGGAGGGCTGGTTCAGCTCATGACTCAGCTCCAGGCCGGAGACGTCTCAGGGAAAGATCAACCTCAGAGGAGACAGATTTTCAACAAGGACTCACTTCATTTGTCAGCTCTACTTCTTCATATTATCTGAATAGTAACAATTATTAACTGTATTATATAATGTCGTGCAGAGTTTGACATCAAAAGAAGACAAGTTTTTTTCTGGATTTTCAGAATCATAACATCTCATAATAAAATGATGTAATCATTATTGTCCCGATGAGTTTAATTAAAGTTCCTGGACTCGTCACGTCACTTTGACCTTTGACCTCTGGACTCTTCTAAGTTCATCTTTGAGGCCAAACATTCAAGAGGCTGCTGTGACCTTTGACCCAAATTCATCAGGGAACTCTTGTTCCTCCGAAGAAAACTCGTTCACGAACCTGGAGCAGAGATTTAGTCTGAGTCACTGTGCTGAAGCGGTAAACGATTTGAAGTTGGATTCATTCATCTTCACTCACTTGTCTTCAATATTTGATGATGATGTTTTTCATGCCAACACTCGTGCTGCTGCTGAAGTTTGTCCTTTAGAGTTTTGAGTCTTTCCGCCTTTGATCCAGTCTCTGTGCTGCAGCCAGTCCCACTTCCTGCCGGGTTTGAGATAATGATTTGTTGCTTGAGAGGAAAATGTATAATATTAGTTTTCTCCATATTCATCTGTCCATCCTTCAGTAGAAGCCTGCAGTTCATCTGTTTTTGTTGTGATTCAGTTTAGCACACAAATGTGTTCTCATCTTCATCATCTTCAAACCTCTGCGTGTTATTTCTGCTGTGACGACATCTGAGGTGAGGTTTTGAATCCTCTCTCTGACCTCCACCTTCTCCTCTGTTCATTTTCTGATTCCCCAGACGTGCACGTGGTGTTTGACTCTCACACACACAAGCAACATTAACTCCCGTCTGCGGTGACTTATTAAACATTCGCCGCCGTCACCAGATGATTGATATTCTCTGCTCGCCGCTCACAGCCAAACATCCACCTGAGAGAGGAGCAAACATTTCTCCTCCTCTTTCAAGTCTCCATCTCCGGGCCGTGGCAGCACATTAACTCAGAGCAGGCTTCATCATTTTAGAGAAAACAGATTGAAGACTCTGCGTTTCACCACAAACAGTTTGAGAGTGAAACTAACAAGTCAGTTGCTTTTTAATGTGTCACATTCCGTCCTGTGTCCCCAGAGAGACCTGTTTCAGCCAATCTGGAGAGTCGATCACGTCTCCATCGCAGCGACTCCAGCACCAGCTCCTCGTCTAGACAGTGAATCAATATTCAGCTCAGAGACAGAAACCCCGAGAGGAAGAGACGCCTATACACAAGCTTAACCAATCAGGAGTCAGTTTTAGCTGTCAATCACAACATCATCAACATCATTTTTACAGCAACAAATAACCAGCAGCTGATTTGTTGGAGGATGAAACTGACAATTCACTGTGTCATTAAAACATCCATCAAGTTTTTACGGTCCTAGAGAGGCAGGACCAGATTCAGCTGACCTAATGAAATCACTGTGAACACCATGATAATATGTTTTGTATATTTTATACGAATGATCCTTTTGGAGAGGCAGGAGGTTAATTAAACCTAATTCTGTCGGACGAGGTTTGATTTAGGTTTGTGGTGTTTCTGTCTGTTTCTGTCTGGTTTAAGCCTCGGTTTGAATGAGACAGACCAGTGAGCGCCTGCTGCTCATTAATCTGCTCCATGTGAAAGAAGAGTCCGTGTGTCCACTCTTTATTCCGGCTGATGCCGGCGTGACTAATCTCATCAGTGCGAATCGCGATAATTAGACTGTGAGTCGTGTCATTAAATGAACGTGGTTCATCACCTTAACTGAATCCTGACGACAGGAGAGGTGGCAACTGTCGATTTCTGGTTTGAATTAAAATTCAGCTGGACTGAATAACTTTGATTTCTGTCCAGCACCCTGTTTGAACCAGTGCTGTACGAATAAAGTTATTTTTAAATCATTAAACTACACAAGGCCAAGGATGCACCAGATTAAACTAACTTACTTAATATTAACTCTGGTGCTGTCGGCTCTACTTGTGTGACCGTCAGTTGAGTATTTCTACTTTCAAACCAAAAGAAAAACAAAGAGAAAACAACATCTAGTGTTGCAGAATTTTTTTTTTTTTTGCAAAATTTTGAACGAGATCAAACCCACAGTTTTTGTCCTGCGGCGACTTCTCAGTCTTCTTTCAAATAAAAGGACAAAAGATGTTCACACTTTTCTCCTCAGCTCAAGTCGTTGAGTCTCAAGCTGAGGAGGAAAGACGTTTGCTTGCTGGAGCTGAACAAACTTTTTTATCTCCGCTCAGCCAGGCGCCACCTGAGTCCACGTTCGGAGTGAGCCTTGCTTTGAGGACGTTTCTCTTTGAAGGAACATTTTAAACCCGACTTGTTCGAACCTTCCCCTCCGAGCAGGAAACAAAAACAATCTTAGGTTAGGAGAAACTCTCTGCTGGCTGTCTCATTTAGGATTTAAAGCTTTTGGACCAGTCACAGGAAGTAGAGATACTTCAGATGCGTCTGAACCCCCCCGCCCTGCTTCATTCTCAAACTGAATCAAAGGAACAAACAGAACAAACGGAGGCTCTGAGCCCAGCCTGTGATTGGGCCGCTGCCACTTTCAGTTGATTGAGTTGGCAGAGGTGGAGCGGCGGCTAACTGCTGACACAGGCCTGAATCCGCAGCAAACGCTGTCAATCAGAGTTATGCCCCTAATTACAATGAGTTGGCCCAAACTCACCGGCTGTCACCACCTGGTCTGACCTCCTGACCTCAGGGGGAGGAGGAAGAGGAGGAGGAGGTCCTTCGGTCCACAGACATTCAGCTGTGTTTCCTTAGGGAGCAGATGGTTGTGAATTAAAACCAGTTAGATTGTCTCACAGTCACAGAGCTCTGGAGGGTTCTGTCAAGACTTTAGTGAGAATTCACTAAATCACTAAATCATGAACTAAAATTTATTTTACTAGTCACTTAATCCATGCGGAGAGTATTTTCTGTGTTGGCTCTGTTGTTGTCTCCCACATTTCAAAGTAAAAGCTCTAATTTATCAAACCATTTAAAGATAAAGTTCCAATTCCAAATTAAAGCCACCTGAGTTTCTTATTCTGCATGTTTGAATCTGCAATCAATGGTGTGCTACCCCCTGCTGGTGGTTTATCCACAGTGCATGAGCCAATGTCCTCATTTTACGTCAGTCCCTGATGTTGAGTTCTATTCTCTGTTTAAATCAGATTAAATCAGATTTAATGACTCACTTTGTTTTGCTGTGAAATTATTTTAAGCACCAGCCCTCGAACAGGAAACTTTCAGCCGATTGTTGGTTTTCACCTTTTCACCTTTATTTCATGAAGCTTTGATATTTCCACTTGATTTCACAGACGTCGCTCCGCTCTAATAAAATCACAACACGTCACCACTGTGAATGGACCACGTTATCTGATGAATCTGTGAAGGGATGTTTTCATGGTCGGTTGTAAACATAAGGTCCGGAGGCCTCGTTCGGGGGCCACGTTCGAGAGCCACTGACTGGCTGCTGCGTTTACAGACGAGAGTGTGATCTCTCGTCGTCACCGCCCGGTGCCGCCTGTTGCCATGGTGATCTGCAACAGCCAGATATCGTGGTGAATTTGCCGCAAAGCGCCATCAGACGTTTTCAGGCACTTCGTCGCTGTCGCCTTCTTTCCCCTCGCCTGCCCCTGAAACCGTTACCATAGCAACAGGTGAGTTCACTGAGTAGTAAAGTTTAGGATGTGAGAATTCAAACGTGTGCATGTGTGTGTGTGTATACCGTTCCAGGTCAGGTGATCTGTAGGCATCTGGTCAGGTGATCTGTCTTCATTTGCTGCATTGGGCAGGTCCTGTGATTGGTCGGAGGTGTGTTCTTCAGGAGCACTGTGATTGGGTGACACCTGAGACTGGACAGCTGAGCTGATGTTAGACTCCGCCTCCAGTTGTTCCTCTTGCTCCTTATTGGCTAATTCTGTGCGCAACGAACACACGAAGATTTTAAATTTATGAAAAGCTAGGACAGAAATGCTAGCAGCTTTCATGGGTTGCATTGAGCACAGTGGGGCTGTGAGCTAAATGCTAACATCAGCTATCCTATGCACACTGACACGCTTTTTATATTGTGATGCTAAGTTTGCTAACATTTGCTTGTGTGTGTGTTTGTTTACCATGCACCGACAGCTCTTTCCAGCGGTCCTTGTTGCTGGCGATGACACCTGATAGGTGGAGCTTCAGAACCTGCAGGTCAATGGCGGTCAGAGAAAAGTCCATCTGTCCGTCATCATTGTTTCCATGGCGACTGCTGCTGTGTCTCTGCACCGACTCTACGGTAACAGATCCACTTCCTGTTAAACTGAAAGAGAGCAGAGGCACAATGAGGGTCAGGACCAGTGCAGCGTCACTGTCCTGCTTCGTCACTTCGTCAACTCGCATGAGACTGTGACTTCATTTTGTCCAATTACAAGGCTTGTTAACATGTGGACGTTCTATAGAGAAACCTTTAATTGGATTTCTTTGACTTTCAAATTCTAGTTTTTAGATTCTCCACTAACCACATCACCGCTAAACTGGTGTCAGATCTATTCAAAGTTCTGAAAGTGAAATGTTCCAGTTCAGAAAAGATCATCAATACTTAGTAACAGTGCTAGTAGTAGTGGTATTAGTGGTACCTGGACCTCCTGTTTCCAGTTTCTCTGGCCTTCCTATCCTCTTCTATCAGAGGTCCAATCACCTTCTCCGTCGTGTCGATCAGAACACTGAAGGTTGGCTCCACGATGAAATCTATGAAACCTGCAACCACACAGAGACGGAGGAGTGGGACAGAGGATATTACTCATGCTGGACGCCACAGAGCGATGACACAGTCAGTACAACCGTGTGAAATGTTAAACGGCTGACAGCATGACATGTGATCGACATTGGCTGCTCTCACCGATCTGTGACTGGGCAATCATGGTAGCTTTACGGTCACAGAGAGGAGAGAAGGGAAGACCCAGGTGCACCTCTTTATCTCCCTGGAGAAGAAACACAAGAAAACGTCAGCCATTCACTATAATACTCATCAGTACACGTAGACCCAACTGGTGTGTGTGTACACACTTGTCTAAAGAACTCCTCCATCAGACTGTGCGTCCAGCGGTGGTGCAGCGGCCAGGCTTTGGCCGGATGACTGATGTCGGCAGCGTGAAGCATCAGAGACAGAACCTTCACTTTGTCGATGCTGAGGGAGAAACACATACACACACACTCTTGTATGACAGGTGTTTTGTATGTGGATCACGGTGTGTTCTCCACAGCAGCAGCAGGGCAGCGTGTCGACAGGCTTCAGCATCTTCCCCCAAAACCTCATCCAAGCATGAGTTGGAAGGGTGGCACCCCCCCACCCATACACACACACACACACCTCCACACCACTGACAACAGAGGGGGGAGCTCTGATCCTGGGCCCCCCACAGACCAGTCTGATTCAGCAGCCTGCAGGACCTTATGCTGGACCGTGACTCCAGACTCCCACTGATGTTCAGATGGACGAGCGTCCCACAGTCTGTCTCCACTGAGCGAGCCCACACACCATGGTCCTCACACTTTGAGACACGTCCTCCTCCTGCTCTGAGCTCCTGTCTTTATTTAGACTTTTAACACTTTCCAAGGATCATTCTCACAGTTTGGTATTTACAGTTTTACATAATGGATCTCATTACAATATGATTTTAATGTTGAGGCTTCACAATAAGAGCTTTGGATGAGAGCAGCGCCTCAAAGGTTAGAGGTCAGAGGTCAGTCGGCAGCACTGACCTGTGTGTCTGGCTCAGGGCGTTCCTCATGGTCTTGATCTGCTGGAAGTGACAGGACATGTCTGTGGACATCACCATCTCTATCACCAGTGACCTCAGCTCCCTGCAACCATCAAAACCATCAGTGATCCAGCACAGAGCCTGGAGTGATGACTCATCAGTATGTGTGTGTGTGTGTGTGTGTGTGTGTGGGAACCTCCAGTCGTCCTTGTTCAGGTTGATCAGGATGTTCATGTCCTCCTCTGCCATCAGCCTGTAGGCGGCGCTGATGTGATGGTTCTCCAGCACCGACCTGTCATTGTAAAAAATCGCCACCTCCGACCTGACACACAAACACACACACACACACAATGAATTCAATTTACTGCACTTTCTGTTACCATGACAACTGTTCTCAATACTCGTAAAACAGAATCTATCCATGTTACCTGGTGTGGATGTGGAAGTTGTTGGTGGTTCCTGTGTGTTCGAAGTCGTGAATCGCTGCAGCGAAAACCATCGCCAGGATCTCCAGCTCGCTGAGCCAGTGCTGCACACACACACACACACACACAAAGTGTCAGAAGTTGTGTGTGTGTGTGTGTGTGTGTGTGTGTGCGTGTGTTTTACCATCAGTCCAGTGTGCAGCATCAGGAAGTGGGCGGTCTGAGTGACATCAGCAGCATGGATCAGATTGTGGTAAGGGTTCCTGTGTTTGCTGTATCCGTTCTCCAGAGCTTCCACAAACTGCACCAGTGCCTGCACGGGGATCTGAACAGAGATACACGTGGTACAAGTACTGCAGCTGGGACTGCAGGTGGTCCAAACGAGGCGGTCAGAGGTTGTGATGGTTCCTCAGGTTTGAAACAACCACAGCTCTGATCATCTAACATTAACCAGGTTAAACCCGGGCCCGTCATTGGACGGGTCGACCTTGAATGACATGAGGTGGTTTGTACCCTGAACCTGTTGATGAGGTCGTAGCGGGTCAGCAGGTCGTACACGAGAAACTTGAGGGCGTGGTCTCCTGTGGCCTCGTGGAAGGAAAACACATCAAAGGACCACTGATCCACTTCCTGGAAAACAACAGAGCGCCACCTGTGATTGGCTGACTCACTGTAATGCTGTGCCTCTGCCAGGAGAGGGCAGTGTGACGTCAGTTCACACGGGAGCTGCTGAACCACTTAAATGATGATTACAAGCCTGTTCATTAGGTCATAATTGATTATTTTACTAACCATGCCCCCCCACTCTTTATCTCCTTATTTCCTCCACTACCTCCTAATGTGTCACTTTCTTGTTTTCTTTCATCCCTCTTTCCTTCTTCACCTTCTTCATTTGACTTCCTCCTCCTGTCCTTCCCTAACTACACTTTTCTGCCCTTATCTTCTTCCATCTCCTCTTTTCTTTTTTCTTACCTTTGTGTCTTTCTTTGCTCTCCTTTTTCACGTACTTCACTGTTTCCTCCTTCCTTCTTTCTCTTCTCCTCCCTAACTCCTTACCACTTCCCTACCTTATTTTCCTTTCATACTTTTTTGTCTCTATTTCAATTTTATTTATCTACCCAAACCTCCCTCCAGACTTTCTCTAGAACTAATTATTAATTATGTCAGTGATGACACTTCCTGTCAATTAAGATGTCACTTCCTTCCTTCACTTCTTTTTACCTTCAGAGCTCTCAAGGCAGTGGGCGGGTAGGTCAGACCGGCCATGTTGGAGGTTCGTCTGTACATCCTGCATACACACACACACACACACAGGTAAATACATCATGCACAGATACGCGTAGGTGCATGTGTATAAACAGCGTTCACACGCAGATCCACTCCAGTTTGTTGCCACAGTAACTGCCTTCTAAACACACACAGAGCGAGCTGGCTCAGTGCAGCACATATTTTTTGATTTCATGCGTCATTAAGCTGCAGCAGATGAACTGATACTGTTCACTGTGAGTCATTCACACGCTAATGACACTGGACCTCAGTTTCCTATACACAGCCTCGTTCTCCGGCTCGTTCGCACGCTAACGTCGTTACACCTCGCTGTCGACCCGATAACAACATCTGGGCGACTGGATCTTTTCTCACGCAAGTTACTTGATGAGTTGTTTTTTTGTTTTGTTTTTTTGTCAGACGCTGGAAACAATAATAGACCAACTGAACGTTGGAATCATCTGCAACAGTTGTGATGTAAATACTTCTCAGAATAACTCAAAGGCTTTGAAATATCACTGAATGTTTTTTACGTTTGGGAGAAGAGTGAAAGTCGGGATGAATCAATCATCCAGGGGAGACGAGCGACAGATAAACATCAGGTCATTCACGGGTTTTCTTTCTTTGAGCTTTGATTGACACGTCTTATTTCCTTACCTGCCGCCCTCTTCTGATGTGAACATTAGACTGTTAATATTCACAGAACAGCAGTGGCATGAATTTGCATTTTCTTTCTTAAAATACTTCGACACTGAATAAGTTCTGTTGGTGACGTGCAACTGACTCGTACCTCTCTACAAAGATCCCAGCTTGCACTGCGTGGACGATGCTCCTAAATCTCGGCTTTTCCTCCGGTCGGCGCTTGGCCACGCCCATCTTCCTGCTGAAGGTGCATGCCAACCAGTCACGCACTTCGCTGGGCACCGACTCCGCCTGCAGGTCGCTTAGCTCGTCCTCGGTGTCCAGCAGACGCCTGCAGGGCAGAGAGAAACGTCAGTCATGGTCAAGAAGACGAGAGGAGAGAGAGATTTATCTTCAACATTTCCTTCTGCTTCCTACTTGGTCTCATCAGTGTAAACGGCGTCCAACATGGCGGCAGCGAGCTCCAGGTTCCTGCGGAGCTCCTGCAGGTCCACGACGCCACGGTCCATCTGCTCCAGGATGCCCTTCAGCCTGACAACACACACACAATATAAGAGGACAGAGTACTGCAAAGTGATGTAACAGCAGTGAATAATGAGACCCATTTACAGAGTATAGTTACACATGAAGTCAAGACAATGGTTTTGCAGCTCATGAATGAACAACTGTTTATTTTCTGGATCTATTATACTTCATGAGATGATGATGATGATGATGATGATGATGATGAGGAGCGACAGTATGACATGGACGCTCGTGCAGAGCAGGAAAGGACAGAAGACGGTTGCAGTCGTTTTGAAGCCGTGTGGGCTGGTTTCAGACTCCGGCTTCGTGCACCTGCTGACTGACAGACGGCCGCCCGCTCTTCATACTCTGCTCCCACACAGCTGCTGTCCCGTTCACACCAAACAACCAGAAGATGAGAATGTGCTTCCTCCAGATGGACACATGACACCCTGCCTCCTGTCACCACAGTCTCTGGTATTAATCCCCTCACATCTGAAGCCTCATCCCATCTGGATTAATTTCTGGTAAGTCAATGCTGCAGGCCCTTGTCCAACCAGCCATCCCCTCCACACCAGTTCAAACATCCGTCCTGAGAGATGGGATCACAAATGGACACAAGTGTCCCTTCGCATCTCATATTAAAATGTGTCCTGAACCATTAAACAAAAAGAAAGGTGATGATTCTTTCTTTTCCTCTCTAAGCAAACTACAAATTAATTCATTTTATTCAGGAGGATGAAGATCCCCGATGTCCCGTCATTAAAATCCTGTCCTGAACAGTAGATTAAACTTTATCTTTATCCTCCTCCTCCTCGACAATGTTTGTCTCCTCTCTAAAGGTTTCCAGACGACAGAAGGGAGGTTTCCCACAGCTCTGATGAAGTTTATCTCTACATATTAATATCACTGAGTGGGCGTGAGGCTGGAGCTCTGCTGCGTCCAGGGTGGAGCGATGGAGGACAGACACGGGGACTCAGGAGCAGCAGAGGAGAACGACTACTGGGAGACATAAGCACTCTGCTGTGGCCAGGCATCCTGCCGTTGTCATGGCAACCAAACATCTCCCCGTAAACTGGACGAAATCTGTTTCAGTTGCCATGGTTACAACTAGAGTCAGAATGGGAGAAGATGGGGTGGGGGGGGGGTATAATGACCCAAGACTTGAGAGATTCAAGTGTTTAATTTTCATTAACATTCCCTGGGCTTC
The DNA here is from genome assembly GCA_016785235.1 of Pseudorhombus dupliciocellatus. NCBI lineage: Eukaryota > Metazoa > Chordata > Actinopteri > Pleuronectiformes > Paralichthyidae > Pseudorhombus > Pseudorhombus dupliciocellatus. The sequence goes on from JAFBJW010000311.1 coordinate 5,162,011, forward strand.
ATTTTATGACTTTGTTGACTTGAGCGGTGAACAGGGGAAATGTAATCGAGTACATTTACTCCACTACTGTTTGGAAGGTCTGAGTTGAGTGGGTGACCAGGTGTTCACTCAGTCTGTGGCTCAGTCAGTGATGGGTCAGAAAAGCTGCTTCCAGACGTGGACTCAGCAGATCCTCCTCGTTTTCTCGAACACAAATGTCCAAGTGAGACTTTGTCCTCCTGAGCCTCGGGGTGAAGTCAGGAGAAGTGTGAACACACAACAGAGGGGCAAACACAAACACACGTCTCTGGTGACGGACACACACCAGTCAGTGAGTGAGTCTGTGAGTTTAGTCGGTGAACACAGTGTGAAGAAGATAAAAATGAAATGAAAATGTCTAAAAATAGAGACGGAAACAAGACACAGGTGGAGACAGACAGACATGCGGCCCAGGTGTGTGTGGGAGTGAGAGCCTCTCCAGCCTCTCTCCAGCTTCAGACTGAGAGCTTCCTGTCTGCCAGCTCCTGTGTGTGTGTGTATGGGGTGGGGGGGTGTCTTACCTCTGCGATGTACTTTTATATTTCTGCCTGTAAACAAACACAAAAACAGAAGAGTCAAATGAACAAATCCCACAGCGCAATTTTTCTTCTCCAGCGAGAACCAATAAAAGTTGATGTTGCGTGTCCCCGTGCAGGTGAATGTGAGGATTCATGGGAAATAACAGATCTCTGCTGATGACGCTCCCGCTGCTGTCCACACTGCGTGGCTCCAGATGATAAGCTGTTAGAATCATTTCTACATGTGAACCCATTGTGTAACAGTTCACGTGCACAGACCAAAGTGAAGCCATGTCAACTGATGTACTTCTGTTCAGTCTTTGCTCCCGGCTCGGTCCATTAACCGGACCACTGCAGAGGCCCCTGAGGGGTTTGAACATGTGCACCACATAAACGCTGAGCGCTGCTTCTGAACACTTCGTTTAGTCTGAAATTAGCCAATCACAGCTCTGGGATCTGACCCCGGCAGCTAATCACAGCTGTGGCACGTCTCTGCTCAGATGCTCTGAAATCTAGCAGCGGGAGCTTGTTATTTCACGGTCCATCGGTGATTGTACACTGGCCTGCGTGGTCAGCTGGGTGGGGGGGCTGCTGCATTGTCTTCCCACTTCAGAAAAGAGGACGCGTGCAGCAGCAGCGACAGGTGAGGATGGAGATAGTTGGTGAACAGTGAGTCACCATTCTGCCTGATGAGTTTGTGCATTATCGCCACCGCGCATGTGAAATATAAATTATTCTTGGATGCATTACTTCTCTGCGTGACTCTTGTTTGCGATGCGGCACCACAGGGTGTTTCTCGGTTTTTTAGAAGTTAACTCCATCTACACCGCCTACGTGGAGGCCGAGCGGCCTGGAGGAAGAGCAGAGCATCCATTAAAATGAAACAGTGTGATAATAAACCATCTGCAGCGGCCGCATGCACATACACAAACACACACACACACAGTTCAATATGAACCAGAAGACAAAGTGGTTTCACACTGACTGAACTGGACTCACTGGTTTCCACAGTGTCTGGAATTAATATATTTTCTGTGGACTGGATGACGGCCGCCCATGACTGTGTTTGTATTAATGTATTTACGTAATGCTTCAGAAAACCACATCTCCTCTGCATGTTCTCTTTTCTCAGCACCACCGCCTGGGAATCCAAATGTGAAGCTGCTTTTAAATGAATTCAGTGAATGAATTTAATAAAAAAATAAATATCACATTTCACAAAGTAAGAGTGGTCCTGTCCCCTCTTCTCTTCTCCATTATCTCCTGCAGAGTTTGCAGCATCAAAATACTCTGCTGTAACCATGGAAACTAGAGCTGATGGGAAAGAAAAGACGTGTTTGTTTCCCTCCAAACTCTGCAGACATTTACTGCTGATCTGAAGATATGGATCATGTCGCTCATTGCAGAACTGAAGCGATCAGCCTGGAGACGAGGACACTGGAGGACAGCGAGCGGCTTCTGCTTCTGATGACTCTGGCCGTTCAGTTCTTTTGATGCACTTAAATCCATTTGGATCAAACTTCTATGCAGGAAAAAAAAATTAAGTTTTAGAATTTACTCTTCTGCTGCTCCTTCTGGCCAACGGTCTCTCACCGAGTTCTCAGCCATCGCAACGTTCACCAGACGGTATTAAAGGCCTAAGCAGACTTAGACTTGATGCTAATTATTCGATATCCAGAATATTAAAAAGGAACAATGTGAACATCAAATCACCTTCAACAATACGAGTCACAAATACTGGTGTTCAGAAAGTGTGACTTTTTTTCTCGGTGTAAACTCTATGATGTCACCTGGACACAGCAGATACGATGAAGCTGCTCTTAGACTGAAGGAACAAAGATGTTGCGGTAGAACGTCTGACCTCAGCTCAGCCTCGTGTGGAATTCACCATTTTTATTCTTACGCGTTCAGAGTCTCTCTCGTTGAATCACTCAGACAGATCTCACATCCACACGCCAATGTTTATTACAGGATCTGGCAAAAATCAGACACTTCTCTTGGCATCGACTTCCACGACCAACACGTCAGCTTCTGCTGGTGGATTTGTTTTTTTCCCTCCAGATCTCGTTCTGTTTCCAACTTCGTCCTAAAACAAGATGCTGTCTGTGGGACCGAGGACGTGGCGCCAACAGGCGGGAACTGGACTGTCATTAAATTGCAGATGAGACGAACACATATACACATAACTCATATTTATCTTTTTAGGGATCTCAAGCTTAAGAGTGTGCAGATCCACACCATGAAATCTAAACATGCACTTGTTCTCGACTCCTCCACCTGAAGGATTTCTATTCTCTAATGTAGAGACACTTCACGGTGACAATCACACTGAAGAAGGCTGCTCTGGATTCAACTCGCATTTAGTGACCCAGACCCGTTCATGATGAATAAAGAAGAGGTTCTTCACCCGCGACCTGCGCAGCTTCAGTGATGAAGCCTCCCGGAGGGGATGAAACGTGAGTGAATCCCATGAGGTGGCCTCAGTCATGAAAACACACGGATCACCACAACGTCACGGGATAAAACTGCTTCATAGTTAAAGGTAAGTAAACTGCGTGTGGTCATCCCGCCGCTAACACACCAGGTAAATGTCAACATGTGTCAGACTTCCTGTCACCAACACGTTTAATGCGCAGTCACGCTCCTAAGCCCCGGAGGTTTAAGAGCATGGTGCTCCATGGAGAGGAGCTTCATGTTGGGATCACGTGATTAAATCATGTGATTCCATTCTGGATCATCGTTAATCACATGATTACAGGTTAGAGAAAACAAGCAGCTAACAGTGCTAACGGAGCGACTCTGTCCTCAGACGCAGGGTCACGTTAGCCGCTAAGCTAACCTGCCCCAACAGCTCCAGAGTCGCCTCAGAGGGGCTTTAATTTCCCCATGAACTGCAGTGTGTGTGTGTGTGTGTGCTGAAGTCAGGAACACAAACATCTGCTCTGTCTTTTTTTCTCTTCATCGCCTTCATCTCTCTCTCTCTCTCTCTCTCTCTCTGACTCGCTCCTAATCTGTCTATCTTTGCTGCATCGCAACGCTCTGTCGTTGCCATGGCAACAATGGACAAGAACAAAAAGACCTGCTGCTTTTTTTTTTTTTTTTTCAGACAGATGTGCTGGTTCCTGCTGCGACGCTCGCTTGTTAGCGACTGAGGCAAATGTGACAGACCTGCACATCACATGCATGCACGCACACATGCACAGCCCCCCCCCCCCCTCTTATGTTCAGTTATGTTGCACACCCACTGACTTTCTGTCATTCCACACATGCACAGCCCCCCCCCCCTCTCTTATGTTCAGTTATGTTGCACACCCACTGACTTTCTGTCATTCATCTTCAGTCCGTGCCAACATCGCCACAGCAACCGCGCCACCACGTTGATGCCGTCACCTCGGTTGTCAGGTTGATTCCCTAACTAACAACACGACCGCTGGTTAACGTCGTCAGCATGACCTCATCAGCAGCTGGCGCTGTCACCTGTGTGTACTCACATCTCTCGGAGTCGGATCAGGACCTGGTTGTTGAGGTTCTGCTCCACAGCGTCCACAAAGTCCCGCACCTCCTCGATGTGCTGCTGCTCCTCTAACTCCTGCACCTGTTCTGTCTGCTGCTCTTCAGTCTGGAGCATCTCCTCAGTCTGCGCCTCCTCCTCCTCCTCCTCCTCCTCAGTTTGCTGCAGCTCCTCCACCGGCTGCTCCTCCTCCTCCCTCCACTCCTGCTCACTCTGCTGCACCTCCACATTCTCCTCCCTCACCACTTTACTCTGTTGCATCTTGTCCTGCTTTTGGTGCATCTCCTCATCCTGCTGCACCTCCTCCTGCAGTTCATCTTTTTCCTGTTGCACCTCCCCGTCACATTGCACTTCCTCTTCCTGTTGCATGTCCCCAGTCTCTACCCTCTCCTCCACCTCCTGCTGCTGCTCCTCCAGAGACCATGCGTCCTCCTCTTGGTGCTCCTGCTCAGGCAGCTGTGACTCCTCTGCCTCCTTGTTCATCCTGCCGTGGGTGAGGAGGAGATGGCTGTGCAGGATGTTTCTGGAGGACAGCTGAGGGGATGTGCTCACAGGACAGAGTTTGGTCTCTGAGGAGTGTCTGGGCGTCTCTCACACCGACACTCTGGTGAAAACATAAATGCCGATGACGCCCATTTGGGGCTGATGGAACTTCATTCAACTTCCTGTGATGTCACCTTTCAGCAGGGCCAATCCAAAACAGCGACCTCTGATACAACCTGTCAGCGGAGCGGAGGGGTTAAAGGTCACCGGACAGAGTGCAGAAGAAGCAGGAGAGTGACGGCATCCAGCGACGGTCCAGAAGTAAACAAAGTGATCAGCTGACGACTTCCTTCAGTTCAGCTCTGCACTCCAGCACTGCGGCGGCAAAATGATCCAGCTGAATGTCCCGGAGCATCGCCGTAGCAACGCACAGAGGAAGTCAACCAGCAATAAAGACAGAATGGAGTGAGAGGGAGAGAGAGAGAGAGCGCGGGAGGAGAGGAGAGCGATGGAGGAGGACAAAGGAGAAGCAGAGAACATCGCAGAGCGTTTCCGTGGTAACTCAACAACGGTTGCTAAGAGTGATGGAATCCTGCAGCTGACAGACCTGCCTCCTCCTCCTCCTCCCTCCCAATTTCAAACACACATAACTTTACACAGACACAAGCAGCTGATCCGGCGCCTCGGTGCGGTCCGCCCTCGCTCGTCCACTGTACCGGAGTGTGTGTGTGTGTGTGTGTGTGTGTGTGGTTTTTAGACAATGATGATGTAATGTTCCTGAAAAGGAGAGTCACAAACCTCTCAGTCAGAGAGCAGGACCAGACGGAGCAAGGGCCTGCTGGCGCCCTCTAGAGGCCATATTGGTCATTTCAGCCCCAACAAGAACAAGTCACATAGAAATCCACAGAGGCTGCTGCCAGCTGTGGTGTAGCAGCAGTGAACAACGGGCCTCAGCATGTGAAGCAGTAAAGGGAAGTGAAAAAACTCCAACGATAATTAATCTCCATGAATTATTCAAACTCTGGTATCCAGGTCTGCAGGCACACACACACAGGCTGTCTCCTACACAGGAGGTGGGTTGCCAGTTGACCCAACAACCCTCACGCTCATCATCGGCGCTGATCCCGTCCTCTGAGGGAACTTCAAACACTGCGTGCACTCTTTAGGGGGATGAGTCATTTCACTTTGAACCAAAGAAAGAGACAACAGACGTTAAGAGCCCGTGGAGTTTTCTGCTCGCTCCACAGAGGGCGAGGATGAAAGCCTTTTTATTCCAGCTGTGTAGCTACAATAACGAAGCTGAGCCCTAAAACACTCACTGTGTCCTTCAGGAGCATGTGGTCATTTTCCTGAACCCACAGCAGCAGAGGTGTGTCACCGTTCTGTCATGTTTTCTGTTTTAGTTTTAGGTCATGTCGTGTTCCTTGTTTGTATTCCGTAGTCTTAGTCATGTCATGTTTTATTTTATAGACCATTTTCCCTTGTGATCCTTGACTTTGTGTTCCTCTTAAGTTAAGTCACATTTCATATTGCACTTTCTGCTCCCTGGTATGTGATCTGAATCGTGTAACCAGGCAACAAAAAATAGCTTCAACAAAGATTCCCCCAACACAGAGTCAGTCTAGTTTCTCATCTCAATCAAACATTGGCCGCAGACATCTGTAGGAATCCTTCACAATAAAAGGCTGCACTGACTAACGGGCCAGGCTGAGGACGAGCTGGTTAAACAGGTGGTTGTTTCAGGATGACAATAACAACATGGCTGCTGCTGGGACATTAGCGCTGTTAGCTTCCTCCTGTCCAGTGGACTTTGGTTTTTGTTTTCCTGGATCCAGTTTCTCTCGTTCTGTTTCACCTGTGTCATTAATGTAGACAGCACTGCCCCCTGCAGGGTCTCATCTCAGAGAATCCACCTGGTCCCACCTGATTGGTCATGTGATCATCATGTGACTGATGACATGAACAATCATTGATCACACAGTTCCTGCCTGTTGGCGATCAGATCAAAGAGCAGCGGGACATAAACAATAACATCTTTGATCTTAAATCTCCTACCCGCTCTTAGCTGTACAGTGATTGGTGGGTCCATGGAAACGCCTCCCAAAGCTGCAGCTGCTCCTGATTGGGTGCTGCAGCCAGCTCACTGATTTGATTGGCCTCACACAGTCACCTGATGGAGGAGAGGATGCAGTTAGGCGTTAAACAAAGATGGAGGACGGCGTTCCAAAGGCAGAGATGTCATAATTGTCAACTGACACTGACTCAGGATTGGTCCAGAGCATGTGTGGGTGGGACCTTTTTACCCTGGTTCCACTCCACAATCACAATCACTGGAGTAAGATGGCCGCCTATGTGATATTTTGGCTTCAGTTAGTGAGAGATCATCTTTATTTCCAGTCTTCAGTTCAGTGAAATTAATGTATTCTTCTCAGCACTTATCCTTGATGACCTTATCTCCTTTCCTTTGTAAAGGACACTTCCTTGTTTCATCTGCTTTTGGAGATTTCAGAACACTGATACTCGGTTGATTTCACCTTCCTGAGGCAGCGGAGGGTAAAGCAGTCAATGAAAGGTCACTGAGGATGATAATGTGTGAGATTTGTACAGAATAAATGTGATTATTTTGTCTGTCAACACAACCTGCCCAGTCTCTTCACTCCTCCTGCTCCTCTGAGGCTTTTCTTTCACAAAATGACCCTCCCAAAATTACAAAGGACGTCAGGCCTAAAAATAGACAAAGCTTGAAACGGCTGCGGAGGTGAAATTAAAAGGCTCCGAGGCAGCCCAGAGTCCAGGACAGGGAAACTGTTCAAATGATTTCACTGTTCTGTCTGATTTCAGTTTTCATGGTGCAGCTGGGATTCCTTAAACTGCTGAGACTCGTCCTCAGGTCAGGGGACTTAAGTCTTTGGAGGACATAAAAGACCATAAATCACTAAAATAGATGAGTTCAGTGGAGACGTGACAAGAATCAAACAGAAAGTGAGGGGGGGCATGATAAAATGAAGTGTCAAAGGTTAAAAAGAAAAGAAACAGGTCAAAGAAATACATTTCAGCATTAAAGTTCAACCCTTATAAATAACGTTGTGCATATGCGCTTCTACAAAATGTCCATGTGTCTCCATGTTGTCCAACACAGACGCTGTTGTGCCCCTTCAGACAACAGACAACGTGATTGGACGAGCAAACTGTTAATTGGTTCTTCATAATCAGCATCAACACTGAAGAGACAATTAAAGATGCCCGTGTGGGCAGCTGGAGGAGCGTGTGTGTGTGTGTGTGTGTGTGTGTGTTTCATTAATATATTCAGGTCCTTTGTTTCTCAAAAGGCTTTTAAGCTTTAAGTAGAAAAACAGGAGCTGAGAGACATGTTTATTTTCTAAAGGTCCATCAGACAGACGCTGATGAATGTCAGTGCTTCAATTCATGACAGAGTGTATAAAATAATCCATTTTCATTTGTCTTAAATTATTGTTATTACTTTACAGGTGCAATTAATCTTAGAGTCTAGATAATAATTATTAAAGTTCCAATAATCCAACAAGTGTTTTTGTGGCTTAAATAAAAACAACAAGAGATTTTATGATCAGTTTGCACATTTCTGAATTTTGAATCAGTTTCATTTCATCAGTTACAGAAAGCAGGTCTGAATGTTAGCAGCAAATATTAAATATTGAACATCAACTCTGAATAACAACTGAATAATAAACACTGAACGAAATGTCCTTCACCTGAAGGGGTGAACATCAAACATCAGCTGACCTGTCACCGTCTGAACTGTTGACTCCTCACATGGCATCACTGTCACCACCACTGTCCTCCTGTCCAGAGCTGTGCAGTAGGAGCCCATCATCAGCAGGAGCCACAGGAGGAAGAGGAGGAGGAGGAAGGAGGCTCTGTAGCTCAGTGTTTCTACACCTGATGGAGAGACATCTTCCTCCTGCTCTCCGCCACATGCTGCAGCTTTCTGACTGACGTCTCTCTCTCCCTCAGGAGGGGGTTGGCACTGGCTCTTGTCCTTCAGAGCAGGTTGAAGAGAAGGGTCACACAATTCTGTTCATTATCAATTAATTATTAAATCAGTCTCAAAATAAAAGGGGAAAAGAAACATGTCCACTTCTCTCAGCGACCTTTTTATTGATTTCTTTAGTTTACAAATATCATTTTTGTTCCTGAAACAGTGGGCAGATTAAATGGTTCAACTTTCTCCACCAAAATCTGAATCTAATGGATCAAAACACAGAAAGTTCTACGAGAATCCACCAAAAACAGAGACAAGACACAAATAAAAGCACAAAAACAAACCTGGACCAAACAAAACTATCTGCACAGAAAGACGTGATGAGACACCTCCACGTCCAGTTTGGTTCCTCTTCACAATATTTTACAACCACAGACCCAGACCCAGCAGATGTACACTGTAAAAATACCACTGACTGAATTTATCTGAAGATCTCTGTTGGACCATGATGAGCACTGTCTCGTCTTCCTTTAGCGTTTGGACCCATTCACTGTCGCAATTTTGAAACTCCTCAGCTGCTCCAGGAAGCCAGGGTTGGGGGAGGAGGCGGGCCGAGCTGATTTGACCAATGAGAGGGCTTCATCAAAGGACTGGCCGTCACATGACATCAGGTAGCCGACGACCACAGACGGGGCCCGGGACACGCCGGCGTTACAGTGGACCAGCACAACACCTTTCTGAGGGGGATACAGATTGAATATATTACATACCATACATACCTACATGTGCACATGCAGTTCATTATGTACTTATTATTAGTAGTATTATGATTGTTGTTGTTGTTATTATTTTCATATATCTAAAGATGAATCATCTAATGTAAACAGAGCATTAGTGTGCTCTGTGGAGTCCTGTTGATGATCACTGTACTGCAGTACAACTGTCTGAACACTAGAGGACGGTGCAGGCCAACAGGACAGTGTCCTCGCTGACGAATCGTTAAGTTAATAGACGTCTTGTTTGTTGGTGTTGTCAGGTCCTCATTAGCGGCTCCATTACAGCTTCAGTTCCCCTGCACTTGGAAGCAGCTGTGCCAGTCCTCAAGCTGAAGGTCAGCGTTCAACTTCTGAGTCTGAGGACAGAAAACCAGAGCTCTCCCCGGTACGGTCCCAGGTTCCAGAATCTGATCAGAACCAATTATTTATCATTGATATCTATCCTGAAAAAATCCAGTTGCGAAAACAGAATTAGTGAGTGGGATTTGAAGTTGTTTGAAGTCTAGATACAAACTTTTGGATGATCATTTAGATCCGTTCTTGGTTCTGAAACAAAAACCTGAAAATGAACGAGGAACAACTTTAAAGTTTATTTTCATAATTTCACCATTAATCGTGTGAATTAAAAACACATGATGAACCTGCCCTGTGGTCATGACCTTGGTCACATGACGCTGTCGTCATGACAGCATCAATAACTGATCGTCATCACTAGCCAGATGGCCTGCTGGGTAATGTGACCCTGCAGTTCAAAGTAAAAGCATTGGTTTGATTATCATGGCTGGAATTTCCACATACACACATAAGAAACCATATTGTAATGAACACACACAAACTTCCTGTAACCATACACTTCTAATGACTGTGTGTGTGTGTGTGTATGGGGGGTGTCATGTTAAGGTGAGTCCCAGGTTCCGCTGCTAAAAGCTTGTATGACACTGAGATCTGATCTGTGTGCAGCTTAATAAAACATGAACAAAACTACACATCAATTATTTAGAAACAGACGAAGAGGAGTGGAGAACAGGAGAGAGGAGGGAGAGGAGGCAGAGGAGGTGAAGGAAGAGGACAGGCGGTCCTCCCTGTACATCTTTGTCCCTCTGCCCCTAATCCTGTTGCATTATGGGACTGACTCTTGGGTTTTCCCCTGACTCGCCGCGGCTCTCACCGTCAGGATTTGAATATAGATTTCGATGTGAAGCCTTGTTACCTCGGAGCGAACCTGCTGGATGAAGTCGCAGCAGTCCTGGAGGTGACGCAGCAGGTCAGTGTCAGGGAGATCCAGAATACTGACGGTCTTATAGATGAACAGATCAGGGAAGACGTTCTCCACGCCAAAGGCCACGTTCAGGATATGAGACACCTGGAGGAGGAGGAGGAACAGTTATAAAATCAGGACAATAGACAAACAAGAGTCTGACATTAAGAGAAATTCTGTCCCTGATGTGTCTCACAGCAGCTCATAGGGACGTCTATTTAAAACCCACCTTGTGTTTTCTCAGAGTTCCAAAGTCATGTGCTGCATCCTGTGAACCTACACACACACACACAGTATTTGTCAAGCATTAGTCTCCTTGGTGTTGGACCCTAAACGCTGTCCATCTAGCTCCACCTGTGACCCATGAGGTGTGATGGGTCACGTCCCCCCCACCCCCCTCATCCTGCATGTGTCATGTTTCCCTTCACTCTGCACTGATGGTGGACGGACAGTGACCTCCAGTACAGGGTGGACCGACGTGAACTAACGAGGACATCAGCGTGACACTCGTTAGTGAAACATAATTATTTTGTGTCTGTGGGAAATAACGGGATGATAGGAGCCCACGCAGCGGGGTTACACTTTATCGTGGTTTTCACTCACTCACCCAGCAGCAGGTACGGTTTGATGGTTCCGACCTGCAGGTCCCAGGAGGTGTCAGGGACGTATCCCAGTGTCTTCTCCGGGGGGGCGGGGTCTTCCACCACAGTGATAGACGACCCCTTCCAGGTCTCGATGATGCGTCGGCCGCTCAGCGATGTCACACGTGTGCACTGCTTCCTCAGCCGTGTCCGAGAGAAGCTCTGGATCTCCTCGGTCAGGGACTGCATGACTGCACTGGACTGGACTCAAAAGGACTGGACCGGACTGAACCTGGAAGATTAAAGCTACACTGTACTGCTTGCAGAGCAGCAGCAACAGTGCCCCCTGCAGCAGCAAGGGGTAATGGTGGTTACTGATGGTTGTGAGGCAGCAGTTTATCATCTTTATCTTCAAACTGGAACCACACGTTATGGTGAAGTTCACCAAGGAAAGTTAAAGAGATACTGGATGTATGAAAATAAACATAACAAACAATAAAATCATACGGGTCAAATGATTCTTGTTATGATTGACAGTCCAATCAGAATAAATCAGAATAATTCTAAATAAAGTTTGTTAATAAAATATTGAAGTGTCAGAGAATTTAATTTAATCTAATCAAACACTTTCTCTTGATTGCAGGTGAAGGTGATAAAAACCTGTTTGCTCAGATGTTCCGTTCTGGTCCAACTCCAGTCACAGTGGTTCTGGTTCAGCTCAGGTCAGTTTAAACAGCAGAAACCAGAGTGGTGTGTAGATCCAGGTCAGTGTCAAGATAAAAGAAACCTACTCCACCTCTCGTCATCTTACAAAGAACACACTCCGGTTCTGACCCGTGATGAAGATGACGACTCTGAACCAGGTCCAGAAGAAGTCCAGTGTCGTCGGTTCCTGGAAGAGGCTGAACTGTGAACTGGAGCGACTCTGCTGGAGGTGACACTGCTGCTGGGTAACATGAGACCTGTGGGTCCGTCAGTCCGTCAGTGATGCTCCCGAGCAGAGACACACACAACTAGTACAACCAATACAACTACAACTACAACAAGTGGACATTTACACATCATTAACATGTTTAAACTGTTCAAGAATTCATTAAAAATAAAACTCTCAAATAACAAAATAAATAAATAAATAGAACAGGATAGATATAGATCATACGAGTGTTTGTCAGGAGAACAATTTACAGCGTATATAAATGTGTACTATATATATATATTATATACACACACACATATTATATATAAACTGTATGTAAAGAATGATTACGGGAGCTGTTCTGTTATAAAAACTTCATCCCTTGATAAACAGGTGAATGAGACCATTTCATTGATTCTGATCGTGTGTGTGTGTGTATATACAGCTGGACTCTTATTTATTTTGGAAGAGACTCTGGCAGTTTCCATGAATATTTCTGCACACGGAGGGAGAGAGAGAGAGAGAGAGAGAGAGAGAGAGAGAGAGAGAGAGAGGTCAGGTTTCTGAAGACGTTTTTTTTGTCTCTCGAGCAGGGACGAGAAGAAGGAAGGAAACAAGGAGAGGAAAGAAGGAAAGAGGTGAGGAGGAGATGGAGAAATAAGAGTATCCAAAAATTTATGCTACTTTTCGAAATAAATGTTTCAGAGCGATTCAAAAATAAAAAACAGTAAACAACAGCAGGGTCAGGGCGATGAGTGGAGACAGAGCTACAGAGTAAGGGTGGGTCATCACTGAGTTAAGATAAGGGATGGGTTGTAATGTTCAGATGTTGATCAGGCAGCCTGACAGAAAAGTGTGTGTGTTACCTCAGAAACACAAACACACTCACAGAGATTAAATTATGAGGAAGAACAGAACAAAATTGAAACAAAGGAGGGATGGAGGACAAAAGTGCTGACTCAGTTTTCTGCATGTTGATCCATGAGTCAGAAAACCCAGCGAGGCTGTGTGTGTGTGTTTGTGTTGGCTGCAGCTCAAAGCTAACATGGGAAGCTCCTCCAACATCTGTCCTCCATTACTGCTCCACACACAGTTGCTTTCTGCAGCGTCACATTCAGCTCCAACGGACCAATAACGGAGCTGCTAATGCAACAAGCTCGCCGGGGTCAGAGGTCAACATCTGCCGGTGGAACAGTGACATCATGACCTAACAAAGACTTGACAATGTGTTCATTAAGTTTAATGCTGCCCCAGGGCATGCTGGGGGGGCTGGTCCCTGAAGACTGGTGAATATGAGACGCACAATGTCTGACTGGATCAGATGGTGTCAGCTGACAATCTAATCCGCTTTCTTCTGCGTTTTGTTTTTGTTGCATTTTATTTTATAGTTTAAGACTTCATCACAGTACTAAAGTTAGAGTTGGAGTACTTCATCACAGTACTAGGGTTAAAGAGTACTTGCTCACCTGTAACTGCGCTGCTGTATGAAATGTGACTTCATGTAACGCTCACACATCTGTGAGCCTCTGGCAGCTCCACACTGTTGACTTTTCATCTAAAAGGAATCTATCTGAGGGAGGAGGAGGAGGGGCACGGGGGAGAATGAGGGACGAGAAGGAGAGACACTGGAGGAGGGAAAGGGGGAGGAGGTGTAGAAGAGAAGGTGAAAGTATGAATAAGAAAGTCTCTCCCCCCTCCCTCCTCGCGCTCTCTCTCTCTCTCCACGTTAAAGTGTCTCTCTCTCCCTCCCTCTCTCAGACTCCCTGTCGGATCTATCTGAGACCGGAGCTCCGTCATGTTGTCCCCGGGACTCTCCGTGGCTCTGCTGGCCGCCTCCTGTGCCCTCTGGCCGGCTGCGGTCCGCGCCGCGTCTTGTGAGTCGGTTCGAATCCCGCTGTGCCGGTCGATGCCGTGGAACATGACGAAGATGCCGAACCACCTCCACCACAGCACCCAGGACAACGCGGTGCTGGCCATCGAGCAGTTCGAGGGGCTGCTGGGTGAGTGACAGCTCCGACATCAACTGACACGTGATTCATAAAGTATGTGTCTGTTTTGTTTATGATGTATTTATCAATTATCACAACTCTGGATTGAGAAGTTTGCACAAATTTAATTAGTACAAATAAGCATTTATAGAAGCAAATGAGACTAGAAGTCGTTTGTTTGTGTTTCCTCAAGATAAAAGTGTGTTGTTTTCTTAATGATTTTATTAAACTGCCCGTGCTCCAGTGATAATGACAACCAAAATTAAATCAGCAACATCAAGACTTTTAATATTTGAATTTAAATGAATTACATTTGAATTTCAATGTTTTACAAACCACACAATGAATCAGAACAGTCATCAGATTGAGATGTGATGACTGTAATAATTGTTTCTGTTGTTGGACGTCTGTCTCTCATCAGCAGAACCAACGACAGGTTCCTCTCCTCCAGACAAACTGTTCACACTCAGTTCCTCAGACTAATGAGCTCAGTGCAGCGAAGAACGTTCTCCATTCAAGTAGCTTCAGACTTAATTCCACCCACCTCCCTCTAGCTGGAGGCTGAACCCTGGTTTAACCCACACAACTCTGACTGACGCCTCCAGGCTGGGCTTCATTCCACCAGAAGAATCTGAGGGTCTGACCAACAGTGACCTTTTTACTAACAGACATAGAAAGTAGAATCAAAGTTCTGCTGGGGCCTAAAGGTTATTTAGCTTTTAATAAACGGGTTGAATTTGAACCTACCGCTTCTGTGCATGGAGCGGCTGGTTGCTGCAGTACGGCTGTAACATCTGTACTCTCAGTAGGTTTGTGGTAAATCCCCCTGACGAGAGGTGGGCGTGCTCCACCGCACCTCTGGATCAAATCTCTGGTCTGACCGAGCCACAGGAAACTTCAACCATCACTTCACTCGGAGAGCATGGAAACATTTTGTGAGAACCTTCATTCTGATTACATTTATTCAGGAAAAGAAAAGAAAACATTGGTGCTGCTGGTGCGAGAGTCAGGGACGCCTCAGCTACAACAGGAAGTTGGAATCCAGCCGTTTTGTTTACACAGTTACTCAGAAAGCTTTGAAAGCTCTGGTTCTGTGTTTTAGTCTGAACCGTAGACTGTATATAAAGATGGACATAGTGTCCATGACGTCACCTGTGAGTTTCCGAAGAGCTGATTTGAGGCTCAAATGGGCGTTCACTAAGCACCATATTGCCGCGGCACGTCACTTCCTTTATTCCTTTCTAACCAATAAATGGAAAAAGAGGCGGGAGCTGAGTAACAACAGACAACTACGCAGTGCCCACGGAGCGTCCACGAAGAGTGCCCAGGTGTCACTCAAGAGACCACGCCCTAATTTATACAGAATTTCAAAGACTGATAAAAAAAATTAAACAAGCACCTTAGAAAAAAATTCACCCCCTTCAGCGCTGACGGTCAAAGCCATGTTTTGAAGCAGGCTGCAAACAGGTTTAATTCTGCTCTGAAATCGGGCATTGTAACATGGAAGTCAATGGGGACTACTGAGCTCTTGGAGCCTGCCTCTAGAGGCCACCCAGTGAACTGCAGCTTTTAGCACCATCGCTCAGCCCCGGATGTTGCCCCTCGGTCTGAACACAAACTAAGACTTTCTCTTGTTCTCTCCCTGAGTGGTCCTCATAAGTCAAATCACTCAACCGCCTGCGGTGAAGACAAAGTGTCGCCAACGGTTCCTGTCAGTCACAGTTACACCTCAACCGTCACTGCTCCTCCTTCAGACCAGGTTCAAACACAGAGACTTCCTGTGTACATCACATGACCAGTGAGCGATCATGTGTTTGATGCATGTATGGGCAGTTTTAGGGCTGCTCTCCATCAGTATAAGATACTTGAGAGTTTTACTCTGCGAGCTGCGTCACAAGCGTCCAAGAACAACTCTCTGAAACAACAGAGAAGCTGAACCAACCTGAGGCCGGCTCAAAGCAGCGGGTCGCTGGGGTCACACGGTTCTGGATGGTTTGCTCCGTGGGGTTTTTTCCATGTTACCCAGGCTGTACTTTCCACACTTTCAGAAGTTTCCACATCATTTAGTGAAGAGGAGGAATATATGTTTTCATATTTAATTATCTGCAGATCTATTTATGGTAACAGGCCCAACTGAGGGATTTATGACAGGAATGATTCTCATGGAAAAAGCTGAAAGCCTGAGAAGAAGCTAACAGCTTCAGTCAAAACCCCTCCTCCTCCTCCTCCTGTTCCAGCGAGGAGGGAGGAGGTGGCCAAATCATTTATGACTTAGATTTTCTTCTTGACTCCGGAATCATGTTCAGCTTTTCTCTGCCTCTGATTTATGTGTTTGAACATTAATGGTTTTGTCCTCTGGACTCGACAGTTACATCCACAACCACAGACCTGGAACTATTCTGGCAGCAAAACATCTGGAAAGGAATATGTTATCAGAGACAATTCAACTCAGCGACAAAACACTGGAAAAAAGTTTTTTTTTTAATGCGATCAGATCTTTAACTGGTTCCCCTCTGAAACTGAACTCAAACTGAAACTGAACTCAAACTGAAACAACGCTAGATACAAGCTAGGCTAGTGGCTAACAGGGCCCAGCTAAGTAGTGCTGACAATGCTAACATGATTAGATTTAGCACCATTTAAGTCTGTGACCCATCAGGAAGATCTATCCACTGGGAACCATGAATGAACAAGATATCAGCTAATGCATCTGGATGAGGATGAACCAATCAACCAACCATGAAATAAAATCCAGAGTTCACCAGCGTAAAGGTTTTTACTGAGTGGACAATCATTGCTGCCAACCCTCATTTTATGGTTTCAGGGTAATAAACTCAAATCAACTGACCAAGAGGGATGCAGCTGATCATTAAACATATACACACAGGGCGCGAGGCTAAAAGTTCATCCAAATTATACAACAATTCCAGTGACCAGGTCAATTTTCTTTTAGAATCAACATAAGTTTTGGGATTTTTCTGGATGTTTGTGTTTGTGGAACATTTGGGTAGAAGTAGAATAACTCCAGTTATATATCGATATTTTCGAACTGGAAACTTGGATTCGCTCTGAGCTGTGTTTTTGGCCAAGTCTCCACATTCCTGCCGATTCTGAATCTCAGCACCTCAGCTGAGTTCATAACACTGCTGTACATCAGCTCAGCGTGTTTCACCGTACACGTCTTTGTCTTCTCACACTGAGCTGGATGTTTAAGGCTTCACACGTCACTGCAGACAAGAGTTTATCTCCAATATTCTGCAGGAAACTGTAGGAACATGTTTTCTGTAACAGAGAATAATTCACAGATCAAGACAGAGTTCTCAGTGAGTGAAGTGTGTTGCAGCTTGATTGAATTTAAAGGGTTGGGCCTTGGCGGAGGTTTGAGCTGGACTGAGATCTGCTGTTCAGATCCTGTAAAGCTGATCAGACGCCGCTCAGTTCTTCCAGATCTTGGCTGAACGTTGGGCTCAGCTGAGGTCGGAGAAGCAGAAAGTGGAAAAGGAAAATGCTTTAACCAGAAAAATGTTCTAATGAAAGACCTGCAGGCCAGAAACCCAGAGGCCAACTCCGGTCACAAGTTCAGAACGTTTCTGTGACTTCAGTGAGACGCCGAGCAGCCAAACCGCAACCGTCCGCTGGAGGAAAAACCTGCACTGAACCCTGTCACTCAGTATCCATCCTGTGTGAGGAGGGTCCCTGAACGCACCGTGGAGAAGCTGAGGAGCATGAAGACAGATCTTTAGAGATCCTTGACCTCTGACCATCTCCTTCACCAGTCAGCGACCTTTAAACTGTCAGACCTGTTGAATCCCTGAAGCTTCAGACATGTGATGTCCACGGGCTTCAGCTTTTCACAGAACCAGATATTTTCTCAGGCCGTTGTTGACGTTCTTCATCAGTGAGTCGCTATGAGAGCTTCATGTTCGGGAAACTTCCAGAACCAGCAGGTGTCCGGAATTATGCTTTCCCTTTACAACTCCGTGGTATGCTTCAGTGAGTGAAGCATCATGGGAGCTGACGGGCGTCTTCGTCTCAGTTAACCGCTGCCCACAGACAGTGTTTCCACCACACCGTCCAAAAAACGGAAAAACACACTCGAAACCTGAACTCTGCTGAAATTGTAGTTAATGTTACGTCGTAGAAAAAGTTGAGAGTAACTCTGCTGGTGTCACACCTGTGCGCTCAGGTACCGGCTGCAGTCAGGACCTGCTCTTCTTCCTGTGCGCCATGTACGCTCCCATCTGCACCATCGACTTCCAGCACGAGCCCATCAAACCCTGCAAGGCAGTGTGCGAGCGCGCCAAGTCCGGCTGTGAGCCGGTGATGAAGCGCTACAACCACAGCTGGCCCGACAGCCTGGCATGCAGCGAGCTGCCCCTGTATGACCGCGGCGTCTGCATCTCGCCCGAGGCCATCGTCAAGGCCGAGGGTCCAGGTGAGGTCGTCCTTTGATTCTCCTTTGATGTCCTGCAGGTGTGAGCGATGCGTGTTGTTGTGTAGCAGTAACTAAAGCTTTTTAAAAACAATATCTACAGTCCAAGTTTGAGAAAAGAAACACTTGAATCTGAAATGTCCCTTTTAATTATAAAGAAGTTCATTCTAATTTACACATTTGTATTTATTATTATTTGATTATTTCCTCTTCTTTCTTCGGTGCCCTGGAGAATGTTTCTCTTTCTGCTCCTCTCTGGATAAACCCTCGCTGCCCTCTGTTCTTTGAGCAGACCCTGCTCCCTGGGTTTGGGGATTTTCCCTGGGTGTGATTTGTTGATTCTCTGAGGTTCGGTCGGGGCGGCTGGTTGAAGTCGCTCCTGTGATTTCCAGCAGGACTCCAGACCCAATGTTGCTTTAAGACATTTGTCTCCTGTTGGAACATAAATCTCTCAGAAGAGTAAGAATGGCTTCATTCCTGTGGCCACTGATTTCTGCTGCATCCATGAGCCCCTCAGACTCTAACGGACCTCCGACCTCTCCTCTCAGGACCTAAGCACCCCTTTGTTCTGTCTCCAGATGGAATGGACAGGATCATCCTTCCAGTGTGTTCTGGGTCAGCGCTGCCGGGGGAGGGGGGTGTGGTTCCTGTCTGAGTTCTGTGACGACATTGATCGCTTCTTCTCTGTGTCTCTCCAGATCCATACTACCAGGACCCAGCCAGGTGTAATCCAGGTCTGACCTCTGACCTTCTCTCACGAAACATTCAGAAGTCCAGTTCACTGTCTTCATCTGATCTTTTTTGTCTGGTCCTCAGAATCCAGTCCAGACTTCCCAATGGACTCCAACAACCTCCACTGCCGAGGGCCCAGCAGAGGTGACCCGTCCTTCATCCTCTCGTAGCTCTGTGTGTCATTTAGGGCTTTTATTTTGTTTGAGGGAGTTGATTTGTTACATCACCTCCAGAATCTCCCTGGTACCTCATCTTCTTCAGTTTTTAAAAGCATCGCTTGTGAAAGAGACTCCCGACACTGTGACTGATTAGCTCAGTGGTGGTCCAAGGTCCTGTTGTGTCCGTCCACCAGAATGAAAAAGGAATAAGCCTCTGAGTCTCTGTGTAACAGTTAGCTGTGTTTGCTGCAGATCGCTGCAAATGTAAAACCGTCCGCATGGCTCTGAAAACCTACGTGAGGAACAACTACAACTATGGTGAGGCGGCTGTCAAACTCAAGACTTCAGACTGAAGAATCCTGGACTATCCCGTGTCCCCTGCAGGAGCCATGAAATGTGTGTTGTGTCCCCTGCAGTGATCAGGGCCAGGGTGCAGGAGGTGAGGAATCGGGGTCTGGAGCCCACAGCCGTGGTGGAGGTGAAGGAGGTGCTCAAGTCGTCACTGGTCAACATCCCGAAAGAGACGCAGACGCTCTACTACTCATCCTCCTGCCTGTGTCCTCCTCTGACTCCTGGGGAGGAGTACCTCATTATGGGCTACGAGAACGAGGAGACGTCCAGGTAGGTCCCGAGGATGGAGAAGACTTTTGAACTTCAGCTTGAGGCTGTGATGCACTGTGTGAAGCCTCATGTTAACAGATTAGATTTCTAATGGGATTAAAATCCTGCCTCTGTGGATGCAGGCTGCTTCTGATTGACAGCTCCATCGCTCAGAGGTGGAGGGACAAAATGACCAAGAAGGTTAAGGTAAGGCACACACACACACACACACACACACACAGACACACACACACACACAGACACACACACACACACACACACACACGCACGCACGCACGCACGCACTCACTTCAATTCCTGTCTCTCTGTACAGAAATGGGATCAGATCCTGCAGGGCAAAGGTCGGGGAGGTCAGCGTGGGGGTCGCCAGTGAGATCTGACTGTGTGTGTGTGTGTGTGTAGATATAATTGCACTATAACAGGTTGTTGTAGCTGAATGTAGTTCATCTCTTCATCTGTCTCATTTTTGTCATTTATCTTCTTTGCACAAACATTATTTAGTGTGCGTGTCTGTCAGTGTGTGTAACTATGTGTGTGTGTGTGGGTGTTTGAGTGTGTGTATGAGTGTGTGTGTGTGTGTGTGTGTGTGCAGTGTGTGTTGACATCTCTCCATAAAGTAAAGACCGTTGGTGTAGCACCCAGCTCAGCTCAGTCTGCGTTGGACCAAGTCTCTGTGCTGTCTCCACGGTCACTGTCTCCAAGGACAGTGGATGTGTTACAGCAGCAGCAGAGGGACAGAGGACATTTACCTGGACATGTGGACTATGATGATAGGTCTGTAACCACGACCTGAACTTTACTGAACCCAGAGAGCGGAAGGATGATGATTCACGTAACGGACAGGAGGAAGAGGAGCAGCGGCAGAGACGTCTCCTTCATCGTCAACTGCAGAGACAAGATGACATGTCTCAAAAATGTCTATATAATCTAATATATTCTGTTCACATGTGAATGACAACATAAACCAGAAGGAACAGTTTTAAGAGTCTGAGTTTCACTGCTAGTGTCCGCGTCCACCTCCTCCTGCGTCTCCTTTCTACACTCCGTCTGTCTTAGTCTGTCTCTCTCTCTGGACGTAACATCAGCCAGTGAGTCAAACTTATGAACCACGATCAAGTCCAATTTCATTTGAGGTATTGACTTCACAGATGAATAATAAAAAGAAGAGAACACAACAGACACCCTAACATTATTATATAGGTGATATTACATAATGTAACCCAGAGATAAATAAAGAGACAAATAGAGAACACAACACACAGAACTACAACAGGGACTGAACTGATGAACGTTTTCTACCCATGATTCTCAGTGTTGTGATCCCTGTACAGAGACGGTGTGTCATCTTGTTAAAATTATATTCATCAGAGAGCGGAAAGTTTTAATTGACTTTAAAGTTTCTGTCTCAAGCAAAAACTCTGATGGAAACCAACCCTGAGATGAGCTGCAGCTCCTCACCTCAGCTGGGCCTCATTCGTCTGGATCATCAGCTGCACCCCACCCCCACACTCGTCCTGGCTGACACTGGGTTCTGTTTAACTGTCCCGTGTCTCCCTGCTCCCTGTCTCTGTCCTGACTGTTTTCCTCAGTCCTGAGGCCAACAGCTTTCACCTGAGCTCACTGATCTGCTGCAGATGAAGAAGCTCTCTCTCTCTCTCTCTCTCTCTCTCTCTCTCTCTCTCTCTCTCTCTCTCTCTCTCTCTCTCTCTTTCTCCCAGTGACACGCACCATGGCCTAATTTAAAAATTCACACACTATACAAATACTGTGTACCACAGGGTACTACAGTGGATGTGCAATCAGAATTATCATACAGTTTTAGATCTGTGTGGTTTCACACAATTCAGTGTGAATCACCATGGTAACGGTTTAAAGTGCTGAGGCCTCAAACTAATGTTTAGAACTAATGTTAATTTAGTTTGACTATTAAACCTTTATTAGTCTTTACTGTGAGAGACGAGCTGACATGTTCATATAGATTTCACTGTGAATATGGACTCAAATAAAGTGAGCTTCACAGCAGAAGATAGTGTCTGTGTGTGTGTGTGTAGGCGTTCTTCCAGTAGTTCCTGGCTTCTTATTTCCACCACTGTTTTCTCAGCTGCAGTTTCCATGAGAGAGAAGAGAAAATGTTTTCATGGATTTACTGCTGGTATACACCTCCTTATCCCTCTCCTCCTCTCCTCTCCCCTTCCTTCATTTCCTCTTGCTCTACTCCTTTCTCCTTGTTCTACTCTATTTCTCCCCTCCTCCACCTCCTCCTACTCCTGTTGGTGTACGGTGTAGCCTGTTTGCTCTCCTCCTCCTCCTCCTCCTTCTCCTCCTGTTGATATAAGGTGCAGTCTGTTCCTCCCCTCCTCCTCCTCCTGGTACGAGGTCTGTTTCTTGAGGAGCTCAGTGGATCTATTCATGCTCAGCTGACGCAGCGGTTGAAGCTGCAGTAGCCGTGTTTTTCACCGCTAGCGGGCGCCAAGACAAACGGAGCTGCTGAACAACAGGAAGTTCATAGGGCCGCAGAGCGTGTTCTCTAATTGATAATGTTGACAGTTCCGAGTGTGACGTCATGAAACCGCCCTGTGGGCTGAGCCTGGTTCTGCTGCCACCATGTTTCATGACGTCGGTTTGTGGGTTGTCTGACATCATGTTCAGCGCCATCCTGGTTTCATTTATAATATTCTGATTATCTCAGATCGGATCTAATGTTCTTCTTCAGGGATCATTGGGTAAAGAACCCATCAAACTTTTCAACTTGTTTTTCGTGGCCCTGGAGGAAAAAACATCTGGTGAAGTTGGATGACTCACATTTTAGGGTGTGTGATTTGGTGCAGCTTGGTTTGGACCTTTGGGACGGAGGCATGTGTCTCTGTGTCGATATGGCTTGGTTCAGATTGGCCCGGCTCTGCTCCAGATGTTTGAGGTCCAGTGGTGGAGGAGTTGGTTGTTGTCCTCCTCTAACTCGGTCCAGAGTGAAACTCGTGGGAGGAAACGGTTAAAATGCACAGATCCAAACTAACATGAGTTTCTGGTAATTGTGACCGGCTGTGTTAAACTGTGCATGCGTTCATCAGCCCAGCGTCACGCACAGCCGCAGTCTGTGGGATTCAATCTGACACACACACCAGGTTGGTTCCCACTGTACCTCCGCCAGTATTTGTCCAACTTGCTGCTCCATTTCCCATCATGAAACAATAGAGAGCACACACAGTAAGTGGTTCCAGTGGTTCCAGGGGTTTATGGAGCAGCACTGCGTCACTGCTGACCTCTGACTGCCCACAAACACTGAGAGAGACACAGGAACATGTCCACCTCTTATTACACTCAGGGGTGGAAAGTACCTCAGGAGGTTTGGCTGATTACACAGTCGAGCGTGGGTCTTCTCACAGTATTTACACTTGTGATACTTCGGTCCACAGC
This sequence comes from Pseudorhombus dupliciocellatus, assembly GCA_016785235.1. Taxonomy (NCBI): domain Eukaryota; kingdom Metazoa; phylum Chordata; class Actinopteri; order Pleuronectiformes; family Paralichthyidae; genus Pseudorhombus; species Pseudorhombus dupliciocellatus. The sequence goes on from JAFBJW010000311.1 coordinate 5,185,378, forward strand.
TCAGACTGTGGAGAACTAAACATCCTTATTTCTGAAACAAAAGAAATACAGCTGACCGACGTCAGCTCAGGTCAAAGGAAATCTGCTTTTTTAACAAAGCCAGAACACTGACCACACACACAACAACTTGAGAACTTTGTTTCTGCAGCTAACCTCCAAGTCTTGTGGAGCCGACACGGTCACACTACAACGGACTGAACCAAAACCTTGTCACCTGACACCGTTAAAAAAATTGGCTGCTTCCTGAGCAGGTTGATAAGTTTCATGACTTCATTGATTATAAAGTCAGACTGAAGCTATTGCCATAAAGACAGCTTCAGCAGAGGAGCGACAATGACACCTGCTGGTGAAACTGGAATAGTACAACCAGTGGAAAACTCATCAGTACTTTTCACCATTTCATAATTTATCCATCAGCTGTTTTCATGAATTTAAGTGTTTCCATTGAAACGGCTGGAACCAGAGAAAGAATTAAAATAAATAAATCCTAAATGTTTCACTGTGATGCCTGAGATCTGAGAGATAAAACTAGAACGAAGCAGCAGAAAAGTTTTAAAACTGATGTAAAAGAAACCATTTTATTGTCCAACAGTTTCTACACGACCAATGAAATTCAACACAGGTGTGTGCGAGTGTCAGTAACGTGCACGGCGTCCCACAGTTTTACTTCATAGAGTAAATACGAACGATGGAGACTAAATAAAAACAAATAAAATCAAGGCAAAAGATCTCAGTACATTCACCACAGCAGGTCACAGTCCACCGCTGTGGTCATATAAAGGAGTGTTTGTCGCTTAGTTGCTGCTCCGGACCGTTCAACTCCGCCCCCCACCTCCCCAAAGATCATATGATGCTGCTCAGTGTCAGGGCCTCAGAGGTCATCAGAGTTCATCCTGCAGGAAAATAACCAAGGTCAGACTCTTCTTGTCCAGATCGGTACCATCGGAATTTAGCACGAACAAGATGTTTTTACCTTTGGTTTGCTGTGTAACCGTGGCAACAGCAGTTGGAGCCGCTGTCGAATGGTGTCAGCGATCACTTGAGCATCTCGGCTGTTGATGTGTTCGCCGCTGTGCTCGTGCTGTTAAAACACACACAGGCTCTTATTGTGAACTCTACCATGTTCACATCACCCAGATGGGTCTGAAGTTGATTTAATAAGGTAACATTCTCACCCTCCTTGTTCCCAGGTACGGGTAGAACCGGACCGTTGGGTAGGCAGTGATTCCAGCTGATTGACAGGTCTGATAATGAGCCTGACAGTCAACCTTCCCTGCACGAACCTCCCCTTTCAGAATCTGTCAATCAGACAAACATTGGTCAAGAATCTTGTCAAGGCACAGACAGAACGAGACAGGGTCAGGTCACAGGATGAAACCGGCTGAGAGGAACCACAGAAAAACAACATTGATTTCTATATGCGTCGCCTCACCCGAGCCAGGATCTCAAACTCTGGGGCGAAGTGTTGACAGGGTCCACACCAGGGGGCGTAAAAGTCCAGAACCCAGTGATCCTGACCCGACAGAACCTGAGACTTGAACGTGTCTGGAGTCAAGTCCACCGAGGCTCTGGGTAGAGAGCTGGAGACACAACATAACGACACGCGAACAGCACACTTTACAACCTATTTCACACAGAGGAGGGGACGGACAGAAAGGCTGGAGTCTCACCTCAGGGCCCATTGTCTCAGGGACTGAGCATCTCTGTGCCACCCGTTGTAAGACCTGTAGAGACAGTGAGAGGGGGACAGCTGTCCATCGGTGCTGAATAATGAAGACATTTATATCACGCAGACAGAGACTGAGTGTGACCTACATGAAGCGGTCTGGTTGCCGGGCGTTGCCAGGGTACAGTCGGATTTCCGGGTACGCCCTCACACCCTGACTCTGACAGAACGAATGGAACCGCTGACAGTCGACTGAGCCGACCAGGATCTGGCCCGACAGCAGCTGAGAGGGACAGACAGAGACAATGAGCACCGGGGTACAGTATCCAAACATCAGATACCAGTATGTTTCACTGTCACTTTCCAATGGTTCCCATCATCACGTGTTACTGAATCTGTGTCGTACCCTGGCCATGCGTCTCCACTCGGGCAGCAGGGCCTGACAGGGTCCACACCACGGAGTATAGAAGTCCACTGCCCAGATCTGCCCTTCAGCTCGTCCTCTAACTCGCTCAGCGAAGCTGGAAGAGTCCAGGGCGACCACAGTGGGACTCACCAGATCCTGTGGAGACACAGACACTCTCCATGAAGCTCACCATGATGCCACAGAGTCTACCCAGAGTTCTGTGCAGCAGCTCTGGTTCAGTCTTGGTGAACATGATTTCGCCTGTGGCTGTCGTAGGAATTGGGTCGTATAACGATGTCACTGTGTGATGTCATACCTGTATGAACTCAAGGATGCCGTCAGCTGAATGCTGTCCTTCATATTCATGCAGGGAGGAGCCATTGAAGATCACTGTGGTGGGGTACGCTTGGATGTTATACTGAGACACAGAGAAAAGGTTTCAGTCTGTCGCCTGTCTCGCCATTAATGGTACAATCCACAGGTGTGTGTGTGTTTACCCTGGAGCAGAGGTTGTGGTGGATGGTACAGTCCAGTGTTCCAAACTTCATCTGTCCGGCCAAGTGGATGGATGCTTTTCTCAGCTCAGGAAGTAAAGCTCGGCACGGAGGACACCACTGCAAACACAGACCAGATCTTCAAAATAAAATCCAACATTGTCCTCACAGAGTTCTCTTTCTGACTGACTTGTGATTGGACGACTTGGCCACAGATGGCAGCACCTGTACCCAAGACCAGCTGTCCTACTAAACGTCTTTATTTACATTCATTGAGCCAGACTCCATCTTGTCCCTCACACTGATGTTTGCTTGAGTCTATTGAACTTTAAAACACTTTACAACCTATTTCACTTTACTATCGTCCCAGAACCAAGTGGCGTTTCTATCTGCGTGTCAGGGAGTTGTGTCTCATGTTTGTGTTGCAGGTGGAGCTGCGTCTCGTGCCCTGAAGGTAAACATGGAGTTGCTGGTCAAGCAGCAGAGTCTGAAACACAACTTCATCAGTGGTGACGTGGCAGAACTGTTGTGATCTGTTACGAACCGGAGCAAAGAAGTCAACCAGCCACGGCTCCTTCCTGTCAGAGGGGAAGTTGTTGGGCTGCAGCGTCGTCACATGAGCACGAACGCTGTCCTTCGCAAAACCCACGATATTGTACAAGACGTCTTTACCTGCGAAGAAAGACAGTGAAGAGATGGACGACTGGACGAGGGGCAAAATAATGGACTGGTTCGGTCTGTGGCACTGACCGTGGTGGATCTCAAAGTCGTGGACCCCCAGTCCTTTGAAGACGGCCACGCAGGGTTTATGGATGTAGAGCGACTGACACAGCTCCGGGTCTGTGATGCAGTTCACTCTGCCGACCTGAGGAGACAGAGAGGGTCAGACAGAGGGATGGGTGGACAGACGGGGGAAAGACAGGGGACAGACAGGTACCTGTATGTTGTCCTTCCTGAGGAAAGCTTGGAGCTTCTTATACTCGCTGGAGGCGGAGCTGCTGTCTCCAAACGTGAAACTGACCAACCAGCGATGACGGGCCAGTTTGCTCTGGACGCAGGACGTTACACATCATCACAGGACATAAGCCACCATCATGTGTGGTTGTGTAGCGCCGTGTAGCGTTGTGTACCTGGAAGCTGTCGCTGGTCAGCAGCTCCAGATCAGGCAGATGGTTCATGACCTGCGTGTAAACCTCTTTACTGTCCAGAGTTTTCAGCCACTGAAACGTGAACACACTGAGTCAGTACTGCAATACTACATACAACACTATGTAGTCCACACAGGAAGTAATGTGTTGCGTCTCTCACCAGGACGCTGTCCTGTTGATCCAGAGAGGAACCAGGAGGGAATAAAGCCGTGGCTCCGCCCGTCACCTGACAGGCAGCAGAGGATAATGGTGCTCAGAGGTTTTTGTTCCCATGAAGACTCACATGTACGTGTCATTAATACCAGTATCAGTAGTACTGCAGTATAAACTTCACCTGGAAACTTTGACAGAGCTGTTCCTCCTTGATGCAGTCCATCCATCCCACCTTCACCAGACCGTCCTGCACGCACACATACACACGTCAAGTGTGTCGTCATCAACGATATCGAAACACTGGGATGACTTTAACTAGTCATTTCACATACTCACCAACATTCCTGCTAACTTCTGTGTTGTTCTTGGCTCCAGACAATCTGAGACGGAGGAAAGGAAACATGAGCAGATGGTCTCATGTTCTCTGAGGTGGAGGAACGTGAGCGGCGTTGCAGCCAAACTAGAAATGTTCTAAAAACACGTCACGTCTGCTGCAGCTCCGCCCACGCTGCTCAGAGTCACACTGACCACCAGCAACAAGTCTTTGTGCGTCCCAAGTTACATGTGACAGGGAAGGTTCCATTAAAAAATTGTGTTACCTCCGGTGTCGGAGCAGAAGGTGATGAGCCAGCCGAGCCCGGACGAGAACGCACTCTGGATCTCACTGAACACGTTACCTGGAAAACACAGAGCCGCAGTCACACGTCAATGAGCCTGAAGACATTCACCAGTGAACCACGGTTTCCATTAGATTATGGAGCAGCCGCTCACTCTGCCAGAGCTGGGTGACGGAGGTAGTGATGAACTTCATGGAGAAGCGGACCAGCTCGTCTTTAGAACGCTCTCCGTTAAACTTCTCTGGTTTCTGTAGAAAAAGAAACAAGAGGGTTGGCTCGGATGCTAAGCTAACAGAGCATGAACACACAGACTGCTATGAGCGGCGGAACTCTGTGCATCTGTGAACCGACCTGTCCCGATCTGTATATGAACAGACTGGGGTAGCTGTTGATCCCTTTCCTCCGGCAGAGGTGGTTGTTGTCTCCACAGTTCACGGCTCCGATCCGGATCACTCCGTCCATCTCTTTGGCAAACTTCCTCCACTGAGACACAGACACACGGAGTTACAGTTGATCCGATGGAGGAGGATATGATGTAAGCGTGCTGGTCATGTGGTTACCGTTGGAGCCAGCTGGTGGCAGTGGGAGCATCGTGGAAAATAGAAGTTGATGAACCAGATTTCTCCAGAGCTCACTGCTGCGTCTGAAATGCCACAAACAGCCGTTACTACCTTTAAAGAGTGTTTGACCGTAGGCGGCGCTCCGACTGCGCTGGAGTTGATAAAAGTCCAACTCACCAAAATCGCCGCTGTCCAACGTGATGATCTCCAAGTCATCGTCATATATACCTGAACAGAGACATTTCCCATCAACCAACGCTTAGGACAGTGGTCACGTGAGCGCTCTCACTGTGGAGACGTACCAAAGTCATAGCGGTAGAAGTTCCAGCTCTCGTAGCGTCCTCCCTGCTGCTCGTCCAATCCCTTCTCTCCATACTTGTCATATTTCTTACGGAGGTCTTCGTCCTTAAGAACCTCATATGCTCGGTTCACCTGCAAGAACTTCTCGTGGGCCGAGGCGTCGCCCTGCAGCCCGACAGATTCAGCAGGGGTTAGAGTCTGAGCATGTTGGTCTGGGTTAAGTGTTTTAAACTGAGTCTAAATGTGCACGTGTTTCAGGGAACATCAGAGGGACTTCCTCTGGGTTCAGTGTTTCTCAGTGACTCACAGGGTTCTTGTCGGGGTGCATGGTGAGCGCCAGCTTCTTGAACGCCTGTCGTATCTCTCTAGTCGTCGCCTCCCTGCTGACTCCCAGCAGATTGTAGTAGTCTCGACCTTCCGCCCAAACCACTGCCATCATGGCAAAGCAGAGCAGGAAGGGCAATGCTAACCGAATGTGACGGCGCCACTGAACCCCGAGGACGACCATGAACCCCATAACCTGTCCTCCCAGTGCAGCCACCGCGATCAGCAACAACCAGGGCAGCTGGAACACAGACATCAGATGAGCAGGTCCGACCAAGAATGAAGCTGTTATATGTACTTCTCAAAGTACATATAACAGTACACAGTGTCTACTGATTTGAACACATGAGTGGACACTCTTGTGGTCAAATCTGCAACAGTCCCCTGTGCTTCATAGCAGCAGGTCAACCTGAATCCGTTTTAGCTTCTGTCTCTGAGCATGGGAGCGGTCTCTGTGAGCTCCGTCCCACCATCCCCCCTTTATGTCCCCCCGGGCTGCAGGAAGACTCCTGTAAGTGCTCATCTAAATATTTGCTCTGTAAGCAGATGGAGTTCAAACGGAGGTAACGGGATATCAGTAACGGAGCAGCAGTAATCTGAGGACTGTGTCTGAATCACTGGGAATATATGAGGTTTTCTGGATTGATGATCTGATTAAAACCTGAAGCAGTGAATCATGCAGGAGGGGAGGAGTTAGCTGAAGTAGTTTGATCAGCTGGAGGAAACTGAGAACACGAGAGAAACTTTCTGTGTCTATAAACTTATTTAAACGTGTTTATGGAAACACGTAAGAACATTAGCTACTGAATGCACCAGAGTCAGACTTATGAATCCGAACATTTCAAACTTCTTCTGCTCTCAGTCTGTTTCGCAGCAGAGAAGCTAAAACTAAGCTAAACTAGCAGCTAGCTCCACTCACCAGCACTAAAGGCACCCTGCCGGCTAATTAGCCACTTAAGCTAAAGAGCTAAGCTAAGCTAAACGCTGATGTAAAATGGTAAAAAACATTCATCATCTTGTTACCGGAGAATCGAGTTCACTGGACGCTGGAACACAGAGGCTCCGGTTCTGGATCCGGTTCACACCGCAGACTGTGATGTGGTTCACACCGGCATCATGCCGCATTCACACGCACACAAATACGGATTTCCGCTTCCGCTTAGTCTATTTCAAAATAAAACACCACGCCATATGTTGATAACGTAGCGGTAAACGTTGGGTGCGTTTCCGTACGCATTTTTTGTTTTTAATTTTGTGTTAGATTACATGACAATGTCTTACATTGGTTTTTGGGTTTTTCATCCAATCTGTTTTATAAGAACAAACAAACTCAATATAAGTAGATCGAACATAGTAATTGATATCTAAAATAGTTATATCTAAAATAACTCCAGTTATTCAGACTGTACTGTCTAATGCCACATTTTAACACCAGGGACAACATTTCTATCAATGTGTATTTCCAATTCCAAACTGACATAAATAAAGTCTGTGTTTATTCCCTGTTGAAACACATAGTGTGACCCCCAGATTTCTTTTTATGTGCATTTTTTGACCCAAGGCCAGAAATAAAGCGAAAGTAAACTAGCTGCATGAACTGTTTTAAAGTACCTGTGTCAAAAAAAAGTCACGTTTCAGATCTGCCCTAAAAAAGCATGGTCTTTAAGAAGTTTCATAACCTGACTTTCCAAACACCTCTTAACATTAAGTCTGGACTTGCCGAAAGCAGTTGTGTTAGGCGGCAGCCGTTAAACTTTCTGGGACACTTATTTTAGCACTTAGCTCTGCTAGCCGCATTAGCTAACTAACTGCTGTGACCGGCATCATTTCCTACATTTGAAAGTCGCGGCCTGAAGAAGCTGCGACGATGGAGCCCCAAGGTACCAGAGTTGACTGAGACTTATATCATGATTCTATACATGAACCATCTGTTAGCTCACTGTTAGCTGTTAGCTGCAGAAATTCAGAAGTTCAAAACACGTTGATTTTGCTGATGTGGTTGGTTGGTTGATTGTTGGTTTGATTGGCTTTCTTTTCTGTCTTTGCCTTCGTTTTCTCCTTTGATGTGTCAATAATTTCTACAGAGTCATTGTACAATCTACAAAGTATTTTATCAGACACTTTTATCCAAAGTGTCCTACAAGCGATAGGTACAAACACAAGCAAAGATGTAGAAGGGAAAGGCAATATAGGCAAGTTGATGCTCCTCCAGAATAAAGCTGTCTGATAATTGTGTTTGTTTCAAGCTACACAGAAGGATAAAAATAAAATTAAATAAAAGGAAGTAGGTGGCGGCAGTGCAACTATAAACAAGATGCCAGCCGCCAATCAAACCAACAGCAACCAAAGCTACACTCTTTAGTTAGAGTGACTGTTCAATGGGTTTTATGTGTGGAATGTGAAAAGGCTAAACAAGTATTTTTTATATGTAGTTAATAAAATAGCTGAATCAGTGATGTAATGGTTTTTAGTAGCAGCTGGGATATTTAATAAGAACTATAACTGGCAGATCAATCAATGACGATAATAATCCGTCGATGTTCTGGATGTTCCTGTTCAACTCAGACTTCTGCAACTGACATCCTCTTGAGTTCCGGTCAGATTGTCTCCTCCGTCAGGCTGAACCAATGACTATGAGCTTGCCCACCGCTCTGAGACCCACCTCTCCAAGGCCCACCCCCAGAGCTGAGTTCCTGCCTGGCTTTTTGATGGGCGACCTGCCGGCCCCAACTACTCTGCAGCCAGGCACAGGCCCCCCCCGAGGTCAACAAGAACACACACACACCTGCAGATCAGCTGATTGTTGTTAATGTGTCCTGTCTTTCATACTCAGGAGGAGGAGGTTCTGTCCCTCAGCCCGTTGTTCCCACCGCCAGAGATACAACTGGAGCCCCCCCTGTACGCAGTATCCGTGATGACCTGGTTGCTCTGTCTCCACGTCAGCCCTTAACTCCACGAACAGGAACAGGTACACACTGATCACACATACTGCTGGTACTGTTATCTTAGTAGGAGTGACATCGAAAACCCAATTACCTCCGTCTATGAAGCAGGACTCTCTCCAACAACAACACAGAGATTAGAACGATTAGATTTTAAAGGACTGGTGATGGAACAAATTGAAACTGGAGTTCTCTGTACTGCAACTCATCACACAGGGAAAATTACCACCTGCCAATAATCGCTGCACAAAGAAATTCCCTCCTGGTAAGTCTGTCCCTGCCTGTCTGTGCAGGCGTGCAGCAGCTGTGTCTGTCTCCAGCTCAGGTGGATCCATTTTACAGTCAGGGAGAATCCTTAACGTCGGACGATCAGCTGGATCAGACCTGGATCACTGTCTTTGGGTATTTGAATATCTCAATAACTGCTGAAAAGAGTATGACACTAATACACAGTACAGGGATATGCAGTGTAATAGCTGTGTGTGTGTGTGTGTGTGTGTGTGTGTGTGTTAGGTTTCCTCCAGGTTCAGCCTCCTATATCGAGATGCAGTTCACTCTGTACGGAACCATCCTCAGACACAAGGTGAGAAGCAAGTCTTCTATCTTCTATCGTCACTCACCTTTTGAAAAAGTGACGGGGAGTGAAAACGAGATGATGTTTGTCAGACTGAAGCTGCTCATTGTTAGGGCTTTTCCACCAAAAGAACCAGGTGCTAGTTTGCTGCTAGTGCTTAATTGGTTCTAATCCCATTCTTCCTAAGAACCAGTTTGGTTTTCCATCGGCACAGAGCTGAGTTGGAGCCACGTCATTGCGTCACTGCATCAGTCGCCGTTCCTGAACTCCTTTTTTAACTTTTAGAGTTTATTCAGGAGTTGCTCGACACTTTGCACGTATCCTGCTGCAGCTGGAGATTTTCATTGGCTGCTTTGGTCCACGAGACTTCGCCCAGTTTCCCCTGTATTTCCCAGACGAACACAGAAGCACCGGGTCTCCTCCCACCACTGCTGCTTCAGTTTGACTTATTTCAGATTTACAGCTGAATGAGACGACTCGCTCGGCAGCTGTTTACAACTGCTGCACTTCACTGGTTTTGGTGGTGACGTGTCCGTGGAAACATTGATGCTATACTTACAGATACCGTCTTCTGGGAACTGGATGCACCTTCAGTACCAGTCCAGGCTTCAGGCCAGAAAAGCTCTGTCAAAAAATGGAATGGTGTTTGGTGATGACATCATGTTGGGAGTGAGACCCTGCATAGACAAGGTGAGAATCTGTATCTGATTGGTCCAACTCACCATGTGACAGCTTGAACCAAGTCAAGTCCATCTCTCTCTCTCTCTCTCTCTTTCTCTCAGAGTGTGATGAACAGCAGCACAGCCATCTACTCTGGCCTCCCCCCCAGTCGTTATGCGGGCATGAGACCGCTTTGCCCTGAGGGCTATAGGGGCTCCGGCAACTACCAGGTGACCTCTGACCCCAGGACTCAGTCTGCATTCATTTTATTTTGTGGATGTTCATAAATAAAACGGTGTGCGTGTCTGTCTTTAGGTGGAACCCGACAGACAGCTGTCCAGGAGGGACGATAGCATATTTTCCAAATTGTGGGAGTATTTGTTTGGCTGGTGATGTGAAACAGTGCATTATGGGAAATAGTTTCAGTTCTGGGCTCAGATCAGGTGAGTGCCAGCTTCTTGAACGCCTGTCGTATCTCTCTGGTCGTCGCCTCCCTGCTGACTCCCAGTACATTGTAGTATTCTCGACCTTCTGCTCAAACCACTGCCATCATGGCGACGCAGAGCAGCAAGGGCAATGCTAACCAGATGTGACGGCGCCATTGAACCCCGAGGACGACCCTGAACCCCATCACCTGTCCTCCCAGTGCAGCCACCGCGACCAGCGACAACCAGAGCAGCTGGAACACAGACATCAGATGAGCAGATCCGACCAAGAATGAAGCTGATGGCGGTCACAGCTACGTAGTCCAAGTATTCTCATAACAGTACACAGTGTCCACTGATCTGAACACATGAGTGTAACATGGACACACGTGACCTTGCTCTCTTGTTGTTAAACCTGCAACAGTCTCCTGTGCTTCATAGCAGCAGGTCAATCTGAATCTGTTTCAGCTTCTGTCTCAGAGCATGGGAGCGGTCTCTGTGAGCTGCAGGGAGACTCCTGCAAGTGCTCATCCAAATAGCACGCGAACTGTGAGAACATAAGCTACTGTATGAACCTGAGTCAGACTCATGAATCTGAGCTGAACATTCAAACCTTTCTCTGCTCTCAGTTTGTTTTGCAGCAGAGAAGCTAAAACTAAGCTAAGCTAGCAGCTTGTGTAACCAGTAATCGATGACCTCCTTCTTCTCCAAGGTCCAGTGTGCACTATGCGTTGCTTTTTTTTTTTGCAATTAATGAAATACACACTTTCCTGTATCATGGGAAGTCATTTATTTTTCCATCCAAACAGCGCAAATTCCCCCCCAACAGCAATTCCCCGGATGGTGCCCCAAAACGCACACATTCACATGGCAACAGAGCAAGTTGAATTGCACCACTATATAGAACTCTGTTACACTAGCTCCACTCAGCAGCACTAAAGGCACCCTGCACACAGAGGCTCCAGGTGGATCCAGTCCACACTGCAGACTGTGAAGTAGTTCACACTGGCATCAAGCCACACTCACACACACATGCATTTCTGTTTTTGAGTTTTTCATCTAAAAACTGTTGTTTTATAAGAACAAGCGAAGCAATTATCACTTGAGCTGAAGTATTCACGTTCCTGCATCTATCTGAAAATAATGTTGCAGTATAAACAAAAATGCTTGGCACTCCTGGTTGAAGCTGTTTTTCTGAATTGTACTTGCTCTCTGCACAGTGACAATATAGTCTGATTCAATCTTATTCTGATTTACCAATAATGTAATGGTCCAAATTATAACAAACATATAAATTGATGTCATTAAATATCTAAAATAACTCAGGTTATTCAGACTGTACTGTCTAATCCCACCTTTTACCACCATGGACAAGATTTCTATCAATGTGTATTTCCAATTCCAAACTAACATAAATAAAGTCAGTGTTTCATCCCTGTGGAAACACATAGTGTGATCCCTGGATTTCTTTTTATGTGTATTTTTATACATTTTACTACTGATATGACCAGAAATAAAGCGAAGGTACACTAGCTGTATGAATTCTATGAAGTGCCTGTGTTGTTGAAACATGTCAAAACAAAGTCCCATTTCATATCTGCCGTAAAAACGGATGGTCTTTCAGAAGTGGCACATGGAACCTGACTTCCCTGAACGCCTCTTAACATTACGCAGTCTGCATGCGCCGGAAGCGGTTGTGTTAGCTGCGGTGCTTCCACTTTCCCTCCACGTCTCCAGCCTCTCTCAAACAAACAGGGCCGCCAGCCGTTAAACTTCTTTTCCTGACCGGATGTTCTCACCTTCAGTTTATTACCGCCACCATCGACCGGAACTTGCTGGGACACTTATTGGCAGTTTAGCACTTAGCTGTGCTAGCCGCATTAGCCAACTAACTGCTAGCCTTGTGGCCGGCGTCATTTCCTACGTTTGAAAGTCGCGGCCTGAAGAAGAAGATGGAGCTCCAAGGTAGCAGAGTTTACTGAGACTTTATATCATGATTCATACATGAACCATCTGTTAGCTCACTGTTAGCTGCAGCATTTCTTTAAAGTTCAAACATGTTGATTGGTCCATTTTGCTGATGGGTCGTTAAGTTGATTGTCCTCCAGAATAAATGTTATTATTGTTTTCTTGTTGTTGTTGATTTGATTGGCGGCTGGCATCCTCTCAATAGTTGCATTGCCACCACCTACTTCATTTTATGTTGTTCCGTAGTTTAATTTCTCTATTATTGTTTTGGTTTGAAGCTAAACTCTTTAATCTACAAAGTCAGTTGGCAGACGCTTTTATCCAAAGTGACGTACAAGTGCTGGGTACAGACACAAGCAAAGATCTGGAAGCTATACAAGTATTTTTTTATATTTAGTCAATAAAATGGTTGAATAAGTGATCAAGATTTTTAGTAGCAGCTGGGATATTTTAATCAGAAAAACAATAACTTACAGACCTCTGTGAGTGACGTTCTCTTGAGTTCCTGTCAGATCATCTCCTCCGTCAGGCTCCATCCTCAACACCTGTCCTCTGTTTGCGGCGGCTTGTTTCAAACCAACTATCTCTCTGTTTGTCAGTGGGAATCGAACCAATGACCCTGGGCTCGCCTACCTCTCCAAAGCCCACCCCCGGAGCCCAGTTCCTGCCAGGCTTTTTGATGGGCGACCTGCCGGCCCCAACTACTCCGCAGCCACGCCCCTTCAGCCTGACCATGCCCATCCTGGAAAGCACAGGTCCCACCCGAAGTCAGCAAGAGGACCAACCCACCTGCAGATCAGCTGATTGTTGTTAATGTGTCCTGTTTTTTTATTTTCAGGAGGAGGAGGAGGAGGAGGAGGTTCTGCCCCTCAGCCTGTGGTTCCCACACCCAAAGATAAAAGTGGAGCCCCCCCTGTACGCAGTATCCGTGATGACTTGGTCACTATAGCAACGCCCCCTCACAGACAGGTCAGTACGCATCACAGTTTTAATTCTAAATAAAACTCAACAACAAACCAGGTGTTACCATTAAATCTCTCCCCTTCTCTCTCAGTCTTTCTCCATCATGCAGTCGCCTCTGTCTGCACGTCAGCCTGTCACTCCAGGAACAGCAACAGGTACACACTGATCATACGTACTGCTAGTAGTAGTAGTAACATTGATAACTCGATTACCACCCGTGTATAAAGCAGGAAAACTGTCCAACAAAAACACAGCGATTAGAAAGATTCGATTTTAAAGCAAATTGAAACTGGAGTTCTCTGTTCTGCAACTCATCACGCAGGAAAAATTACTGTCTACAATAAACAACCATCGTCTGATTTATCCACCTGCCAGTGATCACTGCACAAAGAAATTCTCTCCCAGTAAAGTGGCCACTCAGTCTAAGTCTGTCCCTGCCTGTCTGTGCAGGCGTGCAGCAGCTGTGTCTGTCTCCAGCTCAGGTGGATCCATTTTACAGTCAGGGAGAATCCTTAACGTCAGACGATCAGCTGGATCAGACCTGGATCACCGTCTTTGGGTATTTGAATATCTCAATAACTGCTGAAAAGAGTATGACACTAATACACAGTACAGGGATATGCAGTGTAATAGCTGTGTATGTGTGTGTGTGTTAGGTTTCCTCCAGCTTCAGCCTCCTACATCCTGCTGCAGTTTGCTCAGTATGGAAACATCCTCAAACACAAGGTGAGAAGCAAGTCCTCTATCTGTCTTCTTTGCACTTCACTGGTTTTAGTGGTGATGTGTCCGTGGAAACACTGATGCTGTACTTACAGATGGCGTCTCCTGGGAACTGGATGCACCTTCAGTACCAGTCCCGGCTTCAGGCCAGAAAAGCTCTGTCAAAAGATGGAAAGGTGTTTGGTGATGCCATCATGGTGGGAGTGAAACCCTGCATAGACAAGGTGAGAATCTGTATCTGATTGGTCCAACTCATCATGTGGCAGCTTGAATTAAGTGAAGTATCTTTCTCTTTCTCTCTCTCTCTCGCTCTCTCTCAGAGTGTAATGGACAGCAGTGAAGCTGTCTCCCCTCCCCTCTCCTCTGCCCTCCCCTCCACTCCTCGCTCGGCCATCAGACCACTCAGTGCCGCCTACAGGAGTTCCAGTAGTGACTACCAGGTGACCTCTGACCCCAGGACTCAGTCTGGCTGTATTGAACAGTTTGCATTCATTTCATTTTGTGGATCTTTATAAATGAAACCGTGTGTCTGTCTTCAGGTGGTGGCAGACAGACAGACGCCCAGGAAGGACACCAGCATAGTTTCCAAAGCGATGGAGTATATGTTTGGCTGGTGACATGACACAGTGCATTATGGGATACAGCAGCCTTGTGGGATATGATCTGTCTATTTTTATGGTTTGTCAATAAAGTTGTCTGATTTGAATCCAGTGAGTTGTTATTAAGCGGTGCAGTTCTCTCAGCAGCCACATGGCGGCACTGGGACATGGCCAAAAGTTTTCACGTTTTAGTGTTTGCTCTAAGAAAGTGGACTGTGTCTTTGGCACTCGGACAGGTCACGTGATCGCAGAGCAACAGAAACCAAAGCACAAACCCATGAGGAAGGTTACAGGTTTACGTAACTACTCTGACCTCACACCCACTTTGTTCTCTTTCAAGTTCAGCAACATATTTGGAGAGAAGGTGCAGCCCGGAGTCTGACTGTCAATCCTGTCCATGACTCACGATACTGTCAGCAGGGAAAGGTTGTGGTATCAAGGAGTACTTGGATATTTTACTGAAGTAGAATATGTTTTTGATTTATGGTACCATGTTAACCTGGCTACTTACATAATAAAGTAACAGGATTCTCGCATTTAAGTATTAAAAGTGAAAGTATTTGCTGTGAGTAGCCTGAAATACTGCATCATTTATGGCTTACTTTGTAGTAATATTTGCCTTTTCATAAATGGATAATAATAAAATCTCTAAGTCTGTTTTGATTCAAAACGTCTGAGTTTCTCAGATAGATAAGATGTGGATTGTTTTGTTGTTTTGGTCAGGTCAGGGTTTAACCCAGACACACAGGAGAAGATAAGTAACAATAATAATATAAAATATAAATAATATTAAAAGGCTGTTTTTAATATGCAGATTGTAAAGTTTGTCAAAAATCATCATAATTGCATTTAACTTATTTTTAATAACTTCTAAAATAATGAAACTCAAAGGTGTGTGTGGTGGGGGTTCCTCTGTCATTTCAGAAGTTGACCTTTCTCCTACTAAACAGTTACCTCTGGTTTAACTTAGTGACATATGGTGGCTCGCTGCAGCAGGAGATAAATGACGGGAACAGGCCGCACGGGCTGCAGGCAGCGCTCAACACGGGCGCCAGAGGAGCCCGGCGGCGAGGGGGAGGGTCGACGGAGGGGTTTTAACTGAGCTTAAGTTTGACCTTTGTGACCTTTCTGGGACATCTGACGCTGTGTGATTAGAGGAGGGTCGGCTCGCTGCGATGTCACCACACATTCTCTACAAGTCCTGGATCAGTGTTACTTCACATCTCGATAATAAAGGCTGCTCTGATCTGCAGCTCTGTGCTGCACAGATTATGACACGACGGTTAATCCCCCCACACACACACACACGTGTGTGTGTATATAGTCCTTGTATGTTGTGATGTTTGGATCACAGTGGTCAGTGATTTAAATCTATCTGTGGAAGCAGTCTGCCTTGGTAGTTCTGTTGTGTTCAGTGTGCCGTTGAGGTCATGTGGTACTCGGCATGTCAGCTTCAGTTCCTCAGTTTCAGATCCATTTCTGGTCTCAGATCAGAACCAGTTCTGGAGTGAGCTCAGTCTCAGATCAGTCTCAAGTCCCGGCACGTTGTTCGTCGTCATGTGAGTCTCCGTCCACCAGGGGAGAGGCGAACTCTCGCGACACTTCAGCCTCGGGCTGAGGTCACACGGTTGATATCTCGCGCTACCTGAGCCCCGGGTCTCATTCCTCCTCGGTCCATCCACCGGGACGCGTCTCTGCTCAGCATCCACACGGAACCACATCTACCGCAGAACTTTTATTTATTTCAAGTCCAGCTAACAGCCCATTTAACTCCAGTGATAGACAAGCGATCGCTCCAGTTCTTACCCGGAAGAAGAAGAGGCCAAGTGACCGTGTGATCGGAGCCGGTGGAGCTAACAAAGAAAATCCTTTCTCCTCAGAGCTAATCCCACTCCTCTCTTTAGTTATGAGTCATGTGGTCATCGAGAATCCACACGGTCTAGATCAGCAGGTGAGTGCCCGCATCTTCTAACCGGTTTCCACCTTTCTCGATCGAATCTTTCGGCTTCGTACACGCGGTGACGCGCAGCGAGCCGCCGCTAGCTGTGCTAAGCTAACGCTGCTAAAATGGAGTCGGCGGAGAGAAGGTTGTGATGGCGGAGCTCGTCACCTCCGGAGAAACTTTACCGATTGTCCGCTCTATGCCACTCACCTTCGCTTCCCGGTTTATGCCGCCGGTCAGCCGCTGACGACCCTCCGCCGGTGGACTCTGGTCAGGTCGTCGACAGATCGTGTTTAAAGTCGGCGGAGGTCTCCAGGGCTTCGCCACCGTTTGCCACCCGGCCGGTGTCCGCGTTAGCCGGCTAACGTCGGGCCTACTCGGCCTGAAACGTGGCGCAGGAAAGAATGTTGGCAGCGGCATTTAGCGACCAAACTAAAGCCCAGTGTGAACGGGCCCATCCGGATCAAACCATCCGACATCCCGGTCCAGGTGGTTCATATCGAATAAATAACTGGTAGCAGATTCTTCTATTATCGCACTTTTCTGTCTTTTTAAATATTTGTCCGCGGTTTCTTCTGCCAGGCGGAATTGACTGAGCTCCATTGTACCGACGGCTAGAACTGATCCGAGATCAGTGTAATTTAAGTTGAGCTATGGCTGGCTGACTTTCTCGATGAGTCCCTTCGGTCCTGATCTGGACCCTGTTCAGTCTCGGAAGGAGTCACCGTGTAATCTCCGGAGAATCTCCAGCTCGCCTCAGGCTGTAGAATCCTTTGGTTCAAGGTTCACAGACACTGCCTTTGTTACATTGATGTAGGCTTTGTTCCTGTTATTAACGATCCACAGCACCGTGCCCGAACCTCTCATTGACATTTTTATCTGTATTCCATTTAATTTCCACCATGGTCATTGTTGCGCTTTCCTTCCTGCAGCTTGCTGCCCTAGACTTGAACTCTGCTGACGGACAAGGTGGAGGAACTGGCCGTAAGTGATGTTAATTGACTACCAGTGAAGTGAAAAACTATTTTTTTATTAAGTTTTGGAGGCAGGATGTTGAAATGAAACCTGATGTTCTGTCATTATATAATGTATTGATTGGTTCATCTTCCTCTACAGGACGTTACATTCCACCTCACCTGAGGAACAAAGATGCTCCAAAAAACGGTGAGTTCAGCCACTGAGCCGCTCCCCCAGTGACAGCAACGCTGGCTCACCATGTTCTTGGTGGGCAGAATCCATCGGTATAGGCGAGCATGGAGAATTTATCCACCAAAACAAAGCAGCCACTTTTGTTGCCCTCCAGCCAAGTGTTGACAGCACCTGTCTGACTTTAAACCTGAGCCAAGAATTGGGAGACAAAGTAATTTGGGACGTGGTTTCTGTGTATTCCGGCACAGAGGAAATCAGGAGTGTCTGTAAACCCGGTGTAGCTTTGTAGTTTGAAAAGGCGCATAATGGAATGGGGGAGACTGTAAAACTGGTTGCTCGTTATCTCTTCCTGGTACAAAGTCTTTGCGTGTGAAAACGGGGTTGGTGGATTTAATTTTTTTTCCTAAATGTCTTGTAGCTTCTTTGAGGTACTTGACTTTGCTTAGCCTCTTAAAGGCTTCCAGTGTCTGTCTCACATACTCAGATAACTAAATAAAATGGTTCTTGGTTCTGTGTCATTGCACACTTGACATTTCACTGTTTTCTTATTCCACCGCAGGAAATGCGTATTCTGCTGGTAGACAGTGCGGTTATTCAGTGGCACCAGTAAACCTGTGTAAGTCCCTTCTGTCTGCTTTTGCTGAGGGCAACTTGCATTTCCAGATGCATGAAACGGCCATTTTCCACACAGCTGGTGCAGAGGGTCGACCCACGCACTCTGCAGTAAAAGTTAATGATGGGCCCATGATTAATTGATGTGCTTCTCTCTGCTGTAATGCTTGCAGTCACAATGAACCATATGTCTTAGGTTGTAGGAGTTTGTTCTCCACTGCACCTGTTAGAACCTTCTTATTTCCCACTGTAAACTCGAGGCCACATTTCACCTGCAATGTTCCCCAAGTCTCTCCTAAGCAGTGCCCACAACCATGGCAGGCAGAGTGTCGGCAAAGGCAGAGCAATAACTATACGTCAGGATGGGATGACTGTAAGATCGGTAACTAATAGTGTTAAGTCGAGCCCACCACTCATTCTGCATTAGCCAGTGATTCTGGGTGAGACTTTTTATAGCCTGCTTCCCTACTTTTGCTCAGGTTACCCAAGACTGGCCAATCAAGAGCTTGCCTTTTACCATGCCTACAGTGGGGGCTGGCGAAACAGATGTGGTATACCTTGACCTCTACCTGCATGCCATGCCATGCCATCTACTCGCTGGCAGAGTTCCGGCATACAGAGCTGAACTCTTAGGGCCTTAGTCAATGTGCCCTCGCTTGTCATGGTCACACAGTCAGCAGAAGTCTGGGCCTAACACAGCCTTTGTGGAAGCTTTGCAGATGAAGTTGCTTATGATGCATGTCAGTGGTGTCGTTTGAAAGACTCTGTGCTGCATCACCAATGTGACTGTCTACTACTAATCACGAGACAATGAAGTCAGCTGTGTCTTCTTTTCGCTCTGCACCAACATCTTGTGCCCTTTTAACACCGAGTCGCTGTGAATAATTCTGAGTGGGGGGTTTCCTTTGCAAAGAATCTGAGCTTCGCGTGTCTGCTCTGACATTCCTTCATTCACTCATCGTAACTCATCTCTCACTTCTACATTTATTTTCAACATAAACCAGAACGTTGAGCGTGTGCAGTTTTTTTTTTTTATTTTTTATTATTTTTTTTTTAAACAACCGGTGATTTGCCATAACATTTGCTGGTTGAAGAGAAACCTGCACAAACTCGCCACATCGTGATCTCATCTGAAGGTTGATTTCTTTTTCTGGGGTCACTTCAAATCAGGGTGGCAATCAGGTCTTTGACATGTGTAGCTGATGAGCAACAGATTAAGCTGTAATGGTTTTCACATGGAGTGTGGAAACTGTGCTGTTGCATAAGCATCTTTAGGTTTTGTCCATTTGTAGTGTGAATTGTTCCATCATCCAGAGAGATTTGTAAACACTCTTTATTCTTGTGGCTGTGGAGTTATCTGCAATTCTGTTTGACAACGCTAGCCTGTGACCCCGCTGCCTGATGTGCTGTGCCAGGTCCGCATAGTGCACATGCGTCACTTTTGTCTCACATTTTAAGTTCTACCACAAGTCCTGACGCCGCAGTTTTCAGGCCTCAGTTAGATGAGGTAGGACTTCATGTTTGAAATTCAAATCCTCTTTATTTCCCTCCTGGATTGAAATCTCAACTAAATAAAAATCCAACACAGATTGGTGAACTGTATGTTTATGATTTAGGTACGTGACTCTGATCAGTATCAGAGACAAAAGAAACACTGGTAACTTGTCCCAGACGAGTCTACAGCACATTGATCAGCGTGTGTCTGTGTGGAGCATTACATGGCTGTTCCCTGTGCTTACCTGTAGGGGGCAGCAAAAAGGATAAACTTACCTGTTATCCGACAGGTGCAAGTTAAGATCCTCACCACAGATCTGGAATCAGCCTCTTGGTTGAACCAAGCGTGATTTCATAGAGACCAGATCTGTGGGGCTGACCTGCTCCTAGATGCTAATGTGTTAGCCTCAGCACCTTAGCACCGCTGCTGTAAGGCGTGCTGACTGTCCATTGTCCCCCCCCCCCCCCCCCCCCCCCCCCCCCCCCCCCCCCCCCCCCCCCCCCCCCCAACAACAACACACCCATCCCCCACCAGCCTCATCCTCAGTCTGCACTGATAACAGTGTGACCACCGCTGGGAGTGATGACACGGCCAGTGTCCACAGCTGGGCAGCATGTTGTGGTAAATGTCTCCACAGAGTCAGGAGGTCTCAGTCCAGAGGGCCGAGTTCTTAATTCAGTCCAAATATCTTCAGCGGGTAGAACTAGAGTTTTCTCCTCGTTTATATTTGAGGAAATATCCGTGACCTGTGACACCTCAGTCCAGTAAACCTTGGTTGTGTCTTGAACTGAAACAGGTCGGCCCACATGTGAATAGTAAAACCAGTAACTTTGAGTAACTTTCAGTTACTTTCAGTAACAGTAAATTTGTTTTTAATAAACCAGTTTGAGTTTGTCCTCACGCGCTTCTCTCTCTGTCTCATGAAGATTCACCTGGCTGGGATGGCGGACGGAGCAACGGATATGTGAATGGTTGCCATGACAACCGCACAAATGGGGGATTTGGAGGCCGTGGACCCCCTCGCAATGATAGAGGTGGGCGTGGCGCCTACCGTGGTAACAGGGGTGGAGGCTCCTTTAATCAACAATTGCAAAATGCAGGTGGGGTAAACCTGTCATGCTTTAAAATGTCTGGTCTGACTTAAGGTTTAGTGGTGACAGCGTAGCCTTAGGTGGAAACTTTGCCCTCCCCACCCTTGTTTATACAGCATTTTACATCAAGGGCCAGCTTCAGGAAGCAGGTTAAACAAACCGAGTCAAAATCTGATTTCAGATCAG
Organism: Pseudorhombus dupliciocellatus; assembly: GCA_016785235.1. NCBI lineage: Eukaryota > Metazoa > Chordata > Actinopteri > Pleuronectiformes > Paralichthyidae > Pseudorhombus > Pseudorhombus dupliciocellatus. The sequence continues at coordinate 5,206,372 of JAFBJW010000311.1, forward strand.
GTGTTCAACCAGCTCTGACTCAACGTAACCTGAATTACGCTGTACAAAGACATCAAAGCCCTGATCAAAGGCAAGATAACAGGATTCAATGGCAACAGTTGAATCAAACCTGGCTCCGCCTACTTCTCCCCAGTGGAGTTGCTAATTTGACTGCATGAGCAGAACATAAACACATTAAAAAAAAAAAGCGATCCTGCAGCAACAGCAAAACAGCAAGAGCTCACGTGGCAGAAATATGACCACCAAGACAATGCGTGAGAAAAATGTTTTGAGTGCACCACATAGAATGTCCCCACTGAGCGCGCAGGTGGGGGACATTCTAAAGCTTAACGTCGCCTTCAGCGCAGGGGCAGCTCAGGGTTAGTTGAGGATGTTGCCCGGGTAACTGACTCAGAGTTGCATTGATTGGGTTTTTGAACCCAAAAACCCAGAGTTTCCCTCATCTCAAGGTTTTCACTAAACCTCCTTCCTGAAATGGCCCAGAAGCTCTTACTTCATATGTACTTAAAAGATCTTTAGATTAGCACAGATTTTTAAAATCTAATGCCTTGATGGGTTTTGAACGACCCCTGGCAAATTTTGCTTTTAAGAAAACCCCAACACGTAAGAAAGTGACGTCATCTGACGGCAAGCGATGGTTCATTTGACGGGGAAAAATATCTAGATTTAACTTACAGTTGAGTTTTCTTCAATTCCAGGATTTGGCGGTTACGACAACAAAGACGGCAACTGGGGAGGACCTCCCAGAGACGCCGCCTACAACAGCTTCGGGGGGCGGAACGATCGGTCCAAGTCGGCCTTCTTCAACGACCGTGGGCCCGGCTCCAGAGGAAGGTGTGTGGCGTCACCTGACAGGACGACAAACTGTACGTTGTGTTATTGGTCCCCTCATGACAGCTGCTGTTTGTGTAGATATGAGCGTGGAGGCTTCTCAAGTGGAGGAAACAGCCGCTGGGCGGAGGAGTCCAGGGATGAGGATTGGTCAAAGCCCACTGCTCCTAACGAGCGCCTGGAACAGTAAGACATTCTGTCCTCAAATAATAATAGTTAAATAAACACCCGCCTCTTCTCTATGTTCGTCATGAACTAATCAAACATTCCTTTTTCCAGGGAGCTTTTCTCCGCCAGCAACACTGGGATAAACTTTGAGAAGTATGATGATATTCCTGTGGAGGCCACTGGGGCCAACTGCCCTCCTCACATTGAAAGTGTAAGTCTGGACATCACTGCTCAGTTAATTAACAGCCAGACCATGTTCTTGAGCATTCTCATCCCTGAACTGGTTGTGTGTTTCTTCTGTAGTTCCATGACGTGGAGCTGGGGGAGATCATCATGGGCAACATCAGCCTGAGTCGCTACACTCGCCCCACCCCCGTTCAGAAACATGCCATCCCCATCATCAAGTCCAAAAGAGACCTGATGGCCTGCGCCCAGACCGGTGCGTCTCTGCTCTTTGTCCGTGCACATGTTAGGAATTAATTCGACAAAGGTTCAGTGTTTGACTTGTGGCTCTGTGGTTCGTCTGATCCCTGCTGTGTCTCAGGCTCTGGCAAGACGGCTGCCTTCCTGCTGCCGGTGCTGAGTCAGATCTACACCGAGGGCCCAGGAGAGGCCCTGCAGGCTGCCAAGAACAACGGCCAGGTACTGAGCTCGGAGAGTGATCAGCACATCCGGCTCCGCCATTCTGGCTTCTTCTTGTTAACGCTTGTTCTTTCTCCCTCAGGACAACGGAAGGTACGGCCGCCGCAAACAGTACCCACTCTCCCTGGTGCTGGCTCCCACCAGAGAGCTGGCTCTGCAGATCTATGACGAGGCCAGGAAGGTGAGTTCTCGCTCTGCAGGAGCACAGACGGACTAGCTGCGGTCTCTTCTGTCGTCCAAGCTTCATTGTTTCTCCTTCCTCGCTCCAGGTTGCCTATCGTTCCCGCGTGCGCCCCTGCGTCGTCTATGGTGGCGCTGACATTGGTCAGCAGATCAGGGAGCTGGAGAGAGGCTGCCACCTTCTTGTGGCCACACCTGGACGTCTGGTGGACATGATGGAGAGGGGCAAGATCGGCCTGGACTACTGCAAGTCAGTCACACACTGGGCTTTCCGAAAATGAAGTCCAACAAAACCACTCGCATCAAGTGTTGAACTAAACTTTGTCTCTGTGCAGCTACCTGGTCCTGGACGAGGCCGACCGCATGTTGGACATGGGTTTTGAGCCCCAGATCCGGCGTATCGTGGAACAGGATACGATGCCGCCTAAAGGCATTCGTCAGACCATGATGTTCAGCGCCACCTTCCCCAAGGAGATCCAGGTAAACGCGGCCGTCAGGTCCACAGATTCTCGTCTGACACCATGAATGCCTGTGTGCCTCACTGTCGGCCTTGTTTGCTTTCGCAGATCCTGGCCCGCGACTTCCTGGACGACTACATCTTCCTGGCAGTGGGCCGCGTTGGTTCAACTTCAGAAAACATCACCCAGAAGGTGGTCTGGGTGGAGGAGTTGGACAAGAGGTCTTTCCTCCTCGACCTGCTCAACGCCACAGGTGAAACTCGAAGCTTTCTCCGTCCGTGAATGAAGCTTTAGCGTGGTTCTAAGAGCCGTCCTGTGTTGGTCAGCGTGCAGCATATCGAGCTAATATTGACTCTGTTAACGTCTGCTAGCACATTCTGTTGGTTCTGGTAAAGATAAAATATGCAGCTGGGTGAGCAGCCACAGAAGCACATGTCCTGTTTAATGGGGATGATGATCTGAAGCTGTTTGTACTGAAGCCTCACGTTTACTGGCCGGTCTGGTTTTATCTTAGTTATTCCCAGTGAGGTTCAGGAAAGTGTGACAGAGACACCAGAGAAACCGGGTAAGTGTGAACTTACCATAACCTCACTCTGACCCACAAGCCAGAAAACATCACATCCCACTGCCCATTCTTTCCCTTCGTTTCCCCGCTTGACATGCTGCCTCAGTTTTATCATTTCCTTTTTAAACCATATTCATTTCCAAAAACAAGTATAGTGACCTCTGACCTCCTGGACTGAATCAGTAGCCCCCTCTGAGGGCCGCGGGGTCGTGTGGGTCAACAGGACTGTGTCGCTAGCTGTTTACAAATGTCGTGTTCGGTCCGCTTTTTATTTAGAAACAGTTCTGTTCCAGACCTTCAGTGCGTCTGGCGCTGTGTGTCCTCAGTGATTGTGTCTTCAAACCGCAGCACAGCGGCGGCACAAATGAAGCAAACGTGTCGTCAGACGGCCTTGTTTAAAGCTGTTGTTGGTTTCACGGTAACGAGGCCGGTCTGATCTGGGCTTTGTTTAAAGCACTCACAGGCTTAAGCCGTAATAACGGGGGAGGGGAGGGGGCGTCGGTGGCTGTGGTTTTGGTTTTTCCGGGTCGGTGGAGCCGTTACTGGGTCAGCTGTGAGTCTGGATGTCTCGACGCGTTTGTCTCCAGATTGACACGTGAAGGACTTTAATATCGAACAATTGGATGATGGTTGAGCCTGTAGTCCCGCCCTTCTCTCCATTTTTAAGTTTTGTTGGCTTTTCTTCATGTTCTTGGATTTGTGGACCTTTTCAGTAACAGATTTGATTTCCCATCTTAGTGCTGATTTCCATCTTTATCCCGCGTTCCCACTTTTTTTTCCCTTCTCTGTGCTCCCGTCTCTCGGTTCTCATCCTCCTCCTCCTCTGGTCAAACAGGAAAAGACTCCCTGACTCTGGTGTTTGTGGAAACCAAGAAAGGAGCCGACGCTCTGGAGGACTTTCTGTACCACGAAGGTTACGCCTGCACCAGCATCCACGGGGACCGATCCCAGAGGGACAGAGAGGAGGCCCTGCATCAGTTCCGTTCTGGACGCTGCCCCATCTTAGTGGCCACAGCTGTACGTTTAAAAAAAACAAAAAAAAAAAAAAACAATGGCTGTAGACGAGAATGGAAGAAACGGATTCTTATATTTACCTTTACCCGTTTCCCAGGTGGCTGCTCGAGGTCTGGACATCTCCAACGTGAAGCATGTCATTAACTTTGATCTGCCCAGTGACATTGAGGAGTACGTTCACCGTATCGGCCGTACGGGACGTGTGGGCAACCTTGGTAAGAGCCGCCCCCCCTCCCCTGGTGATGCAGGTAACCAACGCGAGTCTTTCAGAGACTGGAAATAATCTCTCCGTCTGCTCCGTGCAGGTCTGGCCACGTCGTTCTTTAACGACAAAAACAGCAACATAACCAAAGATCTGCTGGACATCCTGGTGGAGGCCAAGCAGGAGGTTCCCTCCTGGCTTGAGAGTCTCGCCTACGAGCACCAGCACAAGAGCAGCACCCGCGGACGCTCCAAGAGGTAACGCCTCAGCCTCCATCTTCCGGTAGCTGCTTGTACCTTCGGGATCTCTGCACCACAACGTTAACGAACCTTTATCTGTTCAGGTTCTCCGGTGGTTTCGGAGCCAGAGATTACCGTCAGACGCCCGGAGGAGGCGGCTTCAGCAGCAGCCGCGGAGGGCGGAGCGCCGGAGGAAACCGCGGCTTCGGAGGAGGTGAGGAAACGTTTGGATGATGTACAAACAGTTTGATGTGGGGAGCTGAGTGTGAATGACCTCTGACCTTGTCCTCCGCAGGCGGATTCGGTGGCAACTTCTACAGCAACGATGGCTACGGAGGAAACTACAGCCACTCTGGTAGTGTGGATTGGTGGGGCAACTAGTCGCCTAAGGAATAGGTTGCCATGCCAACCAAACCCAATGGAAACCACATGTTAACTCAAGCCAGACCATAACAACCCTCCCTGTGTAGCTTCACTGACACACAGTACATTACCAACCCTGGTTCTCTGCCATTCGCTTCTCTCTACAAGGAAGTGCAGCACGGCGCGAAGGAAAGTCACCAGCACGTGCGGCGCACCGGAGACCGCAGAGATTTGCGCACCTCAGAGTGAGCATGGATGCTGACATGCATAGTCCGACAGCAACCTCGGACTTTCATTGTTCAAAGTATTTTTGTTCTTTTTGTGGGGGGGAGAAAAACCTGATTGAGTCACCTGAGGATCATTTGTATGTTAATGTACTGTGCCTTTTGAATTTAAACAGGAAATCTATGTTTTCATTTCACCAGACGAACATGGCCAAGAGCTCTAAATTTGTTTTTACTGTTAAGTTTGGTGAAAAATATTAGAAAGGTGAAATAAGCTTGGACTTACTCAAACCTTGGCAAACACTGGGGGCACCGTTGTTCCCGGGAACCATGATTCCATTTGAACTTCAAATTTGTCGCAGGAACATCTCGTAGCCTTTTCTTTAGTCAAACAGCTACCGGAGCCATCACAATTCAAACGTGGCCACTCTGCGAAGCAACCGCATTTTAATCCGTAGGGACAAAGTTACATTTCCTTTCTTTTTCTTTTTTTTGCTCACTCTATCCTGGACAGGCTCCTTCTTACGGATATGGTAGACTTTGAAATATCCATTCCTATCGTAATCTTAAGAAACACAGACGTCATTAAGCTCAGTGCCAACAATCGCTGAGGTTTAACATTAATCGATGCTGGAACTTGTTACTCCACGTTATTTTCAATTGACTTGACAGTGTTATGGCAGCTAGTATGTTACCAAGTGCTAGCTACATTCAGTGGGCGGTGTTTGTTTATTTTTACTTGAGACATTTTTGGTGCAGGTGTGTGCAAATTTGAAAAACTTTATTTTAATTGTTTCTCTTCAAACATGTATCAAAACAAAAAAAAAAATGCCTGCCATCTTGAAAGTGAAGTTCATAATGGCTGCATAACGGACCACAGCATCGGGGGGGCTCAGCGTGGTGTTAGTGTTTACTGACTCGACCGGCGACCACGAGGCCCAGATGGTATTCTACGCTTGCAAGTGTTTTGTTTTTTGGTCAAGGAGGAAGGACACGTGAACTGAGTCGCAGGCTTAACTTAATTACAAACGTTTTCTCTTTTCAAGCTGCGTTGGAGGCATGGTTCATCTTTAGGAGACAGGCATTGGATGATCACTGAGGTTTATCAAGTAAAAGGCGAGGAACGAAGCGGGTAGAGCAGCGCTCCGACCACTGGGGGGCAGGGGGACCGGGGAGGGGGGTAGCGGATTCGGTGCGCCGCCGTCGACCGTGGTGTAGCTGGCGGTGGCCAGAGACAGAGCATTAACGTACTGTCAGTCCTCTTGGAGCTCATCTGCTCAGGCGTGAATCAAATAAATCTGTGGCTTTTCCTCTGGGAGAGGAGCCGCCATCGAGAGGAGGTGATGGAGCGCTTCATTTCTGGACGCTCCCTATTCTCTCATTGGGTGTGTTGTGCCTTGAAAACATTTTTATTTTTGAAGAAATTGAACTAAAAGCTGATGATGCACTGACAGTGTTGAGAACTTGAGATTGAATGGTGCTACTTGATTTAGGTGTAGGCCCTTGTACGTCGTGTCCATCGAGTTTTACAGAAGTTCTTTTATTGCACATCTAGAGTTTTATATAGATGTCTTGACTATGTGTCCTTAAGCTTCCAAATATTGTGTGTGAGGAGATTGTGAAAACGCAGCTTGTTTACAAAGGGGAAGGGTTCTCAACGTTAAAACCAGGATTTATTTGGGACCAGGGGATTTAGCAGTCGGGGGGAATTTAGCCATTTGCACAGATTTCTAGATTCTACTTTTGCTGCTAGTTTTGTGTAATTTATTAAGCATTTTTGACAAATATTTATTTTTGTAAGCCTCAAAGTGATTCTTTGAAAGTTTCAGAAACTTGACCAAAAGACAGTACAAAAACACTGGCACTTGAATGTTGAATGTCACCTGTATGCGTGAAATTTATATATTTCGGGGTAGTGTGAGCTTTTTAATGTTTAAGATACATTGGACTCGGTAAATAATATCCACAGCTGTTTTCGGGGCCTTCTCGGGGGCCAGTCATCTCTATCTGATTCTAACAATTGATCAACAAAATTAGAAATGGAATTGAACAAACATGCCAAGGTTTGGATTAAAGCTGTCTAAAGAGCAAATAAATTTCCTAAGAATATGAGTGCAGAAGTGTTCAGATTCTCCAATTGTGTGCATTATTGATTTTTTTTTTACTCTAATTTGACCTGACGATTATTTTTCTCCAGTGAATGTCTGGCACATGGCAATCCTTAAAGAAACAAACATGTGGTTTATTCTCATTGTTGTATTTGCATATATGGCGTCTCTGGTGTTCTCGTTGAACATGGAGCGGGTCCGCGGCGTGCACGTCGCTGCAGGCCCAACCCGAGACTCGTTCCACGTTCTGGCGAGAACCCCGGAGCTCTTTAGATGTAGAATTTGCTTTCTGTATTAGCTTCTAGGCTCCTGCACTGCATGGGAAAATACTCAGCTGTGCAACTGTATGATTTTACCCAAATAAAATGTTTGAATGCAAAAGTATCTGGAAAAAGCAAGCATGTTTCCTAAGACCTGTTTTACTGTAGATGTGCAGCGACGACCTGTAGCAGGCGGCCTGGCGCCCTGCGTGGACTCAGGGCGGCCGGGCGGCCAGATCCAATTTGATATAGAACGGATGGGCTCGATTTGTTTTGACAACAATATAAAGGATTTCATTTGTCAAGTCAACTGTGTTCGGTGTGTTCATTTCCTGTGCAGAAAGCGTTGGGTGTTTCAGCCGAGTTTAACATCACAAAAACAAAGTCGAACGTCTCATCCAAGAAAATTAAATCTTTGTATTCGTGTGATGTGGGAGCTGTTGTTTGGTCTATCGCAAACTCGAGCTACAAAATGGTGTTGTCCATAACCAGGGAATCGGTCTCTTCCTGTTTTGTGCTGATTAAAGTGGAGACATGTCTTCGTCCTTCGTAGCTGAGGACAGACGAGACGAAGGTTAGCATCAGTCCCCTGAGACGTGGAGTCGGACCAGGTGAGCTGAGAACCAGACGATCCAAATCCAGAGAGTCCAGGGGGACGCCGCAGCTGTGGCGAACATGTCCCTCGGCAGAGACTCAGCAGATGGTTCCAGGCTGCGTCGCTCTGCAGGTCACGTGGTCGCTGATGTGCAGGTTTCATAACCAGCCGACCAGAAACGCAATTAAAGCCCTGTTGTGTAATTCTGTGTCATTTTGAAAATAAGGTATTCAGGACGTTCAAAGTCCAGAGGCCTGTGTGTGCAGCCCCTATTAACTTTCCACAGAGACTCAGTTTCTGACCAACATGATTCAGGTTCGTGAAGAGGAGCATCGTTTTACACATACGCACGCTGGCTCTGACAGAAACTGATAGAAATGTCAGATGCTTCCACACACTTCCAACCGTGTGTGTGTGTGTTTTTAAGTTGCTGCTCTGCATCGTGTTTGATCTAAAAGCTTTTCTTTACTTCTGTAATCCTGTCTCATTCCATCATTCCATCATTCCATCTAGGGGATTTCACTGCCATTAAGAGATGGCTTTTTGTTTGTGTGTATGGGGGGGTGTTGGGGGATGAAGTGTAAAAACCTCCTCTTCATCATTAGAGCCGCTCGTCTACAGCAGCTCTGTGGTCAGACGGACGTGGAACGGGGAGAATGGACCCGTTTGAGGAAACGTGGATGAACTTTAACGCACATGGACGTGAGCATCTGGGAACATCGGCAGGTTTGTCTCCCCCGTGTCCCCGTGTTGTGTCCGTGTGTCCTCCTGACTGTTGTTTGACTGAAGACGAAGATGAGACAAGATGGCTACCAACAGATAGGTCAACTGGGACAAAGAGACGCTTCTGACTCTAAGCATCTCACCCATGTTCTCATCATTCATGCCTTTCTTTTTTGTGCTTCCAGACCGTCGTTAATCCTGAAACGTCCCAGATGAGACATCACAGTAATGACTGTCCTCACGTTCACTGGTCAGTTTCCTTCACGTCCTCCTCCTCGGCTCAGAAAACCACCGCAAACCCTCAGATTCACGTTGTGAAGCTGATGAACGAGATGTTTGTCGTGTCTTTGCTTCATAAATGCTGATTTCCAGGTTGTAAAGTCGTGTCTTCTCGCTCTGTCCTCGCTGCTGGATCCAGTGTCTGTCCTGTGCCTGCTGCCCCAGGTGGCGCTGGCCCGGTGGGCGTGTGTGCGGGCCTGTCCGGCCTCCTGCTCCTGCACTCAGGAGAAGAGCTGCAGCGTCCTGTGCGACCGCTCCGCCCTCACGGAGCTGCCCAAAGAGTTCCCCTGCGAGGCGTCCGCCATCAACGTGGACAAGAACCGGCTCAAGTTCCTGGCGGAGCGGGCGTTCGGGACGCTGCCGTCCCTCCGGTCTCTGTCCCTGGACCACAACAACATCTCCTTCATCACCCCGGGAGCCTTCAAGGTGCGCTCAGATTGCATTCATGGAACTCAGTAAAGGTGGAGGAGGATGATCTCACAGCAGACGGATTAAAGGTCACATGTTGATGGAAATGATCAAAGGTTCAGTGATTTTTATAAAAATAGTTGAGTCATTTTCGTCTTTCTGTGTTAAAGGATCCCTGATCGGTGACGATGAATCATTCGTAGCTGAGCTTCTTGTGTAACGAACCCCGCTGAGTGTCCCTGGAAGCAGCCGGAGCTAACGAGTGCCTCTCGTCCTGCAGGGCCTCTCCAACCTGGTGGAGCTGAAGATGGCTCATAACGAGTACATCAGCTACCTCCACACTCGCACCTTCACGGGCCTGAAGAAGCTGGTGCGCCTGGACGTGTCCGACTGCAACCTGTTCAACCTCCCCGACCGCATCTTCATCGAGCAGACGGCGCTGAAGGAGCTGCTCTGCTTCCAGAACAACTTCAGGAGGATCCCCGGCGCCGTCAGAGGGATGGAGAACCTGACGCACATCTACCTGGAGAGGAACAAGATCGAGGCCGTGGCCTACAACTCGCTGCTCGGCCTGGGGAGTCTGAAGTAAGTCGCCTCCGAGACTTGAGCTCCGAACGTACGATTCTAAGACAAGAAAAGTTCTGAAAGGTCTTTGTGTCTCAGGTACCTGAACCTCCAGGAGAACCGCATCAACGTGATCCACGAGCAGGCCTTCCAGGACCTGGTGCGTCTGGAGAACTTCTACCTCAACGATAACCTGCTCACTGACCTTCCTCGACTCGCCTTCAAGGGCCTCATCCGCCTCAAGATGCTCAACCTGGGTGGGAACCAGCTGACCAACGTGTCCAGGACCTGGTTCGGTGACCTGGCGGAGCTGGAGACCCTTTACCTGGACCGGAACCAGCTGCTGTTCATCGAGGAGGGAACGTTCGAGAACCTGACGAGCCTCATCACGCTCCACCTGAACAGCAACAACCTCACCACCCTCCCCTTCCCCGTCTTCCAGCCCATCTACTTCCTGGGCCGCCTCTACCTCTTCAGGAACCCCTGGGAGTGCGACTGCTCCCTCAAGTGGCTGCAGGAGTGGATGGAGAGCTACAAGCTGGTGCGGGACATCCCCTGCTCCTCGCCCTCCTCCGTGTCGGGCCTGGACCTCAGTGAAGTGGTCTTCGCCAAGGTGAACGACTCCTGCTTGGACCCGGGAGAGCTGAACCTCACCACGGCCTCCTCGGAGGTCGCCTCCACCACCGAGAACCGCTTCAACAGCCTGATCTCCAAGCTGCTCCAGCAGGAGCTCCGGGAGGAGATGGGGAACGGGACCGAGAGCGTCCGCAACGGCACGCTGCTGGAGGCGGAGGAGGGGCAGCTCTCCGCAGGGGTCAGAGGTCGACGGGCCGGCCGATGGCTCGTGGGCTTTGCCGCGGGCTGGCTGCTGTTCGCCTTGATCGGCCCGTCAGATTCTCACCTGGGCCTTTATTGCACCTGAGGAGCTGAGCGAGCATGACGTAGATTTTCAAATTGCCGATGAGATGAGGCCGGAGGAGGCGTCGCTCGGTTGGACGGAGGGTTCATCGGAGCCTGAACATTCACTGACGACTCTTCAGAGAGATTCACAGACGACCCACACGCCTACAGGGGGCGCCGGTCTCTGCATGACCGCGACAGATCAAAATGTAGAAGTCAACGTGCACCATTTTACTCAGCTCAGTGTGTTTGTGAACGTACAAAGTGACAGAGATCCTGTCTCCTGAACAGATGTCCGCGCTGCTCCTTCCTCTTCATGTCGGTTCTGCAGCTTTTTCCCATAATGCATTAATCTTCTTATTGCCTCGGTGACATCGCAGCGCCCTCAGCCACTTTGCTGCTGCCTCCTATGGACGCTCGGTGTCATCTTTATGGACTTGACCTCTCTCCGTACAGGAGGCGCAGTGGGTGTGACCGCCATATGTCAGCTGGTGGATGCTGGGGGAGGGAGGCGCGTGAAAGGAGGGTCAGGTTCACTGCGTTCTTCACTCTGTGTCCGTAGATCCACGATAGATGGTTAAACTCTGTGTGGTGTCTCCTGGTGAATGTGAGTTGGCCCACTTCGCTCTGTCGCTGCTTCTTTTCTAAATAAAACCAGTTGTGCTGAACTTTTCACTCGCCTGCTCGGTGACCTTCAGAACCTGCAGCTCTGATGCATCAGTTAATCTGCACATTGGCCCCATGGCCCTTTAATGTGGGATTAGACCCAGAGTAAGACTGTCCACAGGAACCCCTCAGCTCTCAGTACCCGTTTATTATGATTCATATTTTTTATTTTAATTGTGTTTGTGTGAATTAGCAGCACGGAGCTGAAACAATTCCTCTCAACAGAAAAGTATAAACCACTCATTAATGTTGTTCTTCTTTATTTAAAGACATTCTATGCTTTTTTGTCTCTGTCTTGTTTGAATGTCTCTGCCAGAGGAGACAAGCTCATTGTCCTTTTCAGAGAATTTGATAAAAGTCTAAACATCTGTCCTCAGTCGCCTGCTGCTCTGCTTTAATGCTGCAGGATTACCTCAGTGACACAGCGTTCCGGCTTCAGTCTGAGCACTCGCTTTGATTGAAATCCCAAAAAGTAGAGTTCAGCCGAGTTCTCCTCCAATGAGATGCAGGCGTGAGGATGTCAGCAAATACCACGAAAATGCCAAAATATCAGCAAGATTTTCTCTGATGTCCGTTTGTTTATAGTTTTTTAAAGTTATTCCATTTATTATCGGAATCAAACCAATAAAAGTTAAAAAAAAAATAGGTAGAATCATTAATAAACATATACTATAAATATTTATATAAATAAATACACTAACATAATTAATACATTTAAATGAAATTGTTTTTCTTTAATCATGTGTGTGACGAGTCAAAAAGAGAAAAACTGAAACTTTTATTTGATTTTCTTTTTTACAAACACATCTCACTACATGTTCGATTCTTCCATTTTAATAAATCTGTTTTTTGTTTTTTTTTTAGAAATGTCACCCACAATGCAGGGATGTGCATAGGTGTCAACGTCCGGTCCGTCTCTGTTTTCTCGCCACCTGGATTCTTTTGGCTGAGTTCAGACTTCAAACCGCTGGAATGTTTTTTTCTTTTCTTCTTATAGTTTTCATCTTTTTGTTTCTCTGAGGTTCACAGAGGGACACGGTGGGGGACACTGACTGACTGACAGCATGGAAGCTTGCAAATGTCCACATGCATGATAACCTCATTCAAATCTCTAAAACATGTAAGGATTCATTTAGAAGAGACAGTACCTGGGAGAAGGGTGAATATCACACACGTATATATATGCATGTATATATTTATATATACATACATATACACGAGAGCTGAGTCAAGGTTAAGAAAAGGAAAGACAAGAATAAAAAGAAGGACTTTATGGACGAGAGGACGCTGCTGTATTTGTGTGCTTTTACTTTGTTGACAGGAAACTGATGCTGTCGCTCCACAGATCATGACAAGTGGCATGGGGGCGGAGCCGATGACGGGACACAGTACTGTCTCTTTAAAACAAAGTTCTACAGGAATGTCGCCTCCTAGCTAGAACAGACACGACAATATTCACTTTAGTTTACTCTGGTTTTATACAACGCTATGACGAGGTTGTCTGTGAGGGCGGGAGTCCGGTCGCCGGCACCCGAGGGTTTCCACTGAACGCCATGTTCGCTTTCACAATCACGCTGAGGGTGTCTCTCTGATCGAGCGCAGTGTGGAGAAGTTTCCCATCGCAGTTATTAGTGTGATGTTTTTCTGAACTGGAGGAGGGGATGATGGGAGGTTTTCTGAGATGCTGCTGCAGGGCGATGAAGGAGGAGGAGGAAGAGGAGGAGCTCAGTAGACCCAGGACACAGGAACCCATTGGCTGGTGGTGCACACCACATCGATGGCGTCCTCCAGGTGCCTGATGGTCTCATCGATCTCGTTGTTGATGATGGTCTGATCGAAGTAGTGCGCGTATGTCTTCTGAAGGATCTCAGACTCCTTCTGCAGCCGCTGCAGAGACTCGTCCTGCAAGAGAAGGAGGAGGAGAACATGGTGAAGAACAACAAGAGAAACTCTGAAGACCTCGACAAACGAGGTCGTCACTACTGAGGACGTAAGCTGGAAAACCTAAAGTCCAGAATCACACACACGACTAATGAAAAGCAGACGCCGACGTCCGGCCCTTCCAAGTTTTACTCACAGGAAGTGTTCGACACCACCGAGGCATCTGAGTGGGGGGCGGAGCCAAAGAAACAAACGCATGCAGCAAGAAAAAATAAACCAGGGAACAGAAGAGGAAGAGGAGGAAGAAGAGTGACGAGCAGAGAGTTTTTAAATCAAGACAGAATCAGAGTGAAATAGAGGAAAAACAGATAAATAAAATATGAACTGAATTAATGAGAAGTTTTTAGTTTTTATCAAGAAGAAAATTAAATTTTTTTACAATAAAAACAGTTTATTTAAAATGTCTTATTTCATGTGCTGCTTGTTTCCAATCAGAAAAAAATCAACACCCAACAGATGTGTGTGTGTTACCTCATTGATCCCTGGTGTAATTGTTGGTGCAGCAATGAAGACAACATACGGAGCAAACTCTGCTGTTCGCAGGACCTTCAGGGCCTGATGGAGATCATGTGTTAGACTCAGCACGTCACACTTAAGCTCATATACACACACGCGCACGTTCACACACACGCACGCACGCACACCTGAGGTTCCACGTCCAGTATGGCTACTTGTCCTTGCTGGTGGATCTTCCGTATGGTCTCCAGCCGCGTCCCATACATGGCGTCCTCGTGGCTGCCGTACTCCAGGTACTCGTTGTTGCTGATGTCCTGCATCATCTGATCGTGGGAAACAAAGTAGTAGTTCTTCCCGTTCTCCTCGTCCTTCTTTGGAGGTCTGGTCGTGTCTGTGGGACACAGGGAGAGAGAGGTTATACTTCTTGACGGGCACGGCAGCCATGATGCTTCGGGGACTTTGACTCACGTGGGATAGGGTAAGAGAATCTGTCGGGGTGTTTGGTGATGAGCGTGTTCTTTATGTGTCGCCGGCCGACTCCGTGCGCCCCTGGTGGAGACACAGGGACGTTATCTGTCTCTGTCCCCTCTCTGTCCAACCTCAGAAACAGAAATGAGTGAGGAACTCACCCAACATCACAAGCGTTTTCCTCTTGAAGGCAGGAAGCTTCACCACCTCCTCGTACGTGACCAGGTCTAGTTGATCGAACACTGCAGGCGAGAGAGGCGAAGTCAGAGCCAGGAGACGCATGAAGGACATCTGGAGCAGCTGGATGAGACTCATTGAAACACACAGACATTCTCATTCTATCTTCATTGAGACGTTTCCTGAGGACGTGACTGAAACCTTTGTTAGAATAAGTTAAATCTGGTTTGGAATGTATACTTCTGTTTTGTTTTCTCTGTGAGCTGTGAGAGTGAAGCACACTCTGCAAAATGAGCCTCCGTCCCAGGGCGCTGACGAGTGAAATACAGTACCCACCCTGAGCCGCTCACGTGCAGCAGCTGTTCCCTCTGATGGGGAATCAACACTTTGTTTAAACGTTTCAACGTTTCACGTTGAGTCTGAACTGGCCTGAAATCTGGATCTGAACCCGATCACCTGGTGTCAGCTCGTGTCTCAGACAATGAACCTCCTCCATGTTGGCAAATGGGACATTGGGGCAAGTTTTTTTACAGCTCATTCTTCTCTCTAATGTTTTCAAGTGTTCAAGTGATCAGTTATTGTATAAAACAGACTCAGGATTGGTCGAGCAGAATGTGTGGGCGGGACCTGGGTACCACAGGACTGACTCTAACGTCATGGGTGCGACATGTTATTTCATGGTGATTTTATTTTAATAAAACATCCTCGGGCCTCAGAGCGTCTCATGAACCTACAGCGCAGCACCGGGTTTTATCTCAGCCAGGTCGAGATAGACATCACAAAAAACGCAGCTCCACAGTTTCAGTTTTGTCCCAAACTTCTGTTGTTTGAACATCAACAGAAACAAAAGTGAAACCCGAGCAGTGAGAGAAGAAGAAGAGGAAGAGGAGGAGGAGGAGGAGGAGGAGGAGTAAGTGTCGGGACGTCACTGGTTGTTACTTACATGCAGAGAAGCCGTTCAGTAGAAGAGAGCGAGAGAGATGAACAGGAGGTGTTGTTACAACAGCAGAATTACAAAACACACACAACAAGAAACAACATCTGGGCGTCCACTGCTGTTGCCAGGGACGACGAAGTGACGCAGGGTTCAGGAGACAGGATGACGATGGCTTCCTGGGAATATTTCACTTGTTTTTATTATCGGGTTCATTCTTCACACAGAAGTTTTTCAGATTTTATTACTATTTTAATTCAACAAGACACAAAATGAAACCCTAACGACAGAAGAACAATAAATCCTCTTTAATAATCTTTGTCCATTAAACCTGAACTCGTCTGTTAATTTAACAAATAGTTAAATGAGTGTTTTAAATTCCCAGGAACCATCTGGCCCTCCAGTCCCTGAGTCCAGCTCTCGTCTTCATGGGACTCATGATGAGTCACAGCATCATGTTGGTATTTCATCATTCACGACAGGCATGCTCTAATATTGCATGCTGTAGAGTGCTTTGTGTTGAATTATTCACATGTGCACACTTGTTCACACCCACACACACAAGAGACTCAGTAAAACCCTATAATATAATTTAATATTAATTACTGAAACTCCTCTCTCCTTTGAAGCTGTGGTCTTCATCAACACTCTGAAGATGAAGACCACAGCTGTTGCTCAGCGACAGAACCTGAAACCTGCAGCGGCACGTTTATCTCCACCCTCGGTTCCGAGGAGAAACATGGCTGCCCCTTCACCTAAAGCCACCTCCTCCTCTCAGTAAGTAAGCTGAGAGGAGGAGGAGGCACGACCCAACCACCCCTGTGCTAACTCTGGAGTCAGGGCACATAAACACACGTGAAGGCATTTCAGACCACAACCCCCCCGTCCCCCGTCACATGGTCCAGCACATGGCAGTGACATCTGAGGAGTGCACTGCACACACTGAACTGAGCAGACCCTTGGTGCAAAACAACATGTCCAGATGTTATTTCAAACTGGACTAAAAACACGAAGCCTCTTTCTGCGTCTGCATCAACGACAACATTTAGCTCCTGCACTCAGATCAGATTTCTGCTGCACTGGCAGCTCTGCATGACACTGGAGAGCAACGCTACGAGATCCTGTTACAACCAAGTCACAGAGAGAGAGAGAGAGAGAGCGAGAGGCCGACATCCACTCACAAGCTCACATAAACATATGATGTTAACACACTAGCCATGCAGTCGTGTGTGTGTGTGTACCTGCATTGTGCTTTGCCAGATACTTGTCTTTGTACTGTTTCTTCTTCTTGCCGAACCAGGTGCAGCTGGCCTGCTGCTCCTGCTTGGTCTTCTCCATGGCGATGCATGCCACTCGCCTGAAACGCACACATACGGTTTTTAAAGTTTCCTCTTGACTGCAGCAGGTCAGACTCTAGAGTCTGAACCATGTGGAGGGAACCAGCTGAGCTCACCACTCCTGTAGCTCTGGTGACGGAATGAGGCCGGCTGTGCTGTTCTTCATGTTCTCCAGTTTGCCCTGCCACCAGTTGTGGTCGTCTTTGGAGATGATCTGGATGATGTCTCCCACCTGGAAGCGAATGCCAGCCTCCTTGCAGGGAATGAGTTCGTCCTTGGAGGGGTCGTACTCAAACTGGGCCCTCACGTAGATCTGTGGGGGACAGAACACACATTACAGGTGCTGGAGTCAAGAGGGGGCGGGGATTCAAAAACAGTTTGTGAAGAAGAAGAAGAAGAAAGAGAAATTACTTTTCCTTTCTATCATCACGAGGATTGAGCAGAGGACTATCATACTATAATGGGGGGGGTCACGGGGGGGGGGGGGGGGGGGGGGGTGGCGGTGGCGGGGGGGGGGGGGGGGGGGGGGGGGGGGGGGTTGGTTGCCATGCTGGACGCTGGTTTCCAAGGAGGAGCTTCCTCCGGGGACACGAACCCAGTAGCTGCTGGTCGTTAATGAGCCTCTCACCACATGCGGTAATTAACGGCACAGACATGGCTGACGTGGTTCAAAACAACAGTCGCCTTGTTTTTAACTCTCAGCTGTTTGTTCCTCAGCTGCTCGACGAGTCTGAGACGAAACGGTGGAAGCCATATTCTTTTAGGGGTGGGTGGGGTATGGGGGTGAGGTAAGTGTGCTCTTACCTTCACAGACATTTTGTCCTTGATTGGAGGTCTGGACACAATCTAGGACGTAAAAGCATCACACATATCATGCAGGGACATTCAACAGCGGGGGGCGGGGGTCAAACCTCTTACTCTCATTTTGTACTTCCTTCAACACAGAGACAAGCAGAAGTAAGGTAGTGACAGTCTACTGTGGCGCTGCTGCCTCCTGCTGGTAGCATCTGCAATCACACCCTCTGACTGACGCTCCTGCCGTTCAACATCCGTCTTGAATGTGTCTCCAATTGTTGACGTCTCCCAGTGACCATGTCTATGTTAGCTCTTGTGGAATCATGTTAAGACACCCAGCTGACTTCAGACGTGTCCTTGCGGTATGATGTGTTAATTATCGACGTCTGGTCACTGAGAGGCGTTGCGGTTGTGTTTGAGGTGCAGGGGTCAGAGGTGTCCATCCTGGACACATTTGTCTTCACACCTCTGAATATGGTTCAGATCTGTCCTCACTAGATGGCATGAAAGAGGACGGACGTTAAGACCAGTCCAGACTGGGTCTCTGTGAGGAACATCAGGGGATGATTTGAGTCAGGTGACGTGTGGGTGAGTTAACGGACACAGAGATGCAGGAGGTGATCGGAGGTGAGGGTCTCTACTCTGCAGGTCGACAATGCCTGTGCCATTATTACCACACAGAGGTTAAACAGGTGGCGGAGCTCGACACTGGGAGGTTTGAATGTTTACAGCTCCTTGTGCGCTAAGGGAAACAAGTTGCTTTTGGCTCAACTCAGGTCCAAATGAATCCACTCACAGGTCTCAGAGTGGTGCCCGGCCCCCGGATGAGGTCACGTTTTACAATTAGAGAATTCATTTCCAGAGATGTAACCGAGGTGTGTGAATATTCGTCAAAGAGAGACGGGGAGTGGGACAGTTTGTAAAGACACAGACACACTGGTGTGTGAAGGGGAAGCGAAGCAGAGTAGAGGGAACTCGAACTGGTGAGTGAGTGAGTGCATGACGTATTCACCTGGCGACCTTTGGGCTGGATGGTGGACGGCAGGTCCTGAGGACAAAAGGTTAAACACAATAAAAATCCAAAGCAGCGTACAGGCATAAACAAGCATCTGCATTATCAAACTACTGTTCTTCAAAGAGACAGAGGAGGAGGAGGAGGAGGAGGAGAGGAGTGAGGTTATCATCAGATCCAGCTGTGGAGCAGCCAAGCAAGTGCAGAGCAAGCGAAGCAGTGGCAGGAGCGACTCCAGGAAGAACTTGATCGGCTGCAGCCGTCTGACTGCTGGAGGCAGAGCGTGGCGTCAGCGCTGAAGCACGGCACGCAGCGGCCGCACGGAGGCACACCAATTTAAACTGAGATATCGGACACTGGGGGAGGTGTCTCAAACAGATGAATGGTGGGGGGGGGGGGCACAGGGGGGGGGGGGGGGGGGCACATGGGATCAAGTCAGGGATCTGCAGCTCAGTACGACTCTACTGGAAGCAACACTGCCATTGGATGTCACAACAGGAACAACCTGCGGTACACGCAGCGACTGACGGGACGACACGGACACACAGGGGACAGACAGAGAGGTGGGGCGTCTGTCTGTCTGTCTGTTGGACGGGGTCCTTACCAAGATAGAACTGTTAACGCTGGAGTGGCCATTGGCAGGGGACTGCCCGGAGGTGGTGGGGGAGTCTTTCTGAAATAAGACACACAGGTCAGCAACACACACACGCACGCACGCACGCACGCACGCACGCACGCACGCACGCACGCACGCACGCACGCACGCACGCACGCACGCACACACACACNNNACACACACACACACACACACACACACACACACACACACACACACACACACACACACACACACACACACACACACACACACACACACACACACACACAGCAGGAGAGGGGAGAGCTATACCAACACAAGGAGCAGCCTGCGCTTCCTCACATCACCACAGGGGGCGCTGAGAACATGACGTCATCGTGGACAGACATGGAAATCACATGACCCTGAGCAAACTAATATATCACGGACATGTCTGTGATTCATGTAAATCTGAACTGCAGATCATTTAGAAGTGAGAGTATAATTACAATCATTTATTAAATCAACTGCCACACACTTTCTGTTGCTCTGTGTGTGTGTGTGTGTGTGTGTGTTTGTTTGTAGATGGGATCACACAGAGAGGTGTGGCTTGTCCTGGATCTGGGGAAGGGGGTGGGGGTGGTCAGGGGTTCCGGTATCTTGGTTGTGAAATTGGTGTGCTGATTATTTGACCCAGCTCCAGCATCACACAGCAAAATTATCTCACACACACACACACACACACTCAGTGACCGAGCAGGCAGTTAGTAACCAGTTCAGGAGTCAGCAGTGAAGAGGAGGTGGAGGAGGAGGAGGAGGAGGAGGAAGAGGAGGCGTTACCTCACATGAGGATCCCTGCGTCCGGTAACTTGGCACAATTTTAAAGGTGATGCTGCCTCGCATCTCCCTCTGTGGACACACACATTGACAGAATATATAAAAGTGTATGACGTGTGAACGTGTGGTGGACGTGCAGCTCACACACCAGCATCCTCTGCAGCTGCTCCACCGTCTGATTGGCCACACTAATGCTGTTGATCTCCCTGATCTCATCTCCTATGTGCAGCGTTCCTGAAAATGATCCAGAATTCATCTTATTCATTTTCACCTTCAACCACCAGGTCAAAAACAAAGGGGTTTTAATCTTCCCGTTCATGAAGTGAAACAGCAGCTGTGGCGGTCATATCTTGTGACCCTGAATCAAAGCTCCACTCATAAACACCTTGTCTGTGGATCATCCCGCCGTGCATGATCCTCGC
This sequence comes from Pseudorhombus dupliciocellatus, assembly GCA_016785235.1. Taxonomy (NCBI): domain Eukaryota; kingdom Metazoa; phylum Chordata; class Actinopteri; order Pleuronectiformes; family Paralichthyidae; genus Pseudorhombus; species Pseudorhombus dupliciocellatus. The sequence goes on from JAFBJW010000311.1 coordinate 5,226,717, forward strand.
AACGATGCAGTGATTTGTGTCGTTCATCTTCAGCGTGATTCCCTGCGAACACAAACATGGCGTCAGAGGACGAGAACAGGCAGCTCCAGCGTGGCCTCGGCCCGAGGGTGTGAGACCCAACCATTGGCTCATCAGTGTTCTTCTGGAACTGGACCAGACGGACTCTTGTGACATTCTCCAGGTCCATGTCCCCGTTGGTGCTCTCTGGCGATTCTCCGTTCAGGTAGGGCGAGGTGGGCGGCGGGGTCACCCTCAGAGCCTCGTCACTGTAGACCTCGTGGGCCACCACGTCGTGTGCCTGCAGCAGTGCCTGAGGTCAGAAAAGGAGAAGGAGACATGTCACAGTCTGAGGTTCCTATGTCACTCCGAGTTAACAGAGCTCCACTCTGCTTCTGACAAACAGCTCTGAACATCAGGAGACACCGATCAGACCTCGACAAAGGAGAGACGTCCCTCAGTAACACACACAGACACACGTAACCGTCACTGTGGAATTCCTCCCCGGACATGTGTCTGTGTGTGATGCTGTTTGGCGTAAGACTTTGAGAAGCTGCCATCTCCTTCATGTCTCTGCCACTGTGTGTGTGGGTGTATTCAGACTCTGTCCTAATGAGGACGAGGTGAAGGGGTTAACTAATCCTTCCGTGCTGTGAGTGAGTGAGTGTGAGAACTTCCTCCACCATGGTGTCGTGTTTTCACGTATCTGTTTGTGTGTCAGCAGCAGTTCACAGAAACCACAGAACTGATCATAAACATAAAAGAGAAACATGAGCGTTTCCGAGGGCGGTTGTGGCACACGCGTTCAATCCCCTGCTCCTAAAGAAGTTCTGTGTAAATTTGTGAAGGATGGTGTGACTTATATCAGCAATTTCAAGTCATTGTCTCTGTCTACTGCAGGGGTCGGGAACCTATGGCTCGCGAGCCAGATGTGGCTCTTTTGATGGCAGCATCTGGCTCGCAGGGAGCCCTCGCAGAAAACCGGCCCTCCAGACAAACACCGACCGTCGCACGCCACAGCGGAACCACGGTCCGGTCCAGGTCGATCTATCCATCCATCTATTTATCTGAAGTTCCACTGTAGCGCGCGACGGCCACCGCCCACCACTGCCACGGCGACCAGAAAGCCGCTTCACTACGAGGCAGCGGCGACCAGAGGAAATCCGGCTGCATGTGACATACATGTCGCGGTGTCAGTCTATCTGTCTGTCGCGTAGGCAGCGCAGATGAGGCAGGGACAGTTTGTTCAACTGCAGCGTGTGAGTACTCACAAAGTCTGACTCTATGCGTGCACGTGAGCAGCCTCTCTCACATACAAAGAACATTAACACCAACCTGCGGTTACGCGTCAGCGCCCACTCACCGTGCATTGAGCAGACCGTGCAGCACCACAAGTCGCATTCATGGTAAGAAGGACTTTAACGTTATTATGAAGTATTCAGAGACTTATTGTACTTTAAAAGTGTTGGTCTTACATAAGATGCACACATGTACTTGTATTTAGTTTGAAACATGTTGTATGGCTCTCACTGGATTACATTTTAAAATCTGTGGCGTTCATGGCTCTCGTGAGCCAAAAGGTTCCCGACCCCTGGTCTACTGAGTCGACTCTCACACACACGCTCTCTTTCTCTTGTTAACTGAAATTTGGTGGAAGTTGCAGGAATTTAGAGCATGCCTCTTTTCTTGCCTCACTCCATCAGGGCTCTGACCCGACACAGCACGTTGCATCAGACACGCCTCACCGACCTGCACCTCCTTCCCTGGCTCCTCACTGGCATCCATCTTGACTGGTGATGTTTTCTAATTCGTCACCCCCCCGCCTCCTGTCACTCTGTCCATCTGATACTGAGCCGACCATTGATCAGAGGCAGCCTCAGATGCATTAATGTGATGGGATTAGCAGAAACCTTCCTCTTGACTGGATTAACTCATGACTGCTCAGATCACAGAACGCGTTCCGAGGGTTTAACTTCATGATGTCAGACCAACTCCCCGTGACCTCCAGGATCTGGAAGATTTCTGTGACACTTTAGTAAATGAAATAAAGCGTCTGACACTCTGACACATCACGCAGGAGGAAGTTTAAAAAGGGGCAGAGAAACTGGAGACGAAAGAATCGAGTTCTGAGGAACACAGACAGGTTTCACTTCTGACTTCTGCGAGACGCCTGTTTGACCAAATCTGTGTGTTTGGGACTCACCATGAAGTGCGGCTGTGTCAGTATCCGTCTGAGTTCTTTAGCTTCGTGGTTCTCTGAGTAGCAGGAGAGTTCTTCCAGCACCTGAGAGAAAAACAGGTGTCGCCAGAGTTCAGGTTAAAGATCCCGAGTGACGACAGGAGTCAGTCTCACAGCATCAAACCACACCTGCTGCACCTCGGGCAGAATGGCCAGAGTGACCCAGAGCCCCACCACCGCCCCCCGCCCCCCTGATACCGCCTCCTACATCTTCACAGCCAATGTGACACCATCTTTGGAAGCCAAGGAATCCAGCCAAGACTCATGCCTCCTCCTCCTCCTCCTCCTGCCCTTTGGACGTGACATGGTGTCAGCTCCAGTTATGCTGCGCTTGACCAGTGAGTGGGGGGGGGCACTGTGGAGCCATGATGGAGTTGGTCTGTGTGTGGAAGTGTTGTTTCTGTCTGTTTTTAATGAGTGTTAAACATTAAACTGAATCCATCGCTGCAGCTCCTCTCTCCAGCCTCTGTCCCTAACACTGGTCGAGTGAACGTGTGATGAGCTCTTACATATTCCAGGTGTTTCAAAGCGCCACTTGCTTCGTCTCGGGATGAACTCTTGATTGGAGGAAGACACAGGGAGACGGTTACAGGCTGTCCACTGTCCTCTGAACCACAGCTCACACACACAGATGAAAGTTTAAAGGTCAGCAAGGACTCCGCCCCCCAGTATTTAATCAATGAGGCGTGAGGTTAGTATCTGCAGATTAGTCCCCAGAGCTGAGCTGTTTGTGTTAGTGAAGTCAGGGGTGAGTCAAGCTTTTCACTTTCATGCCGATGAGCGGAGACAGAGGAAGACGTTCCTGAAGGAGGCTCAGAGACTAGAAGAGGAGCTGAAGACATCATCCAGCATTTAAGCCTCCTCCTTCAGCTGGGAGGCGATCACATTGACATCACCTGACACCGTCCTCAGCTCTTGGCACCACAAATTTTCAGCGCACGTCTGAATGCAGCTAAACATGGGAAAAACTCGAATGTCCCTCGAATGTCCCTTTATCATCTGTGTTGTTCTGAGACGTGTGAATGTCCTGGTCCAACAGGACCCTGATTCGGGATCTCTGCCATCGATAAACACCAGCACGCATGAAAACACAAGTCAGTGTCTGTGAAGCGTAACAAACAACAAAAGACAGAAGTTTTGGACCTGTTGAGACTGAAGAGCTGTCCTCCCCCGTCCATACGTCCTGATCCGCAGAGACTGGTTTCAGAAGGAAAATGTGAAGCGGGCTGTGGGCAGACTCTAATTAGCCAGGTCTCTCTGACACCAACCACAGCCACGTTAAAACAGAGCTCCAGTAAATGGCTCCTTCTGTGTTCAGTCCTCGCTCCTCAGACCTTTTAATTGCTCCCTCAGCTAAAGAACCAGTGAGAACATGTGGACCACGTTTATGCTTCTCACACCGCGCATGAGAACGTGTCCAAACATCTCCGTCCTCACTCGTCCAGACTTAATGTCTCTCAATGGCCGATGACGTTGAGAGCAAGAACAACATCTCCACGACAAACTGAGTTTTAATCCAACAGCAGAAACCAAGGATTCTGATGCCTTGTGATGATGATGAGCAGTTCAAGCTTCTTCAAGTGAACAGGTGAGCAGAGAGAGAGAGTTAGAGCTTCAGAGAAGGAAACCTATCATACTCATGCCCAGCTCTGACCTCTGTCCTCTAAAAAAAAACCATACTGAGAAATAATTTAAAAAAAATACAGGATGAAAGTATATTAGGTCTCCTTCAAAGGTTTTAGAGGGAAAGCCAGAAAGGAGTGAGTGTGCCATCGGTAAATAAGGTGAAGGTGCGTGTGATGGGGCGCTCACCTCTTTGGCTCTCTGCACACTGTCACTCGCAGGGTTCCTGATCTGCGGAGACGACCTGGTGTTGATTTTATCGTACAGCTGAAAGAACAGAGAGTCGGGTTAAAACAATACAAAGGAGCCACTACAGAGGGACACAGGGGACGACAGGAACCATCCTCAGCTTCCATTCCATGTTTATAACATCAGGAGAGGGAGGCGACCAGGCAGGAGAAAGAAAAGAAAAAACGTGTTACAATGTAAAGGACCTTGTTCCCTGTAAACTTTACTTTAATAAAGGGGAAACTGTCCTGTGGACTCTCCACTCGTGCTCGGTCTGATTTATTCATTTGTTTTGGAGCCTCAGTGCCTCTTTTTTCCTGTTTCATTCTTTATTTTCTCCATCAGCGAACCGTGAACAAATAGGAACTGTCGACACACACAACAGCTCCGTTTGTAAAAGTCCCAGCTGACTAATAAACTGCAGCGACTTGCACAAGCTCAGCGCCGACAGATGTTTTTAACAAACGCACGCTGAAGGACGGCACAACTCAGAGCAGAGACTGTTTGCCTGCAACGACAAACGTTCACATTCACAGCGACGGCAAGAAAGAGACGTTTGATAAGAGCAGACGTCAGGTTGTTTTCATTTAACCTGCCGTCACAAACACACACACACACACCTTTGTGACACGGCTGTCAGGAAAATGATGATTTTTCTAAATAAAAAACGATCTGTGTGGTTTATTGATGCTTTTTTAATTTCAAGTTGAACAATATCTGTAAAATTAACGAACAAGCTGCAAATCACAAACAGACTAAAAACAGCTCTTAGTGTGGACTGACCACAAAAAGAGAAGTGTGTGGTTCAGAGGAGGAGCAGGATGTGGTTTGCTGGTTCGTGCATCTCTGATCTGACACTAAGGAAATACTTCGAAATTGTACACACACACACACACTGTTATTATCATTTGTTCAAAGTAAAACCAACTGTATCGACCTCTAAAGGTTTTAAAAGAAACTCAAACACACAGCGACTGCAGCAAACAAACAACAGAACTGATAAATATTTGATCTTAACGAGTCGGAGAGGAGCAACAGATGCAGAGATGCTGCGAGTCAAGTGCAGCGCAGCCTTCAAGCATGAATTCATTCCATCTGTATGTTCAAACAGCTCAGACAGAAGACCGGAATTATTAGTGAGGAGTAAACTCAGACATCACACCGTCTGCATAATCCAGGAAACACAAACACACTCAACTAATGGCTGAAACACACACAGGGGAGTCGGGCTGACTTCAGAGCAGCTCGAGGCGTCTCTTGACAAAAAGCAGAAAGACTCACTCACCCAGGAGACGGTAAGTGGTTTGTAAAAAAAAAGCATCCAGAGTACAAACGAGACACGGGTTGTCAAAGGCAGGCGGCTCGTCTGCTCAGCGCCGACTGGATTTGCGTGTGTCAGCGGCGTGGAGGCTACGCTCACACAGGGATGGAGGCTTGTTGTGAAAGGCACCGAGGGCCCGACAATGGAAGCCATTGTCCCTTCACTGATGATTTCTGACCGACCCCCCCCCCCAACAGAGCAAGGGCGTGAAACTCAGGCTGCAGACACACACACAGTGAGCGAGGGGACAAACTGACTAAAGCTCATCCTATTTTCCAGAGTTTTTCTGTCAGTAAAAAGATAATAATGCTAAACACATCAGTTAAAACTTCGCTGAATATCTCCGATATTCAGTGAGTAAACCTTTCAAATTTCTAAATTCCAAATTTTGTTGCTCTTGTTTCAGCGACTCCTCTTCTTGGGTCGTGACAATGTGAGAAACATTTGCACCAGCTGCAGTGTCTCAGTCTCAGAGCCGTGAGATGGTCAGATAAACAGAGAGGGGATGACCCATGATGCTTCACTTCACTGCCCCAACATTGACTCAAGCCTCAAACCAGCTGCAGACCAGTTGGAAACTGAGTGAAACAATATGGTTTTTAATTAATAGATTGTTTTACGTCCTAAAAAGAAAAGTGCATGTTAAAATGGTCAAATGTGCTCTTTGTGTTTTCCTACTTATCTGCTGCCGACACAGCTGCTGTGATCAGAGTGTGTCGCATACTAAAAATAAACACAGACATCACTTCCTCAAACAGTGAGTAACGCATTTCCTATCAGATGAGCAACAAGACCCCAGCATGTCACAAACAAACCATTAACACAGAGCTTGGAAAAAGTGTGAAGAAATCTGTGTGTGTGTGTGTGTCATCTCTCTAAGTGACGAGTTTGAGGAGCTTTCCATGTGCTGAGGCAACAACAGACGATGCCGCTGATGTTGTGATGATGTCACGTGTGTTTGAGTCACTCACGTCCAGCAGAGTGTGGAGATGCTGGTCCTGAAAAACACTGTGAAGGAAGTCCAGATCCTTTTCACTGCAGTCGGTCAGACCGTGGATCTCCTCTAGGCTGTCCAGCACCTGAGACACAGCCCCTGTCACACGCACAGTTTAAAAAACACAAAAACACAAAAACACAATTTAAAAACCAACACCTTTTGATAATGCATTAAGACCACAGCTAGTTAAATGTAATGATCCACAGATAATAATTAAATGACATCACCACAGATACGTACTTTCTGCTGCTAGGAGTCCTAACAGGTGAGAGGCATTAACAGAAACAGACACAAACCACCATGAAACAGATGAATGGACATCAGAGACTGTCCTCAGTTTTAGACACGACAGAAACATTTTTAAACGTGTGTGTGTGTGTGTGTGCGCGCACACACCTGAGGAGGTGGGGTCACTGGAGAAATCATGGAGTTCCTCTGGAGGGTCCCCATAGAAGGAGTTAAACTTGTGACTGGACACTGCAGCAAGCACCGCCCCCTGAAACACAACGTCTGCATTTATCTCATCCTGAGAGACGATGCCATGGCAACCAGCCTGCATGTTGTGACATCACTGTGTGTGCACATGTAAACCTTTAGTTTCCTGCGGGCATTGAACTTTCTCAGCTGCTCCACGGTCTCAGGCAGGTGGATCTTGTAGGCGTAGCGGTCCCTCTCCTTCGAAACACAGCAGAGAATAAGGTGCTCAGAGAGTAAAGGAGAATTTCACCAACTTCACATATGATGAGGAAGCGGATGAGTCACAGTTCAGGTTCCATCTGTTTCAGCTGGAATCGCACGATGTGTTCAGGTGCGTGCGATAAAAACAGTCTCTGCAGTACCTTGAGCCAGGGGTGGTTCAGAGCCTCGTAGACTGTGATCCTCTCGGCAGGGTCCAGCATTAGCATGCGTCTCACCAGGTCCTTGGCGCTCTCTGAGATTTGAATCCACTGACGAGGATTCATCTAAACACACAAAATGAAAACACACTGTTCTGCCAACCTGTCTCTTTAAGACCCTCCTCCTGATCAAGTCTGCTCTAATTCTAATTTTCTATTCTATCTATTCTATTCTAATTGCTCACCTTGTATTTGCCTTTACAAATGGCTTCGAACAGACGCTCCTTGGTGCCATAGAAGGGAAGACACCCCGAGAGCAGGATGAACAGGATGACGCCACAGCCCCACACGTCCACAGGTTTACCATAAGGCTCTCGCTTCACCACCTCTGGGGCCATGAAGTGAGGAGTGCCAACTCGACCTGAAGTCACAGAGACACACACACATACATGAAAACACACACTCCATGACTTCATGGTTCGAAAGAGAAACTAAAATTTAGTGCTTTTTCGTTTCCAACTTTCTGATAAAAGCAGAGGATGTTTTTCATTTCCTAAAACTACAAGACTTTCCTGTTATTAGAGGGAGCTGGTCTTCTCACTCACTTTATTAGAGCCATTCTCGCCCATTTTCGTTTGATTTCTATCATTGATGAGCTAATCAATAGTTGATGAGGTTGAATGTTTGAGAGCAGCAGCATCAAAGTCATTTAAATGTTATTGCATGATCACTGAGGTGATGTGAGTCACTGTACCTCCGGCCACCAGTCCCGACTCTCCGAGCTGGATGGCAACTCCAAAACCACCGAGCTTCACCGGAGCCGAGTTCTCTTTGGATGCCAGCAGCACGCAGTGAGGCTGAGCACGACAGAAGAGAGGAGGAGAGCCATGACTTTTCTGTCTGCTAACTGAAGAGTGACACCATCTTACACACACCAGAAATCATATGTGTGAGACACGCCCCCCGCCACGACCACACACAATTAAAGATGCTGAGGGAGAATCATAGAAGAAGAGCAGCACACAAAGACCAAACTCAGCTTCAGTTGAACACTGTTTGTCTCACTTCATTCGATCTTATGTCTGCGCTCTCAGTCTTTAATGAACACAGCTTCTGGATGGGGACAAGTTAAATGTGGACATCAGTAGCAAAAGCGTCTGATGCTTGGACATTAAGCTGCAGGGACACTGCTCTGTGACCCCGGAACCTGAAAACCCAGTTGGACAGCAGCCAGTGTCTCCTGGTTTGACTCTGGCCTGACTTGACATTAAATATTTTTGGAGCCTTTTCCCTGCACAGAGGGAAGACCTCCATGTTATAATCAGAGCCCAGACTGGAGAGCATGTTTTTTTTTAAGTGGGGCGCGCTGTGCAAGCCCTGCCCAGGCTGGTGGCTGAGAGGAAGCAGAGGGCTGACCACAGCTTCGACTTCTCTGTGCAACCACGCCACATTCTGCACTTTTGCGTTTCACTCACAGCAGAGATCATGATCACAGGAAAAAGAAGAAGAAGTCCTGGCACCGCCATTTTCAAGCTGAACCAACAATAAAAGGAGGAGAGGATGTTTTTAGACTGAAGAGGAATTCACAGAGGGAAGGATTGCAAAGACCAGAGCTGAGCTCCCGTGTAGCTCATCGTGTGCGAGCGTGTACTTTTTATCCTTTAGTTCCACATGTGAACAAAAAAACGAGTGAAAGTTTCTGTGGACTTCAGTGACGAACGAGGTGAGTTCTTCTTTAGCTTGGGGACAGGACGAGGACTGCATGCTGGGAGCAGCGCTTCTGCTTTCATTATTATTTCAGTTTCTAATCTTTTGATATGAATAAGATGGAAGGTTGAATTGGTTTGATGCTTTACAAGAGAAAATCTACTGGAACACTGCACACTCATCTCTTCCACTATCGCAAAGGTTATGGCAGGAAGTGAAGATGTTTCCATCTAAGCATTGTCAGAGCTGAACCACTTCCTGTTGGCACAATGCAGATGCAGGTGTTTGGAGCGATGATGGAGGGATTAGGACGCTAGCACCTTGACCATTACACAAACGTGTCTTAACACGTTCCCCAAAACTCCCAGCATGCAGCACTGAGCGACGATTCACCTGTTCTCTCTCTGCAGAGCCTCAGAAAACCACTGCGATGGAAACCCTCTCCACCACAAACACTTCCACCCTCCTCAGCGAGATGAACCCCACCATGAGCCCTGAGCCCCCCTGCGTGGACCATGGCGCCCTGCGGATCCCGTTGGCGGTACTCTACTCTATAATCTTCATCCTGGGTCTAGCTGGGAACGTGGTGGCACTGTGGGTTTTCTTCTGCATCCACTCGAAGGCGAACTCTGTGAGGGTGTTTCTAATGAATGCAGCGTTCGCAGACCTGCTGCTGGTGGCGTGTTTACCTTTCAGGATTCTCTATCACAGCCAGGGCAACATCTGGAATCTGGATCCCACCCTGTGCAAAGCAGTGGGCACCCTCTTCTACATGAACATGTACATCAGCATCACGCTGCTGGGGCTGATCAGCGTGGACCGCTACCTGAAGATGCACTGCGGTGCCGGGACACGCCTCAGACTGCGGTCCCTGAGGTGGAGCAGAGTCCTCTGCACGCTCATCTGGATCCTGTCCTTCTCTTTGGCTTTGGTGTTCCTGATGTCGGGGAGCAACTCGCATGTTTCCAGATGTTTCCACTACAGGCAGCTCCATGATGCCAAGTGGAAAGCCTACATTAACATCTGTCTCATCGTGGTCTTCTGGCTCGTCTTCGTCTCTTTGGTCGTGTCATACGGAAAGATCGCCCTCAAGCTCCTCAAGACGTCACGGGCGACACCTGACCTGCCCAACGCCACCCGCTATGCCAGAACAGCCAAGAAGTCCTTCATCGTCCTCTTCCTCTTCACGGTGTGTTTTGTCCCGTATCACATGGTCCGAGTGTACTACATAAAAACGCAGATCACAGACACGCCCTGTTACTGGAGGGGCGTAGCCGACCAGGCCAACGAGGTGGCTTTGTTACTGTCGGCCCTAAACAGCTGCCTGGACCCCGTCATGTACTTCCTGCTGTCGTCTGCAGTGAGGAAGCAGGTGCTGCGCTTGGTGGCCAGCGTGTCCTGCGGCCAACACGCCGCTGTCAGCGGGAGCAGCTCCAGCGTTGAGTTTGAAGGGAGAATTGTGCGAACGTCCAGAGGGCTGACAAACAGCAGCGACACCTGACCGACGCCATTGACGACAACCGAAACACGACTGCAGCCATGAGCCAGAGGCACAAACCAAACCAGAGGAAACGAGTCAGGAGCTGACTTCATCACAGCGTCGTCAAACACTGACAACTGTAAAAATCAGCCTTAAAGCGCCGCCCAGCCTGATCTGTATCCACCTGTCTGATGAACTTATTGACTTGCTGCACTTGCATTGTTTGTGTCTCGTTACCAGTTCAGTGTTTTCTGTGTGTGTAGGTGGATTAAACCTGTGTGTACTGTCTAAGACTGTTAACAATACCATTTCAGTTCAGATGATTCTTCAACATTCATCACAGAGCCAGCAGCAGGGGCTGATGGGTACATGTGTTTATAGGTCTTTGCTCCTAAAAAGGGGTTGGACTTGATGATGGGGACACAACAAAGATCATTAGCATCCCTGCAGCAAATCTTCAAAATAGGACGTTGCTCTGACTTCCCAGAGCCTCACACAGCCTGATGTGATAGATGATGATCAGCAACAGGAGAAAATGAGAAACAGACACATTAGAGAAGCTTCTTGATAAATGAGTCAAACATTTGTTTCTATGGATGAATAATAAACTGGTGAAGAACAAAAACCCATTAGAGCTCTGTGTGACTGCGCAGTGAGCAGAACACTACAGACCAACAGCGCCCCCTCATGGCAGGACAAAGAGACAGATGAAGGATGGAGCTGCTGCCACAGGCTCGAACACAGATCACTCATCACTGAACCTGTTCTCCTCCTGGACCATTAGATCTGATGCAAACAGAGATTTATTTTATTCAGGCCTCAATCGTTCACACTGTGCTGGTTCTCTCTAACTGGAAGCAGCTGGACTTAATTCAGTTATTTATTCAACCTGCTGCTTCATCCCCACCTCTGTGGCTCATCATCAGCTTCAGCTGACGTCTCCAGTGAGGAACACCAGTATGGAAACGTGTTTCAACCTTGTGTGGACCAGCTGAGAAATATTTGATATCTGTGTGTCACTATGCTCAGTAACAGTATGTAAGTTATTGATGGAGCATGTGCACCAGGAGAGTTTTCTGAAGAAGATAATGTTCTGTGAAGTGTGGCCCCTTCAGGTGTGAGTCTCCTGAGGGTCCTAAGTGGGCAGCAGAGCACATCATCATCAACATCTACAGATACGAGCTGGAGGATGAACACAGCAGGACAAAGACATGAATACAATAAAAGGAGTGAGGGGACCAGGATGTGGACCAGGATCATTGTCCTCTGGGTCCCGGGATGATGTGAGAGTCAGAATAAAAGTGCAAGCTCGTTACTAAGCTGTGAGGAAATTTTTGCTGAAGAAAAAAACCAAGTGTGGGAAGATAATGGATGATCATCCTCAGTCTGTGATAAATATTAATGTGCTCTGTATACAAGCTGCTGTGATCCATCAAACGTCAGGACAAAATGAACCTTCATGAAGAGCATGAAAAGAGGCGACGCGTCAAACCAAAACATGTGACTTTCAGAGAAGCTGCTTCTTTCAGTAAATCAGGACAAACACAATTTGACGGAGAACCTAAAAAAAGAGGTGCAAATCCTCAGTAAACACCCCCCCGTCCTCGCTCTGCACCCACAGGCAGCAGCTCCATGCTTCATGAGCAGACTGAAATAGACTCACACACGCAGCTCTGATGCTTCTGTTACCACTCACAGCTGCTGATGTGAGATGTCTGTGAAGAGGAAACTGTGATTATCTCCCCGTGTTGTGGACGAGCCTTTAAAAAAACTGTGACACTGCAGCACACGACTTCAACCACAAGTGAGAAGTTACCTTCATCACCATGAGCTGACACTTTGAATGCTGAGGCTGGTGCAGAGTCTGCGGCGTCATGCAGAGGCTCCCCTGTTAGAGTCCAGGATGCTGAGCTTCAAGATGCTCAGAGGAAGCACCTCTGTGTTTGTTGTGCTGCGAGCGGCTGACAGGAGATCCCTTCACCTCGGCTCACCCGCACAACAAACACGCAGGCGGCAGCGAGGTGTTCTCCCGCATCTTCCTGACTCTCCTCGTTTGTGTTTGCATCAAAACTTTTGCTGCGTTTCTGGATTTCTTGAGTCGCTCCGCACGGTGTTGGTATCTGTGCGATGCAGATCAAGCACGCCACATGGCGTCGACTTCAAAACGCCAGGCTGAGGCACAAACACCGGACGAGCGAAGCATCTCAGAAGAGAAAAGTTCACCTTCAGATGCTGCTCTCAAAACTTATGGGATCAAAACCAAGCTGCACAAACCGGTCCCATCAATGTGACTGTGCATTTGCATCTGCAACAATCTGACAGCCACAGGCAGGGGCTCAGATCCACATACACACACATATACACACACGTATACACACACACGGTGGTCTGAGTGAAGATAAATACCGAGACATCACGGTGATTTACACACATCAGGATGTAAATTAATTCAGTGACTTTCATGCATGGAAAGAAATGGCACACCCACACTGATCTATATGCAGCAAGGGCAGGGTGTGTGTGTGTGTCCTGTAAAGGACATCTGATAAGCTGCAGACTGGAGCTCAGACTCACTGTTGAATGTTGATAATGGAACCAAAGATCTGCACCAATGTCAGAGCTGCATTTATACCACACTAATCAGTGTGTGTGTGTGTGTGTGTGTGTCATCATCAGTGGGATCATCTCTGACACTGATTCATTATTCAACACTTGTTGATTCATTTGATGAGGTCACTAATGATTAAATACACAGACAGAGTGAGTAGTGGTGGGAGTAAACGTCCGGGAACATGAGACACAGTCTGTTTGTGTGTGTGTGTGTATGTGTGAGGAAGCTACAGGTTTAAAATGAACTGTGGCCCCAGGGTGTGCAGTTATCTGGGTAACTTCAGGTTTGATCTCCTGCTTCGTTTAAGTTTCATGGTGATAATAAATTCTGACTCTCCCTGTGCTGTCGATCATCTCTTCCTGTCCCAGCCTGAGCTGCAGACCCTGCGTGTGTTCCTCAGCAGCTTCACAGGCTGCAGTGCAGTTACAGCTGCACGGGAGAAATACCTTGACGTCTCGGTGGATGACGTTGTTGTCGTGGCAGTAGCGCAGTGCTTCCAGGATCTGTCTCATGTAATGACTAAAAAAAAAAAAAAAAAGACATAACAAAACAGTGTTGGCGTTTGGAGAGAAGGCACCGAAACACAGGGCTGCAAAATAAAACATTGAGAGACAGCTCACCTGGCCACGGCTTCACTGTACACGAACCCAGCGTCCGCCCGCTTCACGATCTCAAAACACAGGTCTGCTCCATCCATACTGACAACGAGAGAGAGAGAGGTTCAGTGGGTAAGAGAGAAAGGTCATACTTATTAAAACTTCAACACTTGTCTTCTCAGCGATCGGTCAGGTGAGCAGGGAGCCTCAGGTCAGAGGAAGAGAAGCTGTAATTGTCTCTGTGGGGGCGGAGGAAGCGGCTGCATCACCATTGAAGGAGTCCGAGGACAATGGGTTCACTGGGTTTGGCTGTCAGGTGATTCAGAAAATGTTTTTTTTTTTAATTCAGAGCTTTTAATTCAGCTTTATAAAAACCATGGAAGGGCTCATAATTAACTTCCATAAAAGCTCCACCAGAGGGCGCTGTTTTATGGAAGGTATATTTCACAGCAGAAAAAGGAAAATGAAGAAACGTTTATAGACCAAAACAAGTAGAAACTTCTTAAAAACAGATATTATACCGATTCTATATTACAGATCAATTATTTATGAGATACCAGAATAATACCTCGATACATGTTTCACCCAGAGATCAATCACTGATTGTTTCATTGTTCAGCTGGTAGTTCATTCTTGGACCAACATTTATCACAGTAATTATATATCTTATGCATTTCATAAACCATTAGAAACAACCTTGACCTACATGAGGAGCGGAAACTCAATGAAGGGTCGGATTCATCGATTAAGTAGCAGGCAGGTAAATTAGTAATTTATCCACAAGTGAATTGCTCTTAAGGTCAGAAGTCCAAGAAGAAAAGCTTCTTGGTCATCACACGTGTGTTGTTTCTGCAGGAGCTGCTGAATCTGTGAGCTGGGATGTTTCCACATTTAAAAAAAATCCCTCTGGGTTCATTTAGAGTGAAGCTGAAGACAGCGTCAGCCCGGTCCAGTTAGACCCAGGTTCCAGGCGAAGGTGACAGTGCCTCTCAGGACAGAAGAGAGGAACGTCTTCACGATCAATGAGCTGCTGCATTTAGCCTCAGCCGCTTGTGTCTCTCTGGTCCCTATTCTTCCTCCCCAATTACTGAACCCTTCTCTTTATTGTCACTAAGCCTCTGCACCAATTAAACAGGCCTGTTATGTAGGCATTGGCTGCAGCACAGCTACCCCTCCTCCTCCTATCATCTCACCGCGCTCACATTTCAGCTTGATTATCCAGCAGAGATTCCTGGGAGATCCAGAGACATGTGGAGCATTTGTCTTCTCTGTTTGCTCAGCTCCATCTCTGAGGAAGCGTCGCAGGTCTACCTGCAGTTCCTGCGTCAGCGTGACAACTGCCGCAGCAGCCGGAGCACCCAGAGCTGCAAAAGCACCCTGCACCCTGAAAATCCCTTTAACATGGTGCTCTCCTGCGTTTCCTGGGAAGTTTCCTGAACTCTGCCGAGCCATGCGAAACCCGAGCGCTTGCCTGTTCGGCGATAACGGAATTAAGCGATAAAGGAATTAGTTCTGGAAGAAGAGGAGAGATGGAGATACGGAGCGGCTGTGAGAAAAGCTGGAGGTAGCAGCGAGTGTGAAATCTTAATCTCATCTCTTTCCCTTCATATACACAGCACTGCACTCCTTTATTACCCCACCCCCACCCTCCACTAACAAGCTTTCTCATATCAGTGCAGATTATAGAAGCCGCCGCCGGCTCGCCTCCCTCCGTCCTGCTCACTGTTGCCCATTCCTCTGTGCCTCACATTTCCCACAAACCACCTCTTCCTCACGCTCCTCCACTGTGACACCTCAACCCTGGCCTCCTGCAGGAGCAGGCCTTTGTCTTGTGTGTATGTGTTGGTGTGTGTGTGAGATCCTTACAACTCAAACACCATGTAGAGCATCCCATCTGAGCTGTACGTCTCCAGCAGCTCCACAATGTGGGGGTGTTTCAGCATGTGACAGATACTCGCCTCCCTCTTCAGATCTGAAACACAAACACATCATCAATACATTAAACTATAAAATCATAGAGTACACAGAATTACTATTTACACCTTCCCAACACGTCTCACAGTGTTTTCCACCTGTTATAGAATAAAATGAACAGTTTCTGATCATCTCTGGAGAAAAGGATCTTTGTGTTGTTTCCTGGTGTGAATTGCTGCGTCTGTTTCCTCTCCCCAGTGATTACTCTGAGGAGCGAGTCTGCATTGTTCCTCTCAGCTTCACTAACCACCCCCTTCATTAGGAGCCAATTAAAGTGGTGGATGCTCACTGTCAGGCAGCAGAGAGGATCTGAAACAATAGCATGGATACGAAGACACAGCATGTGAACCAAGCGAGACTCGATTCAGTTTGTGTGTGTGAGACTGCAGAGGAGTTTTCAGTGAGAGTCTGAAATGATGCAGACAGGCAGCAAGGGTCGGATACCCCTGATCGGACTGAGTGAGGCAAACAAGAGGAAGAGGATAATGTCAGGGTGTCCAGAGCCACCTCCTCCACAGGTCACTGTCAGAGCTGGAGAACAGAGAACAGCAGTCATTAAAGGATGGAACAATGGAAGAAGAGGAGAAAGAGGGTGAGGATGAGGAAGAGTAAGAAGAAGAAGCAGGTTTCAGAAAGACAGTTATATTCCTGACTCTTTATCACTGAACTCTGATCAGTTTGCAGTCGAACTTATAGACGTGATCACTCTTCTCTTTCCACTCCGTCCACAGAGCAGCCACTGGAGCAGAGCTCATCACTCACTCAGGCCTTTACGATGCAGCTCAGTCTCATTCTCTCACATTCCAGAGGCGCACGTTTATTATATTAACTTTTAATATCCGCCTTTCGTGGTGAAGCAGCTGCAGACTGAGCCAGAACATACAGCTCACAACTCAGTGGACGGCGTGAGGACACATTCAATATTCCACATCCTGCTGGAGGCCACAACACACACACACACACACACTATAATGCTAAGGCAGTGTAATGGGCTGCTATGTATGCAGTGACATTTTAATTAAGCTTCCAAGTTGACGCCCTGAGCCACTTGTGCCGCCGCGAGCCTCTGCGCTAAACATTAGTCTAATCCTCCGAGGACGAGCACAAGGCGTGGGCTAACTCTAACACGATGCTAATGCTGCTAAAGCTGGGATAAGTGGCTACCTTAAGGGCATTGCAGCCCGCCACATTTAATGTCATCTGGCGAGCTCTCGTAGCTTATGTCCGTCACTGTAATTGCTGGTGGAGATTACGAATGATACTTTATCAAATGGGAGGAAAATCACCAGGGCAGTTTGACCAAGCTGTAAACCACTGCCACTGCTTATGCATGTCCATTAGCAGTCAAAGTACTCTAGTTCAAGTTCAATATGGAAAGGTAGGTAGCAGAAGGTAAACCCAACCAGCAAATTAAATAACAGCACATTTCAGCAGCTCCCGCGTCCCAAAGTTAGAGGAAGGAAGGAGCACAGGACAGTGGTTAGACAGAGAGGGAGGAGGGAGGGTAATGAGCAGATGTGATCGCCACAGTGATCCATGTTCCTCCTGCTGGGAGTCAAAGCTCACAGGAGGCGGCGGCCATGCTTCCACAGCTCCACCACACACAACTGCAGGACAGTGTTCCAGACCTGACACTGGTTTCACAGTTAGAACAACGTGTCACAGCGGCCTGATGGAAACAGAAAGCCAGCGTAAAGAGCTCTGCAGGTGTAAGATGGAGGAGGGAGAGGAAATGAAAAGGCAAACAGAGGAGGAGGGAGTGAAAGAATCAGAGAGCAAAGGAGGAGGAGATGGCACATGATGAATTTTACTCATTCTGTGGCTTTTCTCTCTCTTCCCCTCGGAGGTCTGACCTATTCATCAGACAGACCTGCGGACAGGCTGCAGAGAAACAAGCTGGTGTTTGTGTGTGTGTGTGTGTGTGTGTGTGTGTCAGCCCCCCGCCCCCCTGCCCAGGCCACTGCAGAGACACGAATCATTTGACCCACTTCCCTCGGCCTATATCCGTTCAGGGTGTTTGCATGTGTGCTTGATTACTGTGTTGCTGTGTAACAGCTGTCCACTCAAGTGAAACAGCTCGGCTTTCAGTGGAGAACAACAACCAAAGAACATTTAAAAGAGAAAGAGAGAGGAGGGGACGGGGTGAAAAACAAAACGAATCAACAATGAGACGGTCCAGCTGACGTCTGCAGATGACCACTCACACTCACATGAACATAAATGGTGGCGATGAGGAGAAATGACACCAGCACAGAGTTTATCAAACTATGAAAATCTCTCCTTCCAGAGTTTTCTGTGATCCATCAGATTTTCATCACAGCTTCATATGAGAGGAGAAAAATGACAAAACACCCTGAACATTTAATCGGGGCTCAGCGCTTGCTGCTGAACCTCTGTCCCCTGCAGAGGGAGCGTCCGTGTGATTTGGAACAACAGCGAGTGAAGATGGATGTCCAGTGTTGATCACACTGAACTGGAGCCAAACCACACAGCACTTTACTTCATGGTTTATTGTGGTGTGAGGAAAAAGTTCAACGACTAGAAACTAGTCATGTGCAGTGAAACAGCTCATCTGTCACGTCTGGAACACGTCCATGATTTAAAGACATTCTCAAGGTAGACTAATATTATTATTTATTTAATGTTCATGTGGCCAACATGATGAGTGAAGCAACCTCATGTCCACATGAATGTTTGTGACAAATATGAGTCAGTCCCACATGTTCATGGTCAAATGAACAGGATGTGCAGAACCTGAACACGTAAGGCCTCCAGCCACTGGATGGCGCTGAAGCAGAGGAATGAAATAATTAATTTGCTTGAATATCTGAAATAATTTCTGAGACAACTGCCTGATAATTAATTAATTAAAAGATCCAATCAGAGCAAGAAACTCGGTCTGGGTTAAATTAAAAACTAGAAAATAAAAGAATGTTTACACAAGAATAAAGATAAAGACCTGACCGTGTTTTACCGCTCAACAGAGCAGCAGGAAAATAGCATTATCATCACACTTTTATATTCATGAGCAGCGCTTACCCTCTGTGCTGAGTCCAGGACTGGAGGTGAACTCGGCCACATCCACGATCTTGACAGCGAACTGCTGCCCCGTCTCCCTGTTGATGCATCTCCTCACCACGCTGAAGGGCCCCCTGAGAACACACACACACACACAAACGTAAACCAGGATTCTCCTCAGACTCCTGTTACACAGCCCATTTATTTACCCAGGAAACAAACTCTGGACTTTATACTATTGTCACATCATTTTGCAGGATGTATTTTTTGTAGACCTCTGCTGATATTAAAGATGGACACCTCAAACCATTCATGTCTGTTTTCAAGCAACAACAGCAAAGGGCGGAGCTTGTACAGCAGCAGGAAGCCTGACATGATGGATACATTATGCTGTGGAATCAGTGTTGCTGTTTACAGTGTCAGCCCTCATCAACAAAACATCTGGAATGTCCTCGGTCTTTCCAAGTGGATGCCTTCATCTGTTTCGTGTCTGTCACGGGTTTAAAATGTCCTCTTCACGCCCACTCTCTCGCCTGGACGTTTTCCTGCTGACTCAAACATGAGTGTTCTCGCACACACGGTCCCTCCAGGACATTTCAAACTAAACATCTGTACTTCTGAGAACAGCTGCAGAGACTTACACACATCCAGTGATAACAAATAAATAAACCACCAAATACACAACCTGCAGCCTCAGTGGAGATTTGACAGCTCGACGCAAACACCACCCCTGGCTGCAGCCGACAGAGCAGCAGCGACCGGCAGAGGCCTGTGTGTGTGTGTGTGTGTGTGTGTGAGTGGGTGTAAGGAGTCTTTGTGCACAAACACAGACTGGCTGAACAGATGGTGATCAAGCTAAAGCTGCTTAGCGTCAGAAGGGTGAGGTAGGACTGCAACATGCAGGAGACACCTACACACACGTACACGTTTCCTCCATCAGCTGATTGATATGTGATTGATGAGGTGACAAATACAGTTTCATCTCCACGGTAACAAAAGTCTGCTCACTTATTAAAGAAGCTGCTTATCGTGGACGCTCCTTCTAACCCGGCACACAGAAAACTGGAGAGCAATGAAAAGGCTTTTTCTCCTGGAATCCTTTGAGCCGTTCAGATCTGAGCTCTGTGGAGAAAATTCCTGCTCCGACTCAAACACAACACCGACTCACAATCGGCCGATTGGTTCAGGATGTCCGCACAGAAAAGACTTTCCGAACTCCGGCAAGTTTGCTTCGCCCTACGCTGAGCTGGAGCAGGTACAGCGGGTCAGAGAGCGCTCATTAGTAATGCAGCCGGGCGCTCCTCTGCTGTGTTATCTCCCTCCACGCCACAGTCCAGTCACTTCACCTCGGTCCCCTCCTTCGCAGCGCAGCAAATGTCAGGCCTGGCTTGAGGCTGCACTCTGTACGACGTACAAGAGGCCCGACAGGAGCTGGGACGAACAGAGGGAGGACGGAGGAGAGTTCAGACGAGACGAGCAACAACGTGAAGAGAAGACTGTGACCGGAATACAAAATGTGACAGCTAAAGGTTGATGGGAGCAGGAAGAGCAGGAGATCGTCCAGAGAGGAGCGGTGATTCGTTTTACTGAGAATCACAGTGAAAAGAAGAAAAAAAAAACAATTCATCAAAAACAAAAGTTGGACAATGTCCTTCTGTCAATCAATCAATTCATCAATTAGTCCACTGATGTCACTGTCACAACTAGAAAATGTAGAAGAAGATGGATGACGTGTCAACTCCCTTAAGTGAGGCAAAATCCATGCTATCGCCCCCTGGTGGCTGGCTGCTTTACAGGCCATTCACTCTGCTTCCTCCATGTTAGCTAATGGGACACTGACAGAGCTACGTATCGTCATCACACTGATGTTAAAGTGTTCATGCATCATGGACTAGAATCTGGGTTCTCTTCACATTGTGTTTTAGTCTGGAGCTCAGCTTGTATCCACATTGTTCAGTTCGTTTCATCCACTCTGATGTACCATGTGTGCGTATATGTGCGCGCACGCACATGTGTGTGTGCTCATGCGTGTGAGTGCATGTGCGTGTATGACCACACTGGGCAAAGAGATACTCTGGAGCGGATGAGAGGCTTATTCACAGCAGCCTTAAGAAAAAGGTTTAAGAGGCACAATCTCCTGCACACATCAGGCGAGGAGAAAGATTAACTTCAGAAATCTGGCAGCAGAGGGGAGGGGGAGGAGGAGGAGGAGAAGAGAGGAGAGGAGAGGGGAGGGAGAGTAAAACTGCTTTGAACTGCAGACGGCTCGAGTGGCGGAACTGGGCGTCTTGGAAGAAATCAACCGCACATTCTGGTTCTGAATGGACTCAGCTGCACGCAGCGTCCGCCATCACAGCTCTGAATAGAAGACAGCTGCACATGGGCTGTTCTGATGATTCCGACACTTCAGCTGCCCTCACTGAAATAACAGGAAGAGGCTGAGGGGATGGAGGGGGGGGCATGGAGGCTGTGGCCACATTACAAAGTTTAGGCTTCGGATGGGTTCAGTTTGAATCCCCGACCATACCAACATGCCTGAGGACCCAAATCACACACGTGCCGGAGTGAAGTGTGAGGGACAAGGTTGGATTCGCTTCATTTTAAATGCTAAGAATTGATGTAGCCTGACAGTCTTGTTATTCTTCGTAACGTGGAGTCCAATAGTTTTTTCTTCCACATGGATTAATTATGACTTCAGTGACTTGTAGGAGCAGGGATTTCCAAGGTTGAGCTCATAATATCAAGATGTTAATTTAAACCCAATTTTTCTTTCTCATGATTTATTATCTTATTATTGCAGAGTGATTACATGAAATGGGTTTTTCAAGGTCACCACATGCTGCTCAGTTCCATCGTAACACTGTGATGACAACGAGACGTGTACAGGCTTGAGATGACACAATTAACTGCGCTACACATACGGTGCAGTTATAGTGTGGATTACTGTGTTAAATATTTAATACCTGTCATTATGTAGCGGAGGAGAGCTTGCACGAGAGTGCCGGGCGTCAACGTCTCCTGAGACATGCCATTAAAAAAAGAGAAGTCACAGCAGGTTCGATGTGCACGTGATATTGTTGAAGGTTTTATGTGAGACGCTTGATGAGCTGATTCATTCACAGTGAGCAAAGGACTGAGCAGCGGTGATGCGCATTCACGCAAGTCTAAGGTTGTCGTAGATGGCATGTGACGCAGGCATTTTGTCGGCTGATGACGAGGTGGTCGGCCTTCAGTTAGAATAAAGGAAATGAATGTGGTTGCCATGGTGACATCATTACAGCAGCATCAGCACCATCAGGCGCATGAAAAGGTCTGAACTCTCTAAAAAGTGTTTTTAACTTTGATGTGGCCTCTGACCTCCTCCTCCTACGGACCCAATGGTGGTGCGCTGTTCTGAGATCAGAGGAACCAGGTGTGAACCGGACCTGTGCTAAGTAACTGCAGGGTGCTGGGGGGGTGGAGGGGTGGAGGGTGGGCAGAGATAATAGTCTCCAGTGTGAGAAGTAAATATGTTTGACCTCCTGATGCACAGTTCACTGCAATAAGCACTTAATGACCACACACCCCCTGCCCTCCAGGAGCCCTCACAGGTAGGAGGTGCAGCCGTAACCCGGAGCCTTAATCTGTTGATACTATAAATGACCCTGAGAGAGGAGGTGGGGAAACGGCTCGAAGAGAGAAAGAGAGAGAGAGAGAGAGAGAGAGACATTCGCTGCACTCCATGTGTCGCGGTAACCGGGGGAAATTTACAGCAACATCAAAAAGATAGGGTGCCCGACGCCGCACGCCATCTATCTGCATCTTGGTGTTTGTGATGCCGCAGTAAAAGGTGATTTGCAGGCCGCACTCCTCCCCAACTTCACGACTCATCTATCAAGCCCCCGCGCTTCATTCCGTAAAATGTCATCGGTTTTTACGAGGCGCACAAGTCTGTGGCGTCGTTCACATGTGTGTCATCATTGGAAAAACCGAGGGCGACGGGAAGGAGGAAGTGGGAGCTTCAGTGTTTCAGCCGATGCTGCGGTCGCATCTCTAAGACAGACAATCCATGATGCACCTGGCTGCATGCAACATTCACGATCTTCACTCACCGACACGTGGTGAGCCATAACATGGCGCCTTAATGACCGACTTGAGGCCTTGGTCAGCTCGGATGCAGAGGGGTTAGTTAAGCAGCTGTGGACAGACAGGTCCTGTCGGCCTGGTCTCACTCTTTGACTCAGCTGCTGCAGAACAGTCTGCGACTGAGGTGAACTCAGTGACAGCAGCACTGCCGGATGCTTTGGGGACATTAATGCAGGGAACACAGGCTGTGATGGCGCAGCGAAAAACTCATGAGTCTGCAACTAATGTGGGGAACAAAGCAGAGAAAACACACGCAGCTCCACCTGCCCTCGACTGAACAAGATACCACAACAAAGATGAGGAGAGAAAGAGCGATAACACACACAGAGGAGGAGAGTGGGTCCTGAGGGAGGTTGTGTTTAACTCAGGTCAACTGAGCAGAATAATAATGATTCATAATAAATTGTTAGTACTTTCACTGGCTTGTTTCAACACACAGACTAAACAGAACAAACACCACTGACCTATATGTGTGTGTGTGTTACAACAGAACCAGATCAACAGCTAGGAGCAGTGGAACCTCCGACCAACGGCCTCTGTTGTTCCCACAGCAGCAACACTCGTGGTATTAGATGTTCTTCACACACTGTTAAAGATCATCGCCGTGTCTCCCTGTGTGAAACTGCGAGAGCAGCTAATCAGTGGTGTGCGGTTGTCGTCTCTGCTGCCAGTGCCATGAATTAAATTAAATGTCTGACATTTCCCAGCCTCTGCCCCGGAGGCTTCGCTATGCCGACACGAGACGAGCAGACAAGGAGAAACCGGCAAACACAACAACAGAGGGAGGGAGAGAGCGAGGGAGTGAAACAATAGAGCACAACAGCGGTTTAGAGGAAAGTGTGACCATTTGTGGAAGAGACACAATCAAAGAGAAGAAGCCCCACACGTCCCTTCATCATCATTATACTGCCTCTTCTTCCTCCTTATCAGTGGTCCTCCCTCACTCTCCTGCTCCTGTCCATGCTGTAATCTCTCCATCCTTCCTTCTGATGTGGTGGTTACGTAAAGAGGCCGAGCTTATTTACGCTCCCATGGGGATTAGACAGAAGCCTGGACCAGCACCTGCAATGCTCATTGGCAGCCACACACGCACGCACGGACACACACAGCAGCAGAGCACAGGTGTCAACACTTCTCACAGAGAGGCAGGTGTGCTGTAGTTTGAGAACACACTGTAGTCCAGATGAACTGCAGTGGCCATAGATGAGTGCAGCAATATATATTATACTTATCTGCATCTACCTCAGGACTTTATTGGTTTATTATAAAGATCACCTAAACATGAGTGATTAAAGCACTGGTACTCAGGCCAGTGCAGACGCACTCCTCGTAGACAATGATAAATCACAGACTCTGAATGGGACCACGAGGTTCGTAAAGAGACTCGTTCTCAATCACTCTTCAAGCATAAGTTTCACATTGACTGAGCCATTTCAATCCTGGCTGTTAATTAACTGAGTGGCCTTTTTATTTCTCTATAATAAATCTGAATCCTGCAGAATCAGCTGCCGTTTCTGTTTGATGTGTCGCATGCACACACACGCACACACGCACACGCACACTTTCCTCCTCATGAACCCAGGTTTGCACACACTTCCCTGCTCCCTGACCCACAGAGGGAGGAGAGGCGAGGGACAGACACGGAGGACCAGAGAGAGACGGGGGCTGAAGGCGAGTGGTTGTGACAGGAAGTCCCACTTCACTGTCTCACATTACAGAAGTCCCCATCTCTCCCTGAAGCCTCTGTTCTAGCAACACTTCTCAGGTGAGGGGTGAAGCGCAGAGCCAGCAGTCACAGGAACGCTCACATTGACAGAGACGTTATAAACATGTGAGTGTTGAATGGAACATACAGCAACAGGCGGGATCAAAAGTCAACTGCCCCAGGACCTGACAGCCTGAAAGAGACTCACCTGTCCAATCGACAATTAAGAGCCAACTTTACTTTATATTAGAAAGGCTGCACTAATACAAAATTTGTGTGTGTGTGTGTGTGTGTGTGTGTGTGCGTGCACGTGGTGTGTGAATGAGAGTGACAGCTCAGAGTCCAGCAGTGAAAGGCCTCTCCTGCCTCCTCCCATGAGGATGTGCATGAATGAGCCACCGACAGGTTCCCAGGTGGCTCCGCAGAAACACACTCAACAGTTTCTGACCCCGAGACTCGGCAACAGATCGGAAAAGATTCTCCCAGTCACCAACAGATTCATTCTGCCTCAAATATTACCTTCTACAGATCTATATAAATGTATATAAAAGCTATGAGATTAATTCTAAATGTAAAACTGCTTCATAATATTCTGCACTGACACCTCCCTCCACTGTGACTGAGGGAGGAACCATGATGGGTTCAGAGGAGCAGGTCCTAATGAAGGGAACCACACACCGGGGGAGGGAAAGAGAGAGAGGATGACAAAGCAAGCGATGAACAGAGAGGAAACGCTGAGGACGTGGGAGGGAGACAAATAAAGCAAAGAAACAGAGGGAGGAGAATCCTCCGCTCCAATCTTCTGAGTGATTTCGGGTCGTGAGCCAAGTGTGAGATTTGCTGTCGGATGCTGTTTCGGGACTGTGCAGACTGAGAGCAGGCACTCCCTGGATTAACTGGCTGATTTGTGTCCTAAACTTTGAGCCAGTGCCCGATCGCCTCTGTGGAGGACGTGAAGTCACTCAGATAGTTAAGGTTCTAAATCATTTCGAACAAGTCGATAACAAACTGACGCCCATGATCCCTCCTGAGTGTCTGTGCTGCTGCAGATCTATGACATCATCACTCTGATAAATCATTGATCAGCTGGGGGCCACGGCGCGATCAGACAGGGCCCATTAACAAAGCATTATGGGAAGAATCCTCAGGGGAGGACAACATGTTTATGATGTAAGCCTGAAGCTGGCGGTGATCTAAGATCCAGAGATGCCTCCGAAGACCATCGTCTGTCAGTGTGTGTGTGTGTGTGTGTGTCACTACAGTCAACACACAAGAATGCAAGGTATTTCAACAAAAGGGAAAATCACAATTATACAGAAACAGCCGATGTAGCAGTAAATACTGATTTAATTCATAATCAATAGGATTTATTACTTAATTTTGGAAAATAATTCACAGTCTGACTCAGAAACTGCTACTACTCAGATGATAAATTTCCAATAAACCTGCCAATCACTTTAACAACTCAGTGATTAAGTGTTGGTGCGAAAGTCAGCACAACATTAAAAGATTAAAATAATACAAAAAACTAAAGAAGCAGCTAATGTCACTTTCCAGAAGCTTTGACCAGAGAGTGACTTAAAAAAGCAAATTAAGAACTTGGAAGTTAAAAACGTGTTTGGCAAAAGATAAACGATCAAAATAGCTGGGAGAATTAGAAACGGATTTATCTAGTTTATATGCTATTGGTCAATAAGATGAATAAATTATGAAAGGAATAAAATGTGTTGTTGCTCCTCTCTAATGACTGCGTTGGATAAAGGTTCTCAGGTCATGTGGCTGCTCAGAAAATAGAATCAGCTAAGGGGCCAGCTCGGATCCCGAGAACTCGCTCCGTCAGA
This sequence comes from Pseudorhombus dupliciocellatus, assembly GCA_016785235.1. Classification (NCBI taxonomy): domain Eukaryota; kingdom Metazoa; phylum Chordata; class Actinopteri; order Pleuronectiformes; family Paralichthyidae; genus Pseudorhombus; species Pseudorhombus dupliciocellatus. The sequence continues at coordinate 5,253,015 of JAFBJW010000311.1, forward strand.
GTTCCTCCTGAGCAAACAGACCTACAGTGCTCAGAGACGTTCCCTGGCACAGAGGAGCGGTAATTACAGGGAGCAGATGTATTTATGTGTTTAATATTTATAACAGCACAAACAAACACCAGATAAACCCAGAACTGAAAACTATTTTCTCTCCTAATTAAAACTAATCAGTGCAATAATGAGGCTTATTACAAACTCTGTTAAATCATTAAAATAATCCTATTACTTCTGAATCAGCTGCTGCAACATTGGGTTTTTATCATGAACAAAAGGCCATTAAATTATAAACAGATCAACAAATTATCCGCTGCATGTTTTCACTGGAGCTGTCGTCATGAATCCTGGAGGAGCAGATTGTCCAGGTCCATCCATTAATAACTGAGTCAATGGTAAAAGCTGAGGACTGTGAAGCTGTCACTGCTGCCTAAATGACCCCACACTGGCCATCGTTAGTTTCCATGGCAGTGGTAAAAACAAAGTTTTCAGAATTAGCTGTGGTCACTCCTGCATGAGGTGACTGCTAAAAGTAAGGACATGGCTGAACACTGCGTCCTGAGTCTAAACCATGAAGAGAGCTCAGCAGCTTCATGTGCAGAAATAATTCTCTGTAAAGGGTCATTACATCAAATCAGAGCTGGCGAAGCCTCCAGCTTCTCCACCGTGAAGCCGCTGCTGCTCACATCCACTCAGTCGACCACAAACCATCAGGAATCCTCCGGAGTGAGGAGCGGAAACTCTGACACTAGCCCCCCCCCCGGCCTCCTCCTCCTCCTCCTCTTCCCTGTACTACACACCACTCAGGGACATCGCTCATGCTGCAGCTGCTGAGGCACGAACCGATCGATGGACTCCATCGAACCTTTCAGGACGAACACTGCGGTGCATTTACATGATGAAAGGGGGATGTAAGAGCAGGAGGAACGCTGCTGGATTTTTACCAACGAAAACAACCACAAGTTTGTCCTCTCACTGATGAAGAGTCCGATTGTGTTCCCCTAAGCCATTAATCTCCAATCTTCACCCGCATGGAGACAGAGACACAGCGCAGCGGGCCGGAGGAAAATGTGAGTGTGTGTGGTGTGTGTGTGGGAGAGAATCTGAAACTGCACAGTGGTCAGCATATTGGCTCGACCATTTCCTCCAAGCTGAGGTCCATAAAACTTGATGATCCCACTGAACTGAGAGTGGCGCGCAGACGCACGCACACACGCACGCAAGCATACACACCAGCGTCTTTATATGAAAGCAGAGACGTATAAATGAGCACACGTGTTTCATTAATCCTCAACACACAGACAAATACGCTGCAGCCTGGCAGACCTGATTCCACAGCCTCTGATGAGCCGGGGGAGCAGGAGGTCTCCTCCCTGCCTCCTCCAATTTCACACTCATTCAGTTATGAGCGTCCTTACATAACACTGCTCCACCAGAGATAGAGTGTGTGTGTGTGTGTGTGTGAGTCACTGGACCATGAGGATCATTTCACTGGTCAGTAATCACTGTTCTGTCCTGAGAAAGACAAAAGAAGGAGACACGAAAGCACGAAACAAGAGTGAGTCAGAGAGACAAACACACACACACACACACACACACACGCAAAAATCTAATCAAAGTGTGTATCTGTAAACTGCCTGGTCATTGTACTTAGTTTATTTTAGTCTAAGATGAGGACAGCAGTTGGTTTTGGAACCAGAACTGTTCACTGGCTCCGCTGCACAGACTGTGATGACGTCAGATTGGTCATCTTTATTTACCATCCATGGAGGGGTCTTTGATCTTCCCTGAATTCAAAGGAACATTTAGACCAAGTTGTCCCGAGATATCCAGAAGGACATTACACCTCCGGGCCCCGGACACATCCGCCTCGAGGCACCAACACAGGTCTCACCTCCATCTGAGTCGTATATAACAGCTGAGAGATTCATGTGGCGATGTGCTGCAGGAGAGGAGGAACAGTGCGGAGTGGTGTTTGTGTGACTCCGTTAATTAACCTCCTCCTTTATGTTCAGAACCCTTCATCATTCTACACTCGTCTTCACACTGCTCCTCTCTTTTTTATCTGCAGTGCATGTTTCTGGATCCCTGCAGGCTGAGGCTGGCCTTGGGGGCATAAAAGAGATCTCTCTCTGTCTCTCTCTCTCTCTCACACACACACACACATACACATGTATGCGTCTTATTGTGTGACCAATCCCTATCACACAACCATGTTTACATGTACCATTAGTTGCATATTGTAGCTGTAATTATTCTTTGGACTGAGTGTATGGGTGTGTGTGTGTGTGTGCATGGAGCTGCAGTGTCATGGTAACACAGCGCTGGGATAAAGTAGTAAAGGTCAGAAAGTGTCAGGAAAAACACAGACCTGCATTCCATCCGGCCGCACTGTGACTGTTTGAAAAGGTCGCACTCGTGTAATTAAAGACAACACTTGGCTCCGCCTGGCTCTGCAGTCATAATGGAACCCAGCAGGTTCAGATCATGCCGTGTTTATTCAGAAGATTCCATCCAGAGTCTTCTTTACCATCATCACAATTCAGTGAAAGAAAGAGGCGAGAAAATACATTTGAGGCTCAGTGAACCGAGGACAGGTTCATCTTGAAGAAAAGGGAAAAATGGCACCAAAGATGTGCTTTTATCTGCTGCCTCCCTTCTCCCTACTCAGTCGACAGGAGGAGGAGAGGAGTGGACTATTCATCAGTAAGCACATACATCTGGACTGATGAGCTCCTTCTCTTCATTCACACCACACCTCTACACCTCCTTTCCTTCTCCTGCTCTCCTCACAGTCACCGAGAAGCAGATCGCCTCCTGGGCCCAACCTGTGACCAGCAGCTGCACAGAAAATATCACAGTGACCTGTGACAGTGACCTCTCACCACCTCGCTGGGACCTCTGAGCTGAAAACAGAAGCCATGACCTTCATCACGCCTGTAGCCTTTCTCACCACAGAGTCTGCAGGTGTCGGAAAGCTGCAGCGAAGGCCCGAGGTCAAAGGGCACAGCAGGTCTGTCAAGACGATACAGTCAGGGCTCAGCAAGAGAACCACAAAAGGAGACACTCCTCAGTGTCAAACACACAGAGGGACGCTCACACATGTTCTATATCCTGACCTGCTGCTGTGTAATGAACGAATAAATACTACTTAAACTAATGATCATAGAACTGTGCTGTTTGTAGCTGATTTCATTGGCTCATATTTGCAGTGCAGCGTGTTTGTTTACACACTGAAGTGATTTTTTTCCACCACATTAGACATATCATCTGATGGTGTTGTTACTACTGAGCTGAGTCCAGCAGCATCGTGTGCTAATGTCTCTTAATCCTCATTGGTGGCTGATGCTTGCACCAAAGCTAAGATTAGCGCACGCACACACACAGACCGTAGCAAACTAAGAGATCACATACGTGTCTCATGAACAGGGTGACATGACTTACACACGCATGACTACACACACCAATACAAGCGTTGTTTATCACACACAGCTGCAAAAAAGGAAAGTGTGTTATCTCAGAGGGACTGGATGTGTGTGTTTGTCTCTGTAGATGAGACTCAATATTTATTTGTGGTCACTATTGATATCAACTATACTTAAAGATCCAGATGTAAGAATACAGCACATAGTTGTACTGCAAGATGACTGCAGCCATTATAAGACTGTAGGCCTCCTCCTCCTCTGAGCTCAGCAGTTAACAGCAGGAAGGTCCAAAGATGGAGAGGGAGCAGGGTAAATATTTGACAGTCAGAGTAAGTGTGTGTTAATAAAGTCATATCTCCAGCAGACTATTTGCTGAGTGAGGCCACGCCCCTCCACCTCAGACAAAAAGAACAAACGTCTGGTAATGCAACACCCGTGACTTTTCACACGCTGGACACAAGTGACCACGAGGGCTGCGTTGCTTCTGACACAGGCTGGTGTCGCTGCATGGGTCTTCAGCCGACAGGTTTGGACATGGCACATATTTACTCACCACACCCACTGACACAGAGCATATGCAGCTGAAGGCCGTCAGCTCCCCCGGAGCGCTGCAGATGGTGGGGGGGGGCCAAGAAGGCGTCGCTCTTTCACTCTGTCTCCTGTCGCTGCTGCAGTGTAAGACCATTTACACTCACGTAGATGCGATGACTAATGACGGCTCCATTCACGCCACCAACAGAGCGAGAACAGAGAACTAATGTGAGGGGAGACGGCACAAGGCCGCGAGTGGGAGTGACACAAAACAGTCAGACGTGTTCGAGAGCGTGCGTGGGTCCACAGCAGGAGAAAGTGAAGCCATCTTGAATGCCACAAGACAAAAAAAATAATCAGGAGCTGAATCATCAAACACGTCGTAAATACAAAACAACTCCATCAAGCTTTAAATTAAACTGGGCCCCTGACCCCACAGCGGTTTAATGAGCTGAGCCATGGATTGGAGAGGATGACGTACGATGCTGGTGTTTCGTTTACATCACCTTTAACATCGTCGTAAATAACAGTGACATTGGGGTGGGGGGGGACTCTATGCTAATTATGCTGAAGTTGTGGCGGCTTGAACGCGGACAATGTGGTTTTCTACAAAGCATGAAACAGTGGGTCTGATTGGGGCTGGAGTGGGGCTGGGACACCAAGCATGTGTCACCCATCTGTCAGACAATATGTCAACACAGCCGCAGTCCTGGCTAAATGTGGCTGTGGTGCGTTCAGGTCCGCGTTTATTTCTCTTTATTTGTGTTGATTCCAGTCTGTTTCCTCTCGGGGTGTGTAGGCGGGGATATATCCAGAACCAGACTGCTTAGCATCTTCTCTTCTCTGGCAATGTGACTCAAACAAGAATGGCTGGACTAAAGGTGCGTGCCGTGCGTGTACATGCAGCCAACCACCCATGATTTACCTCAAGTTACAGGCAGCAGCTCAAACTGGTTGATTTCTTTCTTCTGTTATAACATGCACGATATTTACACGTTATTTCTTCTACCCACATGTGAATCAACATGAGATGATCATTCAACTTCGCGACAGAACTACAAGCTGAATGAGGCAGTGTGTGTGTGTGGATATTCTGAAATTCAGTTTCTGTCCAAAATCAAACACAACCACAAGTTGACTTGTTTGAGTCTAGAAGGTTCACGTGCACATGCTGCACACAAAATGCCTGTAGCTGTGTGTGTGTGTGTGTTTTAATCAGTTTCATGTGCCTGCGACAGAAGATTCAGTTTTACGTAACAGAATATTTACACAGATCCCTGCACTGCAAAGTGGTGGAGTTTGTAACCGTCCACCTTAACAGGCAGTAAGTTTTAATGGTGTTGTTAGAGCCTGGAGGTTTTTACAGGTTAGTAAATAACGAAGTGGCAGTCTAAGTCTCTGCACCATGTAGCTGCTAACAGGGTTCCACAGACACGCTCTGCAGTCTATAGCTTTACATTATGTCTGTGTGTTTCTCCTGCTGTGCACATTATTAACTCCACTGAAAACACATAGTAAAAGAATGTGGCTTTGTTTAGCTATCAAAAGAGAAAAGCTTTGATCTCAAACACACAGATTCATCTCTACTGAGCATGCGGTCATTTAACAGCTTTGCTTATTTAAGAAACGTCTGTAATCTGAAGGGGATCCACCGCGCTGAAGCGCCAGATGTCCCTTCACACTCATATTGTGAATTTAAATCTCCTCTTGATTGAGCTGCCTTGTTAAATGGAGGTTAATTTAATGAAATGTGTTTTGAACACAGACATCGATGAAGGCGAGGAGACAGAAAGCTCACGGGTTGATCTTCTACTTTCATAAATAATAGAAAATCCATGCGCGCTAAGATGGAGCTCTATAGAGAGAGCAAGTGAAAAAAGGCTTGTGAATAGGGTGATAAAAATATCATCTATTACAGCAGCGTACCTTCAGGCCTTCATGCCTGCTGCCATTAACAATGGACCTGCTGCTGTGAGAGAGACGCCCTGAGGTTGGAAACAGCTCTGCTTCCATTCGTCTTGCAGAAGTCATTTTACAATATGCAATTTTCTATTATTAAACCTGGTGAGCCTCAAGGATCCATCCACGATCCTCTGAGCTGTTGTTTGAGAAGAGAAGGCTGTGTCTTAATCCTTCGATGCTGATCGGCATGTGAGGTTTGACTGAAAGATTTGACTTTCATAATCTCAACTCATCCATGTTGTTGTTCTGAGTCATACATGAGGAGAGAGGACGAGACGTCACCAAGCAGAGCTCTGAACCTTAGAGGAGAGAGTCAACAAGCCACAGGAGACAAAAGACAGACCACTGAGGAGGACATAAATTGCCTATGACTGTGTGGGAATGTGCTCAGCTGAAGGTGAAATCCACTGACACTCTTGGTGCTCCAGAAAAGAAAACATTAAGTTCTAGAGATTCTGATTAGAGCCAATTGTGTGACCCCCCCCCCGGCTCCTTCGACATAGCTTCACAAACTGGACCAACATCTGCGTGTGAGACAATGCACTTGGAATGAACTATAACCTGAATTATGCATCAGGCCTTCAGCTACAAACTGAAACAGCCAGTGATGCCAACACTTGTCCACATGTGGTAGCCATCTTTAAACGGATGGAGGATTTCCACCTTCAGATCAAGGACAGGAGGTCACAGAACACATGCTCAACATTGAGTTCCTTCACCTCACATGTCTTAGTGGAGCCTCTGAGAACAGAATGAGTGAGTAAGTCCGGATGCTCTGTGTGGGTGGACAGCACCAAAGACACTCAGTCCTGTTGCTCAACAATTCCTGAAAACACATTTCAAGGGCTTGAGAGGGAAATGTCTTTTCCCTGTGTTGCATGGTGGGTGCTGCTCTTTCCACTAAGCCCCAGCTGTAACCCAGGTAACAGCATGAGCTCTGGCACGCAGCATGAAAATCAGTTTAGACTGAAAAGGCTCCCGTTGAAAAACAATAAATCTGGGTATGTGATCTTGAACTCTTGAGAGAACAGAATCCTTCACTGCTGTGCTGGAGCCTTCGCAGACGTCTTTATCACTTCCCTACATGTGTTCCTGAGCTGTTAAAACTAATTATACACACATGACATCTTTGTGGGAGTGTAGAGACACACATGGAGTCAGCTGGGAATTAATTTCCTTAACAATGCATTGATGAAAAAACAGTTTCACCTTGCTCGCTAATAGGAGCCTCCTGTGACGGCACAATGCTCGGATTCCAACACATGCATTGCATGAATGAGGAAATTAGTTAAAAAATTTTAATACGTTTTCTATGTTTAGTTTGACAATTAAATAATAACTCTACATCAATTACATCTATTAAACGTCTGTTATAACCCCTTCACTGGATCAGGGGGTTAAAGTGATGATTCCAGTTTCACACGGTGACTGGAAATCTGCTGTCGTGACACCAGTAACAGTAGTTACTCCCTCCCCAGTGGGCTGGCACCGGGTCTGCGTCCTGCAGGAGGCTGCCTCCGCACAGGTAACTGAAAGAAATGATCCTGCTGAGCCAATCTGACAAGAGAGAAGCAGACTGCATCAAACTGGCCTTTGCTCCTCATCATCTGGAGAACATGATGCATCAATCCATTAGTGGAAAGGTCAGGTGTCACATACTCTTTCCCCCTTGCAAACAAGTGGTGCCATGAATACACAGCAGCTGGTGAACCATATATCTGAAGAAATAACACCAGTAAACAGTCTCTTGTCTCTTCTCTGTGTCAACTATCACGTGAGGACAAAAATCCCAAACATAGCATCCTCATTGGAAAAATATCTAACATGCAGCAGTGCCGAATTTAATTAAAGCTCCGAGCAGTCACAGGGCAGAGAAAAGTGCCACCTTGGTGAAATATTATGCGACTCCAAAACGTCCCAACGACCACAAACACGAAGTTGTTTCATCACGAAGCTTCAGTGTGCCCTAAGCGGAGCTCGGTCCTGTGACTGTCCTGAACAAGACTCAACAAGCTGCACACACAGATCTGCTGACGTCTGCCAGGGGTGTTTTCTCCAGCTTGATGAGGATGAATAAATATTTTAGTGGTGGAGTGTGAGATCTCGCTGCTATATCACCTATGTGTAATTGTGCGTGCTGGAAACAGCCTTTCAGCAGATTTTCCCCTTCGACTCCCAACACTGAGGCGAAGATCACAGAACACACTGCCTGAGTGCACGTGCACGCGTACACAAGCCTGGAGGGAACACCCTGTGTGCGTTATCTTGAGGGCATAGAGCCCATTCACACAGCCACTACCAGTGTTGACGCAGTATGAGTTCATCATTTGGAGTTACAGAGTACTCGTTCTAGGTGGAGCATCCTGGGACTGCAGACAATCGTCCATCGCTGCCAAGCAGACGTCTTAAGAGTCCCCGAAAAGGGACAACACATAATACCAGCACCACTTGGCAGACGCCTTTCTCTAGACTGGCCCTGAGAGGGAGAGACCTGTCATGAGGAGCTGGAGCAGGCGTCAAAACACAGAGTAAACAGAGCAATGTTTAACCTACTGACCCACAGCCCGCTGGTGTGATGGCGTCTCACTGGGAGGGGTACACCACTCATCAATTCATGAATGGAGTGACACTGGCTCAGGCTACACCTCAACTAAAACCCTTTACTTATTACTGAGCCTCTCACACGGATGCAAGGTTTGCTTCAGATCAAAACCTGCAGGGCTGATGATGACACGAGCCATGTCTCAACTCGGGGGGGGGGGTTCCTTTAAAGCTGCATTAGAAAACCAACTGTGTCACAGCAGACCGATGAGATGTCCACAATGCATCATTCATCATCAAGTCACAAAGGCTCCAAAGAGGATTCACAGAGAGGCAGCGACAAAGCCGATGGCCAAACCATCTAAGTGGCTGAGCCACAGGAACTGCAGCACCTGGATTCTGCTCAAAGTGGGACAAGCTGGTGACATGTATAGGAAATCCTCCATTAACTCTTCTGTCTCTTTTTGGTTCAGGCATCCAAATTAGGCACCAATTCATCCCTCCCATCACGTGCCCCTTTCCCCAGAGGAAAACAAAATGGTATCTGCTCAAACTAGCAGCCACGCTGCTCACACGTCTGTCCCAAGAAAAAAAAAGACCTGCTCTCACTTTTTAGCCCATGGCAGAGAAGACACAGACTACTCTCTGTTCTGGCACTGGTTCATGTATTTATCAAAAATGAAACCACCATGGGGGTCAAAGCTTGGCACTCCCCCACCTGAGAGGAGCATGAGAGTCCTAATGACATGCAGAGTCCCTACCCCACCCCCCACAAGCATCCTCAGAGGGCAGGAGGTATGATATTTCATTCACAGTGATGTGTGTTATAGGACAAAACAGCCATTATTAAATCCATGGACGGGAAGGTCACCGCTTCATTCAGCTTCCACATTAACTCCAGCTTTTAGCTCCATTAGCAGACAGGGAGCAGCGAGGAGGCTGCTTTGTCACTTTAAAGCCATGACATCACACTTTCAGCCTGAATCTGGGAGACCGAGCGTTTTGGGTCTGAGGCGCTAAAATCCTGTTTCCTGTTGTCACTGTGCATTAACTGCAAAATGTTTAAAGGCTGCAGGGGTGGTGGGAAACAAAGACAAACTGCAGCCTTCTTGCAGTTATTTTTTTCATGCACAGCTCTGTGTGACATCCACAGACCCACATCTACAACTTCTCCATCTCCTGCAAGGATGAACTAGAAACGAGCCTGGCCTGAAGGCAGAGGACGTCTCCTAGTCCAGCTAATGGACTCCTTCCTTCTTCAGTGTCCCTGACCTCTCCTACTCCCTCACTCCTCTCAACATCTTTCTCCCTCATCCTCCATCCTCACCCTGTTTTTCTGTTCACCCCAAGCTCTTGTACGTCAGGATGCAGAGGCTCAGCGGGCAGGATCTGCTTGACGGCAGATGCGTGCAACATGCATGTTGTTCACAGAAAGGATTTTTTTTTTGGTGCTCTCAAAATAATACAGGCACGGAACTAAATCCTGTGCATGTATCCTCAAATGATGCGTGTACATATAAATGAGCACCCAAATATAGGGTGGGACAAAACACCAACATAAATCCAAATAAATCCGGTGAACGCACATGGAGCGGAGATCATAACACCGCTTTCCAAGCACAGCTCAGAGGATGACCTATATTCAGTCCTGTGCCCGACGACGGGGTTCTAGCCCTGCAGAAAACATGCATGGGTACAAGGCTTTTTAAGTGATGTACTTCCTGACTGCGGTGTTGTCATTTGGTCGAGTTAATCCAGTCACTTTCAGGTTCAGAAACCACAGCAGGCACTTTAGTGGCCGCGGCAGCACAGAGAGAGACAACTGATAAGAGGCTGTCCTCTTCCTGTCCAGCTGAAAATTAAAGGTTCATATTCAGAAAACTGGTGTGTGGAGAGAGGGGCTGAGTCACCACTGTCTGACCAGAACCTTAGAAATAGTAACTTTCATATTTCTACTCGGAGGCAGAGGACAGATGGGAGGGTTTCTTTTGCTCTGTGCTTGTGTGCACGTTTGAGTGAAAGACAAAGAAATTGCCTGTGACTGTGAAGAACAGAAGACAAAAAACAGTGCACACAGATTTTAGGCCTGCCTGAACGTGTACTGTGCCACGCAGGTCTTATCACCCCGTCAAGCAGTCAACCATCTCTGTGACACCGCAGGAGTCCCAGAACCAGTCTGCCTGCTCTGACTCCGGCTGCGTCTGTCAGACCTGCCAGGATCCAGAGTCGCTGCAGCTTCTGTTTGTGCTCCCCAATGAAGACCTGTACTCCGGAACAGCAGTCTGGATGATCATTCACACAAACACGTCTTCCCCTCATTCAACTGTCTCAGCTGGAACACACTGCGACCGCCTCTCCTCTTGTGCTCGTGCACAGATCAGGTTGGAAAGTCCCCAGGTGTGGCACAGGTACAAAGACGAGTGCACCCATATTCAGGGTAATGACTAGGGAGGGAGGTGAGCTCATCAGACACAAACGCCCGGTGGACTGATGCTGCTGCTGCCATTTTCTCCTCCATTCTTTTTTCCTACTGGCCCAGGTTATTAATCACCACAACTGCGAGGGGACGGAAAAATGTCCTCTCTCCTAAAGCGGGGTTACAACAGGGAGGTAATTACGGCAACACATTATAACTCACCTGTTAGCAGGAAAAACTGAAGATGTGTTCGCTGCATATTGCATATTGTTCATATTGCAATGATAATGTCCCTGATACCAAGTCTTTAAAAGCATCAATTACTTGTGCGTTATGTGTGTTACTAAGCGCGGCCTGGATGGGATGGTAGAGCTCTCCTCTTACCCGAGCTGTGGATATTATTCCAAGTGGCTTCTTGGTGGAACCTCCACAGTCACTAACAAGGACCAGATGTGGTGTGTGTATGACTCACGATGGTCTGTTCCCTGCCCTTTAATCTCTGCAGCAAGTTGCCAACTGCCAAAGTACTGCACACGTCTGGAGCTGCGAACGCTACTAACACACAACCCGTGATGCAGGAGGAGGACACTCACACACTCACAGGCACGGAATCATCAAAACCAGACTGGGGACCCAACAACTGTCATTATGTCCCCTGCGTCTGTCAGAGGCCGTGACAGCGCTTTATTTAATTGCTGTGGCTGCAGTTGGTCGTTATTGCTGTCTATATCCAGAGTGAACACTGTACTGGTCAGGACCAGTGCAGCTCAAGGGGACCAGCGCATGAAGGCACACACTGTCATGTCTGAGCTCCTGGTTCGGGTGAAGGTGGAACTGGAGGTTAAGGTGGGGTCCTCGGTCAGGTTGTGGTTAGAGTTAGAGAGGAACTGGTCCTGGTTAGGGTGCTGGTGTTTATAAATAATATAATGTTAAAGTGGGAATAAGATGGAAAATATTATATAATAATACACTTCATATTTCACAGTGCACGTGTGTGAATGGACGTGTATGTGTTAGGTGTGTACATGTATGTGTATGTTGTGTGTGTATATATGTACGTGTTAGGTGTCTACATGTATGTGCTGTGTGTATATGTGTGTGTACATCTATGTGTTGTGTGTACATATGTGTGTCCCCAGCCCTCGGGGTGCTGCGGGGATGTGGTCGAACAGCTCCGGTGACGCTGCCTCGGTTCTAACCGCAGAAACCGTAGAATGTTCCCGAAGAGCGGACACTTACTTGCCAATGACCTCACAGAGCTCGTACACATCTTCAAACAGAATGTCGTCGTCCGCCATAGTCCGACCCCGGCTGGGGAGAGATCACTCCCCCACTCCCCCAAACCGGTGCGTCCCGAACGGAGGATTCTCGTTAATCTCCGGATAAAAGGGACCCGCTGGAGGCCACGGGCAGACTGCGGTGACAGCCCCGTCGGCTCCGGTCGGTCAAGAGTTCCACACAGACGCGTCTAAATCCCAGTTGTTGCCTCCTGTCGTCGACCCCCCGCCCCCCATAAGAAAAGGCGCTGCGTCGCTGTGGTGAGCCCGAGCTCAGTGATCCATTCTGGGGGAGTCCACCGGTTCGGCCCCGCCTCTCTCCTCCGAACAGCCTCCTGGTGTCAGAGAGAGGACCGAGCAATCATGCCGGAGAACAGGAGAACTGTTCTCGGCGGCGGCGGCTGCTGCTGCTGGCCCCGCTGACGGCTGCTCTGCAGGGCGGAGGGAGGGGGAAGTGTCCGGTCAGAGGTACCGGGCTGGTCCAGGTGCAGCGGCTACAGGGTGAGGAGCGGCGGGCAGGACTTCACGCTGTCCTCCCGGTGTGGTAAACGACAGGCTCGTTCTTCGCTCCGGCTCCGTCTCCTTCGGCTCAACGAACACTTTCCAGCAGTTAGTCGGTGTTCAGCTCCTCCGGCCGCCAGACGTTTCTCCCCACGGAGCTTCTAGAGAACCAGGCTCCGCCTTCTCCTCCCCACACACGGGGCTTATGGACGCTGCTCCGCCGGCCTCCATTCCGGCTCCGCACCCAGGATCCTCCGCTGAAGCCTACAGGCTGGGAGCCAACATGGCGACGCCACAGCCGCAGTTTCCAGCCGGAAGCTCAGTATGAATGAACGGAGGCTGATGTTTCAAATTAAAAGCTCTCCCAGCTCATACACATTTATGTTTACATTTACATTTAAATAAGATAAAATCAAATAATCCTTGGGAATATTTTCAACATTACAGCAGCAACATTCAAAGTAATAATTAGTAAACTATTATAGTTTTCATGTAAGCATAATTACACTTAGCTTATAGCAATATAAACTGAACAACTTTAAATAGTATAAGTCACCAAGCCTGCCCTGGTTTACTGTAACGTTCACATAAACCCGTTTTAAACATACCTTGTTCACACCTTTTACCATTTACAGCACATACTGTGAATACAGATGATAAGTTGACAGAAGCATATGCATGTAACTCCATATCCAGTCTCCCTCAGATGCACAGGAGGACACTGGCACCACCGGCCTGCTTCCTGCCTCTTCAGCTGCTTTGTCTCTGGAGCTGATTCTTGTCTCCGGCTCCAGAAACATGGTCAACACATGTGAGCACCACATACAGACAAGTGCCGGGTATTCATATTTCATGGGCTCTGCTGGGATAAATGCTTTGCCAGATGACTGCCTAATTAATGGTGAATAATTAAGCAGAGTTAGCAAACCCAAGATGATGAGCTTGTTCTTTTATTTATGATTTTTTAAACAAAAAGGGTTTGATGCCTCACAGCAGCTGCTGCAGGTACCGTTCTTCTGCTGCTGTGCTGTGTAACATAGGCACATTTTATTTCAAGCCTTTGTGTGGCCTTGCAGATTGCGTGTGTGTGCGTGCATGCGTGTGAAAATGGGGGATATTGCGAGGTACTGAGCCAGAGGCAATTTGGCTTAAGAATAAGAGAAATCAGAACATCTCAGAAAATCTTATCTCAAAGCAACACACCCTTCTAGACTCAGCAGTTGGTCCTGTGTGTGTGTATGTTCCATCCTCTGCAGTGGTGTCGATGGTGCTGACAGAATGAAGAACTTGATATTCTATCAAATGCTTCTGCAGGTTTTTCTATATGTTTACTCAAAGCTGCCTTGGTGATTGTGTAAGTGAATTATTTACACCTCCTGCAGACACAGAGAAACAATCATGTCCCTGGCCTCCTGATGAATGCACATAAATCCAGCTTTCACATTCCCCTCAGAATAATCTGCCTCAGCTCGAGCCTGTGGCTCGGTCCTGTGTTTGGTGCTGAGCAGGTCGTGCACCTCATGTCTTCGTACAGGAGCCTCGTGCACGGAGGGGAACAGGTTGAACTGGCAGGAACAGCAGGGGCAGGTAAGCAGGCAGGGCCAGCTGAGGACAGGTAGGGACGTGAACTGAGGCAACAGAAGTAGAGAGAATAGAAGGTGAAACAGGAGCAGAGTTTTAGTTGGAGGACAAAAGAGTCTCTGAGACACGACTGTGAAATCTGAAACGTTGATAAGTGCAGCTCAGTGAGGACGATGAATGAAACATAAACATGTTCTGATCCAATGAAGATACAGGTTGGTCCACAGATACTGTCGATCACAACGTCTCAGCCCATTGTTACATCATCCCTGAGTGTCCATGCCTCTTAAAACAGCCCAGTTCCTCCTGTGTGATTCATCACATCAGGCCCAGAGACACACTGGCAGGCAGATCATGACTGTGTTGCATAATGATATCCTCTCGCTGCTGCTGGTTTTTGGTTTTTGAGCAGCGAGTCCCCCCCCCAGCCCCTGGCTCCATCTAAAAAAGAAAGTTCTGAGGACTGAACCAGAACGAGTGTTGGACGTACGATGCATCATTGGTCTGTTTGAGAGATGCTGCTGTCTCCACCTTTGTGTCTGCTTTGTCTCTCTGTACATTTAGCACAGAGAATACTGTGAGGACAGGGCAGCGATCACACTGTCTTAAGGGTACGACTTGAATTAATGGATGATCTTTTCAATAAAACTATTTTACTGATTTATACCCTCCCTCTCAGGTAAATGTTATCAAGTGTTATTCTTCCACTGTCCCACAGATTGTCAATATGGTCATCAGCGAGTCAATTTTCCTCAGTGTAGTTGAGACTAATTGTGTTTCACTTGTCCCCGAGGCAAACACACACAAAGGGTTATTATGGTTCTAAGGCAGGTCCAGAGGAGACGTCCTCGTCCTCCTGCTGACTGTGGTTCCTCTAATGTTATTAACAAAGCAGAAATCAATGTGGGTTAACATGGCCTGAATCGATGGACTTCACGGCCCACAGGATGGATGAATAATCTGGTGACTGGTGGAGGCCGACAGGATGAGTGAGGGTCCAGGTGTGTGTGTGTATGTGTGTCACAGCACCAGCTCCCTATAAGAATAGCTCCGCTGGTGTTTGCTCAGTGTCCTGTGCAGTCATCTGTCCCCAGACTGAGGGGCGTATTGGACACGTTTCTAACAGAGGAAACTGGATTGTTCACCGTGCAGCTTCTTCCTTGTAGACACACAGTGTCCAGGAGCCACAGACTCAGGATCAGATGTTAACCACAGTCACACACTCCATTCATGTGAGCCTGTGTGCTCGCTCTCTCCACTGGACTGATAGGAGATTTCTGACAGCTGCAGCAGGTTGTTGTTTTAAGGCCGAGCCTGTGGCGTGACCAACTAATGACTGAAGGACCTGGAACGACCCCGACACTGACGCTGTCCTTCTAGGATCTTTCAAATATTAGACAATAATAAAAATCAATGAGACAGAAGAGTGCGGTTAGACCTGATGAATTTGTTCATGTGTGATGTCTCACTGAGGGCTGCTCTGATGGCCAGACACCCTGGGTGAGGACACGTCATATCAGGGACAGCCCTGTGTGGTGGGTGAACGTCTCCAGGAAGCTGTAAATAAGTAAGGGATTTAAACTGCCCGGCTGTTATCTCTGGTAAAATATGAGCATGTGGTGATGAAACTGTGACTCCTCATTAGCACCGACGTCTGTATAAACCAGCAGCAGCCTGTGGTGGAGTCACATCCAGCCCAGTGGGCTCCTGGAGCTCCTCACGCTGCTCCGCTTCAGATGAGCTCATCACTTTCATCCTCCCTGATCTCAGCCTCAGGCCACGAGGACACGTCTCCCACAGCTCTCCGCTCCCTCTCCGCTCCTCTCTTCTCTTCCATTCCCATCACATCCTGCGTGCAACTTCATTCCACCCTCCTGTGTCTGCTCTGAAAATATACTTATCAAAACAGAGAATGGTGAGTTCCTCCGATCCAGGGGAACAGCGGTTAAACAGGTCGGTGTTACAGACGGCCTCATAAATACTGACAGGCTCATTTACTATTTGAGATCAGACTCTAGTTCCATTTTTACAGTTAGATAATATTCTAATAAATAATTAGAATAATACGGACTTTAATTATTAAATTCATGTTAGCTGGTATTACTTCCCGTACAAACCTTTGGGTCAGGATATTTATACACTTTATGTTCCACAGATTCAGTTCTGCTGAATTCTCAGAATCATTTCTACCAGTGAAGTTTTGCTTTGAGCGTCTGTTTCGCAGCAGGATTACAAAAAAACTTCGGAGCGGATTAAAATGGAGCTCTCTGGAAGAACGCAGCCAGGACATTGTTTCCTCTCTGGGACGAACGTGGTTCTCAACGTTTGCCCAGTTCTCCCAGCAATTAAGTCGCGGACGGAGAAAACACCCACGAACTGGTGCAGTTTGATTTGAAACGCCATGGCGGTCAGTCACAGAACTGAGGCATAAACAACAGGGGATTCAGGTCAGCGGTGGAAACGGAGCAGCTGAGGAGATTCCACTCTGAAATATGCAAACACATTCTGCCGGGCTTCAAAGAGGCGGCAGGCGGTGAGTCAGGATTGGATTTGGTTTCCGTTGGTGTGCGTACCGCAGTAAAAACATCTCAGAGCGCTCCCAGTGCTTTATCTCCCCTCTGCCCCCTGAGAAGGGAATTAGACTATTAAAAACCACACATACACACACACACACACACTGGCCCTAAACCCTGCAAGGAATTGGAGAGTGCAGTACATTTGCAGTGAGCTCACTGGGTCCAGTGCCTCACGGGGGAGAATCCACGGGGGCCCAGTGCCATTCATTCCTAGCCAGTACAAATGGAGCCTGGGCTGCATGATCAGGTGTCTCACTTCAGGGGCCACGCCCTCCAGAGGATGAGCTGGTCTACACCCTGGACCTCGGAGTTGGAATCATGGGATGCGTGACCAGGCCCTGCAGGACGTCTGTCCACAGGTATTAAAGATGGTCTCATCCTCCTCCTCAGCAGCCTCTGTCCTCACACACTGGACAAGTGTTTAGACGCTGTGAGGGATTCAAGGGGCCTCAGGGAGATCAGGCTGGAGAGCAGCAATTAAACCACAACACCGCTCTCCTTCCTGTCTCCTCCTACCTCATCCCCGACTCACACAACTACAGGTTACTATGGAAACAACTCCCCTCCCTCCTCCCTCCCATCTTCTTCTCCTCCTCCTCCTCAGTGAGTCATGGTCGGCCTCTTGTCTCCTTGTCCTCTCTGGTTTACACCTCACATTCTTCTTCTTCTCTTATCTCTTCATTAGCACCTGTCACCTTTATCAGCCCTCTCTGCTGCCAAGCACCCTCCCCCTTTCCTCTTCCTCCTCCTCCCTCCCACTCTCCATGTCACTCCCTCTATCTGACGTTCTATCTGTCCTGCTGCCGGCAGCGTGAAACCAAATCTCAGGCCTGTGCTGGCACTGAGAGCAATCACAGGGAGGGAGGGGAAGGAGAAGGGGGGGGGACACAGTCAAGTGCACTTCTGGGGAATAATGTGGAGGAATGTCACCTCCTGACTAGAGACAGTAAACATGGACAATAAGACAGCTTCATCGTCCCCTGGTGGGTGGCTGCAGTATCACTCCTCCTTCATGTTAGCAGATGGGACATGTGGACTGAACTCCATCCTTTAACTTTGGGTGTGTTTAGTTGTGCGAGTATATACAAGCAGGCTGACTCCTGATTGGTCGAGTGCGTCAGAGTGACCTTGTGTCTCCCCACAGGACAAAAGTGAAAGTGTTGCCCAAAAGTCCAGAGAGGAGGCGGGGTCATGAACAGATTATCACGACCACGAATCCCACATATTGTCCATCACCCCACCGGCCCCACCTGTGTGTCTGATGGAGGAGGGAGGAGGTCAGGCTCTCAGCGGGCGCCGCTATCAGCCGTGCTCCTGCACAATGCCAGTGTCCAGTGGAGCGTGTGAATGGGGTCATGCCAAGGAGATGGGAGTCAGAAAGCGAAGCTGCCATGCGTGAAAAGGGAGAGATGATTCCCGAGGCCGTCTCCTCTGCATCAGTGACGTCTGAGGACCAACAGTGTCTCTGACTGTCAATTATCCGTCCATGCTCCAGATGCTCAGAGGACACAATGAGACACAGCAACACACACACACACACACGGTCAGTGTATCTGTGTGTGTGTTAATGTCTCATATTCACATGCTCCATAGAACACATGAGGAAACATTTCTCACTCGATTCCCAGCGTCTGAATTTTATTAACAAGGTGACGGACGCATTCGGCCTCAGCTCAGTTCGGATTTAACAATTTCACTTCCTTCATAATTGGGTTGAAATAGGTCTGTTGGCCTCAGGGGAGCAGGTACGGATCTATGAATGCTCTGTGTGTGTGTGTGTGTGTGTGTCCCACCTTTATTATACATCATATGTACATATATATGTATATATCATACAGTACATTATTGTACAGCAGATCATGTACATATATATTATAAATCACACACTGTGTAGCTGATAGGGGAATTGGGAGCAGGTGAGTCATGTGATGATTGAAGGTCAGAAATGAGCAGAACCACAGACTGGCGGTAACCATGACAACCACCTATTCATCCTCCCAGCTGCTCACATCTGCTCCTGCACCCAGGTTCAGGACCTTCACTGGAACCATCCAGGTATCGATGATCCATGTCCATGAACACCAGCTCAGATGTTGCCGTCATGTTGTACCTTCAAGCGTTTGACCTCAAGCAAGAAGCATCTGTCTGCTGTAGTCAGAATAATTTAAACTGACCACTCCGAGGTAACTGTGAGACACTTCCTGTCCCGCTGTGTGTGGGAAAAATGTTTTTCCAATTTACGCTGATTTCACATTCACAGACCACGCTTCTTGTTTAACGTCCTCTTTCTCCCCTCATCTTCTGGCCCTCCGCTTCCTCTGATGATGTCATCCTTTGCCAGCTTCTTGCATGTGTTTTCTGCTTGGGCAGGTTGACTGATCGTCACTGGGCTCTGATGGTTCTGTGTCAGATGAGATCCACTCTGCGCTCCGTCACTGTCACACTGAGTCATTGTGAGACTAATGAACCAGCACCGCGACGATGACGGGACATTCAGGTGAGGGGTGGCGTCTGTAGAGGGGCAGGAGGCGGGACATGACGTGGAAAGATGCGTCGACCACCAAAACATCTGGAATCTCCTCGTCTCTCATAGAGGACGTCTTCTGCATGCACCGCTCCTCTTCATCATCCTGAGACACTTCTTCCGGTTTCACGAGACACGTCCACTGAGGATCCAGAAAACGTCCCTGACTCAGATATGTGATCATAAAATCTATGAAGTTCTTTGTTAAAGTTATTCTGAGTCGCAGCTCCTGAAGCTTCAGACAGAGGAGCTGTTTCTGCAGCAGCTGTTTAGTCGCTGCAGTGCCCCCCCCCCACCACCACCCCCAACACCCACCTACACCTGCTGACAGGAAAACAATCTAACGGCAAGTCTGGGGGCGAGAACATTTAACGGGAGATTGCAGCCGATTTCACTGTTGAGGGAACTTACGGGGGTGTTGGGGGGGGTTAGTGGTTCTCTAGGCCCCAGCTCAGGGGGCCTGGCCCCCACAATGCACCTGAATCCAATCCACTGCCTGATGGATTGGGAGGCAAATTGACAGTGTCACATTTCATATCACAGCAGGAGCAGCTACAATGTGTGTGTGTGTGTGTGAGTGTGTGTGAGGGGGGGGGGGGGGGGCAGATGTCTTGACACCTACATAAAACGAAGAAAAAATGCAACCCCAGCATCATGCAGCTGCAGTGTGCGTGTGTGTGTGTGTGCACGTGCTGATGCAGGGTAGTACAGTGTCTCACCCAGGAGCCTCTGACAGCAGCGATGACAGCAACATGTCGACCAGCCACAAAATGATTGACCCTCCCGTATGCGTGCGTGTGCACGTGTGCACGTGCCTCCTGCAGCACCGGAAACAGACCCAGTCATCTGTGGGTCTGCTCACACGGTTGCTTCCTGCCCTCTAGTGGCCACGAACATGTGGTCACTGCTTCTTAATAACGTGACCTTTTTTCAGATTTATTTCAGAAATTCAAATCCAGACCCAGGGAGAGGAAACTATTTATTTCACATCTTGTCTTTGTTAAAGATCACCAGCTTAGTTTGAGGAATCACAGACATCGATAACAGGAAGAATCACAAGGCTCATTTACACAGAGACAGGAGGGACGGCCACAGATGAAACACACGGGAGGGCGATTCTGTTCGGGTTCTGCTCCGGTTCTACAGGAGCTCTGAGTTCTGTGGTTCAGAGAGACGGAGCAACGTCTCTCTCTGATCCTGTGGCAGGGGAACCAGTAGAAAAAGAAGCAAGAGGGTAAAAGTTGGAGCTAAAGTTTAGATGGAGACATGAGTTCACAAGCAGACACACAGACACACACAGGATGGCAACGGTCCAATCACAGGCAACACCTTTTAACATACAAGTGTAACGGATCAAGATGGACGATGTTTGATAAGATTTGATTTCCTGTGACTCATGGCGAATATTTTGTGACGCGTCGTCCATCTTTCTGAAGTCACGTTAACTCAGGCTAAACCTCTTCACACAGTCTACAGGTAAATCACAGTTCAACCAGTCAATCTGAACTTTGACCTCCAGTGCAGGCAGGACAGGGGGGCGGAGAGTGTCAGAGTCACACAGGCACTTGAGAGGAAACACAAAAAAACACTACAACTTCTATTAAGGCACGACAGATTACACACACACACACACACACACACATCTTTGGAACAGTTGATTCTCTCGAACACAGAACAACAGTCACCTTTAGATCAGATGTTTCTTTATGTTTCACTCTTTCAGATCAGCTGATTGTGACAATGTGAGATGAAATGCAGTTGAAACTTTTGTCCGTCCAGGAAATTCATAAAAATCTTTGTCAAATTCTCGTTTCTGGAAGAGAGA
This sequence comes from Pseudorhombus dupliciocellatus, assembly GCA_016785235.1. NCBI lineage: Eukaryota > Metazoa > Chordata > Actinopteri > Pleuronectiformes > Paralichthyidae > Pseudorhombus > Pseudorhombus dupliciocellatus. The sequence goes on from JAFBJW010000311.1 coordinate 5,274,168, forward strand.
GCTTCTCCGTCACACGATCAGAGTTTTTCTCAGCAGTAGGAAATACGTTCGCACTTTTCACGACATTTAGCACAGGCGACCATGAAGTAGACCTCATGGCCGTCTGTGGCCAGTTAGAACTCCAACATTAAAATAAAAACAACTGCACGGGTCACTTTCACACATCACAATCTGGGGAAGATTTTAACAGCAGCACGACGAGCCGGGGAGGCCGAGACACCAAACACACACACACAGGACGAGGAAGGATTGAAACAGTCCCTGGTTCTGTCTGTTCACAGGACCAGCCGACATAAAAACTATAAAATCATAAAAATGTCTTTAATCTCCGCCGTGGTTTTTAATCCTAAAGGTATTTAAATGTGACAGATCTGATGAAACTTCAGCTGCTCGTCCAGAGGAATCAGCACCGGAGGTAATTACACACACACACACACACACAGGACACTCTGATGTGATCAATGGGAGTGTCGTTGGCAATGTGTGGAATATTAATCAATAATATATTTGTCAGTTGATTTGATTCAGATACTTTTCCTTCATTAGTTTCGTTATTAATCAGATTTGACGACAAGGTCGAGCCTCCTCTTCTTCTCTCGCCTTTAAAGGTTATCTCTAATCGTTTCTCTCCCTCTCTCTCGTTAGTGCTCGATGTTGCACCAGGTCGCCAGTCTGTCTTCAGACCGGGCGTTTCTCCAATATGCAGAGGAGCGCTCTATCTCTAGCTCCGGGGCAGGAGGCCCTTCTTGTAGGCCACGAGGCCCGCTGCCGTGGCAACGGTCAGGAGGGCGGAGACTCCTGTGATCTTCAGGAGCCCGCCGACCGACGGCAGGTTCCTCTCCCAGAAGGTGGTGACGAAGGGCCGAGCAGGAATTTCCTGTCAGAGGGCGGAGACCAGCGTGAGCTACGTGCGTCCACGTTTCGCCTCCTGAAAATCGTTAGAAAGTTTCTCTCACCACACACGCCGGCTCCGGCTGCCACACCTGACTCTGCTGGATTTTACCCATGACACACATGACCTGCAACAGACAACAGCAGGAGACGCTGAGCACAGAGGAACCAAAGAGAAACGACATCACTCAAATGGACTCGGTAAAACCTGCGTGTATAACAACTGTGGTCATCTGGATAAAAGTCTCCAGGTGTGTGTCAAGGTGAAGGATGGAGACCACATGTGAGGGACACCTGAGGAAACCCGGGGATATTCTTCTATGGAGCAGATCGCCGGAGGTGGGTGTGGCTCTCACCTCTCGGGCCGCCCTCTCTCCGGCCTGCACCGCTCCCTCCATGTAGCCGCTCCACTCTGTGGCCGTCTCCGTCCCAGCGAAGTACAACCTGCCCACGGGCTCCCTCAGCACCCTGCCGAGGACGGGACGAGCCGCTCTTAAGATTCATTGCATTTGTTCATGTGTGTGCTCCTGCAGGAGAGAGGAGGATGACACTCACTTGCCGTACTGGGTGAGGATTCCTGGGGGGAAATACGCCGTGTAGCAGCCTCCAGAATATTCCTCCTCACACCAGTTCTTCTCCTCGTAGTGAACGGGCTGGAACAAGCAGGACATGAAGGAGTGGAGGAGTGAAGCAGTGAGACGGACAACAGTCTGAGGGTGAACTCACATGCAGAGCCTCCTCCGAGCCCAGAACTCTGGAGTAGATCTCACAGATCCTCTTCAGCCTGAAATCAGCAGCAACAGTCTGGGTTAGTGGGACCCTGCAGCCGGGGACACCCGTCCGTCTGCGCTGAGACCCACCTCTCCTCTTTGGTCAGTCCGCACAGTTTCCTGCACTTACGGGCCAGGATGAACCTGAAGGGTCACAGACAGGGGTCAGCAGAGTGAACCACACACACCCACCCCTGCTTTAACACTTCAATCAAACTGAAATCAGTTCTCGTTTCACCCCATGATCGCAGGGACGCTCCCATCAGGCTTTGTGTCGTCCAGCGTCAGGCCGATAGGAGCCCCTTCCTCCTCGATCACCATGCTGCCACAGTAACCTGGACACACACACACACACATACACACAGCAGTCAGACTCAACGTGTTCTTTGCTCTTTGACCTCACGCCTCCTTCGTACCCTTTTTCCTCCAGAAGTTCTCCTTGTAGTAAACCATGCACTTGATGACGGAGCCCATGGGGACGCGGTGGATCAGCTGGTTCCGGAGCGGCGGCAGCTCGGGGTTAAAGTGTATCTTCAGATTCAGGCTGGGGGGAGTCGCCACGATCACGTACTTGGCCTGAGGACAAAAGATGAGGCGAGAGGGAGCGATGCATCACCTGTTACCTAGCAACCAGCAGAGGGCAGCACAGAGCGGCTCTAGAGGCTGAACTTGGTGAGGTAAACACTCCATCGGCTGGAGACCTGCCCACTACGACATGGGCAGTAATAGATGTCACAAAGTATAAAGCCTGTGTATTGTAGTACTCAGTTCCAGCTGCAGGAGACCTCGTTACCGTGTAGGTTTGTTTGTCCAGCGTCTCCACCACCACCAGGTCCCCGCTCTGGTCGATGCTGTAAACCGGAGACTGCAGCTTCACACGGTCGCCCAGCTCCTTCGCCATCAATTCGCTGATCTGACCGGAGCCGCCCACGAACTTCCTCTCCTGCAGGACGGGGGAGGGGGGGGGGTCAGCGCCATGAAATAAATTCATGATCTACTTTAAATGTCTCCTCTCCAGTCTGCTGACTCCTCCTGGATCCAGCCTCCATTGCTTCTCTAAACATTTCCTTACCCAGAGGGAGTTTATTTTGGAGGAGCTCAGAGCGAGGACGGCTGAATGACGGAGGAGGGGAAAGTGCAGCCGAGCTCTCCTAACTTTTTTTCCATATAGTTCCTGTCAACGTGTCTGTGTACTTAGTGCATTCCACTGTTGCATTGTGGGGGCGATTCTCCTGCCAGGAGAGCAAGCTAAAGAAAACTCAAATCGTCCTCTGAGACTGAAGACAGAGCGTGCAGCGACCCACCTGTCCTCCGTTAGAGGTGGAGAAGATCCTCATGGTCCCTCCGCACTGCTTCACATACCAGAGGAACCACAGCGCCGACACCTCGTGGGGCTCCGACGTCACGTTCACGTTGACAAACAGCGTGGCGAAGCGGAGAACGGCACTGCACAGAGAGACAATCACAGCGTGAATCTTCCAAACACGGCCGGCAGCAGGATGCTACATGAACGTCTCTGACCTGGTCCAGCAGATCTTCTCCAGCAGCTGCTGCATGGACATCTTGTCCCACTCCTCGGCGTGAGGAGCTCTCCACGGAGCCTCCCTGGGAATCTGACTCGCAGAGTAAAACAGGTTATCGAGGTTACAAGTTCAATAAAAGAACAAGAGCTCAAGAGAAGAGAGAAAGAAGAGAACCAGGAGATCTTCACCTCTTTGCCCATCTCGTCCATCGTCCTGAACAGGTTGTTGAAGTCCAGCAGGACGATGGGGTTCCACATGGGAGGGAAGGAGCTTTTGAACGGGTACGACTTCCCCTGTTCAACACATCATCATCAACATCATCAGAACACTCCAACAAATATCACGTTTTATTCTAAAATCCAACAGTTCATGTTCTGGCTTCGTCCCTGTGAGGAATTCAAGAGATGGTTTTAATCATTTTTAGTTTAGTTTAGTTTATATTTCTTCCTGAAATGTAAACTCCTCATTTCTCATCACATCTGTGATCTAAACATTCTCGGGAGTTTCTCAGGCTGTTTTCACATAGCAGAGATTTTTCTGAAACCTCAACCTCACTTTACCTCCAGTCACCCTGACGATGAGCAGTAAAGAGGTTCACCCGAGTGCAGTTGTGCAACTTACAAACCTGATAAGACCGTCCATACACTGGTGAGCCGACGGACTTTTGATCAGTGTCTCAGTCCAACTGATAAACTGATGCATGATGGGTTCATGGTTATTATTGACGGCAGCTGGAACAGATCCAGACTCAGAGCTGGAAACGTTGTTGTTTAAAATTCATCCAGAACCAGTGGGGGGGGGGAAATCAGAGTTTTTCCCGTAAAGGAAATCGTCAAGAGAGTTGATGTTTTGTTTGTCAGAGGATCTCTGCCAGTGAGGTTCTGACTCAGAGCAAACACTCGCTCTTTAAGTCTGCTCTTCATTATTTGATTTGGTTCCTGAAGTGGTTCCACTCAGGTTCCATCAAGAACAAACTAGAAAAGATCCATAGACTCAAAGCAGAACCCGACCCAGATGTTCGGGAGTGATGTCAAAACATATTTTACAGTTAACAGACATTTCATTTCATTTCAATGTCAGAATAGCTGATAATAAAATGTCTCAAAGGTCAGACTGAGATTCCTCAGACGATTTCTGATCCAGAACATTTTCCTTTCCCCGTCGATCGCTTGAGATAAGGGGCGACACGGGTTCCTTCGAGCGTGTGAATGAACAGCGTTTCTTTAAAAGCCCATTCAACTGGAATCGCTCTCATTCTGTGGCTGTGGCTCAGTTCCATCACTCTCTCTATCCCAGAATTCTTTGTGCTTCAGTGAAGCTTTAGAATCTGACTCCAGCTTGACCCAGCAGCTGACGGTGTCAATGTTAGCAACGATCAATAAAGAGTCAAGAAGTGGAATCAAAGACGGCTCCTGGTTCGATGAGTCGATCAGAGATCATCTGCGTTTGTTTGGAGGAAACAGCTCCGCTCTGATTACGACCAGGCCTGATGTAACATCCATCACCATGACGATGTCACTGTCCATCGACCACTCGGATGCTCGTTATCTGACGGATATCAGCACGGCCCGTCCTCACCGGACTTCATCTTCTAATGAATCACACCTCTTGGTTCTCGTCAGACCGAGACAGAAACACAACGGACAACAGGTCTGTCACCATGGAGACGCCGGCTGAGTTAAGGAGGAGGATGGGAGGACGGGGGGAGGTGTGTGTGTTAGCAGGAGCATCTGTGCCGCTTCAGCGACTCAGCTTCTCTGCTGAAGCATTTTCAGACGTTTGATGAAATCTGTGTTCATCTCTTCATTCGTGTGGAAACGCAGGAGGCTGAGGGGAGGCGCCCCCTGCAGCCTTGGAGTGAAACTAAAGACGGACGACACCAGCGCTCCAGAAAATGACGGCAAAACGATCGCGACGAAGACAAGGCCCCGACCTGACGGCTCCTTCAAGTTTGTCCCAGAGAAACCCAGCCTCATGTCATCGTATCCCAGGATTCATTGCATTTAGTTTCTGTTTCTGGATTAATTTGATTAGGTCTTCTATTCTAAACGCTGCTTCCTGCATCAGAGGAATATCTCTCCTTCCTCCTTCGTGTCCCCTCTGCTCGTGTGAATGTGCAAACAGACACGATGTCCTCGCCACCGCCGCCGCAGCGAGGAGACGCTCTGTCTCAATCCCTGATAACGGGGTCTAGTGTTTAATCAAAGTCTATTTTCACATCTCTGATAGTGATGCCTCATTAATAAACCTGTGCTGAGAGCTGCAGATGCCGGATGAGTGATAAGGGAAGCCAGGACTGGCCCTTTGGATTACAGGCTGCCACAGAAAAGCTGATTAGCCCTGCGGCTCGGCAGAAAGCTAGCCCTAATCACACAATGGCTGCTTCACTGTTCCTCCTGCTTCTTCCCCCAGGGCCGAGAGACAGGAGAAGTTCACCGTGCTGCGCTCAACATCCCGCCTCTCACCTCAGCACCGGGCTGGTCCTGGCTCACCCGGCGTCCGTGGGTCGCTCCCAGCCGGTTAATAACCGATACTAACGCAGCTGCGTCCTCCCTGGGCTTCATGGGGTTTCAGTTTGTACCAACATAGAAACATGTTCTGATTCTGTCTATGTGGACACGTCTTCATCACCTTCACTGACTTCCACCTGCAGCTTGAAGACACAGGACACACGGCAACTGCATGTGTGCACCCCAGCGCACAAACAACCAGCTGATGCTGACTGGGTAGAGCAGCTTTCCATGAGACACGCTGCCATGGAAACCAGCCAGGAAGCTACGAGAGGCAGTGTGTGTGTGTGTCTTCGAGTGGATCTGGCAGAGATAGTAGCTAAGGAGACGCACTCACACAGGAGCGCCCTCACACCAGCATGGTGGACTCATATCTCTGGCGGCACTGGACAACACGAGCTAAGTCCAATTAAAAGTCTCAGGAGCAGAGACCCATTGTCACCGTGGTGACATTTCACAGCTGAGCAGCAGCAGGTTAGCGTTACATCAGAGACTTCACAGCTCCCGGTGGCAGGGTCATGACCCCACCGATGCGCGTGTCCTAGAAATTACGCCATGTCTCAGAATCTGGAGAGGCAGGTGCATCATGGGTGATGCAGTGAGTACAGAAGCCAGAGGCAGCGTGAAGCTCTGGACGCACACCACAGAAAGCGGGGACCCGGCTCTCTGCAAACTGGGTCAGAATAAACTGCGACTGAACCAGGGTTCCATAATCCAGGATCTGTGGGCCATGAGGTCTGTTTGTTTCCACATCCTGCAGCCTCCACGTGTACACACAAGTGCTTTCTATGAAATTCAGTGAAAGTGTTTGTGCGAGTTCATGACCTCCGTCCTCGGGCTCAGAATCCAGCTCAGATTCATAGACTTGAACAAAGCCTGGAAAGAGATAAAAAGATAAGCGCTCTCTGTCTTTATCTCACACACGGCAGCAAATCCAATCAGGTAAGAACACAACCGTGTTAACGACACTCTAATGAGATATGGAGCAAGGAACACGGAGAACAAAGCAACATGGCCGCAGTGTCTCTTTGCGTCTTCGTCCACGTCTCTCTCTCTCAGAGGGAAGAGAAAGTGCATTAGAGGAGCCCCTCGGGCGGAGAGGAGCATCTGCACTCACTAATGCAGCTCAGCAGACACAGGGACTCACAGGCAGCACAGGACGTCACCTTGTGTTCTCTGAGCCGAGTCGGAGCGGCGCTGCCGAGACGGGTGGGACCCATGTGGCGAACAGGTGGTTTTAAACCGACAGGAGGAGCAAAGGAAACATCCTCGTGCACTCACTTTGACATAATGCACCAGGCTCTCCTGCTCGTTGATTTTGTACGTCTTCACGTTGTACTCCCTGGCCAATCGGAGGATGCGGTTCTGAGTTGGCCCAATGTAAGCCCCGCCCAGATCCACCCACTTCGTCTCCTTATTCTGAAAAACACACAGAGATCACACAAACGTAATGTAGGAGATGAAACACACCGTCAGTGTTCGGTTCTGTTGGGCTCAGCTCCACACTGGCCCATGCTTGTTCCCACTGTGGGGGTTGAGTGTGCGCTTTCACCTGCACGGTGAAGGTCCGCCCCCCCACTCGGTTCCTGGCCTCCAGCACCACAGGGTTCAGTCCGTGAGACTTCAGCAGCTTGGCGGCACTGAGCCCTGCACACAGAGGGGAGAGAGTCGGTTCTCGGAGGAGCAGCAGCGGACACACCTCAGGACGCAGCTTCCCCGGTGACACACCTTCAGGATGTGGTCGACTGTGAGGATGCCAGGATTAGGAAGCTCTCAGAAAAGTATGAAGGGATTATTCAGTGTGTGTTCGTTAAATCATTATTTTCCCGCCAGCTCTGTGGCCACAGGCGTCTCTAGAGCAGGATTAAAAATAGCATGACCCAACCCTGAGTTCCGCATGCTCACATTTGCCTTTTCCCCTGACTTGACCTGAAGTGGAGGAGCGATGGGAGGGGTGGGAGGGGTGGGAGGGCAGGGGGAGGGGCACATTTTCCAGGAACAGGCCGAGAAACGCTGATCGAGTGAGGGCAGAGCAGAGAGGCAGCGGCACATCTCACCCTGAGACCGTCCTGACCCCGGAGTGGACACGAGTCTGTGGACACAGGAGTCCAGAACCTGACTGTAGAGGTCTGAACCTGTCCAACCACAAGAGCAGGACTGAGGTCCAATAATGGTTCTGGAACCAAATGACTAATTTAAATTTAACTCGTAACAGAATTGATAAAGAGAACCTTTGTTTGTCGGTTGTGGTCTGAGGAGACTGGGTTGTACTGGGTTGAACTGGAAATCCCACTGAACCAACTCCATGTGGTCACATCCGGTTTTAGACAGGAAGTGACCGGTGAAAGACGGACAGAGGAGGAGGGCGCTGCCCACATCTGTGCAGATGTTTTTTTTGCCTTCGTCCTGAATTCCTCTGTTTGCTCCACATCTTCAGCCTCTGACTCCAAATCCTGCTCAGCCCCGATAAGGCCGGCGGGTTTAAATTAGCTTCAGTGTGTTTTGTCTTGCATTACCCAACTCCAGCACCCCTCCCCCCTCCCCCAGGCTTCAGAGAGAGCATTCAGGAGTCTCACAAATCTTCCCTGTGTTAATTTGATGCTATTACCTGCGCTCAGATCCAAAGGTCAGCGTCTGTAAAAACAAAGAGCATCTGTCCGGGTCTCTTGTTTACGACCTCAGCACTCAGAGGACGCAGCCTCCTGATTGGACGCTGCTTTGATCTGGAAACTTGTTTGTATTAATAGACGTTGTGTCTTCACGATGAAAGGCTGGAATCAATACGCGCTTTCATCCGTTGCTCCTGTCGTTTCACCTCCACTCAGACATTTAGTTTTATATATGGAGGAACTCCCTGAGTCTTTTTACCACAGATACAACTAATTGGGGCGAGGCCGTTGACCCCAGTGGAGGTCTGTAATGAGAGCAGTTACGGCGACTGTGAACCCTGAACCTTCCCCCTGTAGAGAGAAAGGTCGGAGGTTTTTTTAGCCCAAAGAATCAAAGACAGTAATTATTTGTCCTCCTCTGCTGTTGGAGAGGCTTTATCAAACACATGCAGTGGCCTTGAAGCGCAGGCCTCCTGTCATCTGAGGTGCATTCATCCTGTCTCTTTTGTGCAGATGCATTTAGGGAGGGGTCAGATGGGGGGGGGTCTGCAGCGTGAAGTCGCCCTAAAGAGCTGAAGGACCATTGAGTAAGAACACTGAGGTGATTTAACGAGACGATCTGGGGATGAAACCGATTCTTTCTGGATCTCTGATGAATGTGTTCGTCTCGTTTTCGGAATCCAGAGCGATGCGAGGCTGCAGCTGTTTGCTGCAAACATTTGGTTGAGTCATGGAAGTAAACCTACGTCCTCCATCTACAGCCATGTCCCTCAGTCTCCTGTCCTCTTTGCCTCTTGTCCTTCAGGCATTGGGACCGTGTGAACTGAAGGCGCTGAAAGATTCATGAAAACCCAGTGAACACACACACTGAGCCAAATGTTCCTGCCAAGTGGTTCCACCTTAACAATTACTGTTGTCAAGGAAACTGCTTGATCCAGCACAGAGGATAAAAAGAACTGTGTGTGTGTGTGTGTGTGTGTGTGTCTGGGCTGACTCTTTCATACTTCACAGACACACACACACACATAGTCCAGTGTGTCACAGTGATGTATCTGTAAACATCCAGAAGGACCTGGTCTTATTTATTGACCAGAGACTTTGAGCCTCTCTGTGTGCAGGGGACAGCGGCTAGAGTCGGACCAGAGGTCTTCTGGTGCTGGGGGACTGACAGAGATCAGTGGCGGTAGCTCACACTGGACACATCAACAGAGGCAACGGTGTCTGTCCAACACTCGCTCAGCAGGGACATTGGCTCCAGATGTGTCAGTTTCCAGATGTGCAACCATCCGTCAGCGTCAGGAGCGTTTCTCTCAGTCAGAGTAAAAAAACAGCTGAGATTTCAGTTGCATGTTTCTCACCACACTGAGATCAGAATTGCTGTTTGTACAGCTGAACAGAGAAGGAGCTGCTGGACGATGGGAACAAGAAGACAAGGGCTCTAGTTAATTCAAGACGCGGCGTCTTTCCCCTTCTCTAAAGCACCTCCTGCAGTTTGTTATTCAGCCCAGGAAACTTCTCACAGAGACTCGGCTCCACGGCTCCCAGATGCTCTGGCCTTCCTCTCTTCTTCCTTCCATGTCAAAGAGGAAGTGCTTCCTTCTTTCTCTTCCCTATCTTCCCTCCCCCTCCCTCCCAGCATCATCTCTGCTGCTGGTTTGATAACAAGCTGTCACAAGCGTTTAGCATTTTCTCACAAAGTGCTGGCTGCCCCTCGAGGGGTCGCACTGGTCCTGCTGGTGCGCGGGCGGCTGGCAGGCTGCAGGACTGCAATTGCATTTGCAGGCAGAGGGAGGAAAAGGAGAGAGAGGGAGAGGGAGAGACAGACGCTGCCTCGCCTCCTGCTTGACAGTGATTGTTATGTGTGGAGCTCATTCTGAGCCAGTAAAGGCCACATGATAAACAAATGCTGTAATTACAACAAGCTAATGTGACACTAGGCTGCATTATTACGTTAACTCCCCTCCCCAGCATTTGTTTTGGGATGTGACTGGTATTTGAACTGACACTGACCCAAATTCTGGAGGACAGGGAAGACAGAGAGGAGGACAGGGAGGAGGACAGGGAGGAGGACAAGGAGGACAGAGAGGAAGATCATTGATGGGCCAGACACCATCGCTCGACACAACCAGCGGCCGCACTTTGTACCCGAGAGTGCAGGAGTGTCACAGCAGGTTAACGTGCACGTGTAGACACACACACACACACACACACACAGAGAGTGTTCTGTTGCAGCTCAAATCAATTAACACAGACCGCCAAAATAAAACACATTTCTGCATGGGTACAGTGCACCCCCCCCCAACAGGAAATACTGTGTTATGTTAACATCACGTCAACGGAAGATACAGAAGCTTTGGTATTTCCACATGGAGCTCAGACCTACAGGGACTTCATCATCATCATCATCATCACTGACGGGAAATGCAGCAATTAAATAATTACTTTGCAATTAACATGTAGTTTACAATGGTTGGAGGAGGTGACCATGCACTCACGCACGCACCAGTGACAGGCTGTGTGTGTACATTAAGACAGGTGAAGTCACATGACAGCTTTATGGGTGCAACACACGGACACACACCTTCCTGTTATGTAATAGTGGGTGAGCTGTGGCTGATTAGCTGCTGGTGGGAGATACAGAGGAGGAGGAAGAGGAGGAAGAGGAGGGAGAGGAGGAGACAGGAAGGCAGAGAAACTCAAACCAAACATCACGAGGAAGAAACTGAGCTTTAATTCACACGCAGTGTTCGTGCAACAGGTCTGTGCACGCACGGTCACAAACGCTCCCTCTCACACGCGCGCGCGCACACACACACACGCGCGCGCGCTTCTCTCTGCAGACCCGCAGCGCACAGTAAAGTTTCCTGACGCAGCACGCACCTGATATCCCTCCGCCAACCACTATCACATCGTACGAGTCGCTGGGCGCCGTCATGGTTCGGTTCCGCTTGGCTGTGCTGGGCTCGGCTGGGCTCCGCTCGGCTGGACTCGGCTCGGCTAGGTCCCGGTGTCTCCGCCGCTCCGCTCCGCTTCGCATCTGTTTAAAGACTGCGCACCGCCCTGACTCCGCCCCCTCCCAGTGGAGCAGGCAGGAGCAGGGAGGAGGATCAGGGTGATGCTCCTGGTGCTGACATGGAGGGGTCACGCATGCATGTTTCATATATGTTTCATGTTATATGTTTCAGGCTCCACAGCTTCTATGATCATCTAATCTCACGAACACTGTGTTCAGGGCCAAGCGCAGACCTGCGGAGGCCGGGCTCAGGGGTCCCAGAGCAGGGACCACCTCCAACCTCTGTCCATTTGAAATCCACCAGTCCATTAAGGACATTATGGAGGTTAGACCACTCCCACTCTCATACTGACTGCACTAAGTGTTATTATGTTGTGTTTGTGATTGTTGTTGTTAATCTTATTGTTGTTTACAGCCTCATCTTTATCTTCATTCTCATCTCAGCTTCATCTGCATCTTCATGTTTGCCCTATATTCAACTTCACCTTCATCTTCATGCTGTGCCTCCTCTCCCTCGTGAGCTGCAGGTGTGAGGACAGCAGCTGCTCAGCAGGGGGCAGCAGCATCGTGGACTTCACTGAGAGGAAAAACAGTTTCCAGAAGAAAAACCTGTGCTCAGGGAGCGAGTGGTGAAATAAAAAGTTAAGTCTGCATTTCCCTGAAAGCTCCCAGCTCCAGAATGTTGGAGTCGTCTGTTCTCTCAGATAAACCATCAAACAAATATATTATTATTATTATGATGTTCTAGAAACCACTATGAAGAGGCAAGGTGCACTGACGCTGTCCTGCAGGGGGCGCTGGCTGTCAACAATCCATCCCACTAAGTGTGGAAGAAGTTGTTCATATCTGATGTTACAGGGAGGCTTCACCTGAAGGAGGAGGTGCTGGACCTTGTCTTATTTCTCTGTTGTTTTATGACACGTGAGGAAGAAGAGGCTGAAACACCTGAAACTCAGTCCACTCCCCCCACTGACCGAAACGTTTCACTGTGAAAACTGAAATTTATTTTTATTTGACTTAATTACTTTGCTTTGCTCTTTAGTGACTGACACATGGAACATGATGGAATTCCACTCTTACCCTCAAACAATCATCTGGTTATTTCACAGAGTGGAATTCAAACCGCAGATGGATGTTTCAAAGTTGAACACCAGACACTCAGTTTTCAGGAGGAGGCTCCGTTTCAGAATTCTAATATTTATATGATGTTTCTTTGCACCCACACAAATCTGTTGACTCAAAGTGAAGTTCCATGACAAGTTTGAATTAGTTTTTAATGTGTTGATGCTTCCTGTTTACAGACGTGGAGCGACAGGAGGAGCCACTGCACAGGTCGTTAGTAACAATACACCACAGACACAAAGCAGCAGTTTCCTGATCGCAGCTAAAGTTTCTATAATGTGGAACGGTTTACATTTCAAATCAACGCTGAGTCCGCGGCGCCACCCGGAGGACGCCACCGCCTCCGCTCACCGTGAGCAGCCTGTCCGCTCGTGTCACTGGATGAGGTGTCCCACTCTCGCTCTGCCACGTGTGGCTCCTGCCAGCGCCTCCTCCCTCTCCCCGGGCCTCGCTCTTTCCCATGCTGCTTTTTAACAAGCCGTGATGTGTTTTGTCGTCAGGCGCACGCTGCAGCTTTAATGGAGCCTGCAGCAGATACGTGTAATGAGCTCTCGGTTCTCTAGCCGCCTCCTGGGAGCAGCAGTTTGTGGTGTTTGGCTTCGAGTGCTGGAGAGGAACGCTTCTGATGATTTACACTGATTGAATGCACATAACGGACGGGGTATGGATGTTGCGTGCGAGTCCCGGGGCTGCAGGTCGGCGCCGAGGCCCGTGCGAGGGTGGTACGATTGCTCCAAACTGTCACTCCCAACATTACGACGAGCACGTTGAGCTGCCGTCCTCCGGGGCAAGTCTCTGATCCAAGAATCAACCAAGCGCTCTGTAAAGCTGTAGATGAATGTCCGAGGCCAAGAAAAACGCTGGGGCTTCAGAGTCTCGAGGGTTTGGACGGCGCTGCCGCCTGCTCAGCTGCACTCCTCGCAGTTGCAGGCGAGGATGTATCTGTAAGTGGCCGTGATGCGAGTCCCGCCGGAGCAGCGCAGCCTCACGGCCTTCAGCTTGGAGGTGTGCGGCCGGCAGCAGGAGCAGGTGCTCTTGAAGGGCTGCTTCAGCACCGAGCTGAAGGAGATGAGGGGGTCGGAGCGGGTGGTGTGGCTGCAGTGGCCCTCGCAGCGCGCCAGCAGCACCATCTGGAACACACAGACACACCATCAGTCAGTCAGGGAGGAGGAACAGGAGCTCGGGCCACAGAGAGGCCACGAGACAAGAATTTGAGTCCCGCGGCTTCGGCCTTGCACCTGCAAACTGAGAGAGAGCAGCAAAACTAGGTACCCACTCCTCCACCTGCTGCAGCCACACACACACACACACACACACGCTGGCCTTATTAGTGAGTGTGTGGCTGACGCTCCTCTGTGGGTCACCACATTCCTGTCACCTCCCTAAACAGACTCCTGTGTCCTTCTGTCAGCTGCTGTGTGTCGCCACCTGGGTACACACTCTGACAAAAGCCTCTCTGGCACACACACTTGAAGACGATTGTCTTTGTTGCTGCTCAGGATCAGTCTGTCCCACGACAGCAGTTCGTCCTCTGCTGCTCCTCTGCTACTCCTCAGGGAGCGAGGAGTGTTTTTAAATCCCAGATCCCATGAGATGAAACTCCTCTGACTGAGTATGAAGGCCTCTTGATGGAGAAGGTGAGATGTTGGTTCATAAAAATGAGTTGTGAAATATCTAGACTCTTGTGCAGTCTTGTACAGTCCCCGTGCGTCACTCAGGAAACCACGAGCCAATCAGAGGAGCGGCTCGGAGGGAAACCAAACGTCAAAAATAATTTTTTTGCTCTTTAAATCAAAAGCACTCGTTGATATCAAAGGGTAAAATATGAGCTCTGAAAAGGCCAAAACTGAGGCATCAGATATCCTGTATCAGTCGAACCCTCGGCTCTCTGCAATTCCCATAATGCAACTCAATAACATCTTTTATTAGACGCCTTAAGTTTAAAACAGGCTGTCTGAATCGAACTCTGATGACATCACCAGATTCATACTTTTACAACCACAGAAAGACAAACTGTTCCACAAGCACATTTACATCCACCTGTGTTCTGCATTTCCAAACAGCTTCTGAATATTCATAAAGTATATTTTAACATTTAGTTGATTGATTTATTAAATATAATAAATAGAAAGAGAAATCATCAGGTATGATGATGTTTCCACAATCGTTTCCTTTTTGTGGTTTAACTGATGCTGTTTTAATGAAACAACAGCTCGTCATCACGTGACGTTGGAATGCGTTGAGCAGGAGCTGAAAGTGTTGGAGACGGAGGCCGAAGAGAGTGAAGCTGCGTGCTCTGAACCTTTGACATGCGTAACTTTTATGAAACATATCAACTTGAATATGAAACTCAATCGCACAGATTCACAGCGGATGGAAACTCACTCACGGGCTCCTCCTGACCTCTGCGACTCAAAACAGTTTGTGTGTCCTTGTAAATCCAAATTTACTGTGGGAGAGAAACGCTTCCAGAACCAGAGTGTACCTGGGCTACAGATGACCCACACCCACACACACACACACACACACACACGCTCCTCGTACAGTCTGAGGTGTAAAACAGTCGCTGGGCTTCCTGTCAGTGAAACTGAAAACTGACTTCACGCTGTGAGTGAGCTCAGCTGTGGTTTGGCGTCCTGCTCAGAGACACAACATTAAAACAGAGCTGATCGCTCACTGGACCAAGAACTGCTCATCGTCAGAGCAACGAGCAGCTTGTGTTTCTAGAGCTGAGTGGACGCGAGGTGGAGGTGAGAGGGCACGTGTTCGCAGCCCAGGTCTGGGTCTGTGTCTGACCCTTCAGACGGAGCGGCTCCTCCTCCTCCTCTCCTCCATGTGGCCCCTGGCAGAGAGCAGGCCCACAGGGAGGCGTCCACCTCCGCCAGAACTGAGTCCCAGCTGAGGAGGAGAGTATGTCTGCAGCGTGGCTCCCGTCCAGCACACACACACACACACACACACACACAGGAACGAAGCATGACTAGTCTAAATGACGGAGTGATGGAGATGGAGTGGGGGGCGTCTCTGAGGTTTAGGCTGGAACAAACATTTTCTCTTGTACTCATGAGAATGATTTCAGCCATGATGTGTTTAAACAACTTGTTATCACGTGTGGCTCGAGGTGGATCTGTGTGCACATGAGTTCATATGTTTGTGAGGACCTGGAACGGCGGGTTAGGTTAAGGGGCTGGCGAGTGGGTGTGTTTATGGCTCACCTTGGAGTTGCACTTATAAATGGGATGTGTAATGGTCTCCACAAAGTGGTGCCTCATGCACCGCTCCGGGTCAGAGTCCCCCAGGTGCGGGTGTCCATTATCACCGGCCTTGGTGCTGCTGGCCGACTGGACCACGCCCAGCAGGGGGCAGCACATCAGGACGAGCAGCAGGCCAGAAGGGGGCCCCGCAGAGATGGAGGGTTTCATGATGGGGGCCACCCCGGGGCTCTCGATCCTAACGGGACGTCCGACTCGTTGTTACTGTCCGTGGTTCCTTCGGTCTCTCTCAGCGAGCCGGAGGGGAGTGTCTCTGTTTTGCTCTGGCTGCTCGCTGCTAGCACAGCGGAGGTTCGGGGTCAGCGGGCTGCACGGAGAGAAGCGGGAGGAGGGTTGACTCGTCAGGCCGCTCCATCCCACGTGGCCGGGGTCCACCACAGTCTGAGGGAGGAAGACAAACAGGGAGTATCAGAGAGGAGGTTCGATCCCTCAGCTCAGAGGACGCAGCTCCAGACCACGTCTCAGAGAAGCTTCAACCAGTTTCACTCACTGACTGTGTGTGTGTGTGTGTGTGTGTGTGTGTGCCTCCAGACCTGGCTGCCTGCTTTGACTCCTTAGTTCCATGGCTTCCCCTGTGCGCACATACACACACACACGTCCTGGTGCTTTTATTACAGAAGGAGAAACTCAATCCATGAACAAACAGCCTGCAGCCCGCTCCTCTCCCCACCAACCACGTTTCATTAAAACAAGTCGCTCTCATGGCGGCTCCCCCTCTGCCCTCCTTACTTGCAGTTATGTGTTGTTTTCCAGCTCCATAGTTTTATTGTCCTCCTGACAGCACTGTGTGTGTTGGGGTGCTAACAGGGAATGTGCTGTGAATTAGACGGAGGAGCGTCTGCGTGTGGGGTCTCCTGGGTTGCTGGATGGGTTCATGGATTCTCACCAGTTTACCTCTTTGTGTGTGCCTGAGTTCACAGAGTTGATTTGAGCTTGTTACAGTAAAACCTTGGAGCTCTGGAGATGTTCATCTGACGGTTATGACAGATTATCAGAGCAGGACGTGTTGCTGGTCTGTCTCATAAACAGCAGCATGTGCGGCTCCTGCTCCTGTGGCAGCGGCGTCGCCGTCTGGCTCGGCTAAATCAGAGGAAATTAACAAGAATTCCATCAAATCTCCCACTTAAGATTCATCTCTCTCTGCCTTTCCCCCCTTTTGAAGTAAAACCACAGAATCCATCCAGTTCACATGAAACCTTGATGCACCCCCCTCCCCCGCCCCTGTGTTTTCCTTTCTGAGGGGAATCATTTAACCTTAACATTCCTCTTGAGAGAAATAGAAGTATCATTTGGCCTGTTAAAATAAATACTCCCCAAGATGTCTCGTTGGCCCGTGGAACATGTGCTGCAGGGTTTACACAGCACACGGCCCAGGACTGTACAGCCAGCACCCATCAGCACCTCCAGCCCGCCAGTCCAGACCACTCCAGGCCCCGCCCACAGCGACCACTGCAAGCCCGTCTCTGCTGCTGGACTCTGCGGCCAGACTGAGGGCAACGGTGCCGCTCCTCACGAGCCAAAACCAAATGAAGGAGCGTAGCGCCATGGAGGGATGGACCTGCTGCAGACCCCTCAGACCCTCACCTTCTCTGTAAGAACTGATCTGAGCCCAGAACTGCAGTGCCCCCTGGCTCCGCAGAGGGCGTCTCTCAGCCGGCGGGTCTGGTTTCACGGATCACTGTCGCTGCTCTCATAGCGTCACTTGTCTCCGCAGCTGGAAAAGCTCTAAAACCCCGTCCTTGTCTTCTCTCCGTCCCACAGCCTGAGACAGGAGACTCAAACACAAGTGGTATCATATGTATTAGAGGTGCAGCCTCCCTGCAGCAGGACGGGGGACATCCCTCACTACCAGGGGACGACGCGTCACAATCAGAGTCTCTCCTGATGACTCACTCCTAAGCTTTGGAAGCTGATGATTCACGCAGGCTGGCAGCTGCCTCAGATAATGAGGCTTTTAGGATAATATATGGAGATGAGTGAGTGAGGTCACTGTTGCACCATGAGCGAGCAAACGGAGTGTGTGTGTGTGTGTGTGTGTGTGTGATTCCTCCTTCAGGCCTCTGCAGGTCAGAGGTCAGAGGTGAATGGAGTCCAGGATCTGTTCTGTCATCGTCTGGCTGCAGACAGTAAATCAGTGATCGCAGCTCCGTGAACTGAGGTGAAGATATAATTATCAGAGCTATTCTGCTCTGACGCAGAGAGAGAGAGAGAGAGAGAGAGAGAGAGAGTTTAGCTGATGAGCCTGTGCTCAGCACATGATGAAGACAGAGGATTTAAAAACTCCAGGTTCCAATGAATACTTTAAAAAATGCTTCCAGACCCAGAGCAGCTTGGGCCGGGCAGACTGCGAAGGATGAAACGTCCGTCACATCGACAACATTCACTCTGGGCGACTCTTTAATGTCTCCAGCTGGCGTCTATTAAAAGTCGAATCTTGTAAAAGACTCGTAAACGAGCATCTGATGCGAAACAACGCTGCTAACAGAGCTCGAGCTGCAGGCAGATGATTCTCACCACCTGACACCAAGCAGACGCGCTCTCCCCTCAACCTGGGGCCAACATCCAGGCAACCAAATGGAATACGTCACTCTGACGTGTTTTAATGAACTCATGTTCGAGAGCTCCTCAGAGGTGGTTGCTGACGAGTCCTCGGGCGAGACGCTGAGCCCTTAATTACCGCCGACGCCTTCAGAGTCAGAGGGAGGGAGAAGGTAAACGTGAGTGAATGTAACTTGTAAAACTTCATAAGACAATAAAATCGAAATAGAGTCGGTCCATTAACATCTAACTATAGTTAGCTGCACATGCTAATGATCAGAGCATATCTAAAATAATAAAAAATGAAAAGCATAACTCACTAATGTGGAATTCCCAGTACTCAGAAACTAATTAGAAAACTGCAGGAGGAGGAGGAGGAGGAGGAGGCCCACGGGTTGATGCAGTACATGAAACCATACTCCTGATTAAATGTGGAACCATATCTGTACATCTGAATTCACTGCTCATTAAAAGAAAGATCGAATGTCATAGAGAAAATCAAATTACCAACATTCCACTCTTAATTTCTGCAGATAAAGCTTCAGCTTCAGCGGCCCCGGGGCAGGTTGTGGAGCAGGGCCACAAACGAACAGACGGAACCCCCCACACACCACGGCCTCTCTGGGTTAAAGCTTCAGGACTCTGGGAGTTATGAGACGGTGATTCCAAGCTCAGGGGGCCCAGTCCATTCATAATAAAAAGTAGACTGTCACTCAGAGCACAGACCTCCACCAGGGCCCAGCCACCGGTTCCTCCGTGTCCTGAAGCTGCTCAACATCCATGCGAACTCATGATCCGTGCCAGTACCGGGTTAGTGGTTCTAAAGCCACACTCAGAACCTGTCCTCTAAATAAACCTGATCCAGGAAGGATCCTGGGAAATCACTGTAAGCATTCCTGGACCCTTCAAACAGATAAAGGACAACATGTGATCATCCAGACCAGAGGGTCACTGGGTCGAGACCCGCCCCCTCATCCAACCACAGTAACTAAAGTTCCATCGTGAAGCTGCAGACTACGTCAGTCCACATGTCCACATGTATTTTTGTTCTCACACGCATGTGTCACGTATGTAGATACAATGGGTAGGGGGTGGTGGGGGGGTGGAGGGTTGTGGAACAATGTCCTGCCGTTCTGGGACCCTGGACATTGCTGGGATGTTGGTGTGTGACGCCTCATGAGCCCAGGAGCCAGATCTTCAGAGGGATCCTCCAGCCGGCAGCTGAGCACACAGCTGCTGTCCAAGGGGACGGTGCCCGTGTCCACCGGGGCAATGGACGACCTGGACACACACACACACACCCCACACCCCCCTCCTAGAAAACAGGTGCGTCAAAGTGGAGGAATTAAGAGAGATGACAGGTAGAAGGGTTCATCACCACGTCGCTCCACGTCTGTCACTCGCTGTCTGCCTCCTCCAACTACATCATCACCGTCTCACACACACACACACACCCTCCACCTCACCTCCCTCCATTGTTTCACCAGCTTTTAATAAACTAAAGGGCAGATTCCTGACTGCGGCGAGTGTGGGTGGGGGGATTCCTGACTGAGGCGAGGGGGGGGGGGGGGGGGGGGGGGGGGTGCAGCCCCACCGACCTGTCCTCCAGCCACACACACACACACACACACACACACAGTTTGGCATGCAGAGTGCCAAGCTCTCTCTGTCTACTGACGCCAGCTCCCGAAACACATGCACACAAATTTGCGCTTCCTCTCACTCTGTCACTCAAACACACACACACACACCCTCCCCACGCGCCAGCCTCCTAAAAGCTAAGCTCCTCACTAAATATATCCCCCCAGTAAAGATAAGACAAACAGTGTGGATTTGAGCGCAGTGTTCAGCCAATGACGGGCGGCTGTGTGAGCCGCGGCTAAGCTTGTGTTAGCTTTACAATTTGGGCTTCTCAGAAACCGTGGAGAGACAAAGAGAAGGCACAGAGGACAGAGATGTGTGAATATTCTCACGTCTCTATTTCTTTCTGGGTATTGTTGAGTATTTAAAAAGCACCTCAGATCCTGACTCTGCTCTCTCCATCCTCATCGGGACGGAGAGTGAGGGGAACAGGAGGAAGGCAGCGAGCTTCAGGCCAGAAGCTGTGCGTGAAACTAGATCAGTCCTCCATTCAGCTCCGAGGCGCTGGGGGGAGGAGGAGGGAGCAGAGGAGTCACCGGAGCTGGTTTTATCTCATCGGACCAGAGATCTGCTGAGGATCTCCTCCGAGGCCTGTGGCTCGGTCCTGCGGCGGTGAGACGGCGTGGAGCGTCTATCAGAGCGCCAACGCTGTCCAAACAAACACACTCACAATGAAACATGAGACAAAACCAACGTCTTCCTCCTGCACCTGGCTGAATGTGCCATGTTTCAAACACACCTCCTCCCCTCTGAACAGTGACCGCTGGATGCAGACACATCACAAACTGTTTCTCAGCTGGTGTCACTGGAGGTGTAGACGGACGTCTCTATCACATCCCTCCCTTTCTCTTCCTCCTTGTGTCAGACTCTCACTCTCACCTCCTCCACCTCTCCTTCTCTCTCACACATCTCAGTTTCATTCTGTTTCTTCTATTTATCCTGTCTCTCTGGCACTGCATCCCCTCCTCCCTGTTCCTCTCTCCCTCAGATGTTTTCCTCCCACCTTCTCTCTCTCTCTCTCTCTCTCTCTCTCTCTCTCTCTCTGTTGCCGCTCTCATTATCCCACTGTCTTTGTAGTCACTTCATTTTTCAGTTAAACACCTTCTCCCTCTTTCCTTCTCACACGCTCGCTTCCCTCTCTCAGTGGTAGCTCGCCTCCTCCTTCTCCTCCTACCTACCACAGCGTCTATTATATCTGTCATCATCCGCCTCCTGCTCCAGCAGCACGGGCCAAGTCAATCATACACTTACGGACATAAACGCGTGCACCTGTAAAACACATATCCACGCGGCTGTGACCCTCACGTAGCACCAGGGCCTGGCTGTCAGGGGCTGATTAGTGTTTCCACCACCATCCAACACAAACATGTTTCCTCCCATTACACATCATGTCACACTGTGTCCTAATCACAACCACTCGCAGCCTCTGGACGCCTGCGGAGCAGAAAAGACCTACAGTAAAAGAGGAATGCACACCTGAGCTGGAGGATGAGGGGAGCGAGGGGAAGTTCAAGTCGAACTCTGTGGCCGTGCACGCACCACATCCTCTCAGGGGTCTTCAAGCACGGTAACGGCAGGATTTAGAAGAATGTGAAAGTATTTAAAACAGGAAGGGAGCATCCTCTGTCTGTGGAGGTGAGCTCAGCCAACTCTGACTTCGTCTCACATCTGTGAGCGAGTCAGACAGCCGTGCGGATTTTAAAAACATTCGGGAGACACAAAGGGAAGACGGAGGGGCTGAGGTTCGACCTCCAGGCTCGTGGACTTACCTTCAGCAACGGCAGCAGGAACACAGCGAACAGGTCCGGACCACAGAGACGCTGATTTGTTGTTCAACTATTGTCGCCAGCCAGCTCCTCTCTCCCCCTGCTTCTGCCTCCCTCTCTCCCACACACACTGATTGTCTGAAGGCTATTCTCTCCTCCCTCCCTCCCTCTGCCTCTTTCTCACCTCCTCTTCCTCTCTCTCTCTCGCTCTCTCTCTCTCTCTCTCCTTTCTGCCTCACTTTTTCTGCTACAGGGAAACCACCAGAGTGAGGGAGCAGCCTGGATGCTCTGTCTGTGAGGACGCACGTCACATGTGGATCGTGACACAGCAATCGTATATCACACGCCCTTTCTCCCTCTCCCTCTCCTTCTCTCACACACACCAGCTGACGCACCGACACGCTCCACAGCGGCAAATGGGAATTCCAGCCCCGGACGGCTGTGCTGGGCCCATCAGGAGAGAGCTGACCAAAAGCTGCAGCCAGTTTTACGAGGTCAGGGTTATAAAACTGTTAGCAGATTTAGTTTATTTAAAAACAACTGGCCCCCGTGGCCCCTCATTTCACGCGCTTTCTCCAACCTTGAAACGAGAGGCGGGGGTGGCCAGGGAGGTGGGGGTTCTGAGTGGGAGGAGGACAGAGGGGTTAAATGGGAAGTTTAACAACTCACCTAAGTATCTTCTCCTGAAGGCAGCGTGGGATCATGGGAGCTGGGAGATCCTCCACCTGCATGAAGTCAGAAACAAAAACACACAGTTTCCTTTCAGCTGAAGCAAAGTGAAGCGTTCATAACATCACATCAGCTGTTCTCACCATCACTTGGTGGGTTTGTCTTTGTCTGGTTTCATGCAGATCCAAACTGTCACTGGAGGAGGAGGAGGAGAGGGAGCTGAGGCTTTACACACTCAGATCAGAGTGTATGTGACCTGGGGAGAGTTTATTAAAGAGTTATCAAACAGATCAATGGCCGACCGAGCAGTGAAGGAGAAACAATAAGTACAATCCCACCAAAATCGGGGAAGAATAACATGGGCTGTGTGTGGCTGACAGCATATGTTGAGACACTTATTGTAACGCACACACACGCACGTACACGCACGCACGCACGCACGCACGCACACACACACGCACGCACACACACACACACACACACACACACACACACACACACACACCCTGGTATGCAGAGTCCGAACTCTCGGGGGAAATAAGGGAAGCAAGCTGCACCACTAAGTAGGATTTAGTGGGTCAAAAGTCACACACACACACACACACACACACACACACACACACCCTGGTATGCAGAGTCCGAACTCTCGGGGGAAATAAGGGAAGCAAGCTGCACCACTAAGTAGGATTTAGTGGGTCAAAAGTTTAAGAAGCACAATTACCTGAAAGACCTCAGCTGACCCCCAAATTTCTCACCTTCTGTTGCCTCAAACACAAACACACTCTCACACACACCTTCGACAACAGAGGCGATTTACAGCC
Source organism: Pseudorhombus dupliciocellatus (assembly GCA_016785235.1). Taxonomy (NCBI): domain Eukaryota; kingdom Metazoa; phylum Chordata; class Actinopteri; order Pleuronectiformes; family Paralichthyidae; genus Pseudorhombus; species Pseudorhombus dupliciocellatus. The sequence goes on from JAFBJW010000311.1 coordinate 5,297,313, forward strand.
AGCAGCAGGAGAGGGTGAAAACAACGTATACGCCACCAACAGGCTCCTGGAGAGAGAGAGAGAGAGTTCAGCAGCGTTTTGTTTTGATTCCACCCTCAGTGTGTAAATGGCCGCCGCTGTGAACGGTGTCAAATGAAATGGTCGTAACTCACCTGGACAGAATCTGACCGCCGCTCCTCGGCCCGCTCAGCTTGAGTCCACACGAGAGGTGGTGACAGGGAGTAAATGGCTTCAGATAATGTATCATAATATCACATTAAGAAAATGTTGGCCGGAGCCAAATGTGAATCCCATATGAGGGGAGAGGAGAGGGCGGGGTGGGAGGAGAGGCCCAGAAGACAGAAGATATATGGAGCGAGGGGAGGGGAGACCCTGAGATGACAAACCACGGCGCGAGCAGCTCTCCGACAACTTGTAAAAACACTCAAGCTCTCTGTAGCGATGGCTGGTAATTGGATCGCAATAAAAAGCAGAATAACATTGTTTCTATGTGACAGCTGCTGACATGTAATTTGCTCTTTGAGCTTATAAACGGGTCTTCACTCCCTCCTCTTTTAGTGGACGTGCCTTCGTAAGGGATGCTGGGACATCTCACCCTGTGGCTGCTCAGCCTATCAAGACAATGACTGTTGAGAGGGTGATGCGTCCTTGTCTCTGTCTCCATCGGTCCCACCTTGGCTGGAGGCCGTCCATCAGGAGGCATGAGCTCCTCATCAGAATGGGATTAGGAGGGCGGGGTCAGCTCTGGGATCAACCACACCTGAGTGACTGACGGCAGCCATGTTGGTTCCACATGTGAAGAAGGTCAGAGTCCTGCACAACAACAGGAACATGCGTTCTCTCGTGTGAGGGGCTGCACAGACGCTCCAGCCTCACTTTGAGCTACTCGGAAAAAAATTAAGAGGGGCTATAATTTTGGGGGACGTGAAAGAAAAACAGGCATGTTTGCCTCAGATATGGCCACCGCTGGGAGCCTCTAACAAAAATAGTCTCGCAGTTGTAATTTACTGCCGGTGTAGAATAACTTTCTCCTTTCTTGACCAGGTAAATTGGCGTTGCCACGGCTGCCAAAGAAAACCGACGTGTGATGAGCGAACCAGGTCCGGCTCTGGCGTGCAGGAGTTCGCTCCTACAAGCGCTGAGAATGTCTGGAGCAGGAATAAATCTGGTATCAAAGAGACGCTCTCCGATGGCGGCAAGGACACAGCGAGTTCAAACCGCTTCGCAGGTAATGATCTTAACACCCGTCCACACCAGAACACAATCATGACTCGGCATTCAGAGCAATGGCCGGTGGAGACGACGGGATGAAAGGGAGAAAGCGAAGGGCTCAGGGATGGAGATGTGGAACAACAAGGAGCAGCTAAGTGTTTCCCCATGTGCCCCCGGGGCAGTGGATGACCCTGTGACGTGGGATCTAAGCCGGCACCCTCTCTCTGTCTCTGTACCACTGCCCATAGGCACTGAGGAATCAGTGGAATGAGGGAGCGAGGCCACAAACACGCTGCTGTTTCACTGCTACAGAAGAACTGTCACGAGGGGGGAGGGGCCTCAGCTCGCCGTCCAGAGGCCGTGATGAGCTCCAGCGCTCCTGATGAGCAGCCAGCACAGGACTAATCAAGAATGTGTGTCTGACTGCGTCGTTAGTTTTCTCGTTTAAACGTCAAGTGGAAAATATATTACCTGTAAAATACCTGGGCAGACAAACCACGCAACATTAACGTTCCCCTGAAGACGGATCACACGATCCTCTGCAAGCTGCACCGTGACATTATTGCCTTTTAGTGAAATGTCGTGACAACTTTTGGAACGACGCATCCCCGCTGCCTCCAGGTACGTTAGATATTCCAGGTACCAGCCGGAGCCGGGTTCTGTGAACGGAGGTCAGTCCGGAGTCAGTCGCAGCTGTCAATCATGGCTGTTGAAGCACTTTGGCTCCACCTCTGGGGAGCCATCATGTCGTCCATCTTTCTTTGCAGACTCCAACTCGCTGTCCTCACATGAGTTTGGTGATCCCTGAACTTTTCATCTTGAGCCTCCACCGTGTTAGCAGACGGGACTTCGACCAAACTCACTCTGTTTGGTTTTAATTAGTCATTCTTTAGTCCAGGATTGACAGCTGAGACTGATTTGTGATTGGTCGAGGGCGTACCGCAGCTCCATATCTCCACATCACGTCATCGGTGTCCAGGATGTTTTGGCTTCGTGTCAGTGGGAAGAAGTGAAGACACGTCATGCAGCTTTATTTACAGTCAACGGTTTGGATCATTAACTCATCAAACCTTTCAGCCATGAACGTGGGAATACAGAGAAGAAGCCTTTTCAGAAACTTCCCCTAAATGTGGGGGTTTACAAATCAGATGGAGCAAATAAATTAAAACATGCGACCTGTGCAGTGATATCAATTACCAGCAGCTTGTTCAGAGTGAACCGTGGGGCCAAGAACGGCTGCTCTGGGGGACTGGTTCTGAGGAGAACAACATGTGAACGCAGGTGCTCTGTGATGTGAGAGTCTGAGGGCGTCCAGGTTCAGGATTTGTTGTCATGAGAAAAGAAAGGAATGCAGCCAGTAAACAGAAACGCTTCCCCTCTTGTTCTCAGATGTCTGTTTAGACTTTGCAGATTAGCTATGACTCCATCAGACTTGCATTAAGCCCCTGCCGCACATCCACGTGCACACTCCCAGATCCTCTCAGCCCCAGAGACGTTTATGACCTTCCTGTATATCGGTTTTTACAGCGCAGCGGTCCTGAGCTGAACGGCAGTAAAGCAGAGCGAGGACAGAACAAGAGGCGGATTCTTTACGATGAGCCTCCGTGTTCTGCTGCTGCTGCCGAGCGGTCGCTCACATCGTGGCGTGCTGAGAGGCGGCATCACCGGGGAGTGTGACTCATCCTGTTTGGTGCAAAGTTCCCTTCACGTGCTCGTCAACGTGGTGCTTCAGGTTTGACTCAGTGATGCTGAGGGCCGCCGGCCTCTCCCACCACTTGTTGACAAATTATCTAAATGATTCATTCATTATTTCTGAATCAGAAAGGTTCAAGCAGCTGATTCACATCAGTGAGGACATTTATTTTGAAGGATGAAAACACAGAAAACAACAAGTGTGTGATCTTATTCTGAAGCCTGGTGTCCCTCCTCAGACGTCCATCATTGTCCTGAATGAGTCACACACTGAGCTTGGTGCCAGGGGCCCCAGACAGAAAGATATTAAAACTCTGAGAGACGACACAGACTTCTGGAGGAGTCGATGACACAACAGAAGAAAATCAGCCTCTTCCCTTAATTAACACAATGAATGACATAAGCCTTGTGTCTGTGCTGAAGGACGCTCTGGAGGACAGCCACACTTCAGACCAGAACAATGATGCAACCCAGTTTGCCGTCGCTGTGCCACGGAGCATGACACGGCATGAAAAGGGAAGTGTGGGTTCACGGTAATGGGGGGGGGGGGGGGGACGTGCCCCCCGGGGGGGGGGGGGGGGGGGGGGGGGGGGGGGGGGGTCGTGCTCCCTCCCTCCCTCCTCTTCCTCACATTGTGCAGTGTACAGCAGACACCCAGGCCACTGCTGACCACATGGACGTCACCTTCCTGGTGTTTCTGTCGCTGGTGACTGGAAGTTAATATTTTAGTATGTGCGAAAGTAGACAGACGGGACCTGATAATGCCTGAGCTGACGCACTGCTCTGTTTCTGTGCTTGGTGTGAAGGGGCAGAGTGTGTGCGTGCATGTGTGTGTGTGTGTGTGTGTGTGTGTGTGTGTGTGTGAGGGGATTGGGTGGTTGATTACCTAATGTTTGACTTATCCCCCGACTAGAATTTGCAACACGGGCTCTGATTTCAGTGGCGCCTCAACCTGAACAACCTGTGGCTTTTTATAGTCTTAACACGCACACACACACACGCACACACACACACACACACACACACACACACAGTCTCTTGACGGTCCGCTCCATGTGTTGAATAGAAGAGAATAAATCCTATGACCTCCTCAGGGAGCTGCTGGTGATGTTGTAATCCTCAGAGTCTCTCAGACAGGCACTGAAGAGTAAGAATAGACAACAGAAAGGACATCAAATCAGTCCATTCACTGATCTCAGGTCTTTGTGGCCTGGACACATTCACAGCCCAGCTATGGCAGCCACAGCTGTGGGTGATGTGGCTGTCCACACAGTGTCCATTCAGGACAGCAGAGAACTCGGGATGTCCTGTAGCTGTGAGGCTGACCTAACTCTGCCTGTGTCCTCACAGTGTTTGCTCTAAATCCAACATATTTACTGTCAAATCACTCACAACCAGAACCTCTACATGTCGCCGTCAACACACATGCTGTTTCGCTCATGCACATTGTTCTTTAACTTGAGCAGTGTGTGCATCAGGGTTTCACCTCCCTCCATGGCTCTATGTTGAGGCGGTGGCCATTGGGTCACCGGCGCCGGAGGGAAATATTTGGTCCAGCAGAGCGAAGTAGTTGATGTTTTTCATCGAAGACCCGTGGACGTCAAACCTCCTGTTCACGTCGAACTGGAGAAGACAGAGACATGCGTCCCATCAGACTCAGCTCATCAGATGGAGGAGATGTAGAGGACCAAAACACCTCCATCGCCCCCGGGTGGCAGACTTCAGTATAGGTGGTAAACCCCACCTCCTCAGTGTTACGATATGGGACAAAGTTTCATGTGAAAGTTTGTCAAAGGTCGTAGGGTGAAGTGTCCTCTGTAAGACAGAAGCTGAGTGTTTCTCTCATTTCCTGAATCTCTGAGCCCCCATCTTAATCTGCCTTTGGCTCTGTGACACAGAGTCATTACGGTGGATTGATTTTCAATTACCACTGTTTAGAAGTCTGGACACACACGGGGACATCTCCTCACTTCCTCCTCTGAGTCACTGCCCCGTCCCTCCTACCTTCAAGGTGTCGTCAGGCATCACGGGGGGGGCGGGGCGCTCCAGCCAGTTGATGGCGTCAACCAGAGCGTGGTAGTCGATCTCATCTTCATCTGCAAACCTCCAGGAAACGTATCCAAATTAGAAACAGGGACGTGCGAGTCGGGCCAAATACTTTTTCACTGAGCCAGAACTGAGTTCTGTTCAAAGAGCCGGGCTATAATTTACAATCAAGTGAAAACAAATCATTCACACTGATTCTGAAAATGCAGAGGGGCCTTGACCTGCAGGCTGATTGGTGGGTTCTTACTTGCTGAGCAGAGCCCCGAGCAGGCTGTCAGGCAGAGGAAGCCGAGACCCCTTACAGACGGTCCTCGTCTCTCTGGTGGACAGTCGGCCGGTTCTGGAGACGTGAGGAGACGCAGGTATCCAGCGTGACATGAAAAGACTGTAAGGGGTTTGGATCTGGGTAGGACTGCCTGTCTGTTTGTAGTGAGTTATTTTAATAAGGCTCAAATGTTCCCTGGAGGCTGTAAACTGAGAATAATCCACACTTCAGGATATTTTTATAACTTCATAAACACTGAGCGGCTTCTCGTGAATCAAGATGAAGGGAAACATGATGACAGAGCTACAAAGCCTCCACTCTGATAGAAGGAAGAATCCAATCAGTCTGAAACTGAATCTGTGTGTGTGTCTTCGGGTTTCATCTGGTTCAAATGCTTCGCTCTCACATTGCTGTAACTAATGGCTGCTCTGGGGGGGCTGCCGACAGCACCATGGATGGTTGTGATGCTGTCCCTCTGTGTGTGTGTGTGTGTGTGTGTGTGTGTGTCCTACTTGTGTCGGTCGCGGTGCATGAAGGCTCTGGCCATGTCAGGGAACGCATCAAAATTCTTCTTCCTGAGGAGGTCCTGGGCCACGGCCAGCATCAAACCCACGTCCACCTCGGGCTGCTCATGCTCCTGGAGACTTCGGCCCAGCACCAGCATCTCGTGCTCTGACAGGCCGCAGTCCAGGTTCATCAGCAGACCCCTGCAGCGTCACACAGATATTATAGTACTTCATTTAAAGTACGTATGTTCACTTTATCTGTAGTTCTGTACCTGAGCGACTCATAGGGGATGAGGCCCGTGTTCCCGGGATCACTGAGGGTCAGGAACATCCTCATCTCACTCTGTCTCTCCTCTGGAACTGATCGCAGTTTACTGACGATGTTTCCAACGTTGGCTTTGGGGAACTTTTGACAGTTGCACACAGACACGCTGTGATTTACTCACATGGGGAAACACCAAACCAGGAACTGACTGTAATACACAGCTAACATGTGATGGGTGGAGCTTAACCACCGCTCCTCTGTCAGGTTCCCGCCCACCTCCTCAGCGTGTTGCTCCATGTAACTGAAGGTGTAATCGTCGGCATCGAGGAGCAGGAAGTTCTGGTTGTTGAGGCAGACTGTCGCTCCCACGTACAGGTCCTGAGCTTCAAAGTACTGAGAGCGCTCGCTCTTGAACAGCTCTTGGTTGGGCTTCTTCACACGGCCGCGCTCCAGGAACCTGCCGCCGAGGACGCCTGGTGCAGAGAGAGTGGGCAGTTCTTATCAGACTCTCGGTCTCACGGTCCACATTCGAGATCAGCTCAAGCTTCAACTGTCCACAGATGAATGATCAATGAGTCTTTAGCATGTTGTTTTTGTTTTTTGTTTTTACCTGAGTTCCTCTGTGGGGGTTCGAACATGGTGAGGGAGTCATCGCTGAGATAGAAGGAGAGGATGAACACCCTCTCGCTGTCCACTGGATCGGTGGTCACCATCTTGGCGTGGAAACTCAGCACATTGCTCTCCAGGCCGTAACTAGTGGGACATAAGAAGATGAAAAGGGTCTGAGTGGAACAGATGCTCAGGAGCTTCACTGTGAATAAAACTCTGCCAACCTGTCTTTCTCCATGAACTTGTGGAAGTCCTTCTGCGGTGGTTTGGGCAGCAGGCCCTGGCAGGAGCTCAGCGAGTCCTCCTCTGAGCCAAAGCCATTGTAGGGGGGCACCGGCCTCTGATGTTTAGGGGCAGCAGGAACTTTGAGCTGGATTGGGGTGAAGTCCTCTGAGAGGAGGAGGCGAGAAAGGAGCTCAGGGGGCAGCAGGTAATCCATCCAGGCAGAGTTACCCCGAGCTGACCTCTGGCTGCTCAGAGTCAGACAGGACCCTCCATCACTGTGGCCTGGATCAGACCCTGACCCTGCCCAGACATGTCCTGCTGAGGAGGCGGTGCCCTGGACGGTCCTGGAGGTCTGACTGTGTGAGGTCACACGGGCCGAGGGGCCGGACTATGACAAACCCCTGAGAATCATCTGTCACCATTTTTACAGAAGCAAAAGTGAATTTCCTCCTAACAAAGAAATCCTGAATCAAACCAAGCTGGCGCTGCGGCCGCGGCCGCTGCTGCAGGCTCCTGCTGCCCCCAAGTGTTCAGATCAATGTAATGCAGGGCTAAGCTGCAGATGACTGAGGATGTAAATATGACTGAATGAAAACAAGCGCGAATATTCACTCTCTTGTTGTTGTTAAAGAAACAGGACATGTATCGTGTGACGTCATGGTTACCGATGCCGTATTTGGAGCGGTAGTAGTCTTTGGTGAAGTCGTCACAGTCGGCGATGAGCACTCTCCTGCCGAACACATTCACCTCCCCTCCAACAGTCAGATCGCTGTCCTTATAGAACTCCTCCTGCACCGCTCCGGTCTGACGGAGAGAGGAGGAGGAGGACATTAGTGAGGAACATGTCCACATGTTCAAATTCACCTCATAAAAGGCCAAAAGTATGTGGACACCAAGGCATTTAATGCCTATTTGAACAATATGTTTGAAAATACTCCAACTATCTTGACATCATCCACATAACCTTCCAGTTTCATGCACTGTGTGACCCACTTTGATGCTGTCCAGGATGAAGCGTTTTCCTTGTCTCTTTGAGTCAATGGTATTCAGTATGGTTCGGTCCGTGGCCTGTCCTGGCAGCTTCAACTGGACTGGACCATTCTACGAGAGAGAGAGACAACAGGCAGGGAATGGAAGAAACCATTACACACAGCGATGATAACACATTAAGATTTTAAACAGACCAAGGGGGCAATTAGAAGTGATGTGCTATTAACACTGTGACGATTTCCTATTGGATTGGTGGATTCTGGTTAACCTTTAGGGCTGACATTTAATAAAAGGCACCAGAACAAACTAAATTACTGGACTGAAAACACACACACACACACACACACTGGATTGAGGCCTGGCTGTCTCTCAACATGAATTAGGCTTCAGTCAGTAACTGGAGGAGAAAGACAAAGTGCTGGAGGGAGAGCGGAGGCTGCAGTCGTCCTGTCAGAATCGATGAAGTATCAGTGAGGAGAGACGAGAGGAAACCAGCCAACCAGAAAGAGAGGACTCATCCTCATCTATGAATGGAAAACGATGAAGCACGTTCTCCTGCTCTCCTCAACGCCTCTGAGGACGGCCAACATTTGACCTGTTCCTGTCACGGCACCTCACCTTCGGGAGCTTGCAGCGACGCAAGAATTTGGAGGAGGCATCTCTGCCAGAGTTGGGGGCAGGAACCGCCCGGATCTCAATGGTGTCGTCAGCCAGGAAGTAGTGCAGTGTGAACTCCTGCGGGTCCCCGAACGCGCTCTCTGTGTCGTCCCAGACACAGTAGAAGCGCAGCACTTGGCCGTCGTGGTCCAGGAACTGCTTCAGTGTGTCATGCCTCTCGTACGGCCGGAGCGGATTCATGTTCTTCTGGATCTGGACGAGGAAAGAGAAGAAATGAAGTATTAATGTTCATACACATGATATGCTGATTGCTCGACTGACTGTGTACCTGCTCCCGTAGTTTGCTGTAGGGGTCGTCGGGCATGGTCGCAGGCTCGTTCAGAATCACCCCCAGTTTTGCGAGAAAGTTCCTGGTGAAGGAGTCACAGCTGGTCACAGTGAATGTGCGGGAGTACAGCACCACCTGCTGGTTGAGGTTGAAGTGGAAGACGTTGTAGAACTGCTCGTGGTCTGGAGGAGGCAGTGGGATCCGGTGACGGCGAATCAGAGTTCCTGAAGAATAGCAGAGACCCATGATGGCCTGTTCACTGAGGGCAGCAATGGCACCACAGACACGTCCATAACATGTCCTCACCTTGAAGCAGGGCACTGTTCTTAGTGTGTGGCTCCACCACCTGTATGGTGTCGTCCTCCAGGTAAAAGTAGATCTTACACTTTCTGATTCGGGTCATCTCTTCCTGCGGCCCATGGGCGGCCTCCTCATAGAATGCATCGAAACACAGAACCTAGGGACACAAAGCAGCAAGAGAAAAGGCCTGTGATAACGGCAACGTCGCTTTGAAATAAAAGTAATCAGTAAGACGATGGATTGGAAGTGTTGTCCTCTCCAGACGAACTCACCTGGAGTCTGATTCAACGGATCCATTTCAACAGCCCTCACCTGTTTGTCAAAGGCCACCCACGATGCCAGGTCCCTGCCTCGTCCTTTGGGGTAGACGGAATATTTTGGTTTAATCTTCTGTCCGACCAGCAGCTCTCCTCCGATGCCTGGCTTCTCCGATCCCACCAGCATGGGGACTCCGTTGGAATAGTCAAAATGTTGGGACTTGTGGAATCGCTCCTTCCCGAGCTGTAGAACAGGAGAACACATTTTAAAATACCATTTAAAATACAGTGTCACATGAGAGAGCAAAGGTCAAATTCATACATTTAACAAACATGTTGACATCTTCTCTAGAAGATTTAGGAGAAACTATACAAACTACTGATATTGACCTTTAGTAGTTCACATATAATCTGACATCACACAGGGCAAATAAGGAACAAGGATTTCCATCTTGTGGCTACACTCTTGTTACCAGGTGATAAATAAATCGAAATACAAACTCATCAAAAGCAACATGGAATCACGTTGATCTCCACTTTAGACACATGACAGGAGTTAAACCAGCGACAGCTCATTCACCTGGCTTATACCTGGGTTGTTAGCTCGTTAGCTTAGCCTTCGGTGAAACCGAGGCTAGCTTCAGGAACATTGAAATGAAACGAGCCGACTCACGGTTCTGTTGGTGGATCGTCCGGGTAGAAACGATGACATCATGACGGAGCACCTGGTTACACTTATTATATATCGATAGGTAAATGTTTATATGTCTATATATTCAGTAAAGTTCTAATGGAGTCTGTTCCTCCCCTCGGTTGTGATACTGGTTGCCATGGGAACCTTTCGTTTGGGGGCGTCTCCTTGCAACGCGACTAAAGGGATGAATATGAGTTTTTTTTTCCATCAAAAGTCTGGATGTAAAAAAGATTATTTCAGAACTAATGACAGGTACGCAGTTATATAACATGTGACACATAATAACACACCATGCTACCTAATTACACCACTTAACACATTATACCACCAGAAAGAATTAATATAACATTCCGTTTAAAATGGTCAGATCACAACATGAGGTCACGACCTTTAGATGTACACAGAAACTAACTGAAACTCAACGGGCAGGAACTGGACGTATATACTATAATAGATGGTGAAACAATTTATATGACAGTTTATTTTTCAATGTGTTCCCACATACACAGGAGACAACCCACAGCCTTTCAGACAGAACACACACACACATATGGCTGAACAAAATAAATTTTAAAAAATAAGAGACACAGGGGAGGCATAATAACCCCCACAATCTATCAGCACTTAGAATGAAGTTCAGCTTTAGAGGCTGAAGAGGATTGATTTTGAAGGAATTGAAAAATAACACCTTTGCATTGCTAGGTTTTTATGGGCACCCTCTGCCTGTGTGCTTGATGAAAGCATTACTGTGCAGTCTCACTGCTGGTAAAACTTAATTTTGGTATCAATAAATAAAGAACATTTTTAAAATTCATTTTGCATATTTTTCATTATTTGGCCTGGAGACTGGAGTATTGTACGATTGGGACATGCCTGCCCCCCCACTTGTCAGGTGAGGGAAAGGTATTAGAGGAGATGAAGTAATGTGCAGCTTATGTAGAAACACAGCTATGAGCTAATCCGACAGAGGTTGCTATCAGAACACTCAAACCCTTCCAGCAATGATTTTTCCCTACAGTCCATCATGATTTGAAAGACATGGAGATGCTTTATTTAGTGCAGGCCCTAAGACGCCATGCCGAGCAGGAACCCTCCGATGAAACCACTGGTGACCACAATGTTCTTCTTCACAAACTCTGTGGACTGAAGAGGAGAAAACATTTCAGGTTCATTCCAGATCGATAGAACAGATAAATTCAAGTCTAGTGAAAACTTCAAGGTCAACAGGAAATAAGTACTGTGTAGCTTTAAGTCAAGCCTCTTTGCATTTTTCATAACATGTCTTTAAAAATGTTTAATTAGACAAAAGGAAGCAAAATAAAACAACTTTAAGGCCTCACCTTTTCTACAAATGTGTTCAGCTCTGGACCTGCCTGATTGGTGCCCTTCTTTAACTGTTTCTTAGCTTTGTTCACGTCCTTCTCTACTCTCTTCCAGTCCACTTGGATGTATCCAGTGTTGTTAGCGATCTAGAGAATGAGTCAGAGAATCGTTAACATGGCAAATTCACAAAGAAATTCCATTCTGTTGAATGGTTTTAATCTAATTTATTCAAACCTGAAGATTCAGGCGTACCTGCAACAGCAGAAGACCTCCGCCTACAGCTGTAGCTGCAACTTTACCAACTTTCTGGAACAGATATCCTGCACACCTAAATTAAACAAGAGACAGTGCACGAAGGTCAATCCAACATTTATAATGACTTCAACTGAGATGATTAGCATGCTCATGAAAAGCTTAGCTCTAATTCAAATATGTGTTAGAGACTGCAGATACAAAGTGGGCTGTGCAGTTCAATGTGGCACAATTGACATGTTGGACTCAACAGAATCAATAGACAGTGTCCCTATACACAAATACACAGAGCAGATGAGACAGAGTAAATGATCGACCCCTGACGGCAGCACCATGCATTTCAGTGCTGTATATTTACCATCCACTAGCTCCACCGATGGCGAGCTGCGTGGCCACGGAGTATTTCTCTGCCACTGGCCCGGAGTTCTTCCCGAAAAGCCGATTCCACCATCTCTGTTTCTTGGCGTACTCCGTCAGATCCACGACTTTGTCGTAAATCTCCTCTTCCACTGGTTTAAAACAAGGGACAAACCATCAGAAAACCTCCTCAGTTTAAATAGTGCAATAATATGAAATGAAACGATTTATCTATCTATCTTAAACAATAGAACCGATGCGACTATCTGAATCACAGACTGTCCTTGAATGCAACACAATCACACCTGATGTGTCGATCACTGATGTATCAGAAAATTTATTTATATCTTCAGTGTTGATAAGTTATCACCTGCGTCAGCCGGGGTAAGTCAACGTTAGCCTCAATGACACAAGCAGCTTATGATAACCCCCTGTAACCCGGGTCAGTCTCACTGTTTCCACAAGTTCTTGTTAGCTTCCATTTCAGAAGCAGCTAAAGGTCCTAGAAAAAATAACAGATGGTCTGAGACAATCTGCTTCTCGAAGTCATCGTTAGCTTCCACTTGAGAAGAAGCTAAATGTAGCTCCCGGAAACAGATTATATGCTTGTCGAGGCTATCGTTAGCTTCTGATACAGAAGCAGCTAAAGCTTCGACACTTAAACCGAAAGTTACTGAAGTTCATAGGCCTAGCAAGAAGTTAGCATGAATAGACAAGCTAGGCTAAGGTGGAAAGTTAGCGACGCACGCTGTGTGTGGTGAGTTTGGATGATCAGCGGTGTCTGATAAAAGTCAGTGAACAGGCTGCTGATCAGCGACACACAGCAGCAGCAGCAGCAGAGCTCAGGCCTCCGGCTAGTGATGCTACTGATGCTAATGATGATGCTTACCCTTGTCACGATTCGCCATTTTGGAGCCGCTCTGTCCTCAGCTGCCTTCATGTGCGTCACTTACATAATCATGACGGGGAGGGACGGGAACACGCTCTCATTAAGATAATGACGATGATGATGATGATGATGATAATAATAATGGTAATAACAATTGTAAAACACTCTAATTACCATGGTACTACTACTACTACTACTACAGCTATAATGCTATATAACAATAGTACACACTTTATCATTAAGACATACTTTAACAGCAATAGCAGTTATAACTGTTACTCTCTATAATGACCAACCAACCAACAGACAGGGCTGAAAACATATCACCTCCCTGGTGGAGGTAGAAAGAACTAGAATAAAGAGCCAAGCGTTGGCAGCGTGATCCTTCTGGCTGCTTCATAAAGTGCTGGGTGATCTGCAGTCGACTCATGTGGTGCAGAAACACACTGAAGACAGATCAAAGTGGAAACACTGTAAAAGCAAACTTTCTGAATGTACATTATTGTAGAGCGAGGAGCTCTGACTGCTGCATGATGCACGATGCTGATTGAACCCGGCAGCCCTGGAGGACATATAGTTGACAGCTCATTTATTTTCTACACAAAATGACATCTATCTATCTATCTATCTATCTATCTATCTATCTCTCACCACAACTCTCCTCTCAGCTCTTACTACATATCTTTATCTCTATCTATCATGTCTACCTTTATTATCCCCTTTCTCTCTCTCTCCCAAAGTCTCCTACTCCATCTATCTATGATTTATGATAAAACTACTGAATTTGTGCAACGTTGCAACAAACACCGTTGACAGCCCCCCTCCGCAGGCTTACAGGACAGCTCCTCTGACCAATAGACGGCCTTGAAACGCAGTTACGTAATCATAATACAGTGCCAGCATCCAACCGCGGGCCTCTGGGCGGGGGGCCCTAGCTGGTGTGTGCGTGCGCGCGTTCCTCCGCGCGCGCGCGACACATCAACCGGAGACGCTCACATGACGCCGCAGCCCGGCCTCCGATTGGCCCAGCCGGGCGGAGGGCGTGTCGACGGCGGCGGCGTGCGTCTGCCTGTGTGACACAATTACAACAAGTTTGAGCCGCAGGTCGAAGTTTGAGCTCCGAAGAAAATACTGCGACTCCACGACCCGGGCGCTCAGCAGCTTCATGCGGCCGCTGTCGGTGCGGGAGCGGCCGAGTTTCCTCCTGCGATGACGGCTGTGGAGGCTGCTCTGAAGGGATCGCTTCCTTGAGGATTTGGCAACAATCGCGCTACGCCCCGTTTCAGTCGTGGAAAGGTGCGCGACACTTCCCTGTCTCATCGCGTTCCGCAGGAGCCGCTTGGTGCCCTCCCGCTTCTCCCCATGAAGTCGTGCGGAGTGTCGCTCCCCTCCACCACCACCACAACCACCACCACCACCACCGCTGCCGCCGCCGCCTCCTCCTCCTCCTCCTCCTCTGCCGCTGCTGCCCGGAGCCTCGGCGTTGCTGGTAATGACGAGGAGAAAATGGCGTCGGGAAAAGCGACCGAAATCGAAGAGGACTTTCCGAAGCTAACAGCGCAGGAGAAGGAGAGCCTGGCCGGGGTGGACAGGTGAGCCCCGCTGCGGTGTGAAGCCTCCTCGCTCGCTGCTTTTCTGCCGTTTTCTCCTGCGCTTGTGTAGCAGTTTGTAAGCAGCGAATGTCCCCGAGTAACACGGTCCGCCTGTGTTGTCTGTCCTCTACTTGCAGTTCACTGTTTGGATTTCACAGGCTTCAAGAAGATGGCGCCAGAACGAAGGCCTTGCTGTTAAAGGTATGTCCCCGTGTGGCTCGCCCTCCCCGCTCCTCCGTCATCTCCCCTCGCTGGTGTGCACCAGGCACCGGTGCCACACACCCGGACTGTCCGCAACGCAAGCCCCGGTACACCGCGAGTTTTGAGGCTGGAGCAGCGGCTCGCAGCAGAGGCAGCTTCAGACAGGACCGAGGTTATTCTCAACTACCAGGAAACATTCACATTAAACCCGCCCTGTGTGCGGTGTTTCTCGGGTGCACGGGGCCCAGAGCAGGAGCCACAGTGTGGACCTCCACCCCGCGAACACCCTCAGCTGTTGGGAGCGTAGCTGCCATGTTAGGTGGTAGCATCGTGTGCACTGTTGTTGTCCGTGCATGTATGTGTATTGTGCTCGTGCAGCACAAACAGATGCATACACGTGTGTGCGTGTGTGAGCAGTGTGGTGGCCCAGCTCCGGGTGTGTTCGCAGCGGTAAAGAGCATGAAACGACGGGACCCTGGGCTCCGGACCAACGAGCCCTGTCCCCGTGTTTACGTGTGACTTCCACAGTAGTAGCCGTGCCCCTGTGACCGCACTCCACTCAGAAGTTGTCAGAAATGTTCGAATCTGGAGTCCCAGCCCCGCGGACGAGGCGTGCGTCACCCCCCGTGATAGCATATAGCGGCTAACCGCTCCGCCGTTGCCCCGGCTCTCTCGCACCCGGAGCCGGGAGCACACCGGCCCAGGCCGACTATCGAGGGGGAAACAAACACACAAAGTGCATTCAGGGTTTCTGAAATAATGGCTGCTTGACGCGGCCCCCAAGATGGCGGAGCCGGGGAGAAAACAACCGAGCTAAACGTTTGCTCACTAACTGGCAGCAGCTGCTAAGGCTAATCACCATTCACAGGAAAAACAAAGATATGGCGACAGAAGGCGATCAGTGTTTACAACAAAGATGGCTCATTAAGCCTGGAGCCGGGGCTGCACGGGCAGGAGCCGCGTTACTGCCGCTCCGCTGCTCCTCCTGCTCCTCAACATGTGGCTGCTGGCTCTCTGCTGTGTGGACGTTTCTTGAGAGGTTTGTTCCACACGAGGCCCGGACATGAGGCCACTCAGTGCCATTGTTTGTGTTGTTGTTGTGCTTCTTACTCCAGAGACACGCCTGCTCACACAGCCCACGATGCGGGGCTGCTTCCTGTGTCATGCATATTAGCACGAGCCACTGTCTCTACTGAGAAGTGTTGCACATGGCCACGTTTGGTCTTGGGTCAGGGTTCAGATCCGAAGATGCACATGGTCCTATGCAGGCTGCGCTTGGAGGAATCTACGACGTGTGTGTGTGTGTGTGTTTGTGTGTGCATGTCTCTTTAGTCGATATTAGGAAACATGCATGTGAGAGGGATTCTTTCTGGTGGACAAGAAAAAGATGCTTTTCACCACTGGGAGATGGGGAGGTCATGGTGGTCAGGTTGAATCCTATTGAGACTCTGAAGCTCTCCGTTACAGTGGAATTAGCTCTATGGATTTAGAAGGCCCATCCTATGTACCGATGTGTACAACCGAGTCTAACACTAAACAATATACGTTGCTGTAATAATGCACAGTACACACAGTGTGCTAAGCAGTACTAATGCTGTGGTTGAGCTTCAGCAGATTGAAGCTGAAATTTTTCTTCTGTCTGCTGGGCCACCCCTCACCTGAATGATGTCTGCTGCTTTGTTTATGGTTGAAAGGAAACCCCCTACACTCCACTGTGAGGCCACTCTCTGGTGTTCACGTCTGAAACCCACTATATTTTCCTACCTGAAGGGTTGCTGGTTGCTTCAGCCAGATATCTGACTGTTGCAGCGTTGCAGGCTGCACATGTTAGTGAAATGTTAATCTGTTGTAGTTCTAATTACCTGCGTTGCATGCCATGCTACAGACATGACAACCCCAGTGCTAGCAAAACAAAACACATAGTGACTATGTAATATTAAAACGTACATGTGTTTGTCATGGTTTATTTTTACGCTGAACCATTTTAGAAAGTCTAACTCGGAGCTATTTTAAATTTTTGTGCATCAGGCTCAGAAGCACGTTAAAGGTGATGTTCTTTAAAAAGAGCAAATTACTCCTTTATGTTTCTCCATAATGACACATTGCATCCAGCGTATTTGCTTTGTTGCACACATTAGCGTGCACATGGGGATGTGCTAATCATTCCTCCTCTGGCCATCAGGATTCATTTGTTTAGCCATTGTTTAAATTGTGACTGACAAGCTCCATATTTGGGCGTCCAGCTGGTACCATGCAAAAGCGTCCCTCGTGGCTGTGGGGCAGCGGCCTCTGATCAGCTCCTCTGATAAACACAGCTTCAGCATTAAGGTCCAGTTGTAATTAGCCTCTCTAACGTGGGGTTTGTCACAAACACTCAACCTTCACACTCATCCTTTTCTCTTCCAGGCTGTGAGCTGCTACGATGCCCTCATCCTGAAAGCAGAGGGTAAAGTGGACCCTGGCATTTTCTGTCAGCTGGGCCACTTCAACCTCCTGCTGGAGGATTATCAGAAAGGTGAGAGTCTCAGTGTGTGAAACGTCCTCCTCTTCCTCTGGATCAGTTAATACCTAGAGAACTCGTTTAGTTTTTATGCTGTTGTAGCTTTGATGGTCTGTTATTGATATTTTGGTGGACATCACTAAATGCTGCTGACACTTTTTTATGATGTCACTTTGTGTCCATGTGTTAAAGTATTGCCCAGGAAGTGACGGAGTGTAAACACTAATCATCCCTTCCCTCTGTCTCTTTCTGTGCACCATTCATTCTTGCAGCATTATCTGCATACCAGAGGTACTTCAGTTTACAGTCGGACTACTGGAAGGTGAGTACACTCGTGGAACACTGACAGACCTTTTGTTTTGTCCAGCGTTGTTAATGGTTGTCTGTGTTTTCTGCTGTTGGGTCTTTGCAGAATCCGCGCTGCAGTTTTTTGTTTTAGTTTGAGGTTTAAACTGTGAGATGTGCAGCTGTTGTCAGTTCTTACTCAGTGGTCTTTAGCTTTCAGTCGCCTCCCTGTCCTCTGACACTGGGATATGCAGGAATGTTTTGATGCAACGTTCAGCCACTGCGAATGTGAACATGATCGGACACTGTAGAACTGAAACCCACCACTGTAACCTCATAGTTAAAATCCAAATCCAGTGTTCCATGTACTAATCTAAACTATAGAAATGCCCCCAATAAATGTGTTTTCTCTTCTGGTGATGAATGTGAGATGCGTGACATGTAGGTCTTACACTGTGTCTGTTGTTAGAATCCAGTCTGAGCAGGTCATGGCCCAGATGAGTTTTAATAAGCTTCAAACACAACCAGATGTGTCGCCCCAATCCGCACGAGGTCTGAGGCCTCACTGCCCGTCTAATGGGTTCTGATCCGGGTCACTTATGGGTCTTGATCTGATTAAGAAACACACATAAAAATGACCTAATTCTGATATGTAGATCAGATTCTACATGCTCTGTGTCATTCACATTAAACACTCAGATCTGTCCCACCCTAAAGATCGCAGTGTGAAATTAGGTGCTTCTTGTGCATGCACAGACCAGTCTAGTTTTTTTTTCATGCATTGCCTTTCAGGTTTCAGACCAAAGCTTGGTTAGTTGTGCTAGATTTTTTTTTTCCAAACAAGCATGTTTCTGTTGCTCTGCGGTGTGGCATCGACAGACTGATGCTTCATGACCTCCAGCATGAAGTTTCAACATGTAGCACATTTTAAAGTGAAGGAACTGTGCAAAGAACAGCCACATTTTCTTAATTTTGGTCCTCTTCTGTGCTCAGACACATGTTATTATGAACATATCACCGACCATTAATTTGACGTGTCAGTTTATTTGTCTGTTGCTGGCACCATGTTCCTTCACGTGGAGCAGTGTTTGATTTCCCCCTGATGACGTCACGTTCTTCCACTGAGGGTTTGGTCTCCACCACCTTCTACTGGAACATAATCGATTTTTATTCTGGATTGCCTTGAGTTCCTGCTCACAGCCTCGGCTTTAAATCGTCCTATCAGTTGTGTGACTGTGTCCAGCCTGCCCTCTCTGTGCTGTCAGAGGGGATGAAAAGGCGTCTTTGATTTGACGTGTCGCTGTTTGGATGGGCCGTTAAACGGAGCTGCTAAGAGCTCTGCTGTGATCACATGTGACAGCTCGGGGCTCCTAGGTTTGACAGATCGCCACTGTGAAGGGGGGGTGCCAGCTCCCAGATGATGATGTCGTGGGGCAGACGTCTCTGGGTGGCAGCAGGGATGGAAATTGCCTGAGCAAAGCTTTTATTGGCCAGTGCCAGACTGGCGCGGTCAGCTGGGAGGAGCTTTAAATCGTCCACTAACAAGGAAGGATTGATTTGAGTTCTTTGTTGGTGTGTCTCGCTCTTTGTCTGTTTAAAACGTGTAGTAATATCTTGTACGGTTGATTGAACGTGAGCAAAGAAAGCTTGATGAATCAAATAAGGTTTAATGAAAGTTCTGAATGAATTGAGTATCTCTTATTATATTAAAATCTGCATTTCCTGCAGTGGCCATCATGTCTGCCTCTGTCAATTTAATTTTTCAGTAAGAGTTTGTAATCGTCTCTAACACTTGCCTCTGTGTTCCCAGAATGCTGCCTTTTTATACGGCCTCGGCATGGTTTACTTCCATTTCAAGGCTTCTCAGTGGTAAGTGCCTCCTGAAACTATCGTAATTACACACTGTCTCTGGAGTTGTATGGATAAAGAGAGACACCTGGCTCCCTGTGTGTCTAATGCTGTGTCCATGAGCACCAAATCTTTACCACTGTTTGTGTGGAAAGTGTCTCCGCTAACATCCAGTGTTTGCGTTGTCTGTGATGTTGGTCCATGTCATGTCAGCCTCCTCTGTTGAGGAGATGTCCAGTGGGACCTGTCTTTTTGGAGGAGACAGTGTTTTCGATCATAAACATTGATGAGCTAGTGTGGGACGACATGTCCAATAAGAATCAAAAAGAATGAGAAAATACAGCAGGTGTGACGCAGTGTGTAGAGTTTTCTGTGCGTCACCTTCACATTTCTACTCCTCAGACTCTGGAGCTGCCGATGGAAATGAAGGAGGCAGCTTTAAATATGCAGCTGTTTCATTAATGGCTGTGTGGATGTAGGCCTTCAGCCCTCCGAGCCCTCCAGCTGGTTATTGTCTTAAGCCATTGATGCTTCTGTAATTGTTTTATCATCAGATCGAATCATGAGTTCCTTAGATCTCCGTCCGTTAACACCTACAGTGCATCCGGAAAGTATTCACAGCGCTTCACTTTTTCCAGATTTTGTTACAGCCTTATTCCAAAATGGAGTCAATTCATTTTTTACCACAAAATTCTACACACAACACCCCATAATGACAACGTGAAAAAAGTTTTTTTGAGATTTTAGCAAATTTATTAAAAATAAAAAAACTAAGAAACCACATGTACATGTACACAAGTATTCACAGCCTTTGCTCAATACTTTGTTGATGCACCTTTGGCAGCAATTACAGCCTCAAGTCTTTTTGAATATGATGCCACAAGCTTGGCACACCTATCTTTGGGCAGTTTTGCCCATTCCTCTTTGCAGCACCTCTCAAGCTCCATCAAGTTTGATGGGAAGCGTCGATGCACAGCCATTTTCAGATCTCTTCAGAGATGTTCAATCGGATTCAAGTCTGGGCTCTGGCTGGGCCACTCAAGGACATTCACAGAGTTGTCCTGAAGCCACTCCTTTGATATCTTGGCTGTGTGCTTAGGGTCGTTGTCCTGCTTAAAGAAACTTAAACTGTCTCCCCAGTCTGAGGTCTAGAGCGCTCTGGAGCAGGTTTTCATCCAGGATGTCTCTGTACATTGCTGAATTCATATTTCCCTCTATCCTGACAAGTCTCCCAGTTCCTGCTGCTGAAAAACATCCCCACAGCATGATGCTGTCACCACCATGCTTCACTGTAGGGGCCTGGTAGGCCTGGTAATGAGCGGTGCCTGGTTTCCTCCAAACATAACGCTTGGAATTCACGCCAAAGAGTTCAATCTTTGTCTCCTCAGACCAGAGAATTTTGTTTCTCATGGTCTGAGAGTCCTTCAGGTGCCTTTTAGCAAAATCCAGGCAGGCTGCCATGTGTCTTTTACTAAGGAGTGGCTTCCGTCTGGCCACTCTACCATACAGGCCTGATTGGTGGATTGCTGCAGAGATGGTTGTCCTTCTGGAAGGTTCTCCTCTCTCCACAGAGGAACGCTGGAGCTCTGACAGAGTGACCATCGGGATCTTAGTCACCTCCCTGACTAAGGCCCTTCTCCCCTGATCGCTCAGTTTAGATGGCCAGCCAGCTCTAGGAAGAGTCCTGGTGGTTCCAAACTTCTCCCATTTACGGATGATGGAGGCTACTGTGCTCATTGGGACCTTCAAAGCAGCAGAATTTTTTTCTGTACCCTTCTCCAGATTAGTGCCTTGAGACAATCCTGTCTCAGAGGTCTACAGACAATTCCTTTGAGTTAATGCTTGGTTTGTGCTCTGACATGCACTGTCAACTGTGGGACCTTTATATAGATAGGTGTGTGCCTTTCCAAATCATGTCCAATCAACTGAATTTACCACAGGAGGACTCCAATTACGCTGTAGAATCATCTCAAGGATCATCAGTGGAAACAGGATGCAAATGAGCTCAATTTTGAGCTTCATGTCAAAGGCTGTGAGTACTTATGTACATGTGATTTCTTAGGTTTTTTATTTTTAATAAATTTCCAAAAATCTCAAAAATAAAATTTCACGTTGTCATTATGGGGTGTTGTGTGTAGAATTTTTTGGTAAAAGAATGAATTGAATCCATTTTGGAATAAGGCTGTAACGTAGCAAAATGTGGAAAAAGTGAAGCGCTGTGAATACTTTCCGGATGCACTGCATCAACCTGTCTGCAGATGATTTAAAAAGGTCTTCAGAAAAAGCTCAGAATCCTGTCCACAGACTCTATACATCCCCACTCCCTTTAAAGAAAAGGATCATGGATGAAAGCTGATAATAGTGGAGCTGGGCCTGTGTTCTGCAGATTACTATTCACTGATCATCACTGAACAGAAGCACAGACGTCCTCCTGCAGTGGCAGGTGTATCTGGCAGTTCATGCTGATTCTGGGCCTCTTTACCTCTCCCCTCTCTTCATTTTGGCCCAGTGCTGCCCCTCTGCTTCCCCCCCCCCCCCCACCCGAAACAGCCCAGTGTCGCTGCTCTGCCAAGTCTGTGTGTCCCCATCTCTACAGCCCGGGGAATGTGACAGTGGGGGAAGGGAGGGCGTCATGTCGGGCTCTCGAGGATGGATTACGTCACCCTGAGCCCCGAGCAATGCTGAGCTGTCAAACGCTGAGTGTTACCTCACAGGGAGGAGGTGGCTGGACCAACTTCCCAATCTGCATGGTGGTCATCAAGAAACTGTGAGACAATGATGATTGATCAGTTTTGTGGAAAAACATTAAATGGATTCAATGTAAAGGAGGTGCGCTGTGTTTCTGCCTCATTCAGAGAAGCGTGCCGTTTTCTGATTCCCTTTATTGAACATGAGTGTCATCCATCACTGCTGCCATACGCTGTGTGGAGAAGCTGAGCTCTCAACCTTTACTGTGGATCGTGCCAGAGAGGGAGGGAGGAAAGAGGGAGGAGAGCGGGGGAGGGACCACATACAAGAGGGAGGGAGATGACTGGGAGGGAAAGGGGGCAATGGGTTCAGTGTGAGTGTGTGTGTGCGTGTGCGTGTGCGTGCGCGTGTGTACGCTGCCAGTAGTGAGCTCAGCGCTCTGCTGTCTCTCATAGAAGAAGGGCTTCATGTTGTTGTCATAGCAACAGTGAGAGACTTCAGTTGGAAACTTGTGTTTGTTGTAATCTGCTCCTGTCGCTCTGGACTAGTTTTCAAACAGTAAAAAAAAATCTCTGAGCCCTAAAGAACCATTTCAGCGCTTTCCGATAATTCACTGCGATTGAAACTGTTCCCACGCCACATGTTTTTGGAATGATCTGAGCACTTACATGGCTGATGAACAGCCTGTGTGCGCCTCAGTGCCAACCACAGATTTGTGTCATGAGACGAATTGTGTGAACACACAGGTAGATGAGCGATCATGTGATCGCTGCAGCGGAGTGAATACGTCACTTCCTGCCTCTGACTGCAGCAGTCGGCAGCCCAACGTCTCCCCCGAATTATGCTGAGGATTTGTTAGTGCTGTTTTGTGAAAGGGAAAACGGAGGACTAACTCCAGAGCTCATTCTAATATTGCGCAAGGAACATTAGACTATGATGGCTCCCTCATATTTTCAATTGAGGCTAAATGTTGAAAATTTAAACTTTCATGCAGACAAAACAACATTTACACTTGTTATTTATTATGAGACTTGTTCCCGATTTTACCTGATGATCTGTTGCGTCTTCTCAACAAGAGAAAAGAGAGGTTGTTGCGTTTTCATGCTTTACCATCAGTTCACCAACAAAAACTGCCTACTGTAATTACAATTCTCTGTTCATGGTTATCAACAAATTATTGCTATTTGAGTTTGTGAGCCCTCTTACTCTTGTAGAGGACAGAGCGACACTGTTTGTAATGAGCTGGATTATGTTTTGTTGTTCCAGGGCCATCAAGGCGTTCCAGGAGGTGCTCTACATTGACCCCAGCTTCTCCAGAGTGAAAGAGATTCATCTGAGGCTTGGACTCATGTTTAAAGTCAACACAGACTACGAGTCGAGCTTAAAGGTAATCAGTGATTCAACCAGTTTATTTTTGTGTTTAATTGGGACTTGGTCAACCAGGAGCTGGAAACAGTTCATATAAAATGGATTCAACTCACAGAGCCACAGTTGGTGCAGGAGAATCATTTTATGCTCCTTCCCCTCTGTGTTGTTCTCCTGACGAGCTCCTTCATCCTCAGACCAACAAAGGCTCGTGGGTCTTGTGTTTGAGCCCGTCCACCGTCTCCTGACACCTGTGAGCCGCACACGTCCACGCAAGTAGAAACAGAGACAAGCTCTCTGACTGCAACCTGTGGATCCAATGTTGTGAGAGTCCTGGTCCCCTGTAGGGACAGACAGCTATCTGATCCTGGGCTTTGTCCTGCTCCAGACGCTGTGTCACACAGTTTGTTCTGTGGGTGTTAACACACTGAGCTCATTGTGGAGGGATTCTATTTTACGTTTAAACTCACAGACTGTGTGGAAACAGAATAATGTAGGTTCTCTAGAGCCTGATGGGGAGAATATCCACAAGCTGATAACAATCGCTGCAGTTATGGTTATTTTTTTTATATAAAATGTTTGTTCTCTATTCGAGTTCTGTTTGTTAAGGTATTGTTTTGTAGGGGTGGAATGAAATAATTTACTGCCTGATATTTAGAGAGATCAGTGTGAGGAGATGAGCTGCACATTCCACTGTGCCTGTGATGATAGAGGTGGTTCAGAATCAAGCTGAAGTCGGCTGCACGTGCTGCACGTCCTCACTCAGTCTTGGATGCACCCCTCCCTCTTAGTCCTGGCTCATTGCCGACACACACACACACACACACACTCTGCTGCCCCAGTTATCTACAGGGAGGGGTGGGTGCATGTTCACAGGAGCTGAGATTTGGATAAAGGTATAAGAGAGAAATAAGAGAGGGGGAAACGGAAAGAAACAAACAGGAAATCGTTAGAAAATGCTAGAGGAGTAGAAGGTAATGCAGCTTCTATCTTTTATGTGATCGTCTTGTAATCCCAAGCTTCCTGGTTTGATCCCCCAGTCAGTTTGTCAGCATGTCCTTGAGCAACACTTTGAACCTGATTCTGCATCGGCAGCGTCACACCATTTCTGATGGTGGAGACAGTCATGAAGTATTCCAAGAATAAAGTGTAACCTAATTAGGAATGGGCCGCGTTACTGCATCTGATCTTTATCTGGTCCCACCTGTGGGACCGTGAGCACAAAACTCCATCCAACGATTGGCTGCACATCGAGCCAACAAGAGGAGGAGGAGGAATGAGATTAGAGCATTCATATTTATGCAGTGTGGATTAGTAAGGTGATAGGATAGAAGCAAGGTGGAGAGGAGGAGGAGGAGGAGGAGGAGGAGGGTGTCTGAGCTGTTCCAGCTTTGAGGTATTGTGTGTCATCTCTCTGCACTCTCCTCTGCAGCCGTCTGCTGAATAGTAATCAGTGACACCAGGATAGAGGGGGAGCAGGGAGGAGAGAGTGAGAGAGTGAGGAAGATAGCAGAGAGAGAGAGAGAGAGAGAGAGACGAGACATGGGAAGGGAGGTGGAATGCCAAGCTGACAATCCTGCTGCATTATCTGCCTGCTGCTAGAGCAAGTGTGAAGGAGGAAGGGAAGGATAAAGCAGAGCAGACCGAGGGGGAGATCGGCAGGAGGATGCAGCAGGGTTCCAGCAGGACTGTGGTCTGCCAGCAACACAGGTAACACTGTTCTGCGTGTACTGTGACATGGACCTGCCCAGGGAGGAGTTCATTCTAAAATTGTGTGTGTGCATGTGCACGTGTGTGACGCTCCCTCTGGCCTCTGGTGAAGCTGCGAAACCTCCAGCTGGACGGTTCTTGATTTCTATCTGACTCGGTGTGTGTGTGTGTGTGTGTGTGTGTGTGTGTGTGTGTGTAGCTGCCCTAGATAGCAGTTATCTGGTGTTTGCCTTTAAGGTTACAGCCTTTTCCCTCTACAGTCGACTGGTGGAGCCCGGCAGCACAGTGTGTTCCCTGGCTGTGTCTCACGTGGGCAGTTCTTTGGTTTTAGACGGTTCAGGATGTTTTACTGACCCTACTAAAAAGCAGCGAGTTTTAGTTTTTTTTTTTTTGGCTGAGTCGGGTCACAGTCCAGCTTCACAGCTGGGGAGCCCTGAAGCCTCTGCACACGTTTACAGGACCTGACACCTTGAGTTGAACTGTTTTTACTCAGCTCGGCCTCCCTCCGTGTGCTGATGTGTGATGTGCACTTCTGAATGTAATGAAGCATGAGGTCAAAGCTGCTCACCCACGAGGGCAGTTGTGTAGGAGCCATGAGGGAGGAAGAGGAGAGCTCCACAGGCTCTGGTGGGTTTAGCAGATATTGATGGAGGTCGTTGTGTGCCACACCTTGTGCACATCTGCCTCACTGCAGCCCAGTGTGAAGTTCATGTGACAGGACAGGACACTGTTAATAAACCAGGTGTCGGAGCCTTTGTCCTGGTTGAACAGCCGGAAGGAGGGGAGGCTGGAGCAGGTTGAGGCTATATCCATGGTCCCCCCCCCCCCCCCCCCCCCCCCCCCCCCCCTCAGCTATCAATGTGTCTCTCAGGTTACGGTCACCAGGGTTCATTCATGGTGTGCTGCAGCTCTGTTGAGGCTTTACTAGTGCAACACAGATTTCTGGTGTAACAGCATCAACACTCATTTATGACCTCATCACCTGAGACTTAAATTAAACGCATTCATCCTATAAATCACTATTTGTCTCATAAACCTTATCATTCTCACGTGTGCATAATAATCATAATAATGTTCTCTTCTCCTCTGCAGCATTTTCAGCTGGCGTTGATTGACTCCAATCTCTGCACTTTGTCCAAAGCTGAAAGTAAGTCGAAGCCAGAGGAGAGAAACCAGTGTTAGATTTGATGTAGCTGCAGAGAATGCAGGATTATTTCTACACACATAATTTTTCCTCTCTGCTGTCGTTTCCCTGCTGACTCTGCCTAAGACTGGGGTTGCCTAGGAGACGGCAGAATGAGAGCGAGCACATGCACACATGATTTCAGACCGCTTGTACACGCAGGGGAAATGTCCCCCCTCCCATCTGTCTTCGTACTGTAGGCAGTGCACCGTCTGAATGAATGTGTAATATCACTGATGTTATTACGACACCTCATTATTCTTCCCTCTGCTTCTTCTCCACAGTTCAGTTTCACATTGCTCATTTGTATGAGATCCAGGTAAGAAGGCGTCTTTTCTGTTTTCATTCCTGCTTAAATGTGTCAGTTTAATTCAACTACTTTTATCATCAGACAGTTTGATTTAAACCCAAACCTCGGGTCATTTCTTCTTCTGTAGTGAATCTTGAGCTGAGTCAAACAAATGATCAGTTTTGCTAGTGGGAGTTTTCTGGCTCTGACAATCATTATTCGTAGCAGGAAGGAGCCACTCAGGCACTCTGTCATTTATATGTCCCAAGTGTCAGCGCCTCACCCGAGGTGTCTTTATGGTGTGTAGACAGGAAGTCCAATGCCAGATGGTGTTTGTGTGTGTTGATGGGGGTGCTAAGTTAAACTGAGGAGAGGTCATTAACAGTGTGTGTTAGCAGGTTGTGTATGTAGGTTGTGGAAATAGTACCGAGGGCATTTCTGTAACTAAGCTTAACAGATGTCCCTCAAAAATCAAATTAAAAACTAAAATTTGACTAAAACCAAAAGTGAGCACCAGACCTCAGAGACTGTAGATGTGCTAGCAGCAGAGGCTAACTACTGCAGCTCCACCTTTCTGACAGGTGTCGACAAAATCCGTTAGTGAGAGGATCCTATGAGGCATTTTATTGTGACATTCACCTCATTAAAAAAAACTGTCTGTATCTATCTGTTTTACTGCTCAAGTCTACATACACACCACCTACGTACTATTTCAGAGCAGAGGTCAATAAGGTCACCATGTTAAAACAAACAGTGGCCTCACCTTAGACCAGGCAGCTCAGGTTTCCCCAAAACATTGTGTGCTGTAGTGGACACGCAGACAGGAGTGCAGCAGAAACACTTAAAGCTGCCAGGCGTGTTGAGTCTGGCCTGTCCTCTTCTTCCGTGCTGACCCTCCCCCGTTTGTGTGCTTGTCTGGCTGGTCATTGAGTGTGAGGAGGTCTTTAGACTCTTTGTCTGTTCAGTTAGAACCATAAAACACACTGGACTGTCCTGTCTGGCTTGAACAACCTCTCTTCTCTGTCTCTCTCCCTCCTTTGCGGTTCACCACCCTATGTCATTGTGTCCTGCAGAAGAAATACAGAGCGGCGAAAGAAGCGTATGAAAGTCTGCTGCAGACGGAAAATCTTCCTCCGAAGGTGAAGGCGACCACACTGCAACAACTTGGTGAGTGTCTCCCGCTCATGGTCTTCATGGTCTCAGCAACATGTTTGTTCAGTTCTCTGTTAGGGCTTTTCCACCAAAAGAACCAGGCGCTAGTTCGTTGCTAGTGCTTAGTTGGTTCTAATCCTCCTAAGAACCAGTTTGGTTTTCCATCAGCACAGAGCCGAGTTGGAGCCTCGTCGTTGCCTCACCGCAAAGCGTCAGTACGTCACTGCATCAGTGGCCGGTCCCCAAACTCCTTTTTTAACTTTCAGAGTTTATTATCATTCTGCAGCCTTCTCCCTCTGGAGCTTTTCATAGACCGGTTTGGTCTGTGACGCTCCGTCCAGTTTCCCCCATATTTCTCCAGACGTGCCGAGGAGCAGCGGGTCTCCTCCTCCGACCACTGCTGCTTCAGTTTCCACTCATTTCAGGTTTACAGTTGAATGAGAAACTCCGACAACAGATGACTCGCTCAGCAGCTCTTTACAACTGCTTCGCAATCACCATGATAACCCCGCCCCCTGACATAGTTGGTGCTTCGCTCTGGCCCAGCAAAGAGTTGGTGCCTGCTAAGTAGCCAGTTTTTTGTTGTTGGAAACAGAAAGAACCGGTTTCAAACTAGGCACTAGCCCGGAACTAGCACTAGCACAAGCTTGGTGGAAAAGCTCTATGAGTGGCAGTGAGATGATCAACTGTCATACTGCTGGTGATTGTGTTTGCACAGTCACTGACAATGAAGTTAATTCCCAGTTTTCCATGGTACGAGTGTGTCTGTGTCTTCAAGCAGAAGAGCATTGTGTTCCTCCCGTTCCCTTCCCCCCCATGCAGGGTTTGTGCAGGCACGTGCACACAAATTCAAAATGATGTGTGGATGAACTTGTGAGGACCAGAGTTGATTAGTCACAGAAACATTGGGATGTCACTCTGATTTGAAATATTGAAAAGTTTGGATTTGAAAATGTCTCTGTTTCTAATGTGGAGCAGTGTGATGATGCTGGCCCGGCCCATGTGGTATGGGTATCCCGTGATGACTTTTTTTCTGCAATCTCATTTTTCCCGAATTTTGACATTTTATCAAAACGTTTCTTGAAACTTTGCGTCTTTATTGCCATGTCTGAGATGACAAAGATGCCGATCCCCAATGACGACCCCCCCCCACTCATTCACCCAGTTGTAAAACCATTCCCAGTCTAACTCACAGGGGTTGTCATGGCGACCATTGAGTTTGCCACAGGTGTACAGGAGCAGTGAGGAGGTGGCCTGTGATATGTTGTAAACTGTGTGAATTCCTCTCCCCCTCTCTTCCTCCTTCAGTAGACAGCTCGGAGAGGAC
This sequence comes from Pseudorhombus dupliciocellatus, assembly GCA_016785235.1. Classification (NCBI taxonomy): domain Eukaryota; kingdom Metazoa; phylum Chordata; class Actinopteri; order Pleuronectiformes; family Paralichthyidae; genus Pseudorhombus; species Pseudorhombus dupliciocellatus. Next base: position 5,326,281 of record JAFBJW010000311.1, read on the forward strand.
AAACCATTTGTTTGAGTCTTGTCCATTTGCATGTGTGAGCTGGTCGTCTTATTTTCTGTTTGGAGGATTCAGGTCCTCGACCCTCGGCTTAGTGTTTTATTCTGTTCACCTGCTGCTGGGGCGGCCTCCTCCAGGAGCTGCTGGATGGGTTACAGGTGTTCCCTGACTGCTCTGCTCTGCTCCTCCAGGCTGGATGCATCACACGGTGGAGCAGCTCGGGGATAAAGGCACCAAGGACAGCTATGCCATCCAGTGTCTGCAGAAGTCTCTAGAAGCCGACCCCAACTCTGGCCAGTCCTGGTACTTTCTGGGCAGGTAAGAAGAACAAGCTGGTGTTCGCGAGGCTTGGCTACATCATGAGCAGTAAAACCCTGTCTGTTAGGACTTTTTCTTTGCGTCTTCACCTGAGAGCTGAAGTCTCTCTGTCTTCCTGCTCAGGTGCTACTCCAGTATTGGGAAGGTACAGGATGCCTTCATCTCTTACCGCCAGTCCATTGACAAGTCTGAGGCCAGTGCTGACACCTGGTGCTCCATAGGGTAAGAGCAGGACATGTGTGGTGTGTTGTTAATGTGAGAGGTCTGATGGAGGATCACATCTGTACAGGTCTGGGGGCCTCTAACAGCTGCTCGGTGTTTTGGCCTCTTCGAGACATGGCAGCTGCAGTGCGACAGAGGACACGGGGAGAGGGGAGATAACGGAGCTGTGGGAGGGCGAGGGAGGATATAAATAGATGTATGAAGGGTGGGTCAAGTCCTCTGGGAGCCTGAGATTTGGGAAATATACGAAGCAAGATCCTGGTGAATGGAAAGACTGTGTCCTCTGCCGCAGGGTGCTGTACCAGCAGCAGAACCAGCCTATGGATGCACTGCAGGCCTACATCTGTGCTGTTCAGCTGGACCACAGCCACGCCGCTGCCTGGATGGACCTGGGCACGCTCTACGAGTCCTGCGGCCAGCCGCACGACGCCATCAAGTGCTACATGAACGCCACCCGCAGCAGGGCCTGCCTCAACACGGCCGTGCTCACGCAGCGCATCAAGCTGCTGCAGGTAGGGCCGGCGCTGCTCTGGTCACCACCCTTCACCTGCCCTGTGTGTGTTAGGTGTTGTGTAGTATCTTGGCGTGTCTATTGAAGTGCTGTGTTTTATTGCCAAAGCAATCGGCCGTTTAAATGCAGATTGTGCTTTTGTCATTTTGATTTCTGACCACGAGATATGAATAACAATTCATATTGATGTCTTGAAACACATTTCTCTCACTGGTAATTGCGAAGCACACTTTCATTGCATTTTACATTTCTGTTTTACTTTGTAGACGTAAAAAACACCACCATAGTTTTGCAGTGACTTTCTTGTTCATTGAAAGTTCAGCACTAAAGTTTGTCACAATTTCTCCTAGGCTCAGTTGTGTAACCTACAGCCAGGTAGTCTGCAGAATAAGAGTAAAATGCTTCCTAGTATTGAGGAGGCATGGAGCCTACCCATTCCTGCTGAGCTCACGTCCAGGCAGGGAGCCTTGAACACTGCACAGGCGCAGCAGGTGAGATCCAGCTTATGCAAGAGTCTCCGGCCTCTTTGAAACTTTTTGAACAATAAATCTTTAAGAGATGTTAAAGCGAGGCCTCGCTCCGACACCCTCAGGAATTTGATCTATGTCAGAAAAACCCAGAAGAAGAAGAGGAAACGGGCTGAAGGAACCGGAGCGAGGCCCGACAGTTTGTTGTTGTAATCTATCACTGGAGCATAGTTGAGCTTCACAGTGTTGATCCAAGAAGATCTGCTTCCAGATAATTATGTGATGCTGCAACGCTCCTCATTATGTCCCATAACTTTAAAAAGTTGATCTGCAAGGCTGAAACGCTTAATGGCTGCAGAGCATCAGAAGCATTAGTGCATGTAGTTTAGTGTATTTCAAGTTTACTTTTGTCCAGTTGTTTTTTTTATTTTTGGTCAAATCCCTCACATGAGACAAATCTCAGTCGTGCATGTACAGTCTGAAGTCCTCACCCCCATCAACACTTATTATTAACGTCTCATGCAGTTCTGGGTACTCTAATGACATCATTTCTTGATGAATCAGTTCCATCGCCTGACATTTAAAAAGCAGGTGTCAGGTGTGATTAGTTTTTATCTGGAAACACAGTTTTATGAAGTGGAAACAGAATATTTGCTCTGCACATCTAAAAACAGCCCAAAATATTCTTTGTTTCATCCTGAACGCAGCATGAATCATATGAATGACCTGCAGTACCTCCACCCCCACCAGTTTGATTTAAATGTGTTTTACTTGTGAACATTTTCAGACATATTTTAATTGCTCAGATCGTTTTGCATGTTGATGTACTGTTTTCCCTTTGAGTCATTCCATTAGTGTTTGTGTGAATGCTCTGCTGCTGATGCTCGCTCCAGCGTGGTCACAAATGGTTTCTTTTTGCTGGGCGTGTAGGCCTGCAAGGGGGAGGGAGGCCAGTCGGCCAGTAATCACACAGACTCACAGGCCAGTCCTGCTAAGAGGAAACGCACTGCCAGCCCAGTGAAGGTAGAACATCCGAACATTAAAATGGTGCTTCACCTGGACGATGCAAAGATAAGTGCTGGCTCATGCCTGCTGTTTGTGTCTCACCCTCAGAGTGCCGCAGACTCGTGGACAAACAGCAGCGATCAGCAGCAGATCCCAGGCTGGTACCTGACGCCACAGAAGCTCCAGGTGAGGAGACGCTCGTGAACTCATGATGTCATGTACTACATTCAAATACAGAACCAGGCCCCTTCCCTGGAATGTGACCCTCCTCAGAAATTCACTTTCATCTTGATGACAAGATAAAATGTCATGGGATTAATTAGTTCCCCGTTGCAGATCCTGGATCAGCCTGAGGTCTTTCTGTCAGGAGTCCAATTTGTTCTTGATGGATTATTGATTAAAGCACTGAGTTTCTTCAGATTCATTTTGGGACTGAACCTTGAGTGTTTTCTGAGCTGAAAGATGGAATGAAAGAATTCAGATTTGCTTTTAAAATCTATTGTTTTAGATTCAAAAGATGCTTTTAATGATAGGAAATTAATTTTGGTCCTTTCCTTATGCTGCACTTTCTCATTACTAACTCCAAAGAAGGATACATGAAATTAAACTCTTTATTAAACTTTGAATTCAACCACAGTGCCTGTGATAACAATTACCAACACCCGCTTCGTGTAGAACGACTTACAAGCTCCATCGTGATTGTTGTGAATCCTGCAGCTCCTAGATCACCTGCGGACCAACCAAACGAACCTCAAGCCCCCCCAGGTGCAGATGCTGGAACAGCTGGAGAACCAGTTCTCTCTTATGCAGCAGCACCAGCAGCAGGTAAGCAGTCGCAGTGCCGATGGTACAGAAGTTCAGCGAGTGGTTTGATTCTGACCGTGTGACCTCATCCGCTCTTAGATGAGGCAGCAGGCGGCGTCGGCGGGTGTCCAGCCGCGGCCCGGCCTCCCCAACGGTCCGTCGGCTGAGCCCGCTCACCACCATGCAGACCTCCCCCGCGCCTCCCCTCTCAATCACACGGCCCCCCGGCCCCCGGGTTCCGCCCAGCCCACTGCCAATGGATCCTGCTCTTCAAGTCCGTCGTCTGGGCTGCTGGGACAGCTGGACAAAAACCACACCCTGGGCCTGGGAGGTGGCGGCGTGAGCAACGGAAACGTGCCTTACCCGCAGCAGAACTCTCTACCTCACAACTGCACAGCCGCCAGTCACCCCAGCACCAGCAGCACTACCAGTAGTCCCAGTCATGCAGACGAGACATGGAGGAGCCAGCAGCGCAACACTACCACTCAGGTACAGATCTGGTCCTGTCACTATTAACGCTGATGTGTCGTCTATTTATTTTCCGTAAACACCCCCCCCTCTCTCTCTTCAGGGGCTTCAAAAAGGTCCAGGTTCACATTCGGCGGGTCCAAATGGAGAACCCCCTTTCTCTTCCTCCTCCTCCCCTCAGACCTCGTTCTCTTCCTCTGGCATTCTGAATCAGGTTGGACATTCCTCTGGGCTCTGCACTGCCTCCTCCTCAGCCTCCTCGTTGTCCCCCACCTCCCCCCAGACCACACCCAACCACTTCTCCTCGCCGCCCCACTCTGCTACTACCTCAGGGGTCCACACCAAAGACACCACGCCTTCAGGGGGCAGCAACGGCAGCAGCAGCTCTGTCGCTACTTTGCCATCAGGTCCGGAGGCCGCTGCCGGGCATCCTGCAGGGACTCCCCTCAGTCCTGGCACTGCCCCCGCGCAGGGATTGACTAATCACGTCCAGCCGCGGGGGACTGACGGCTCCAACGGCCCGTCTCAGCCTGGCTCTCCTGCCCCTGGCGTGCTCAGTTCAGACAATCCTCAGCTCTCAGCCTTGCTAAAGGGAAAAGCCAATACTACCAGTAACGACGACAACAATAACTACAGTAACCATGGGGAGCCTTCCTCAGAGAAAATCAACAACGTCCACCCAGGTCTCCACGGTGCCGCCAAGAAGACACCGGAGCCGTCGGTGGTGTCCTCACCATCGTCGGCCACTGCTACGTGCTCTCCCCGCTCTGCAGACACTCACGCCACCAACAGCCTCTCCTGCCTTAACAGCCCATCCGCCACCAACAGCCAGGGGCCCACGCTCAACGGGAAGGGGCCGGAGGACTCCCAGAGCCCGGTGAAGGCGGATCCTCCTGGAGGAGCCCATAAACACAGCGGCCCTGCTGGACTGGCCCCCTGGTCCTCGGTGTCCATCTACCCCAGCTCCAGTGAGGTCCTCAAAGCTTGCAGGTAGGGTGTCTGTATATGTGTTTAATGAGGCCGGAGCTAATGACTCAATGGATCAGTTTGTTTCTTTGTGTTTGGATCTTTGTTCCTCACGGGTCCTTCCTGTTTGGAGGAAAGTCTGAGGTTTTATTTTCTCTTTCCGTTCATTCGTCATCATTGGGTCCTTTTTTATAATAATGACGCTTTCATAACTTATTGTTGCAAATGTGACGAAGGTGAATAATTCAAGGCTTCCTCCTCCACCTGGTTTTCTTTCATCTTATTCATTCAAGTTTCCTCAGATTTAGTCAGTGAACCTGATCAAAGCCTTGAGAGCAGCGCTCTGACACCGAAGCCTTTGATCAGCTCTGAGATTCATGGCTGTGACCAACAACTTAAGTCCCAAGTCTGAAAAATAATTTTTAAGCCCGCGTGTTTTCATAAAGAGTCTTGTTCTGTCCTTGAAGCAGTCTCTGTGATCGCACCTGAGTAAGCTCCTTCTCTGCTCACGCTGCAGGTACCTGGGGAAGAATGGCCTGTCGACGAGCAGTATCCTCCTGGACAAGTGTCCCCCGCCGCGACCCCCTCGCCCACCATCTCCTCCGCTGCCAAAGGACAAACTCAACCCTCCGACGCCCAGTATTTACGTGCGTACAGCAAAGTGATCCACTGGAGGAGAGAGGTGATTCTCCCTCTGACTTTTGATCCATCCTGTGTCTCCTCTCTGACCTACAGCTGGAAAACAAGAGGGATGCTTTCTTCCCGCCGCTCCATCAATTTTGTACCAACCCCTCAAACCCTGTCACCGTCATCAGAGGCCTGGCCGGAGCTCTCAAACTGGGTGAGAGGCCGACGCACACACACATGCACTCTGCAGAAGTGCTTCGCAGCCATTTCATTTGTTTTGTTCTGGTTGAGGGTCTGAGGGCAGCAGCAGAACGTCAGTCAGGATGTTGCTGTCCTCACGTGGCTGTGTGGGCGTGTCTGTGTTTGGTGGAGGAGTTTGACATGTGTGACAACAGCACCACCTGCAAGTGGAAAACGTTACTGCACGTATTTGCAGAGAACTCTGCTCCTCTGACAGGGAGCTGCTGTTCCTGTTCCACCTCACCTCCTTTACTGTTTATTTACATGCTCAGAAAACTGTCTGTGAAGAAACTCTTTGGTTTATTGACATCGATAACTGGGAGGGGATTAGATTTAACTTTTAAACAGGTTTATTCAACGCTCCTCACCCTCTCGCAGACTTGGGCCTGTTCTCCACGAAGACGTTGGTGGAGGCCAACCCTGACCACTTGGTGGAGGTGCGGACCCAGTTGTCTCAGCCCACTGACGAGAACTGGGACGCCAGTGGCAGCAGGAAGATGTGGCGCTGCGAGAGCAGCCGCTCGCACACCACCATCATCAAATACGCCCAGTACCAGGCCTCGTCCTTCCAGGAGTCTCTGCGGGTTAGTGGGAGGTGGACGCTCATAGCGCAGATGCTGGTGTTCGCCTGGAGAGCTATTAATGTTGTGTTTCTGTGCTAGGAGGAAAACGAGAAGAAGAAGGAGATGGAGGCAGAGGCAGGTTCCTCAGACAGGTGACACCTCTTTTCTCATTAGATTCAAGAATTTTGAATTTTGAATTTTTTTATTCTCTTGCTCTAACTTCACTGCCCTCTCTCGGCCCGTCAGTGCACTGCGGCGGCGCAAAGGTCAGTTCAAACACCTCAAGTTTGGCACCAACATCGACCTGTCGGATGATAAGAAGTGAGTGAACGCGTCGGATGCACAATCTTATAAAAACTTTTTTTTTTTAAGTTTTCTTTGAATCTAACGAACATGTCAACCGTCCAGGTGGAAACAGCAGCTTCAGGAGCTGGCCAAGCTTCCGGCCTTCGCCCGTGTGGTGTCAGCGGGGAACCTGCTCAGCCACGTGGGCCACACCATCCTGGGCATGAACACCGTGCAGCTCTACATGAAGGTTCCCGGGAGCCGGACGCCAGGTAACACGAGCCCACCGCCGCCCACTGCCACGTCTCTTCTTCTGACTGTGTCAGTAACACCCTGTCTCTGCAGGTCATCAAGAGAACAACAACTTCTGCTCCGTCAACATCAACATCGGGCCTGGAGATTGTGAGTGGTTCGCTGTGCCTGAGCCTTACTGGGGCGTCATCAACGACTTCTGTGAAAAGTACGTCATCTGCACCGACCACTGAGATTCTCAGCCGAGCCGCGGATGTGATGCTGAAACCTGCGTCTGTTTTTTTACAGGAACAACATCAACTTCCTGATGGGTTCTTGGTGGCCGAACCTGGAGGACCTGTACGAGTCCAACGTGCCCGTGTACCGCTTCATCCAGCGCCCAGGAGACCTGGTGTGGCTCAACACCGGCACCGTCCACTGGGTCCAGGCCATCGGCTGGTGCAACAACATTGCATGGAACGTCGGGCCCCTCACAGGTGAGGAAGAGGAGCAGGAGGTGAAGGATGGAGGAGGCGCTGAGATGACGTTAAAGACTCTTCAGAGAGTTTGGTCTGAGCTGTGATGCATAACGGTTTCTCTCTCTCCTCAGCTCACCAGTACAAACTGGCCGTGGAACGTTATGAGTGGAACAAACTGCAGAGTGTCAAGTCCATCGTTCCCATGATCCACCTCTCTTGGAACATGGCCAGGAACATCAAAGTGTCGGACCACAGGCTTTTTGAGATGATCAAGTGAGAAGAAGCGTCCATGCCGCCTCCTGCGTTTGAGTTGTCTCTGTGGACTCTCTGATGGTTCTTGTCTGTGTGTGTCAGGTATTGTTTGTTGCGGACGCTGAAGCAGTGTCAGATGCAGCGGGAACTGCTACTGGCTGCTGGGAAGGAGCTGGTGTGGCACGGGAGGACGGCGAACGAACCGGCGCACTACTGCAGCATCTGCGAGGTATCAACCCGAACAGCTCCTCCTCTGCCTCCTCCTCCTCCTGTTCTAATCCCTCTGTCTCCCTGGGGCTCAGGTGGAGGTGTTCGACCTCCTGTTCGTCACCAGCGAGAGCAACAGCAGGAAAACATATGTGGTGCACTGCCAGGACTGCGCCCGCAGGGGGAGCACCAACCTGGACAACTTCGTGGTGCTTGAGCAGTACAAGATCGAGGACCTCATGCAGGTTTACGACCAGTTCACACTCGTAAGTGTCGGATCCAGGGCTCAGTGAACACTGCTCAAGATGGCCGCTCTGATGACCACGTGGATGACCCGAAACTTTTTGTTCTTCTCTCTGCAGGCGAGCCCCCTCCCTTCTTCCTCTTGATGCTCAGAGGAGGAGCCATGTCGGACTTTTACCGGAACCATCCCCGGACACTTTTCTTTGGCTCCGATATTCAGGAAGTTAAGCCGGCAGTCCTCCAACTGCGCTCTGTAGCTATCCCATAAGGCAGCTGCGTGAAAGCTGTGTGTCTATGCAACCTGCCCCAGAGGGGCGTGTCTCCCCCCGTGGCCTGGAGGGGGGCGGCAGCTCCTTCTGACGTCATGACCAGACTGTTCTACTGCTGGACTCCATTACATACACCAGAGGAAAAATGATAAAAGTTTTGTACATATTCAGTTTCAACACAAAGACTACTGACTTGATCATTTTCTTTTTTCCAGTTTTGTAATTCTGTTTGTGGCTTTGACACCAGATCTCCGCCCCCCTCCATCAGACGAGTCATTAGCATAGCAGGTGTTCCTCTGTGTGACACCTCCTCAGGCAGGAAACATTTAAACTCTTTTGTAATGTGAAACATTTCTTTACGACACTTCCCGCTTTTCTTTTCTGTTCTCCATCAGCCCACCTTCAGTTTCTCTGAGCGCTTGGTGACTGAGTGGAAGACAAACGGCCAAGCTGCAGACACAAAGAGTGAACTTTCATTTGTTTCTTTTTTATTTTGATGTAAATTTACACTATTTATAAATGCATATTTATTGCTTGAAAATATTTGATGGAATGCTGTAATTTTTTTCCAGAGTACCTGCCATTAAATTTGAAGGAGCTGTGTGGTTTTTGAGCTCGGCCCCTTGTACGTTTTCTATATGAATAAACTGCTCAGTAAGCGTTGTACAGAGACTTTAACCTCGAAGTGAGTTTATTGTTTGAAGGATGTTTTATGCGTCAATAAACAAAAGCTGTCTTTATTTACATGTGCAGTTTGGTTCCAGTTCTTCAGCAGCGGCCGCCCTAACATCCAGATTTTTTTTTTTTTTTTTTTTTTACAATTCCCAAGAAATTAAAACTTCCAATTTGATCGTCTCACATCTTCCAGGAGGTTTTGTCTTTTCCTCACAGTGAAGTATTTTCTCTAAAATTTATGTTGAGTTTTTAATTTGAGTTGACAGCAAATGGAAGATTTGCAGAAGAGTAATGTTTCAACTCTTAATATTCCACCTGCAGGTAAAATTAGCTGTTACTGTCTGACCACAGCACTGGTCGCAAAGCATGATGAAAGCATCATGTCATTTAGAGATGGGTGAGAGCGGATGCCTGGGATGGGACGGAGGAGGAGGAGGAGGTCTTCATCATCCTGGTGAAATCGGTGAGTAAATTACAAGAGAGGACTTTATTTGTAATTACTCATTAACAAGTTAATAAGAGACGAAAATGCATGTGAGCCACTGACTCAGAAGAACAGTTTCCACCTCCATCCTCTTCTGTATGTTTTATTTCTCTCCAGATGTTGAATCTTATTTCTAGTTTCTCGTGTTCAACTGCAGTAAACCTCGTCCCCAGCTTTTTCCACAAATTCCTGCATTTTTATTCATTCATTAGACAAAACAAGAAATGTCTCAATCTGCCCACGATGTCCATCACAGATGTTTAATTGACCGACATTCATGGTTCCCAGAGGATGAATCGGGTCATTTACTTCACAAACAAACCTTTCATCACAGAAACATTGAGACTCTGTCTCTTTCCTGTGAGAGACAAATTGGAAACCTCCCGTCCCGTCCTCTCGGTCGGTCGTCTCATTTGCAGCAGACGGAGTTCAGCCACTGCCGAGTGGCTCGACCCAGACATCTGTGGACGCTTCAAATGTAGACATCCTGATTTCTCATCTTCTCCGTGCTCCCTGGGTCTCATGCACGTCGTTCAGAGGCGCCTGTTGTTCAGTGTCCTGAATTCACACGTGTGAAGTCTGATCCCTTCAACGCCACAAACACACAGCGCCTCATTAAATGGCCCCATGATGCACTGCGTCCAGCGGCTCCACAGGGAACTTTTTTTTTATCTGAATAAAACAAACCAAGGCGGCCATGAGGAATCAAACACTGTTGTGAAGTTTGTGTCTGTGATCAGCGGCGAGCTCTGATCCTCATGTGAGGTCATTAAAGCACGAGGCTCGGTTGGTTCTGACTGGAGACCAGAAGAGGAAGTGAGACGGTCTGTCGGTTTGTGAAAGAGGAACAGACGACGCCTCCTTCCTCCTCCTTCAGTGAAAGGATGAAACTCATTTAATAATGGTGACACACAGGCAGCCATGTTTAGACCGAGCAGCTGCACGTGGTGTTTCTGCTCTGTCCTGAGGCCGACCAAACCTGATGAGGAATGTTTTCATATGAGAGACGGATGCGTCCATCAAGGACACACGGCTGGACCTGTCTTCAAGTGAGGACAGAAACACTTCAGTGTCTGGACATGTCCTGCAGTCAGTGTCTCTCAGGCAGCAGCAGAACCTTTTGCAACATGTTCTGTAAACAGGAACCAGTTTAACCAGGATCCAGCAGATGTCACTGTAGTTGTTAAAGAACACACACACACACACACACACACACACAGATCAAAGATGAAGGTGTGTTCCTCATGTCTTAGTCACTCTTGTGACTCAGCTTGTATTTATTCTGTTCATATTTGTTTTTACTCGTCGGTGACTCACTCAGAGTTGACAGAGGAAACACATGTGAGTATTTTAGGACAGGAAATGGATGTACAGAAAAAACCCCTGATGTATTTGTTGGAGCGTGAGGACGAAGAGTTTCCAGCAGCCGAGGGGAACCTGGACACTGATGGAGTTACTGGACCAGTACAGCTCTCATGATGATGTTCCTCTGAGCAACATGGATCCACTAATGCCACCAATGTGTTTATTATAGGATGTCGCCCCCTGCAGGACCAGATCCTCATGATCCTCATGAGTCAGTCCTGAACACAGGTCGAGAGGAAACAGACAGACAGCTGATGCACGTGTGTGAATGATTAAATGTATGATATTGTGTGTGTGTCTTTCCAACAGCAACATGTTCTCCTTGTGGTAAAAGTCCCCTGGATTCCTTCAGGATGAGTCTGAGGATGTAGCGGCCGTGAGTCACAGGAAGTATTGAGTTAAATCAACCGGCGTCCTGTGGTGTGTGTGTGTGTTGTTGAACTCTGTATTTTGAAGAACTCATCCTGCAGCAGCTCATCGGCACTGTCCAGGGTTCTAAACTCTTTTTTTGAACTCACCTCTCTGTTTCAGATCTTTAGTCGGTTCCTCTGACACAGTCCAGGAGAACTGAGCAGAACCAGGGACCCGTCATCTGGTGGTTTGCTGATGAATGGGCTCGCTGTGTTTCTGCTGACTGAGATTCAAGCTGAAGCTGTAACGTGTAAAACACAGATGAAGTGGACCGGGTGATTCTGCAGCTTCATGGGGATCATCGCGTCTCTGAGGTCCTGTCTCCTCGAGAGCATCATCTCAGAGATGCTCCATCAAGCTGGATGAAGGTCGGTGTGGTGCTCCCTCCTCTCCCTCTGACCTCATGGTGCCTTTACTTTCCTCTTGTGAATGAACCTTTGGAGCAGGAGTGTGAATCAGTGGGTGTGGAGCTCAGAGCTGAATCACACGTTAGAAATGAGACGTTCCAAACTATACACCACACCAATGTTCCACTAAATATACCAGACCAGATGTTAGAAACCTTGAGTTGGAGAAATGTGTGGGACCATTAAACCAGATCTCCGCAGTTTGACTCGAGTGACTTTTATCTTGAAGATTAACTTCCTGTCCTCTTCCCACAAACAGAGGTTTAATCCTCAAAAGCGTCTCCATCTGATGGTCAGGTGAAGAAGTGAGGACCATCCTCTGCTGGATCTGAGCCACATGGTGGCAGTGTCCACAAATCCTGTACACACACACACACACACACACACACACCTCATGCGGTCTGTGCACACTCACTGTGTGTAACCGGCCTCAGACCTAGGGGAAATCTGTGTCGGTCCAAGTGACACACAGACAAGCGTCTGCTGTGTATCTGAGAAAGATGAGGAATAGGACAGGTTATGTCGTGTTGCTTTGCTCAGCCAGCAGTAGTTTATTACATTATTACATTCACTTATTACACTTTTCAATATCACGATATTATTTCAAATTTGATATTTCAATAACACAATACTTAGATAAGTACAATAACTTAAATCATACAAAAAACACTCTCTTTAGAAAAACAAAAATAAGGTGCACAACAACAATCCTGCATAATTAGTGCAACTTGTAGTTCAGTTACCAGATATAATTAACAAAAGTAATACATTCCTTTAATCTTACAGTCACATTCACACCATAAGATTAGCTGGAATTTATCATCAAACACATAAAACATTCTCCATTACACACATATATGAACGCACATGTACACCTTGTGCGCTTTCTGTATATGTGCACAAAGTGAAAAAGCTCGCAAGACGGCAGCCATTAACTGGAGAGAACAATATAACTACTCAGTCAAAGTTACACTCACTAAACACGTCACTAACATTTCACATTGGTAAGGCATCGTGAGGATGTTTAGAAATGGTTATTTTTCCCACCTGAGAAAGATGAGGAACAGGTCAGGCTCAGCCAGCAGCGCTTTATTACTGCGCACGCCCGGGGCCCAGACTACTTTGTGTTCCTCTGCCTTCACAGGAGCGCAAGGGCGCCATCTAGTGACTTAATAGTCTAAAAAGATGTAGCTTCACATAGAAATGTGACTGATGTTATGTGCTGTGAGGTGGGGGTGTGTGGATGTTTTTATAAAACTTTAAATAGAGGGAATTTCGAAGTCCTCTACATGTGCACTCTGTCATGTTCCTCCTCCTGCTCTCAGGTTAGACTGTAAGTCTGAGTCTGAGCATTGATCCAAGGTAAAGTGCAATGCATTGTGGGACCGATCAGGCAGATCCACTTCAGTCTGTCTAGGTGTGAAGGACGTGTCTGAAGGAGCCTTCAGAAGGACACAGTGTTGAAATGAAGCCTCTGAAGGATGCAGAACTCCACGGGGCTTCGCACTGACCTTTGTTGTGATTAAAATTAAAATGATGGACTGATGTGGCTGTGTGAGAAGTGTGAGAAGTGTGTGTGTGTGTGTGTGTGTGTGAGGCAGATACCCAGGGCTGGATCTGGGGCTGAGTTACTTCCTTCTCCAAACATACCACAGTGTTTGGTCATCTCAAGTGCCTCCAACGCTCATCGGATTATCTGGCCCGGGCCGCTCGGTGCTTTCCACCTCTATCAGCCTGGGCCCACCGGCGGCTCCGGGTGACAGATGTTGTTTGGAGGCGGTCCAGCCGGCTCCCGGCTGCGACTTGCTGTTGTCCCGGTGCAGAGTGACGCAGGTATTGCACAACATTTTCCTTGGTTATGACTGTGTGACATCACCAGCTCCTCTCAGCGCTCAGTTCCCCCGATGCGTGACACGCTCGCACTAACGATTGCACTGTTATGTGTAAACAAACAGACACACAGGCGTGTGCTGCCTGTATACGCACACAGGCACCTGCTGCACGTGACGTCACGCCTGTGTCAGGTGGATGCATGTGCAGAGGCTGCTGCTGGTTGCGGGTCTTTGCATAATCAGCACGGCAGCGCTCAGCGGTCACAAGGTAAACTTTCCACTGTCCGTGAAAACAGAGACTCATCTCCCAGAGGAGAGTCAGGGTCACAGTGAGAGTCTGAGGATCTCCTGCTGCCCGGTTCAGGAGCTGGTTTTCTGTGGATGCTGACTTCAGTTTAAATGGATGGTCAGACCCACTTACATGAACACGGTTATTCATAGAGTCACAGGAAAACAAGTAGATGTATTTGCACTGCTTCTGTTTGGTGAAGTTCACTTTAGGTTCTGATGAAGTGTTAAAGTGAATTCCTGTGAATGAGTTTGGCCTCGTGCATCCGCTCTGTCTCTCAAACTGTTGAACACAATTCCTCTCCGACGTCAGAGTTCCAAGGCCGAAGGTTGTGGGTTCTCACTGAAATGAAAACTCCGGCTCCACTCTCTGTTTCCCCAACGTGTGTCGCTCCACGCGCTCTCAGAGATTCAGTGATGGGCCGAGCCGCTCACAGAACGGCACTAACGTCGATGAGTCCACAGAGCTGAAGTTTAATATTCCATCGGATGATTTGTACTGTGCGTACTTATACTACATGCTCTCACCAAGATCAGTGAAGCAGGGTTACCACTGGACCTGCTCGGAGACGTTTGTCCCGGGGACTCTTCCGTCCTGTCGGTGGTCATGAGGACGAGCACGGCAGCCTCTAAATATAGACGGACAGAATTAAATTCAAATGACTCAGACTGAGACGAGTGACTTATCGTCCTCAGTCAGTTGGTCAGTGCTCACGCTCCCCAGGACTCACTTATTCCGCTCGGGATCACCTCTCCACCCGTCGGCCGGCCAGTCGGGTGGCTGGGTGGCGGTAGTCAGTAGTGAGGCGGGGGAGGACGATGGGTGGAGGGAGGGAGGGGGAGAGAAAAGGCAAAATCGGTTGGCGAGGAGAGGAAACGCTGTCATATCCAGGAGGAAGTGTGAGTCAGGGCTCGTACATTCTTGGAGGCTGATTCAGCGCTGCACAGGAAGTGGAACGCTTGCTGCGGCGCTCTCACGCCGGGAGGGGAACGGCCCCGTCTGGAGCGGTGCAACTGGAAAAAGAGTCCCCCGGCAAAACACGCCACAAACTGCCAGACCAAGCTTCACTGCCACGGGTGTTAGCGTGTAACCGTCTGCAGAGAAACTGATGCAGGAGGAGGAGGAGGGCTCCAGGAGAGAGGAGCTGTCAGGGAGGCGAGGAGGCCAAAGGGTCGTGCTCTGGGTCTTCCTCTTTTTCTCTGGTCCCCAGAAATCTCCCCTTCCTTCTCCCTCTGCCGTCACTTCTCAGATTTCACAGTTCCAGCCATTCCGACTTAACCCTGTCCTCTCCGGTCCGAGACTCGCTGAAGACACGTGAGAGCCCAGCGTTCCCCGGAGGACGAGGAGGGACGGAGACTCTTTTAGCTCTTAGACCTGTTTGAATTGTGGCATCACAAAGGGGGAGGTTTTCCAGGTCTGGGGGCCACGGCGGGGGAGAGAGGATGTCCTGGCGGACAGTCTGTCCCTCCCAGACACTCATGGTCACTGCCCCCGTCCTCGTGATAAAACACCGGCTTATCACCAGTTTCCATTCAGCTCCTCACACTTACGTAATGTCAGCCCGAAGAGGAAGTGCTGTCCTCTGTAAATGAAGAAGAGAGAGGGAGAGTGTGTGTGTGTGTGTGTGTGTGTGTGTGTGTGTGTGTGTGAGACCGAGGAAGAGGAGTGGAACAGGTTTCCACATGAGAGTAAACTGACCAAACGTGTGTGACAGTGGAAAAAGCGTGCTCAGCTGATTAGTGCACGGACACACACACACACACACACACACACTCTCCCTCTCTCTCTCTCTGTATCTTCAGAGGACATCACACAGACTGACATTTAATTCCTGGAAACTAAAACTTCACATACTCTAAACTCTGAGTTTGGAGCCCTCCAAACCTCCAGGGCAGCGTTTTATTCTGAAGGAGCAGAAACTGAAACGTTTGGAAATGATGACGGAGACGCCACCTCGTGCTGTTTGGATCTGTTCTGCTGGGATTGGTTGGGCTCCGGTCACATGACCTGGAACACAACATGGAGAATCCATCACCCGAGTCACTGACGCTGTCGTCAGCTCAGAACGCCACAATCTGACGGGAGCGGTCACATGACCCGTGTTCGAACCAAGCCAGGAACTTGATTCTACGCACAAAGTGGATCATGGCCTCGCCTTCAGATGTGAGGAGACATGTTGGACTGTCCTCTGGTCCCACGTACACCCACACACTCCCACTGTGTCCTTCTGCACTCAGGACCATGTTTTATTGTACAAGGCTGTTGCTAGGAGACAAACTAATTCCAAACCTCCAGACACAGAACGACTAAAAAGGGACAGTGGGGGGTGGGGGGTGGGCAGAGATAGGGGTGGTAGGTGAGACAGGGAACTTCACCTCGCTGAAATGCAACTGCTCAGACGAAGAGCGGGAGACGGACGGCTGAGGACAAGCCTTTAGGATCGTAGGACAGTTGGACTGTGATGTCATATATTCTGGACACGTGTCTTTGGGACGACTGTGTCCCCAACACACACTCACACCACAGCTGAAAGACCAGGAGATGATGCATCACTGACGGTCAGATGCTTCTAATGTCGTTACCAAGGTGAACAGGGCCTCCACACACACACACACACACACACACACGCACACGCACACACACACGCACACACGCACACACGCGCGCGCGCACGCACGCACGCACGCGCGCCCGTCCAGCCTCCTGTCATGTGCTCCTCATTTCTATCATGTCATCTCTGCTGGGCCACTTACTCCCCCCTCCTCACCTCTCTGCTCCACCAGCCCGGCATGTCACATGCGGCGGTGGCGAGGGGTCAGCTGGCTGTCTGTCCATCTGTCGTGACCTGACAGCCCACGGCTGCGTCTGTTTTCTGCCTGGTCAGTGTTTCCTCTGTCTCTGGCCAGCGTGTCTCTCTGAGCTGTGAGCTGGGTCAGGCTCGGGGGAGACGTGTGGAGGATCACTGCAGAACGCTGCACGCTGACCCGTCACCTCTGACCTCTGGCAGGAACACCTGCACCCTGACTGATTTCATATCTTTAAGACCTAGAGCGGCTGTCAGACCTTTGCTGAAGCCTGAGTGTGTTCCTGACGTGTTAATTAGGTTTCTAACATGTGACCGATGTGAAACTGGAAGAACAAATATCTGAGGATGAGGAGGAGGAGCTGTACGTGTAGAAGATGAAGGGGACTGGACCCCTGACCCATGCGTGAACCAACACGCCCTCGTCTGTTTTGTCCCATTGATGTTTGAGGAGCTCTGATGAATGCAACTGTCTTTGAGGACACAGTGAGGGGACGGCGTGGAGACGGCGCGCCGCGCTCTGTGGCGGCTGCTCTGCTGCTGAGTCACCAGGTGTGGCGGCGTGCAGCGGCGGGTTCTGTTGAGCTGTGGTCGAACCTGTGGCTCTGTCCTGCACCATGAAGGATATCATCTTCCAGCTGGTGCT
The DNA here is from genome assembly GCA_016785235.1 of Pseudorhombus dupliciocellatus. Classification (NCBI taxonomy): domain Eukaryota; kingdom Metazoa; phylum Chordata; class Actinopteri; order Pleuronectiformes; family Paralichthyidae; genus Pseudorhombus; species Pseudorhombus dupliciocellatus. The sequence goes on from JAFBJW010000311.1 coordinate 5,343,347, forward strand.
GAGTCAGCTTTTACGCAAGCGTCATGACTCAGCATGACGGGTCCTGGATTACCTCCAGGCTGTTATCAAGGTTTCTACGTCTCCCCGTCCTCCGTCTCTTATCTGTCCTCGTGTCTCTGCTGCAGCTCTGCTCCTGAACATCTCACCCTGAGGACCTGCTCCTCCTTCAGCAGGAGAGACATGATGCAGGTGAGTCTACCACGTGGGGCTGTGTGTTCTTCACTGACAGAACAGAGATCATAACGTACCTGGCTCCATGTCTTTAAACTGTCTGATTGTCCTTCATCTGTCCACCATCTTGACCCTCAGATTAAAATCTGTTCAGTAAGAAGCTCTCTGAAGACTCCAGATCAGACCTGAATAAAACATGGATGTGAGCTGGTTTCTGTCAGCGAGCGAGCTGCAGCTCTTCATCTGCACCAACCCTTCAGGCTCTGAGGCGCCTGGACCCTCAGAGACAGAATCAACATGACGGGGTCAGATGCAGGCCCACACGTTTCCTGTTCGACGAGCCAGAGCAGAACCTCAGAGGGTCCAACACAGGTGAGGCTCAGAAACAGGAGGCCAATGCTCACAGACAGGAGCGGAGCTCAGAGTGACCCAGGGTCTCCTCCTCTGCCAACAAAACTGACACTGACATGTATTGAATGTTTCACCTCAAACCGGAGAACGTCTTTCCAGAGTCTGTTTCACTCCTAAAGACGCAGCAGGAGACTGAGACCAACAGAGACATGTCCAGGTGAGGAGCTGTTTTTTATTTCCAGCCTGTTTGTGTCTTTGTTGTCGTATTGTTGTGTGTCCATCTCCGGCCGTCTCTGGTTGCTCTGTAGGGTCCGACCTGGGACAGTTGAAGTATGAGGCCTTGTTGAGACACTTTTCTGTCCACTTGTCTCTGACGGGGGACGTCCTGCTGCTGAGGTCAGCGCGTGACGTCCAGATGACTGATTACGGCTGTGGTGGTGTGTTTATAGCGCCGGGTGATGACATCACAGAGAACACCTTCACCTTCCACCCTCGTTTACGACAGCTCTCTCTCTCTGCCCGTGCGCGGCGTCCTCGCACTGCGCACGTCAGCTTATCAAAGCAACAGTTTGATGACATCAGAAAACAGGACGAGGCCTTCGGTGTCTGATCTGGGTCCAGCTGAGAACCTGCGACCTTCTGCAGTCAGATCATGCCGGCTCGGGTTCTGCTGCTCTGCAGTGAGCCGGGGTCCTTCAGGGTGGTCGTTTGTCCTCTGCTGGTCACGGTTAGGGTGAATGGAACACGTGTGTAGAGGTGATGTGAATCAGCGGTCGAGGAGGGAATGACTTAGGAGTGTTGTCTTTTATTGTTGAAAGACCAATTGGCAGTGGAGGAAGTTTTTAACATTTTAATTCTATAAAAGTACCAATGGACCTATGTATAAGTATCTCATCAACTTCACTCAGTAAAACTTTCCTTTGTTAAAAGTAAAAGTAATTCATATTTGTCTCAGTTGCTCCTGTCCAACTTCAGGTGTGTTGTGTGTCTCTCGTCTCATGTCTCAGCTCATGAGAGAAGAGCTGGACCAGGTGGTCCTGGAGGTTAAAGTTCATATCCTCTGCTCTTTTCATTATTATGTCCGTGCGGCTACGGATGAAAATGAATCAGTCCAGTGTCGTATTTATTATATTTATATGTAATACAGACGGATTTATCTGGACGGCACTTTGAAATGAAACAAAAGAGTCAGAGCAGAACAAGTCATTATCCATTAATAACAAATATTTCATGTTACAAAAATATTTTTATATTTATATTCATCAACAATTAATGTTTAAGGTGCGTCAATATTTTTGAACATTCATTTTTATAGGTAATTTAAAATTTATATCTAATTCTGATGGAGTTTAAATTTGATAACACACACGTGTTCTTATTATTATAAATTATTAGAATTATTATTTGTTCTATTTACTAGTTGCTTTGCTCATATGAGCTGTTCTGCCTTATTTGTGTTTTTGTTCTTTGAACCCGTGAAAACACGTTCCTATTCAAAGTCTTCAGATTTGTATAATTTATATGTCGTGGTCAGACCCTGTGGGGCCCGGCTGAGCTGTCAGCTGTGGCTCATTATTCTGCTGCTCTGCTCTCTGGATGTGACAGGACTCGGCTCCTCTCAGAACTTCTCCGTCTGCTTCAGAAGACAGAACAGAGAGAAACAGAGGTCTCTTCTGCGCAGAGTCTTCACAGGTTTCCAGTTCACCTGCTCCACCAACACCAGGCTGCGTGTGAGTGTTGACTGCAGGGGAGACAGTGCTGTCCCACTAATAAGCCGGCGCTCTGACAGCGGCCTGACAACCTCCTGACAGACAACGAGCGGCTTTTGTGCTGAGCTACTCGAATATTCCTGGCATCTCTTGCTCGGGGTCAACTCCTGGGACGCAGAGGCAACGCTGAATCAATTAAGATTTTGCAGATTCCTCAGAAACGTTTCCCCTCTCTCTCTCTGACAAACGACAGCATGACGCATTAGACGGAATCAGTGTGAAACATCTTCTCCTTTATTGAACTGTCAGGGTCAGACATCAGAGGAGCATCAGCACTCACCTCGCTCGCAGCGCTGCAGGTCTCACGACAGCCGCTTATATCGCTAGCCAGAAACCCAGCAGACAATGTAGCTGTAGAATTGAGCCACACAGAAATCTACATTGTATGCCAGGTTCAGGACAAAGCAAAGGTGCGTCGCCTCATCGTGGAGCCCGTTCTCCTTCAGCAGCGTTCCCCAGACTCAGAGCAGCTCTCACAGAATTAAAAGAAGAATGGCAGAAGGGGAAACACACGGACAGAAAAAACCTTGACAAGGGCCCCTTGTGGAGTTGTGACACAGAGAACATCCTGTCTGTGGGGTCACAGGATCTAGCCCCTCTCGCATCGCAGCCAATCAGGGCAAAGGAATGCGCCGCCAGCCAATGGGAGAGGGACGGGCACGTTTGCCCGGGAAGTAGGCCGAGCCGTCGGAGACCCAGTAGCCAGATGTAGCTGCTGATTGCTACACAGGATCTACACTGCCTACTGAGCAACTGACGGCAGCCAGAGGAGGAGCGGGGGCCACCGCGGCCCGTCGGGCCCCGGAGGGGAGGCTCCCGGTCTGAGGAGAGAGCAGAGAGGGAATGGAGGTGTCAGTGGCGAGGATGGGAGGACAGAGGAGATCAAGCAGAAGGAGAGGAGCGGCCTGAGGGAGGGGAAGGATATGGGAGATTATCTGCTGACGAACATCTCCAGCGTGGCGTTATCAGTGGCAGATTCCTGTCATTCTTTCCCATTACCCCGAGGCGCGACCGGCTGCGGCCACCGCCATGTCGGCTCCAACACTCAGCCCAACACATAATGGGAGCAGTGACCCAGGCCTAATAAATGACGGCCCAGATACAGGTGATGGGAGGAGGAGGAGGAGGAAGAGGAGGAGGATCTTCCTCCTCTGCGGTTGAGCGTCGTGCTCCACATACCTGAGGCCTCATGACCATATTGATCAAACATTCTCCGACCAGCTGATGGTCACTTGACTCCAATTTCATTTTATTAAAGGAAATGTGCTGCCCCCCCCCCCTCACATTCCAACTCTCTGTCACCGTCACTGCTCCCTCTCTCTCTCTCTCTCTCGTCTCGTCCTCCATCTCTTCCCTTTCATTCTGCTGTTCTGTGACTCGTATTGTTTCCCTGCCTCGGGGCTCAGTCCTGCTGTGTTGTGCTCTCGGAGGAAAAGGGGAGAAATGGGAGGAGGAAGGAGGGAGTTACCTGTTCCCTCTCCTGCAGGAGCAGACTTTAAAACACCGGGATGTGGGGGTCACGCCTCGTGGAAACCTGGGAGCAGAATTCACCTCCTGAAAGACACAGCAGAAACAGCTGGTCAGAGCAGGAGGAGAGCGAGGTCCGTCAGCAGCACTTTAAGAACAAGTGTGACATTAACAGGAGCGAGGCTCAGTGAGCTCACAGCTCGAGATAAGGCGATAAGCTCGTCCGTGTATTATCTTCGTCTTTTTTTCCATGCTTTGGTGATGCTGCGCCCGCCGCGGGGCACAGGGGTCAAACATACACACACCAGCCGGCTTCTTTTTCCACTGAGGCCGAAGTCTGGGGACAGGACGAGGTCAAACGGAGGAAGTCAAACTCTGCCGCACCAGCTCGCACCTTTTTAAATGTGCACTGCAGGAGATAAAGGAGGAGGTGTCTCCTCAGGTCCACTCAGTCAGCAAGTGGGGGGGGGGCAGGCGTGAGGGAGGAGGGGTGAGGAGGGGTGAGGTCAGGCGTGCCATTCCATTCCTGCCTGCACTGGGCCAGTCTATTCCTAGAGTGTGGTGCATGGCAGTTGATGTGGGTTTCCTCTGAGCTGCCTGGAAGATGACTGGGCCTGACCACATCCACACACACACACACACACACACACACACACACATACACACGCACACACACAGAGCGTCAATGTACATAAACACTAGTTCGGAAGGAAGCAAAGAGGAACTGAATCATTACCCTGCCTGAGCCTCAAAGTAGGGGGTGACCACTGTACGTGTGTGCGCAAACACAAGTTGCACTTCTGCACATCGGTTCATTGCCTGTGTGTGTGTGTGTGTGTGAAGCGAGTGTGGCCTGTGTGACATGCAGCTTTTCATCAACACTTATTCTCCCAAAAACACAAACTGGTGAAACATGTCCGTGCTGAACTTTCTGCAGAAGAAAAGTTCCATCAGAGAGTCAGTGGACGTGCACACACGGCTGCGTCTTACGTTCATGAACACTGACAGTTCCAGATTGGACCAATCAGTGCCGCTCTCCTAACCCGGGACAGAAAGAGTCTGCAACACGAGACAGGACCACGCTGCGGTCCACGAGGCCGGCAGCCAATCAGATATCAGCTCCCCAGGTTCCATCAGAGCCCAGCCGGGGACTGTGATTGGTTGTGATGGGCTGGTGAAGGCGTCCAACCATAGAGAGGAGGCCAGTCCCTGCTGAGAGGGAGGTTATGGAAGCTCCAGCGTCCAGCAGACATCCTCTCCCTTCTCTGTCTGCCCTCGACACAAACCCAGAGGATGAAACACGCATGTCCAACCAGCGGTTCCTGTGCACACTGCCAGGTGTCTGTCAGACGGAGCCCGGCCTGTACCCCGGCCCCGGCTGCGGCCCCGGGCCTGCGGAGGCAGAGGGGTGTCTGCAGGCTCTTCCAGGGGGCTGGACTGATGGGAAGGAGCTGGCAAGGTGACCAAGGAAAGCGAACTGCCTCCTCAGGCTGCTTTATGAAGGCCTGGCAAACGTGCACAGAGCGAAGAAAGGAGGAGGAGGAGGAGGTGGAGGTGGGGGTGGGGGGCAGAAATATAAACTGAAAGGGAGGGGGGATGGAGGGATAGTCCGTCTTCTGAAATCAGAGCAGAGGCAGTGGCATGTCCCCATCCCGTCCTCCGTGGGGTCACAGGGTTTAAGCAGAACTGGACCCGGCAAACAGCCATAAATCTGCTTCATTAGTGCCAACCCACGGCAACGGCGAAGCCATAACGTTATAATGTCAGCTCTGTCTGCGAGCGCCGCGACCTGGCCGCTGATACCTGAGCTCCACCCTGAACACCAACACTGACACCCGGGACAGGGCCCTGCTGAATGCGGGGACACCAGGAGCCAGGTTCTGGACGGAGTGATCCACCGATCCACGGGGATCCGGCCCTGCGTGGCTCAGAGGCACGGCCGCCGCTGCCGGGCTGAGTCACCGTGTTCACTGATTACCTTTGGAAAACAAAAGGAACACCTTAAAAACGCAGCCCGGCGCGACCGTGCCCATTGATCCTGGTTTTCCATGACGTGCATCCGTCTCTACAGCCTCTTCCACGTGCACGCACACATGCACTGCCACTTTTTGGAATTCACAGTGGGGCCCAGGTAGGGGAAGCTGTGTCCATATATGAGCACAGCAGGAAACAGGCCAGGTGTGTGTGGTTAGTTCACCGTTGGAACGAGCGCTCTTAAGTACAGACACACACACACACACACACACACACACTCCTCTTCTGTTGCACACACAAAACAAACTGCGTTCAGAGCGGTGACGTCTGAGCTCTTAGTGCTGCAGTCGGCCTGTGAATGACGGACGTGTGAGAGCGAGTTGTTGCCGTGTAAACAAAGACGAGTCATGCGAGAAAGGGAAAGTGGGGGAGAGATTGCTCCCGTGCTGTTTGACCCAGTTTGAGTGTGTCATGGTGTCTCACTGTCTCAACCTTCCCCTGAATCATCCGTCCCCTCTCGTCACATCACACCGATTCCCAACCGCTGTGCCGCGGAAGATCATTCATGTTCCCTGTTAGATCCGTGTTTTTTGGCAAATCCATCCACAGGTTGGACATGGAACCAGCCGGAGACCCCGGCTGATGGTGAGCGGTCAATACTGACCATCATCAGATCACGAAACACCTGAACAGACAACAAACAGTTGGCCTCTTCCCTCTGAGGACACAGATGACCTCTCATCTCCAGGAGGCCGGGACAGAGGTCAGTGACCTCATCATGTTCCAATTGTGAATCTGAATAAAAACTAATAACTGCAGCTTCTCCCTCCTCAGGCTGTTTGTCTGCAGGAGTGAGGCCAACCTGCTGCTTCCTGCCAAGTAGGACAGGGCAGAGTTCACTGTGTGGGGCCGGCGATAAAGGCCGAGGCCAGGTTCCACGCTCCGCTCCACCAGGGAATTTAATCTCCCTCATCGAGATACTCGCGACTCATCTCACCGCCAATCTCCCCGCTATCGCTCAGTCACACCGGAAATGCAGCGGTGATAAGAGCTCACAGATCCAACACGACAGTTTATGAGCCGGCACCTTATCGCCACTCCTCACTCTCTCACACACACACACACACACACACACGCCTCCTGCTGTCATTAACCACAGGCTGAGGAGGTGCAGCGTGGCCCATGCTGATCCTGAGGAGCACAGTAATCTGTGGTGCGGCTGAAGGAGTGGCCGTCGCTCTGTTGCAGTACAACAAAGCGATAGAGCAGGGTGTGTGTGTGTGTGTGTGAGGCTACAGGCAGGAGAAGCTGGAGAAACATCTCTATCTCCAACAGCGTCCACAGAGTCCAGTTAAAGATGATTCAACGAGAGTCACAGTCATGATGGCGAGTGTTAGTCAGAGATCATTTAAAGTCCAACAGCTGGATATACACACACACACACACACACACTAACTCGAACCCCCTTAGACACATACATGGAGTCCAGAACCACACACACACGTGGTAACCTGGTGACGATTCTAAAGCTCAGCTCCCGCCGCTGTCATCAGGCGTCACTCGCCTCTCAGCCAATCACATCCTCCGCCTGTCATGTCCATTCATAAAGAAGCCACACGGCTCTGTCCGTGCTGTAAGATAGTGTGGAACACACACACACGCTGAGTTCATTCATGCCCAGAGCAGAAGGAGCGGACTGATCTGAGTCAGATGGGGGGGGGGGGTGCAGCGTGACTGAGCCTCAGAGAGGAAGTGCTGCTTCTGAACTTCCTCACATGGCTTCAGTTCAGACTCCGTGAATGATCAGCACATGTCACACGCTGCACATACGTGAAGTAAGTGAAGCCTGCAGTGGACTATGTAACAGTGAATCAGCTCTTCTGTAACAGACACACACACACACACACACACACACACACACACACACACGGTTTGAGACGTTCCCTCAGTTTCTCCTCCTGAACAGTCTGAGCCTCCTCCTGCTCCTCCTCTCGGCCTGTTCAGGATCTGGGAGCAGTTTCTCAACCTTAACTTGTAACATATGATATCCATCAACAGCAGGAGAGTCTTCCCCCTTCTTTCCCTCTCTCCCTCCCCCCTCCCTCCTTCTTCCTCCCCTTCTTTTTTCACTTACCCGTCTGGGTGAGAGCAGTGTTTCCTCCCCGGCGCTGAGTTTGGAATGAGGGAACCCCCTCCCTGAAACTCTGAATTTCTCTTTCACTGCTCTTTCTTTAAACGCCCTCCTCCTCCTCCATTCCTGGGTGTCCTCTGCTCTGTCCCTGCTTCACAGACAGATCCCAGGCTTCCTTCACTTTGACTTGGTCCAGTCCAGAGGGGAAGACAGAGAGGCTCTTGGGTAGGAGGCTCTCACCCGTGTCCCTGAGCGATTTCATCCTTACATGTCTCCTCATCTCGTTCCCTGTCTTTCCTCCTCCCGTTGCATTCTTCTGAGTGTAATCAGTAACAGGCTTAAAGTGACAGCAGCAGCTCTCTCTCCCCCCCCCCTCACACACACTTTCTCTCTCAGACTCTGTGTGTGTGTGTGTGGGGTGGGGGGGGTGGGGTGGGGGGAAGGGGGGCTCCCTCTGGGCTAAAGGTGCTTTCCCAAAGCTCTGGAGACACCACAGCCATTCCACTCCCTGTCCGCTCCTCCGCTACCGCTGCTCTATCGCGTTTCTCGCTCTCCCCCTCTCTCTCTCTCTCTCCCTCCTCCCCTGCGACTGACACTGTCGGACATGCTCTCTCACACACACACACACCCGGCTCCGACCGTCTCCCTCTCTTATAGAGAGGGGGCCGAGCCTGTGGGAGCGGAGGGCAGTGTCCTGTTACACAGCTCTACGGAGGTTAGAGAGAGGACATCCATTCAGAAAAAAAGAGAGGAGGGAAGAGGGAGGAGGAAGAGGAGGGGTGAGCCTCTCGCTCGCTGTGTGTGCGCGCGCGTGTGTGAGTGAGTCTTCAAAACCAGGAAACTCCTCGGCACAAAGTTTGGGTCTACAGAAAAGGGCCCGGCTCTAAATAAGGTGAAGGAGGCAGGGACATCAGGGGCCACACACACACACACACACACACATTGGATATGTTAATTTAAGCCTAAACTTTAAATTTGAAATGTATTAAATATAATGAATATAATCCATGAACACGTGTTAATATATATTTATTTATTTTCTCACTTTTCATTTGTGTTTGTTCTTCAAACCCCTTTTTAAGTGTTTAACGAGGCTTCTGAAGTTTTATAGAAACTCATGTTTGAACTGTGACATCATCATTGTTATTATTCTGTCCCACACACACACACACACACACACACACACAAATAAACCTGTGGCCAAGCTGCTTGATCACCAAGCGACACGCACACTAAATAAAAATAATATAGAGAAACAAATAGAGGATGATAGAGCCATTAGCCGACCACAGCCGGTGATAGTGATGGTGGTCGTCACCATCTGTCGACCCCTGACCTCGATCTGCCCTCGCCCCGGCGTCCCCGCCCTGTCCTCCGCCCCGCTCCTCCTGGACCAACATCCTGCTATTTTACCCCACTTCTCGTCTGTGCCACGCCATCTCTGCCAACCACACCTATCAGCGCTCCCCGCCTCCTCCCTCCTCCCTCCTCGTTCCCTGCCGGTGTTTGAGCCCAGGGTGGGCTGGGGTTTCTGAATGAGTCTCGGGCGTCAGGAATAGCATAGTTGGTTTGTTACTCACAGGAGGCCATGTGACTCATCAAAGGCCACGCTACACCCATGCTCCGCTCCCGTTCCACACACACACACACACCAGCACCTTTGTCTCACTGTGCTCATTTAAAATAACCTCAGTGAGTCACGTCAGCAGTCGGGTGAAGTGACTTCTGACCTAAATACAAACGCGTCCCTCCGGTCAAAGGCTCCGCGTCTCTTTGGCCTGTGGACCCTCAATCCGAGGAAACCGGACCCCTAAAGACTTCGGAGTCCGGACTCCAAAGTGGAGTGTTCCACACTTCTCAGGTTGCTTCATGCCAGTATTTTTACCTCCAGAGAGGAGCAAGTGTCCAGATGGAGCTTGTATGCAGTAGCGTACCCGGTATGCTTGGCGTGCGACTGGTCATGAGAGGAAAGGAAACGGGAACGCAAATATCAACGTCAATGACGGCATCCAGAAGCCCCAGTTTAGCCAATTAGCAGGTGACATCAGACAGGAGTGATGAGCTCTGTCAAAGATCGTTAACATCTGAAATGACAACGTGTCATTTCAAATCCAGCTTTTGTATTTTATCAGTACCTCAGAAAACGACGACCATGACCTCAGATTCCAGAGGACGCCATTTTAAATCCCAGGTTTATGTGTCCACAGGCTCATGCAGAAACCGACCCAGCATGCACCAGACCTGGACAGGGTCACATGACTGAAGCCCCTTCATCGGCTCTGGCCTGCCTCCTTCCACCGTGTTTACATGTGGACACTGACTCCCACATGTCGGGCGTCAGCCTCTGTGGTCGCTCGTGTGCGGAGGGCGAGCGAGTGAGTGGGCGTCGGTGAATCACAGCCGGTCGTGTGTCGGCTCGGTGAATGTGTTTCTGTGTGTTGCTCATTGTGTTCAATGGGCTGTGATGACTCAGGGGGCGAGAGCGGCTAACTGACTCCAGACCTGCCGACCGCCACCGGCGTTAACCTGCTGGAGACGGGGAGGGGGGGGCGCTCAGAGGCCTGCCTGCTGTCGGCTGCTCTCTCACCTCTGGCGTAACACGGCGCTCTGTCGCTCTGAAAACAGATTTGATTTCTGCGCTGAGCTTTTTTTCCTCGATTCATTCGGCCGCTCGCTGCCAGGAGCAGCGATCTGACAGATTAGTCTCGATCTTGTTATTCAGCTGTTCTGGAAGCCAGAGGCCGTGAGTCACCGCGACAGAAATGATGCTTTTTTTTCTTAACAAGTTTCACGTTGGAATGAAGAGAGAGCGGCGGCGTGACCTTGTGGATTCATCTTCATCCAGGCAGGAAGCAAATTAAAAACCCTCACCACAAAAAAGAGTCTGAGAAACTTGTTTGTGGAACTGATGGATGATGAACTTTTCAAAGCTTTCACACATTTTATTATAAAACTATTCAATGATTCAGCCGATGACGCTGAAGCTTTTGTGACTGCAGAGGGTTTTAAGAATGCAGTGCTCTCTGTGTCTCAGGGTAAAGTTCCACACTAAGTGAAAGGTTGGCCATTTTAGAATGTGACTCAGTCTATTGTGGGCACAGGCTGAGCACCGCCTGCTCGCTTTCTCTGGGTGGATACAAGGGCGGAGATGTGTTTCAACACACGCACGGCACAGGCGGGGGCCTTTCCTTCATGTAATACACACACACACACACACACACACAATGGAGATTGCAGAGGAAAGGAAGCTCGGGATTCCTGAGATTCCTGTGGAAAAAAAAGGTGTGAACTCAAGCAGCCGAGCAGCCTGGGAATTCTGGTGGGTCAGCTCGTGAGGCAGTTTAATGGCTGACCAGAGTTACGAGTGACACACACACACACACACACACACACAGACAGCTAATCACCAGGACGCGTCCCTTCAGATATTAATCCTCCACATCTCTGACATTCGTCTGCAACATGTCATCTGATTAAGCTAAATTTAAAATCTGACATCAGACGACAAAAGAGGTGACGTGTGTAACTTGTACAGAAACACTATATTATTCTCTGGGTTTCGCTGCATTAGTTCTGCCCAGGCGACCGTGGTCAAGACAGATAGCGGTGGAGGAGGAGGAGGAGGGGTGGCGACAGCAGTGATTTCATGTCACACTGGTGGAAAAGCTCTGAAATGTCACTGAGCAGAAAAACTCAAATTCCAGTTCGAGAGGAGAGGAAAATATTTCTTTCAGTCGTCCCAAGACACAAGGTCTTCAAATGCGACATGAGCGTGTCGATGCGACGTTTATGAGCAGCTGCAGCAGCAGACACGTCACCAACCGCATCAGAGGGATTTAACTTAATATCATTACTATTATTAAATGTTGTATTTATGTTCTATAGTCTTTGTTAAAGTGTTTGTATACAGAGTAAAACATATTTGATTGAATTTAATTTAAATCCATTAATAAAGTAAAAAACATGAAATCATAACATTCATTTTAATATAAATGTTATGGCGTGGCTATTGATGAATAAATTGTTGATTTGTGAAAAGAAAGGAAATAAAGAAAGATCTGTTTCTATAATAATGATAAAATATAGATCATTTGATATAATCTGATGGACACGTGCATTGTTTTGTTTTGTAAATTACTTTTTTGGATTTAACTGAAATAATGAGTGATTTAAAAAAATACATTCAACAAGTTTTTCCATTGTCACATATTTTAGAAAAAGTTAATGATGAAATAGCTAAAACAGTGACATCATCAATATGTTCCGCATGTTGTCATGCACACACACAGACGCACACACACCTGTCTCTGCCAAGACTGAAATGCTCAGCGAGTGATGGACAAGAACAGACGTAACAGTGACGTCAGTTCATTCACTAAAATGGTGCTCGCACGCACTACCGGGCAAACAGACACACACATGCATGCAAAGAGACATAGACACACCCACACACATGCACACACACTTCTGAAAAAAAAATTGCAACCAATGAAGGGCAGGAGGTGGAAACATGGCAGATGCCCCCTCACCCCGGATCCTGAGAGGCTGTGTGTGTGTGTGTGTGTGTGTGTGTGTGTGTGCGCGCATGGAATGGTTGACCCTGACTATATTAGGCGAGTCTGTGTCTAACCACGGGGACAGTGAGCACACAGATACAACTGTGATGTCACAGTCACGCTGTGGAGGCATGACTCCGTCTTATCTCAGTCCAGTTCAGCACTGTTCTGCTGTGTGTATGTGTGTGTGTGTGTGTGTGTATGTGTGTGTGTGTGTGTGTGTGTGTGATAACCCTGGACTCTCACTGACACACAGGGACACCTCCAGAGCAGAGTTACATTCTGCTGATGCTTGAGCGTCTAATTACGACACACACACACTGTGCAGTGATGTAACATCGTTCAGCTTTATGAAGCGTTGCCGTGGTAACGCAGGCACTTAAGGATAATTGCAGTTTTTAATTATCTCGTCCAACTGCTTTCGCTACATTCTGCAATGTGATTTTACTTTTCAGATTCAAGCCGTGTTTTTTTTTTTTTTTCCAGCAGCTCACGTCGGACTGGTTTTCACTTCGTCCTTAATCTGGATTAACTCTGTGAGGACCGGGCCTCAAGACAAGGTCATGACAAGAATCATTATTATTATTATTCAAATCTGCACCATATTTATTCAAACACAGTGAGGTGCGTGAAGCTGTGACTCAATATTAAGCTGTGTCAATATTTATCTCACTCAACGACTGAAGGGCCAAAATTGAACTTCAAACTTTTATTTTAAAACTCCTTTAAACGAAATAAACTCTGCATTTCAGCAGGAGACGCCCGCAGAGCCCTGATGCTGATTGGCTGAGAATGTGTTCTTAATTTAAACTCAACCCCGAAACTTAAATTTAACTTTAACTTTAACTTTTTTATTTCGGTCAAATTTAAAATCCTTTTTGTATTTTTTTTGGCACGTGTTGTATGTCACTGAGCAGCACATATATTTTAATACATTTCACATGATTGTACCGTAAAGTTAATTGTACGATATAAATAAAGTTACCTTATGAAGTGGTTAAATGTTCATTGAAGCTACAGTTAAGCAGAATAAGCCGGAATTTAAATAAATAAATAAATAAATCGAATGTATGAGTCTGACATCACCGCTGCTCCATCCTGCCTGTGTGTGTGTGTGTGTGTGTGTGGAGGTCTCGTCCTGACGTTAGCAGGGTGGAGAGGCCTTTTGTGACGACCCCCCCTCCACCCCCTCTGCTCTGATCAGCATTTCCTGTTCTCACTTCCTCGCCGCCCCCCCCTTCCTCTCCGCCCGTCCCACCTCCACCTCGCCTCCACATGCCTCAGTTTTCCTCTAGCATTCACCCCCACACCCAATGGCTCCAGCCCACCCGCCCCAGACTGGTGGACTCTGGTCTTCCTGGAGAACCAGGTTTCATTCTGACGCCCCGCTCCTGCTCAGAGTCCTCCTAACCTCCTGCTGATCCACGCTCTCCCAGAGGAGGAGATCTGTGTATAGAAGCAGTTTAACGCTGTCACTGATCTTTTCTCCTCACCAGCACCGAGGAGCGAGCCTGGCAGTGAGGGAGCGACTGGTTCCAGCAGATGGGTCTGATGCAGCCATCTGTCTCACCAGTGCAGGAGCCGGGTCCAGAGCCTGGTGCCCCCCCCACCCACCACCAGCCTACACGCCCAGAGACGACCTGAGGGAAGTGCTAACACGTCTCTGCTGTCTAACCACATCTCAGCTTGTCTTTCACTTCCTGACACTTGTTTCCACCTCTGTCTGCAGGTTTAGCTCCTTCCTCCTCCTAGTCCTCCCCCTCCTCCTCCTCACACTGAGTCTCCAGGAACCATCCTCCGCTCATATTAAGCTGTTGTCTTCAGATGCTTGGCAGGGAGAGCTCCATCACCGTGTGTGTTTCCTCCCTCCGCGCTCTCTTGTCTGGGGGCTCCGCAGCAGGACTGACTCACTCCTCCCTCCCACTCCTCCCACTCCTCCCTCCCACTCAGCCCAGCCGTACCCCAGCGTGGGAGGCAGCGCAGCCCAGGACCAGAGCCTCCGGCTGGGCACACACACACAAATACACGGCTCTGGAGCTTTGGCTTTCATTCCCCTCACCCACACAGAAACAAAAACACACACACACACACACACTCTGTCTGCCCACACGCTGTCCCCACCATGTTTTCTGGAGCACCTCTTTAATGATGTCATGTGCCGTACATTTGAAGGGAGCAGGGGAACACGTGGGCCGTGCGTGGGCCGTGCGCTGCTGGTTCTGCATGTGCACAGCTGATTGTTCCTCAAACCACAGACACAGTGGAGGACGACTCTGACCAACCAGGTCTGCTCCTTCAGAGAGTGTGTGTGATTCTTACCGGCAGGACGGAGCCACCGGAGGAGCACGCCACTCACACGGTTCTGGGGCCTGGTCGAAGCTTCTCCTCAGGGACGCCTCCGTCCACGAGAAGACTGACGGGCTCGCACAGTGTCACACGCCGTGGGACGCCTGCAGCGTGAAGAGGAGTAATATTCAGAAGGGCCAGATTGCTCATTAGAATATCACACATTTCTGTGTGGGCGAGTGTTCAGCAGCCTCTCTCTCTCGTCCTGAGTGGGTTCCAGAAACACTCTTGTCTGTCCAACAACCAACCGGGATTCTAACCTCAGTCTGTCTGTTTAGAAACCGACTCCAGCTCCGCTCACTGTGTCCAAGAATACGAAGACATGCACTGTCAACTTTTTAATGAGTGCCCATCAGCTGAACCCAGGCTGCTGCAGGGCCTGGCTCCACTCTGACCTGCCTCAGGTCCGAGGAGCCACTGTTCTTTGGGTTATTATTATTATTAGTGATCAGGTTGGAATATCTGACCCTGAATCGTTCACACGTTTCTCTCCAGTTCGGACAGAGTGACATCACCAGGCTCTGAAACATTCAGTGGCTTTAATTTGGACTGTGCGTTAATGACCAGAGACACACATGTCACACGCATGTCACAGGTGCCCCCTGTTGGAGGCAGCGGAGTTTAAATTCCAGATAGAAAATCAAACAGTAAATTCAGTATTAATTATTTATAATGTTAAATAGGAGCGATCCAGTGCACGACGCTTGACGCTTCACATCAATGATTCTTAGACAGTCAATGAAATTACAATACCCCTCCCCTCCCCCTCTCTCCCCCCTGTCTGTCCCGGAGTCACGGGGTCTCCCCCCGGGGTAAACGCATTCCAAAATACAAGAATTTCCTCCAGCCTCACTCACATACCTCCTCCTCCTCTTTCCTCCCCCTCCTCCCCTCCCCTCCCCCTCTCTCCCCCCTGTCTGTCCCGGAGTCACGGGGTCTCCCCCCGGGGTAAACGCATTCCAAAATACAAGAATTTCCTCCAGCCTCACTCACATACCTCCTCCTCCTCTTTCCTCCTTCCCACTCTTTCTCTCTCACACACACACGCACGTACACACGCACGCCCCCGAGCTGTGCACAATGGTCTTGCCAGATCCAGGAGACCACACACTGTTGCAGTGCCATGTTCAACAATCCCACACAAACACACACACACACCGCGGCTGCACGACCACACAACTCACGCACACGGAAACACGCACGGTCACAGTAAAGACACGCGTACACAACTGCACACTCTAAAATAAGACGGAAAAGCTCGTGCGTAAAAGTCTTCAGGTAATTTACGCGTAATGGTGGAGGTACCTGAGAGTGTGAAGTTGGAGAGGAGGAGAGGAGGCCGGTCTGCTGACTCCTTCCTCCCGCAGAACACGCACCAGCACCGTGCACAGCAGCGAGCGCTCGACGCAAAGTGTCCGGAAAATACGCGTCTGTGGCGGCGGAGGGAGGAGGAGCGGGAGGAGGACGGAGCGACTCCTCGAGTGTGTGTCTGTGTGCATCTGTTCTTGTTCTGGACCCCCCCCCCCCCCTCTCTCACTGTTCTCTCCCTCGGAAACGCACCGACCTCCTCCGGCGCCTCGCAGGACTGAAGGCATCCTCGGTCCCCGCAGCCCGGCCGTGACTCGACCTCAGCACCGCAAGAAATCCCCGCAGCTGCCTCCACCCCGGAGCCGCCTCGCCGCCCCCTCAGGCCGGGACCGTCCCCGGAGACAGACTTCAGCAGAGGTGCGTCTGCAGAGCAGAAGCGAGAGCAGCAGGGGAAAGAAAGAGGACATTTCTGTAGTAGAGTCAGAGTCAAAATAAAAACCCACACGCGCTGTAATATTGATCTATTTAAATGAGAATATTCAAATCTCCAGTATTCAAATCACCATCGAGCCCCGCAGCGGTAAATTCATTTACAAAGTAAAGCATAAACACTGAATAAATGTTTTAAATCAGTTTTAAATCAGAATCAGACGCACGCTCCCGACGGTTTAGCCCAGAACTGCTTCCAAATTTTCCCAGGAGCCTCCACGGGACCTGGAAGCACCCAGGTGACCACATGGTGAGTTCCTGTCTCACGTTGTCTCTGCGTCCTTTTTCTGGAGGATTGCACGGAGTGCCTGTTTCTGTTCCGCAGCTTTTAAGATGGTGAGAAATGTCACAATTTGGCATTACCGTGAAAAAGCTTTTAGAGGCGGCGCTGCGTCTCAAATTAACCAAAGAGCAGAAATCTTCAGCGCTTGACTTCAGCAGAGCGGCAAATCCCCGCATAAATTAGACGTTTTCACTTTGAATCGATGGTGAGACGTTTTAAAATCACACTCATTCTCTCAGCCCCTGTGGGGAAATACACCTGCAGTGGGATTGCACCACTGAAATTTATGCGTCTGCCTTTATAAAATAAAAACCCTGCTAAGTGTGCGATGTGTCGCTCACCTGGCGTTCCGTGCGCTCTCGCCTCATCATCACTCTCAGTTTGAGATCTGGGAAATGAGCGCGCTCAGGCTGCCGAGCCGAGGAGGTCTGAGCCACGCTGACGGTATCAGCGGGCCTTCATATCGAGAAAATTCCCTGAATAAATTACTGGCCCACTCTTTCTCTCCTCTGCTTATGAGAACTGTCATGACCTCGGTTTCTGGAACCCAGGATGGGTTTTTCTTCAGCGTGAACTTCCCAGAAATATTTTGTATTAACACTTTTTTTTGTGCGACAAAAGTAATTTAACCCCTCACTCAACAGCAGGATTTCACCTCGACTGATATCTGAGAGGAGCTCTGTTTCAATCCGCTCCGTCGCTCGGCCATTTTTAAGAGACGGGCAAGGATCGTTTCTATCCGTCGACTCAATAGTGAACGAAGAAGAAGAAATGAAAATCAACCCCCCCCCCCCGAAAAAACGTGCTCCTTGAATTTCTTCACTTCATGGCTAAACTGACCATTAAAGAAGAGTCAGGCGATTGAAGCAGAGCAGAGACAGAGGAGATTTAATTTCACTCGATTTCACGGAAACTCGACTGTTATCTCAGAACACAGGGCTAGACCCTTCATGCCCTCTGTATTGATCTGACCTGGAGTCAGCTGTATCGATCCCAGGTCAGCGCAGAGGTTGACCACTGAACCCTGCATGCAGACGACAAACATCAGATGAAACCTCGCCGGGCAGATAGAGAGCTGGCTTTGAAGTCCGCCGCTCGCCGCCGGCACAGGTCTTTGCCTCAGAGCGTTTCGTAAAAACTGGAGGCGCGAGGGGACATCTCAGCTTGCTCTCCAGCTCACAGAGTGGCACTCGAGAGCGCTGGAGAGGCAAAAGACTTGATCTGAGGGTTTGAAGCCTCTTCCCAACATTCGGCCATTTGCATTATTACCCTGACTGAGGAGCCTCGACCTGCTTCCAGAACAACTGGTGTCGAGACAGTGAGGCCGCAGCACCTTCACCAGAGTGTCTGTGCTGGTGTGTTCCAGCCCCAGTGTGTGTGTGTGTGTGTGTGTGGAGGCAGAGGTGTAGTGTGTGTTTTCACTGTCTCCTCCCTGGGAATTCCCCTCAGTTCCAGGCTCTAACAGCCTGTTAGAGCCGCAGCTGCATGCACATGTATGTGTGTGTGTGTGGATGTATACACACTTTAGAGTTCAGTTATTCACATTTCAGTGAGTGTGTGTTTCCTCCCTGATTCCCAGGGTTCTGCAGAGTTAAACCCTCTTAAATGTCCCCCTGGCTTTTGTCCTCACGTTTCAGCTGAATTTCCCTGCATTCATCCACCATTCAGACTCTGTGTGTTCGAGCACTCAGGAATGCACTGGGTTTGACAGGCGCCCGGACTCTGTGTGTGTGTGTGCGTGCGTGCACGTACATGCGCGTAAATGAGCATACAACAGAAAGAAAGACAGAGAGGTTCACTAAGGGGGAGTAGATTTTTTTTTTTTTCCTGTTTTTTTCCTTCCATCCTCTTTTGATGCCAAGGTGCTCGGTCGGAATCACACACTCACCTCACCTTGCACATACACACACACACACGTTTCACCTTTCTACACACACACACACACACACACACACACACACACACACACACGCACACACACTCGACACCCACACACACTTCAAGTCACATGTGCTCTCACTCAAAGAGAGCTCTGCACCCACTCACCCTGACACCCACACAACCACCCACACACTCACGTGCACTGCCAAATAGCTCACACTCTTCACTCTCCCACCCCTTTCCTCCACCCACCACCACTAAGCGTGCACACACATACACAGTTTCACAGTAAGTGCAGGGCATGCACATGATCTGGTTTCCTCTGTGACCCGCAGTGATAAAATAAACACAAATACGTGATAATCACATTCCAGACATTTCTTTCCTGCAGGTGGGAAGTTTCAACTGGTTTCCTGCAAGAGTTGGTTCAACCGTGTGTGTGTGTGTGTGTGTGTGTGTGTGTGTGTGCATGCAACCCCAGAGAGAAAGAAGGCGAAAGACAGAAGGAACAAAGAGATCTGGATCCTGCAAATATCCTGCCACCAGACTCACAACTCAACACACACACACACACACACACACACACAGACTCACAAGGCGTCAGATGTGAATAATTGTCACAACATCTGTGGCACCAGCGGGATCATGGAACATGTAGCAGCAGCATTACAGATGGAGTGAGTGAGAAGACAAACAGGCAGTTTGGACAGACGTCCTCCTCTGTGCTGCAGAGCGAGGGGACCTACCTGAGCACATGGCTGCATGGAGCACTCACTTCCTCAGTCAACACGCTTTGTTTCTCCTCCTCCTCCTCCTCTTCCTCTCTGCTGCTGCTGTTGCTGCTGCATGCCTCTCCTCCATCTGTCTGTCTCTCTGCCTCTCTCTTCTTCTCTTTCTCCCCCTTCCTCCCTCGCCCTCTCTCTATCTCACACCCCTTCTCTCTCTCTCGCTCTCTCTCTCTCTCTCCCACCTCCTCCTCCTCCCTCTCATGCTCTATAACTCCTCTCCTCTCGTTCAAACTTCGTCTGTTTTTCCTGTTGGAAGAAATTGTCCCTGCTCCTTACTTGCTTAATAAAGTTGTGAGAGTGATCCATGGAGGCAGCTCCACTGTCTCTCCTCCCCCTGCACCACATGGCTGTGTGTGTGTGTGTGTGTGTGTGTGTCCTCGCTCCCATTCACCTCTACGCATCTTCACAGTTGGTTCATTTGTCTTCTTCTCATTATTCTCCTTTCTCCCTCATAGTTGCTCACACTCTGTCTCTCTCTCTCTCACACACACACACACACACACACTTATGAAATGTCCTTCATGTCCATTTGTACCCTGTTGTTGTGTGTTTTCCCTCCATACACATTGATCATGAAATCCAGCTTCTACACTTCACGTGTGTATTTGTGACACCTGCACATTTCGATCAGAGCCGTGCACACGCAGGAGCTGAGTCCGAGAGAGAGAGAGAGAGGGAGACTGTGAGCAGGCTGATGGACGGCGATGGACACACTCATCAGTCAGTGCGTCTTTCAGTTTCTAACCTGGATGTTTCTTAAATGTCTTTGAGAACCACAGAGCTCAGCTCAGGACTTTGACTCCAGAGGTCAGAGTTCAGGTCCTGCTCCTCACATGTTGTCATGTCCAGTCTGAGACGCGTCCCCGCCAGTGTCCTTTCAATGTGTTAGGACAGAGACGCTCTGTCTTCAGTGTGACGTCTCTGTACAGGAACGTCCTGGGTCAGAACCAACAGAATCTCTTCATTCATTCAATCATTTGTTGGTGTTTTCAGTTTCTGGGGGTTTTATGCATCGACTCGTTAGCGTGTCTCACAGCTTCTACCTGTCCTCTGAGGGACACAGCTCACCAGTCCAGTCCCTGGAAAACAACACTCCTCTGATCAGTCCGTTAAAGAGATCTGCAGCAGAATTACATGTTTGACATATTCATTTATTGTCTTTAAACCTCTGGACTCTGGACGGACGTCTGAAGGCTCAGCTTCTTTGTGAGTTTCAAAGTTTTTTCACCCTTTTCTCAGGAAAGAATCAATGATGAAGAACGTAGGAGACATTTAGAGGACAGATGGAATGGAGGGGACCTTGGTAAAGGACTGAGCGCACTCTTCTTCTATCCACTCTCATTCTTTTCATATCAACCAACAGAACGAACCTCAGGGCCCAACACAGCTGTCCCCGTGTGGATGGTAACGTCCACAGACCCAACTCTTGCCGTCCACTGGACGCAGAGACACAGAGAAAAGACGCGTGTTGACGTTGCAGCAGCAGCAGCTCAGCGGAGTGTGTCCATGACCTGCCATGGTCTTTTCCATCCCCTTCCAAATATTATCCCGTGTTTTACAATACTATGGCATGGAAGTGGGCGGGGCATATGGGCGCTGTGACACGTGAATGTGTACGTTTACAAGAAAACAAGTTTCTCTTGTCTTGACACAAACTGGCCGATGTGGACGGAGCTTCCTGTCGCGCCTCCGTCCTCGTCCGTCGCTCTGAAACCAAACAGGCTGGTTCTTCACCGTTAATGTACCCACAAGGCATTGCTGCCTGCCCGTTCCCGCCCACCCCTGCCAACAATCAAGTGATTTCATCTTTGCTTTTGTGCAGCAGAATAGAAACTCTTCAGGAGCAGCCTTTCTGCTGAATGACCGTCCTGCGTGCCCACGTCCTCTCTGCCTCCGCCCTGCTTCACCCCAGGCAGCTGTGTGCGTGCGTGCGTGTGCGTGGGAGAGTGAGGGTGAAGGAGGACCACTCTGCGTGGGCTGAGCGGAGGTCCGCTCTCACTGCTGTGTGTTAATAGGCCTTTTCTCCCCTCAGCGGGACACAGAGAGCTGTCATTTACATGGAGGTAATGGAGTGATGGAGAAGTGGATGGAATATGTGTGGGCGAACAATGATGAAGCCTCGCACCTCTTCCTCGCTCTCTCTCTCTCTCTCTCTCTCTCCTCCCTGTTGCGAGTTGTCGTCGACGGGCAGAATCAACTCCAGGAAGCAAATGCTGAAAAAAAAAATCCTTGAAAGCGCTTGGACGTCTTTTCTCTTTGTCTGAAGACTGAGCGTGCACGCAGGAGATGAGGCAGCAGAGCATTATTAGAGAGTGTGTGTGTGTTTGCTGATTCTTTCTCCACACGCTAACAATGGTTCGGTTATCAGAGATGCTCGTATCTTGGCGGCGGCGTGTCGGTGGCTGAGCTTGAGCGGCGTCCAAACACATGGGAGAGTGAATCCACTCAGTGGGAGAGGATGGCCGTCCGTGTGGAGGGACGGCAGCCGTCCAGCCAAGCTGCCTCTGTCAGTTTAGCTGTTAAATGAATTTCGGAGGAAGCTGCCAGTTGTGTTCCAACTTCCACTGAAATTAAACAATCAGTAGAAAACTAGAAATTTAATTCAAGCAGACGATTGTCTCTGATTTCCCTTTGATGGAAAATCAACTCTGAAAATCATTTTGGTTGAATGGCCTCATCAGGAATTTAGTTTCCTCCACAACAGCAGATTTACTTTGTTTTTCTGTGTGTTGACCATAATTAAATTTCCTCTCCCGCATCTTTGAGAATAACAAGAACCTGCATCGTCTCAGAGGACGAGTTTCAGTTTCTCTCTGATGATGGAGCTGAGAGGAGGCTAATCCTTCTTCTTCTTCTTCACTTGTGGTTGATGAAGGGATTGTCCTGTGTTGAGGACAGTAAATGAGTAAATGACACAGAATGTTCTTTTCCTCCATTGTTTTAACGTCACAGAGAAATTTCCTGAATGTGAAGCGTGACTCCTCATTGACCTGATTCATATTCACACCTAGAAACAACATTTATCACCAGGGGACCAAAACTGGAATTAAACTAAATTAAATTAATAAAATTACTTGTTAATTTCACATAAATAGTAAATGATGATGAGCTTTAGTACACAGTAAAAACTACTTTTAGACCTGTCTTCTATTTTTTTCTAATGATAATGATATAATAATGATTTTTAATTTGTTTTCAGTTGAGGCACACTTTTTTCTTTAGTTCTATTTTCTATTTTGGTATTTATATCATATTTATTATATATCTATAGCTTCTTCTCCAAACAATAACACAACATGGCGATAACAGAGTAAAATCAGTTTTTATAATTTTACATGAGGTGAAATATTGCATCACTTTATTATTATTATTATTAGGAGACACACACACACACACACACACACACACACTTCCGAGAGTAGGGTGGTCCCAAAAACTTATCACTGACAGGAAACACTCACCACAAAAACGTCTTTTCCCACCCAGAGCACACACACACGTACACACACACACACTCACACACTCACACAAATGCACACTTACACACATATCCAGAATCGTATCAGATGCTTCATCAGCGGCAGTGACAGTGATGGGGAAATTTATTTATTCTGAATATGAGAAAAAAAATCGCATTTGTGTGTGCACATGCATGTAAGCGTGCGTGTGTGTGATTTCCCTTCACCTCAGACAGGGAAGTCCCCTGAGTTTCTTGCCTTTGTCAGGGACTCTTTGCTGGAGTCTGGACCTCAGCTCACACTTTCACTCTGACGGCTGGAAACTCTGCGTCTCCTCCTGCGTCTCCTCCTGCGTCTCCTCCTGCATCTCCTCCTGTGTCTCCTCCTGCGTCTCCTCCTGTTTGGGGCTTTGATGATGACCCACGCGGCTCTGTCACATGTGGCTCTACAAACACAAACACTGCGTCTCTGACACAATTTAATCATTTTCAGGACATTATTACAGATCCTGTTGGCTTTCCAAAAATACTTTTCATACATGTTGGACAAGTTTAAAGCTCTGAACTGTTCCATGACCAAAAATTATTTAAATTATTATTTTGACTTCATTTTTCTCATCCAGGCTGTTGAATATGAGAATCGATACACACGGAGACAAAGAAAAAAAAAAAAAGAAAAGAACTCCTGAAGAAAAAGAGCCTGGCTCCTCCTGTTGCTTTTCTAACATTTAAATGCATTCACTAAAAGGTGTTAGTGTTATTAGTCATGTTGTAAGTGATGTTGGTGTAATAAACTGAAGGACATTTCATTTTGTCTTTTTATAGAAACCTTTTCGTGGTGAAGGAGTCCTCTGGTTTTATACTTCCGTCCTGTCTGAGGTGAGTCTGTCTTATTAATGAGGACCTCACCTGTCCATCACAGCCGTGTGTGTGTGTGTGTGCGTGCAGGGGGACAGGTGTGTTTGTGCTGCTGCTGTTGGAATTCCCCAGCCCGCGTCCTGACAGCTGCCCAGGATGCAACAGTTTTTCTCCTGAGCTGAGACGTAACTGTTTTTCAACAGTCACTGATAAACCACCACAGTTCCATTAGGTGATATCCCAGTATCACTGGATGTTGAATGAGGACATCGAAGCGCAGCTGTTTAAAGGTTTAATCCACATTCATGAAATGTTGACGTTTAACTCATCGACAAGGTCATCTGAAGCTTTCACTGATAGCTGCTGCTGCTGGTCCATAGTTGATGATGTCACAGACATTTCATTTTCTCCAGCTCTGTGTGAAATGATGATGAGGATGAGGATGATGATGAGGACGTGGTTGCTTCTTGGGTGAATCTTTAATAATTGAAACGATCCGTCTTCAGCTCGAGACGAGCAGGACGCTCAGTGAGTCTGTTCCAGTGCGTTTCGGTTGTCTTGAATGGTCCTAACCTGACGCTCCAGATGGTTTGTTACCCAGAAACCATCTGGGAAGGCTTCGTTGGAAACTGTTGGAGGAGGCCGGCGCTTTCAAAAGATCCTTGGACGAACCATCTGTCCGTCTCATGGTGGCTGCGGCCAGTTGGGAGACGTTAGCTCTTCTGATGAAGCTGAGCTGCGGCCGTGTGTCGTCACACCACGACAGGTCCGAAGCTGCCGGGAGCTCCTCCCTCCCTGGATGCTGATTGGTCCAAACCGCCGGCTGAGCCACGAACCTTTAGGCCTGGTGAGTCTGAGCAGCGAGCGATGAAACTCTGTGACTCCAACATTCTTTTCTGAGAAATGTCCCAAAGTGGACGTGTACATACACGACCCAATGACCTCAGGTCTATTCAGGGTTGTGTCCAGAAGATATTCAGTGACCTCAAACAGGTGAGACACACACACACACACACACACACACACACACACACACACACACACACACACACACGCATCCCCAGGGCTGCATATTACACAGTCCACGGTTGGATCCTCCTCCTCCCCCCCATGTACTTAACCTTGCCTCTCACCTGTGTGTTTTCTGTGAGTCAACACACATCACAGGCGTCCAGACGCTCCAGGGCCCGGCCACTCTGTGGACGTGCACGGAGGCGGCGGCGGACCCGGGAGACAACTTCTCCCTGGAAATGAGGCATCGTCCACCTTTGTGTGTCAGCTCTGCCTCCTCTCCCCAGCTGCTTCCACACCTACGTAGTCCTCCACCCTCGTCCCAGTGCTCTCCTCCTCCTCCTCCTCCTCCTCCTCCCTCCTTCCTCTCCTCTTCACATCTGAGAGCGAGAACACACCAACACAGCCTCTTTTTAAATGTGGTGCAAATTTAAGAGCTTTTGGAGGTTTTTAGTTTCAAATCCCTTTTCGATTATTTTGAAGATTACGTAACATTACGTAATTCCATCTGTAACTGTCGGAGCGCTCGAGAGGAGCCTGACCTTCTGCTGCCTCAACTGTTCCTCCACAAAACTTCGATTTCTGCTCCCCTGACTATCAACCAATAAAAACAGCATCGCTGTGCTGAGAGGAACCTGCTCACTGGAGGTAAACCGGCGAGCGGCGTGGCGGCGCTCAGGCCCCGTCCCGTCCGTTACAGAGAGCGACATCAGAAATCTGACTCTCGTTGAGTTTCTGTGTTGTCTCTGGAAACAAGAGCTCAGAGGAGGAATCCCTGGTTCTCTGAATCTCCTTATCTCTGCCAGCCACACCCAGAGTTCCAGCCCTGTCATTTCTGCAGAGCGCTCACGATCAGTGCACGACTGTCGGAGCGGCCGCTGCTGTACCTGAATACCTGGGACTGCCACAGTACAATGTTGCTCCTCACGACGGCAAATCCTAATGAAAATTGTAGGTTCAGGACTGAGAGAGAGAAAGAAGCGAGGAGCGCTGTTTGGTTTCCAGGCAACAGTTAACGCCGGGTGCAGCGAGAGCTGCAGGGTGGGTTCCTGAGTTCCCATGTTTCTGCCTTCGTCTCCACATTCTCTTCCTGAGGAATTTGACCCGCCTGACCTCCCTGAATATGTCTGGATTTACCCTCCCCTCCGACTCACAATCACAGCCCACTGTAATCGAAAGCCTTTATGAGAGCGGAGCTGCCGCCCTCTCCTTTGCCTCTTCCTCGCCGGACAGCCGTGGCCGCGAAGCCGCCGGCATCACGCCGGCCGCAACGGCTCTTTTCAATAGATCCCGCTGCATCCAGCGTTTCCTGCGACTCACTGCGCGCAGGTTCAAATACACACCCTGAAAACCCAGAGATGGTTTCTGACTATGAGAAACTAAAAATCTTTCCTCTGCTGAAACCAACAAATATTATAATTCTAAGAATTGATTTGATTTTAAATGTAGAGAAATGGATTCCTTTAAAAAACCAACACACAGGCGCAGTCAAGGTGAGCCTGAGTGCCGGTCAGAAAAAAAGACATGCCGAGCTAAAGACCGGGCCACATTAATGATGCTAGCGTGTTAGCGTGCACAGAGCAGCCGAAGCTCGGAGCCGGAGCGTCACAGCTGCCTGTGATTGACAGATAAGATGGAAAAATGTTTGTGCTGTCGGATCTGTCCGTGTGAGAGAGAGACGAGAGGGGGGTGAAAGACGGAGGTGTACGAGGGACGAGCTGACAGAAGGCCGTCTGAGAGCGCGGCACACGCTCCATCTGGACACGCTCCTCGCGAGGAGACAGAGACACGAGGAGCAGTTAAAAAGCAAACCTGCTCCATCGCTGATGGATCCAGAGGTGGATCACCTGCTGCTGACGGAGGGAGCGGGACCAAAGTCATTTTAATAATTTCCGAAGCTTCATAATAGGGTTAAAAAAATACTGCAATAAAAATTAAGTTTATCATGTAATTATTAGTTTATTTATTTTTTATTTAATCACATTATCATCATTTAAAATTAGAAAATCTCTTGTTATTGTAATGTCCAATGAGCAAGTGAAGTAAATATATTTATTTATTTGTCCGTCATTTTGCTCACAAACAAACAAACAAACGAAGGATTTTGTTCATCCTAATTTGGTTAAAAAAGTTTTGAAAAAAATGATCTGATCTGAGAAACCTCAAAATGAAAACAAAACGTCCACATGTAATAACAGTTTGCTTCTGACTACACCCACACTCACATGGTATAACCTGAAATCGTGGCCAGCTCACACACACACACGCACGCACGCGGGCACGTAGCTGCAGAGGTGTTGAGAGAGTTGACCTGTGGCCTTCTAATCAGCGCTCAGTGCTCCACTGAGTTATATAAGGGAGCAGCGAGTGCTCGTCAGATCCTCCTACAGATGCCTGAGCAGTCACGACTAACGCGGATGTTCTCCATCCACTCAGGCTGCCGAACGCCGGCTTCACCCCAGCCTCTGCTCCTCAGTCCCACACACGCAGAATTAACATACACGTGTATTTGGGAGGAAGAAAACCCTGCGCTCGTTTGCAACCTGCAAAAGTTTTGTCCAAATAAGTGCTAATGATGGTGGATGCATGAGATTGGGACAGAGGGTGCGAGGGGGGGCGGGGCTCGTCAGTGGACAAAGAACCCTCGGTGCTAAACGCTGCCGCTCCACCATTCCTGTGAAGCGATCGACTGCAGCTCGATCTACAAATCCCCAGTGGCTTCACGTTAGAAGTGTTTTTCCGGTGCTGAATTCACGGCGGGTCTGAGGCGGCCTTTGGGACCCGGGCACCTCGGGCACTGAGAAGCCTGTAGCTGAGAATAGCAGGCGGATCCTGCCCACCATCTGATGTTCTCATGCTGGCTGTCTGCAGGGACGCACATGAACCTTGATGAATAAATATGAAGATAACCTGCACCTCTGCTGCTCCTCTCCTCCTCCCATCCCCATATGGTTCTGCTGAGCAGTTCAAAAGAACCTCTGGGCCATTGTTTTTGTGGACGTGCACGGGCTGGTTTCCAGCGCACACACGCCTGTTTGTTTGTGCGCGTGCGCGTAGCTGTGTGTGTCTGTGCGCCACCATCTGAATGTGTGCATGCACGTTGTTGTGCGGTGTGGTTGCGTGTGGGCGGTGCTGTGTAGGAGTGTGCAGTAGCTTCTTGACAGAGCCTCCAGTAGCGTGTATTTGTGAATCTTTTCTTTTATTCTCCTTCGCCTGCTTGGCTCCACAGTCATCACATCGAGCTGCACCGCACCAGGGCCACACCAGGGCCGCTCCGGTGCCGCTCCGGTGCTGCTGCCGCACTTCAGTGAAGGACCCTTCAGACCCTCATCTTCAGTAATCACCCTCACGCTCACAGCTCTGGTGAGCAGTTTTTCAACTTAGAAAATTAGCAGGTATAAATAAGAAACCGTCTTTTTTCCAACACAAATCAGTTGAGCTCAGAAACCGATGAACTGTGTGTGAACTCTGTTTTGAATGTGAAGACACGTTGATCATTTCCTGGGCACTGCTCGCCCACTTCTAGGTTGATAGGAAAGAGGCGTAGGTGGGGGATCGATACTTCTAGGGCCACATGGAACCTTGTTTTCAGCAGGTTGTCGCTGACAGGGCGGGGCTAGGGTTTGTGCACGTGCGAGCACTTCACAGGAAAAAGAGACGACAGAAAAATAAGCTTCTCTTAGCTTTTCATTCTGTGTTAAAATGTGACGCTGATCAGCAGCTCCATTCCCATTCGTTTACTGAGGAAACCTTCCAGCCATGTTTTGTCAAGGCGATGACGAGCTCAACGCTCACGTCTGCAGATTTGATTTGTTCTTGTTGCCTGAGCCTCTTCCAAAAAAACAACAATTACTGATACAATTATGAATGATTGATAATAATCCTCATAAAGACTGGAGATACCTCATTTGTGCGTCCAAAGCGCCTGTGATCTCACGTCGTCTCATCGGCTGGCGCCACCTGACGCTGCAGGCATCCGACACGCACGAGGGTCGATATCGCACGAGAAGAACTGAGCGCAGAGAAACTGTGAAAATATTTTTTTGGATCGGTGAGCTCGAGGCCTTTGGTACGCAGTGGCCGAGCTGAGGAGCGTTGGTGGGCGGGGGCAGAGGTCGGGACGCTGCAGGTCGCCTGCCTCTGTCACCTGGACCCCGGGGACCCCCGGCAGACGGGGTGGGGTGCAGAGCTGCTGCAGCTCGGGTCGGTGATGGAGTGGAAAACACACTGCGTCCAGAGAAAGAGCACCACGTCCTGCGTGTCCACTCATTTAACCAGGACGCAGGAAGATGGCGGCGTGTAGAGGAAACATTAGATGAAGCAGAGACGCAGGGAATGAGTCTGAACTTGAGGAAGCGGCTGCTTGGTATGAAGTGATGATATCTGCAATTCATTTGTGGTATGCCAGGTATATCTGTGGGCGAGCTCTCTGGCCATAGGGTATGGCCCATTCTTTTGCCGTGTGTCAGGCGAGCGCACGAGCGCGTGTGTGTGTGCATACTGTGGATTCCTGGTGTGCATGTGGGCGCAGACAGAGAGCACCTGGCTGAGAGGTGAGTCACAGACGCAGGTAATCGTTCTGACATTTAATTCTAAATAAGCAGTCAGAAGATAATGGCACCTATTGGCATTAGCAGATTTGCGTGTACACACTTAACTGCGTGCAAAACACACACACACACACAAAGACCTCCCGAAACACTTAGCAGTGTAAAACCTGTGCTTAAGACCCTGACTCATACGCATTAAGCGGAGAATGCGGAGGTGGGAGAAGTGTATGAGGCCCAGACAGGATGACAGTCAAAAGGACACTTAGGCAGCCGAACAGTGGCAGCGCTAACAGGAGGCAGCGGCAGGAAGAAGGGAGCGGGATGGAGAGGGTGAGGAGGTGACTAATGCAGGAGATGCTGATTAGCTTCCTTGAAAACTCGAGTCTGAGAGTTCGAGAGAAATGGAAAGTGAGCATATTGAAGCCTGAGAGAGGCTGCAGGGGAATATTCTGCCGTCAGGCTCATGTTCACGTTACAGACAGGACATTACGTGGGGGTTTTGTATTTGCATGTGTAATAATAACAATACACTCCTGTGTGTGTGTGTGTGTGTGTGTAGAGCTCATCGCCATGTTTAAGGTCACGTCTGATGTCACCGTGTTTCCCCTCAGTGAAAGGTTCGGGTGCTAAATGTGGTTTGTTCCTGACTCACTGTGGTTTCCCTTCTGTGTGTGCGTGTGTGTGTGTGTGTGTGTGTGAGAGAGGTAGAGCATGTATGACCAAAAGAGAGAGAGAGAGGCTTGATGTTGTGAGTCAGACGCGCCGCACTCGTAAATGTCGGGCAAAATGTTGGGACACTGGGTCAATGTCCCCACCGCAGAGATCACGTCTCTCCCTCGCTCTGCTGCTGAGATTCTTTCTTCTGCTGGTGCCCACACACACTAAACAACACAAAGCACAAAAAGCCCTCATTTATTTAACCTCTGTCAGAGTTTGATGTTTCTGACACGCTGTAAAACGCCCAAGCGGTTTTGGGAAATTCTGCCTTTGAAATTTCTTGCTCCTTTGTTCTCAGTTTTCTGATTGTCAGACGACAGTGAATTTGTCAGTGAGTGTGTATTAGAGCGGGAGAGCGAGAGAAATGCACGTTTGATAAAGAAATAATCAGCGGGCGACCGGTGCGGCACAAAAGCCCTTGAAATGTGGCTGCTGTCGCAGCTGTTGCCGCGGTAACAGCGGCGATGGATTCAGGTGAGAGCCAGCGGCTGCACACACGGGGCGGACCTGCGTTTTTCTTATCGTGCCAGAGTTCAGCAGCAGCTCCGTCCTTCGCTCACTCACATGTGTCTCTGGCCGCCGTCCTCTCAGAAGCTCGGCCTCCCTCCTTTCATCCCATTAATTGTGCGCAGCCCTCGCTGCTGTGCATTTCTCCCGAGCAACTTTTTATTCTCATCCTAATTTTCTAAGGCGGCACAGCATTAGCGGCCTTTGCTGTCAACACGTCTTTTATTTATTTGGGGATGGAGCGGGGGCTTTCTCTCTCCCACCACCATTAGCACATCCTTGTATCCCCATTAAACACGATGCTTTTCATCCGATTGAAAACCGACGGAGCTTTTCACCAGGTTGTCACGCCCTCGTTATTGTGCCGCCATTTGACAAAGAGAAAGAAAAATGTTTAACGCTGACAGTGTTCCGACGTGGACGCTTTGGAGACAATGTTTCAATTTTACTTTCAAATGAATATGTTTTTTGTTTTTTTCCGCCTGTTTGAGTGGTGGAGGTGAAAGCCATTATAAGATGTGTCGGCGGGGAGAGGAGGGAGAGCGGCTGTGTGCCGTTGGATGAGTGGGCTGCCGTGCATTCTTTTAGCCTTATTCACTGAGCGAGCGTGGGCGGCTAATTCGTGTTTGCATTCAGCAGGTTTACCTAGGGGGGAAATGTTTTATTATACGCTGTCTTTGAAATCGATGACTAATTGTTCCTCTCTTTTCTCTCCCTCTCCCCAGCCGCTCCTCTCATGTCTATCCCTCACTCTCCTGCTCCGTTTCCTCCCTTGTCTCCCCCCCCCCCCCCCCCCCCCCCCCCCCCCCCCCCCCCCCCCCCCCCCCCCCCCCCCCCCCCCCCCCCCCCTTTCTTTCCCCCCCCCCCCCCCCCCGTTTCCCCCCCCTCCCCCCCCCCCCCCCCCCCCCCGGCCCACCCACCCACCCCACCCCTTTATGTCTCTCAACTGTCCCCTTCTGGACTGGTCTGAGGGTTCGGGTGGAAGTCGGAGAGCGCTGAGCTCTGCGAGGCTTTCGCTGCTGTAGCAGTGAGGTGTGATACTGTTCTTTATTCCATCGTCTGAGGCACAAAAGCGCAGGAGAGCGATGCGGCCTTGGGAGGAAAAGAGGGACACATTTAGATCTTCAGAGACGAGGGGGACTGTGATTGAGAGGCATTATGACAGAGGAAGAAAAACAAGGAGAGAAAAAGAAGTGCATGTTCTGGACGTGAGTCACTTCAGAGTGAAAGCTTTGTAATTTAAGCCACACACAGCGAGGGGAGGGGGAGCATGTCGACATTATCCATCACACAAATCACTGGCTTTAACCACAGCACAGTAGGTGGGTTCAATTTAGTCGGTGGGTGTAGTTGATTTACCAATACTGTTGTGAGACTCACAACGAGGACAGGTAGCAACACACAGTCAGTGTGTGTGGTCCACGCTCACACGACTCCCTGAACACAGCAGAGTCTCACTGCACTGGACGGACAAAAGACTCCATGCACGTCTCATGATCTTTTTTCTTCGGGGACAGAAAGTGGACAACGAGGGTCCCGGAGTCTGAGCGAGTTAATCACTCTTCATTTGAGACACAGTGATTTACTGTGTCAATTCATCAATTAAAGATGGCGCCCCTTTTCTTCTTCACTCACACTGATGGACGGCTGTGAGCTCATCTCTGCCCCCGGTGGAGACTGAGGGAGGAGCATAAAGACTCACACCCAGGGTTGTTTGCTGATGCTGAGTTTTTGTTTTTTCAGTTTTATGGAACACACAGAGAGAGAGACAGCTCAGGGTGTCTCAGGAGTTTACTCATGGCCCCGCCCCTGGACCCCACTTCCCCACCATCACAGTGGAGAGGATTGTGTGACATCCCAGACTCTGGTTGTTTTGATTTAATTGTTCAGTATTTCCTCAGATTAATGACACAAGTTTAAAACCCTGCTCGTGTCCTGCACGTGGTCATATTCTGGATTCTTCCAAAGTTACTACTGAGGCTCTTTATTTCCCTGAAATATTCTAAATACTTGTTGTACAAATACAAATATAAATATAGCCGTTATAAGCGTGGTCAAAGTCAGATCTGATCCACGTGTCCAGCAGCTGACATGAGTCATGTGGTATTTGCAATGACCTGCTTCCTACCTCCTGTCAGACCAGCAGCTACTATTGGATTTACTGCGGTCTGGATGACGGCAGCGTCCCGGTTCCACACTAACACGCACATGTTCGCAGATGCAGCCCGTCCACTTGACAGCTGGTGTTTTCAATGAAATGGCCTTTTGTGATTTCTTCTCATTTCTCCTGTGAAAACAGTCACACGTGTTGTGAGTCAGCGCGAGGATCTGTCACAGAGGGAGGCGCTCCATGTTTGCACCGACTGTCAGGAGACGGATCGTCTACCTGCTGGACTGACGGACGGATGACGGCCTCAGGGACCTCAGGTGGGACGTCTCTACCATAACTGCTGACACAGACCACAGTGATTCAACGTGTCAATGTCAACATATACCTGCCTACCTAGCAACCTTCCTTCCTTCCTTCCTAGCTACCTATACCTATCCACTTAGCTACCTACTTTACTCCCTATACCAAGATGTATCTACCCACCTCCCCATACCTTACTACCTTCCTATACTTACCTATACCTACCTACCTTCCTTCCTTCCTCCCTCCTTCCCTATACCTATCTACCTAAACAACAATGGAAACATTTTTGACTGAAAGCACAAGTTTGAAGTTTTAATATTGAAATTTCTTGAATGGATAATCAGGTGTCTGAGTGCACACGTACACATGCACGCAGACAGCGCCGGTGAGACTATGCAAAGCACGCTGCCTGAGGTTCGAGGTGGATCAGGTCGATTGTTCCCCAGCTTTGGCCTGTGACACTGAACCCTCTGCCTCACAGGTATGGAGGGCTGGAACGCTACCCTGAGAAATCCATCGCAAACTTCCTGGAAGAGGTTTTAGATTCTATTTGAGGGGCTTCCCAATGTGCAACCCACAATGTATCTCTCCTAAACACTGAATGAAAACAGGATTCAGTTTCTAACCCCCAATCCCAACCCACAGTGAACACTGTGCCTGACGGACGAAGCAACTCGAACTGCTTTTCAAACAGAGCTGGAAATGAGGGAAATCCCTAAAATGGAAATCAGACACCTGTGCCAGAACGTTTCAGGGACGAAGGTGAATGAATCTTTCCAAGAGGGTGAGCACACACACACACAGTCATCATTACACAACCGTTAACAGTCGGTGTCTCAGTCTGTGACGAGGCAGGAGTGTCAGCTCCTGGCTGAAGTCCACCGACAGGCGGCCGCAGTAGCGGCGAGGTCCCTGGAGTCGGCACAGGTCTTTGATCTAAGGACACGCAGGTGATAAAGTGCTGCACAGCCTCTTATCAGTGTGGCCTACATGGCACAGCTTTGAGGTCAGGTGTTCTGAGAAACCGTGCGTGTGAAGAAATGTAGGTTTAAACGTTTGGAGTGCGTCAGGTTTTTGTGTTGAGCGTCCTTCAGCGTTGTGTTTTCTTATTAGCAAACACACGAAGGCTCATCACTGAATGCAATTTAGGTAAAATTACCTTGAAACTGTAATGACCTTTTCCCTGCTCCCTCGACATTGATGAAAGGCACTTTCACGTGACGTGTAATAGACTTTCATTTGCAGCCTGGCACCGTTTCACTGATAAGGATCCAGACAACAAATGTTTTTCACAGGGTAACTTAGCAACCTGCGAGCCGGAAGCTGTTTGCCGAGGCTTTCAGGCGAGCTGAGCGTTCGATCGTCTAATTGCTGACATCAAAGCGGACTTTCACAAGCCATGTGACGTCACCGGCCACACGCAGGAGGTACTGTCCTCAGCTCCATAACCTCCGAGCATCTGAGGCCAAAACAACAGAGCAGCCTGTCCTGAGCGGGGCTGAGGCCTAAGTGTGACACAACACCGGCGTGGAGCTCGTCCTGATTTCTCCTATATTCATTTACTAAATCAAATTTATATCTGATCCGTGCAACAGTGAAGAGTTACAACATGTTACGGCTGAAAAGTGAAAAATAAAAAGAGTGAAATTCTGTGTCAATAAACCCGCTGCCTTTCATGACAGGACCTTGAAAACATGAGAGTCTTGAAAGGCCTTTTTTCAAAGGCACAAGGTCTCTCTCTGCCGCGGTTTTGTGCTGCGGAGAAAAGCAGCGATGGAAGAGGGAGCGCTTCAGCTTCCTCCTCTGAAAGAAAGTCACATATTTCTAAATGAAAGGCCTTTCGCAACAAGGCTGCAATCATGTTCCTCTGAAAAGGCTGTCTGCCCTTTGACCTCAGATATCTCTTATAGGCAAGAAAGGGAAGGAGGGAACAAATGAGAAAAAACATATTGACAAGCTTTTTCCTCGCTCCCTTTCCTCCCTGCACCTTTTCTTCCTCACTTGGAACCTCTGTCTCTGTGCACTGCGTCTCACTTCAAGGTCGTGTCAATGTTTATCAGTGTATCCATCCATTATCCATCCATCCAGCCATCCAGCCATTCATCCTTCTCAGGTATTTGAGCAGGAATTAGCCAGTAATGCCAACGCATTGTTTCCCACGCCGAACATCGAGGGGTTAACAGAGCAGCGTAGGAGTAGTTTCGATCCGTCAGGTAGGTCAGGTTTCTCTTAACATGACTGCATACCTGTGTGAAACCGTGTGTCCGCATGTGTGTGCCTGCATTTGCATGCTTCTATTGAGACGCCTGAAAGAACAGAGGCGAAGAATCCAATCGGTCTCGATGCGTCTGGTCCCAGACAGCAAACATACAGTAAGACTGCAGCCAATCAGAGTCTCATACAGGAGGCTGGGACTCCACCCTGAGGCCGAAGACTCCGACATCGGGTTTAAAAACACGTCAGGATCCAGTTTCACCTCATGGTGTTCGTCACGTGCAGCTGAACGCTCTGGAGCAGCGAAACAAAGGAGTTTCGTTCCGTTCAAAGATTTTAAAGCTTCAGCTCCTGAAGATATTCTGTCTGTTTCAAAGGGTTCGGGTTAGCGAGAGGCACGCACGCCTCATGTCAGCAGTTTAATTTGTTATTTGATCATTTAAGAACGGACTGAGACATTATGATTGACAGCTGAAACTGACATTGACCCCTTGACTTTCAGTCCATGCACTAAATCCCTGAAGCCGCCTGCAGACAGCGACACGTCAATGTCCCTGTGGACGTCATATTTCAGCGCGCACATGCATTTGTCTTATCTGCACTGCAGCCACTCGTGGTAAAAAGCCTCCAGTTTGGATTTGATTGAGCTGCTGACAAAGAGGCCGAGCTGATGGAGGGAGAGACGTGGGCAGTTGGTTGTGTAGGAGAGAAAAGCAGCAACTGAGAGCTGTGTGTTTTAAAGCTGAGCTCATTCACATGGAGTCGTCTGCGGTTTGTGTAACAGGCAGCGTGTTAACGCTCCAGAAGGCGCGGCGCATTATGAAGCATCCTCGCTCTGCCGCTCCGCTTTGTGCAAGGACAGTTTGAGTACCTGCAATCAGCCAGACGCTCTCAGTCTCTGCTGCACTCTGGCCATGTCTCCCACGCTCGCGCTCTCTCACACACACACACACACACACACTGGGAATACGTTAACTTGAAGTTGGTGTCCTGCACTTCATCTTTACAGCAGACGACAAACAACGAGTATTTTTTGATCCAGACTTTATTTTGGAAGCCTTCTGGAATCTAACGATAAAATTATTATTTATGGATCCACGTTGTTTCCATCAAATCAAAATTTGGCATCACGTCGTCGTCATTGGTCCATTCCACAAATTCTTAAACTCTTACATGTAAATCATGACGTCACCTCAGAGGTAAACTTTCAAGAGTTCGGACTCAACTCTGGATTACATGAATTATTAACATCGACATTTTTGGCAGTGCACGTCCACGTATGAGCACACACACACAGACACACACACACTCACACACACCTTGTTTAATCCCTTTCATGGCGGGTGGCTGTGCAGGCGGATGCTGTTTAAACAGAGCGGGCCCTTGATGTGGGGCCTCCAGGGGCCAGGGTTTGTGTGTGTGTCTTTCACCCTGGATGTGTATGTGTGCCTCTCCGAGTTTTCTGGCCATGGGAACAATGGTCCTTTAGAATGTGAGGTTACTGGTGCGCTGACCCCTGGCAAATAAGAGCCATGTTCTGGCATTCC
Organism: Pseudorhombus dupliciocellatus; assembly: GCA_016785235.1. Lineage (NCBI taxonomy): Eukaryota > Metazoa > Chordata > Actinopteri > Pleuronectiformes > Paralichthyidae > Pseudorhombus > Pseudorhombus dupliciocellatus. Next base: position 5,380,135 of record JAFBJW010000311.1, read on the forward strand.
AGGCCTGATTGGCACTTTGAGCCCGCAGAGAGCTCAAAGGAGACACAGGAAATGTGACCAGTGTAATTGGTTATATATTAGCGGAGCATTCTCCCCCATTTAAATGATGGAACATTCCTCAGTGACACTTAGGTGGATGGGGCTGGGATTCCACCAGGGAGAGCGAGGGGAGAGGGGGAGGGAGGACAGAAGGAGAGAACGGCAGAGGGCGAGGAGAATAGAAGGTGAAAGACGTTCAGGTGGAGAGGATTCGAACCACTGGCTCGTCGTGCACGACAGGGCCCATGAGAAAATATCGGGGTGAGGTCATCTGTTGTGCACCTTGTGTGTTCGCCCCCTGTGGAACTGAATGGGGCTGCCAGGTCATGACATGTTCAGCGCCCTCTGTCTGAAGTGTGGCGAGTGGAGGAGGGGGGGGGGGCAAATCAGTAGCTTGACCTTTGACTCTGGGTCCTTGGTTGCAGTTCATGAACACTTCATATCACACAACGGCATCTGTGAGGTGCCGTGCAGCCGCGGTTGACTCAGGGTGAAAACGTGTGTGGACCAGAGCCACAGAACCAGTCCAAACACACGCAGGATTAGAGCTGCTGTCCTCTGACCAGACGGTCAGTGGTTTGATCCCAGCCCTCCCCAACTGACCTTGGGCCAATTACTGAACCCAAACTTTCCCCTGACCATTAGAATGCTGTTGAGTGGGTGCTGGATCAAACCCTCACCTCTGTTCTCTCTCTCTGAATCCCGCTGCATGCATGCACCTTTATTTGCAGAGCCTGTGCAAACATCCTTATTTAAACAGTTCCGCCACATATTTCTGTTTTGCCATAAACACTGTCCTCATTTCGGCTGTGACTCTCACCCCAACAATTTTCTATATCACCAGCGTGCACGCAGGCGGGTGGGTTGATTCATATCCTGGGTTGTTGGCCATGAGGAGCATTCCTCTGCGTTCCTCACTGAGGTGAACAGCAGGCGCAGAGGAAGAGACAGGCATGTCTGTGGATGTCAGTGAGTCACTGTCAAACCACCGGATCATCTGTCTTTATTCAAAAGGGCCGCCGCAGCTGGCACCACGAGAAGCTGCAGACAGAGTTTTCATAATTCCTCTTCTTCCTGTAAACCCCTGAAGGGGCTGCGATAAAAAAAAGAGCAGAGGCTGTATATGGTGAGACTTGTTGAAAGTATTGATCGGGCGGAGGGAGGCCGCCCGCGGCTTCAGGAAGAGCTCGTCGGGGAGCGAGTGGAAGCTTCAGGTGATCTATCAGGTGGATCTGAGTGACTGGGCCGAGGCGGACGCACAAAGCAAACAAAACCGGACAAGGCTCCGGCAAGAGAAGAAGAAAACAGTGGATAAAAAGACATGCAAACATAGACACAGGGATTACACAGGCATTTAACGAGCTCTCTGTGCAGGTCAAAGTTGACTGCAGGCCCCTCAGGAGAGAGGAGGAGGGGCAACAGAGACGAGAGCCGGGAATGCAGGGGTACGAGGGGAGGGGGGGGCAGAGAGAGACAAATAAATCTTAAACAGACATGACAAATGATCTCGTTCCTTCATTTCGGAAATCTGAAACAAACTGAAGGCCCGGTGTGTGTCTGGCTGGAAGAAGCCGAAACTCAGGGATCAGGTGAAAAATGCAGACGTCCAATCCATCACATTCATCCTGTCACGGCCGCTTTGAAGACGCTCAGATAAGATGCAGTCGAGATGTGTCTAATTCTGCTGAGCTGTGGGATAGACGGTGAGAGAGCAGTGCAGAGGTCAGGACCACCCATGAACCCTCACCCCGACACTAACTGGTCCACAGAGCAGTGGGACGGAAACACTCACTTTATTAGTCTGGAAAGTTTAGAAGAAGAACGTGTCAGTCTGCTGCTGCAGGTTCAGAAATACCATGTGCTACTTGAAATAAAGGTAAAGCCGAACTGAACAGATCTGAGACCAGCATACGGCATCTCATGAACCTGCAGGTCGTGGAGAGGAGTCGTCTGTTTACTCAAACGCAGACATGCACCAACAGGGAGCAGGTAATTAGTGGAGGCCCGAAGAATGAGCTGCTCTGAAACGATTTCACCGAGCAGATGCAGTCATGTGACCGCAGGGTGTCAGAAAATGACTCTTTGCTGCCTCTGACCTGATTACAGGACCCAGGATGAAGGGTTCCAGCAGGTCAGCATCTGAGGAGGTCCTCTGCTGCTCACGGGTCACTCCAGGTCAAGGACACATTCCTGGACCAACAGCCCCCTCTAGTGTCCGCTTGTTGTAAAATGACTCCACGGGGATGTGTTCTTTCTTTCCCCAGGAGAGGGCAGGCTTCTCGTAGAACATCACACAGGGACCGGAGGATTTTTCTTTAAACTTTAACCAGAACGGCCTGAAGAGGGGGGTGCTGCATCACCGCACACACACACACACACACACACACACACGTAAAGATTCTAACATGTATGTTAAATGTTTATAAACATGCTAAAATGATTTTGAGGATGTTAACTGTGTATAAAGATGTTTAATTTTGTATGAAGATGCTAATTGAAATGATTCTGAGACTTGATCTGTGATCGACCTGTTTTTGCTCCCGATCGATTGGTGATGCCTGCAGTCTCCAGAGGGGGGAGCTGTCGGCCATGGCGGAGACAGAGTCGCTCACCTGCTGCAGGTAGGTGACGGAGTCCTGTCCGCTCCCGGGGAACCCGCTTAATCTGAGCGGGACTGAAATGACTGAAACGCGTGTGTGAGACGCTGCTAGTTTAAAGTAGGTTATCATGAGTGCTACATATGCTAATGAGTCTGGATTAGCCTTTGTTCAACATCCGGTCCGTCACTTTCAAAATATGATCAGATTCATTTATTCATTCCTCAGCGATTAGCAAACAATGCAATAATTTAATTCAAGCAGAATCAAACTGCATTTGAATTGTGATTATTCATTGTTTCAGATTAATATTCATAAAACAACAACCAAGGATAAGTTTGAGGTGGAGCTGGGAAGAGAAATAAATGCTGCTGTGTGCTTTACAACCTGTAAATATGATTTTCTTTTTTATCTAAAATGTTTTTCTCTTAATCTAAAAAACACGCATCTTGTGAAGAATGTACCCTGCAGCAAACCGTACCATTTCATGGAGAACATCTATGAAACCATTGCAAAGTTTGTAACGTGTCAGACTAGTGGGGTAGAATTTCCTTGTCCAGTGACATCAGCTCTGTGACTCCTGACCCACAATACACTGCAGGGTTCCTGGGAGACAAATGGCCGCTGTCATGAGTGAGCAGCGGTGCTACATAGCTGGGGGATGATGTCATAGAGACTGTGTGGGCGTCCTGTACGTGCAGTGACGTCAGTGGAAACACTGGGAGAGAATCTGTGGTCGACAGCTCCGTCTCAGCTGGGGGGGGGTCAGGTCGGCGTCGTGGGGCAGAGGCTGGGATTCCTCTGGTAGTTACCAGGATGTCTGAATCATCAGGAAGCAGGAAACCTGTTACTCACATCAAGCAGACGCTCGAGATAATGTCCCCGAGTGGAAATAACCACAACAGAGGACTTTGAAAATGTTGGAGCGATGAAGAGGACGTGTCTCCGGAGTGAAGAGCAGTGTCTTCCCCGGCCTGTGAGGAAAAGTACTGAGCTCTTTTTGGCCTCGGGCCTGTTGCGCTGACAGTGGAGCGGAGCACTGAGCTGCTGGTTGTTTACCACACTCAGTAACTGTGAACACGTTGGACGCTGTGTCCAGGGTTGTTGTTGTAGGTTGGACACATAAACTCCAGGTTCTGTTGACGCTGGACGGACAGATTTAGCTCGTCGTCACTGAAGATCTGACGCCTGCAAAACCTCAAAAAGAAAAGCAAATCATAAAATCTGCAGCGTCTGCAGGGAGTTTTAAAATAACCTTTAACCAACATCCTGCAGTTTGATGGGATGGGCTTGTCCATAGTTTGGTTTAATATCTGGGTAGAACTGTTATATATGTTATCGACTGTTATACAAAGAACCCCAGAGTCCCTCAGAGAAACCTGAACACGCCTTCAGCCCAGATGTCAACACTTAGCGCTGAGACGGCAGGAATCTGGATCTCAGAGTCCATCAGACCTTGTTATGGATCAAATGCTCCCAGGCTTATTTTCAGATCGTTTCTGCTGTCTCCTGCTTCAGCATCAGAAAGCGATCGGGACCATCTGTACCATTAATGGAGCAGCAAGCATCGAACTGAGCCAGCACCTTCCTCCGCCTCCCCTCAATCTGCCCGATGACCTGGCGCTGTCAAACCAGCTGTGGAGCTGGAGTCAGATCCCTGAGGGATCCAGAGCTGACTGTAGCTTACTGCTGACACTCAACATTTCATGGATCTGTTTGTTGTGGTTCATCTTCAGCATCCTCATCCTCACTCACACTCAGGCTCTGTCTTTCCGATGCTGCTGTAATTCAGTGTGGGTCCATGTGGAGTGGATTCTGTCCACTGAGGGGGACATGGAGAATCTGAACAAAGAAATGAGATGTGCAGCTTGTCTTCAGGTTTTTTATGGTTCATATTTTTGATTGACAGTTTGATGGACACTCGTCCTTGTCCCTAGAACTGTGGTCAATTTCCTCACCGACCAAACCAGAGGAGGATGGAGCTGTGATTTTTAACTTTATGTTTTGGGGTTTCAGTGTGTGATATTTTGTTGTTGGAAGGTTTGCGCTCAGACCTCCTCCCTGTTTAACTGCATTAACATGCCCCTCAGTTTTCTGTCACCACCTCCTGGGTCATTGCGGTTCTCTGTCTCATCTCAGCAGCTCCTGTCTTCACTCTCCCTGGGAACGAGGGATGAAAGACCAGGAAATGACAGAGAATGAGAAGAATCCACTGGCTGGTGCCACCACATGAAATCCACCCTGACGAGTCTTCTGTCTGCCGGGGAAGAACATCTGGAAAGGTCAGCTGCTCTGCATCCACATCACTCAGGGCTTAACAAGCATCGAGTGAGTGACAGCTGCCATGACCAGAAACCTGAGCTCACTCCTGACTAACATCCATGATTTACTTCCTGGAAAAATAATGAAAAACATTCAATCCAGACACATCGAGGAACCTTATGAACTTTACAATGAAATAAACATGAGACGTATTCATGCACCAGCCGATCATTTCTATGTCTGCACTCGTCGTCCTCTCCTCTAAAAGATCTGACTCTTCGGGCTGGTGAATGAATCCAGGCTGTAGCTGCTTCGAGTGTTTGGTCTTTAACTCTTTACAGATACCAGAGAAATGATCGATGACCACATGTTTCATATATTCAGCATGTTTCATTCTTTCAGCACCAAGTCCCTTCACTGTCCTCGTTACCGTCTGCAGGAAAGACATAAATTAGGCTGGAGGGAACTTAACCAGGGGAAAGATTTCATTAGATCAGAGCATCGACCCGACCCTACTCTGATATCAAAGAGCTTAATCTTCTTATTTTGTGGCAAACTGATTTGCTTCCAAGTCTGGAACCTTTGTGAGACAGACGTGGCTGTTTGTGCTGTGGTTCAGCTTTGGTCAGGTTCTCTCTGCTCCTTGGCTCAGTGTTGTGTTTTGACCTCTTCAAGTCCGCGTGTGTGTGAGAGCTCAGCAGTGTGTGTTTTCACAGGTGCGTCTGTCGCCCCGTGCGCGTGAGTGTGTGCATGTTACACATTTGAAGTTTTCCCGTGCGTCTGATCTTTTAGAAGACCTTGGTGTGAGGAGGCATCTCTTTGGCCGACTGCAGACTTCAGAGAGGTTTCGGTGCCCGGGGTTTGTCAGAGCTGTTAGCCACAGGCTGGGGGGGGGGGGTGAGGGGAGGCTGGCATCGGGGATCAGCGGCCTGGGCGAGCAGAGATCCTCAAGGAGTTCAGCCATGTTAGAGCAAACACTCTCATACTGACTCCTCCCAGAGTAAACTCCAGCAGCAGATCTGTCCAGGCCGCAGGACGCCGCGTCAAACAGGAATTTCCCACTCTGCCCACTTCCTGAGACCAGTTCACGTGCTGCTCCCATCAACTGGAGTTAGATAACCTTTACTGCAAATATATATTTCATCTATTAATGAATGAGATTCTTGTAAATAAAGTACTGAATTAACTCTTTAAATGGTCACAAGTTTCAAGCTGTGCCAGAAAGTGAGAAGGAAAATATTTTAGATATGAAATGCCTCCAGCTCTTCTAAGTACAGATTTCTTTGTAAACACATGAAGGTTATTTTATGTAGATAAAGATCTGCATGTAGAGAATGAGTTTATATTTTCTTCATATCTGGTTGGGCTCAGGAATCCACAGTTTTGCTGTTTAACCCCACACGTCGACATGGGCAGTGAACCAGCTATGAACTCTCTCTCTCTCTCTCTCTCTCTCTCTCTCTCTTTATCGCACAGTCTTTTCTCCTGCTGATAAAACGGAGCCTCTAATCCAGCATGGGAGTTCACCTCCTCCTCCTCCTAAAGTCTTCGCTGCATGAACCTAAATAAGCAGTTGCTCCAGTGAGGAGCTGCCAGCCAGCTGTGTACGTGTGTGTGTGTGTGTGTGTGCAGGTGCTGTATGTGCCCGAGAGGCCGGATCGTTAGCCCACTGGCCACTTGGAGTTATTTATACCAGTAGCAGTGCATGAAGGGAATGTTATTCTAAAGCCTGACTGTGGAATGCACTGTTCAAACACTATAGAGCCGCCCACACACTGTACTGTGTTCCCCTCACATGCTGAAAACATCAGTGTGGCACCGCAATAAAACTGTGTCCTTCATTTTCATATTCAGGGAAGAAACACGCATCCAGACGTGTTCTGTGCTGGTGTGGGGATAAAACCCAAACCATGAGTGTCAGAGTCAGGGCAGCATCAGATGTGAGGCCTATTATCACTGCAACAGTCTGTGACTTCAGTATTTGATATTTCTTCATCTAGTGTTTCAGTTTGTATATTCCCCCATCGGCACATTATTTGTTTATTATTTGCTATCCTCAATTTAATTTCCATGAGGTTATGGAGCATCGTGACCTCAGGAGGAATGCTCTGTGTACGCTCTTCATCTGCTGATGGACTGGAGAACATGAGGTTGTTGTTTATAAGTCTAGTTTTATATTTTATGCATGGTATAATTTAGAAATGAGCCACTAATTCCACCTGGACCTCACAAATCTCTCACCTGCAGCCTCAGGCCACGGTGTGTGAGAGAGTTGATTAATATGACGATGCACTGACTGACAGTGGGCCCTTCCTTGATCGATGTCCCGCTTATTCCAAAATTCCAGTTTCTTATCTCCAACCTCTCCCATACGTTCCTCTCACTCTGTCTTCATTTTTAAGAGCCCCTGTCCTCTGACCTGCTGTCCTTTGCTCTGAGGAGGGAGGTGTCCTCCAGAGACCTTTCTCCTCGTCCTCTCCCACTCAGAGGAAAACAGCTCCTCCCTCAAACAGAAGCATTCATGGTCTGGTTGATACTGAACTCAGGGGACAGACACAGCGACTGTAATTTTTAGCATTCTATTAAATACACATGATTATATCATATTTACCATATTCACAAAAAGCAGTTTCCTGTTGAAAATACAGTAGTTTTTAAATCAGTCCACTGAAAGAAGTCATCATGGAGGAACTTTCTCTCACCTTTAACACTGAGTGTTGCTTATTATCCTCAGAATTTAAAGTGTAAGAGAAAGTGAAGATTTAAATCAGATGCTTTGTTCTCTGGTTTGAACTGCAGGGGAGGCTCGAGCAGGGTGTCCATGCATTAACATGGATGGATATTATTGCGTTTTATAGAAGCATCGAATTCATGAAAACACCCTGGGAGACTCCAGGATAATAATTGAGCATGAGATGAGTTACCGTTTGAATCTGTTCAACTCTAATTTATCCAAACAATAACAGAATTACTGACCCAGGTTCAGGGAGATGGAACATTTCCTCCCAAATTACAGAAATCCAAAGTCTCAACAAGCTCAGAGGCCTCACACATTTCCAGGCTTATTAAAGATCCCTATCGACAACCATCCAGCCCCGAGTCCGACCAAACATCCGCCGTCCTGCCGGGATCTGCTCCTCAGCTCTGGATCTGTTCACACGGCAGCACGGCCAGATGTCATTATCATAATCATCTGTGCTTTATTATCTATCTGCTATTTCCTTCCGCCTGGCAAGGAAGCTCTCTCTCTCTCTCTCTCCGTGTGTGTCAGATATTCAAGGTTAATAGTCCTGGTGCTCTCCCAGCATGCATGTCTGTTAGTCATTATCCGCCCTCTGCTGCAGAATAACCAACATCAGTGCAGACTCCTGAGCAGAGAATCGGCACGCACTGAACTCTGCGTTTGTGTTCGCTGCACTTTCTCATCGTATATGTTGGAGCCTGTAGCATCGCCCGGTATCTGAGCTCTGCTGTGTTCGGGTTCCTTGGGGAATTAAAGCTCCAGAATGTTAAAATCTGTCTTGTTGTAGAAAAGTTAAAATTCCTCTGGTTGCTCTTTGACATGACGTTTAAGACACAAAACTAAGAGCTTGTAAATCCACATCTGGAGTGCCGTGCTGACCTCTGCTTTAATCTCTCATCTTCCTCATGCACAAATGACCTTCATGACCTTGTGACCTTGGTGTTGTTGGTGGTTGTAGCAGCATGGTTTTGTCTTATTGCAGTGAGAAGGTCCTGGGGTCGCCTCCTGGTTCGGCCATATTCACCCAGGGAGGACGTTTGTTTCTTTGTGTGTTGGCCTGTGATTGGCTGGTCGGTTTACAGATGTGCAGATGACAGACAGCTGCAGTGTTGGCCGCCAAGTCCCTTTAATTCAGTCACGCTCCAACTCATGAGATTTGATTTCAGCCATGTCCTCTGATGAGGTTGTTAGAGTCCCGGACGTCTTTCTCCTTCATTCATCACGGAGCAGAACAAACATCACCTGAGAGCCCCACATGCTGGGGTCATTAGCTGCGGAGCTGTGGTCCTTGTGGGGACTGACTCACAGCCTGTCCTCTCACACCACAGGCCCCCGGTGAGGTTTCACCACTGTGAAAGGCTCCCAGTATCACCATGATGAATGGGCCCGGCCTCACTGTGAAATCCAGTCCAATCACTCCGAGTCTGGTTTACACATGAGCATAATCGTCCTAATATACACCCACACACATCAGTGGGTTCACACACTTAGAGGCTACTTAGCTGAGCAAACTTTGCCGAAGAATTCATTCACGTGTATCAATGGTTGATTCAGCTGAACACAGAGCGCCGAAGATCCAGAACCTGAGAACTGAGCGTGAGCCCGGCTCAACACAGTGCTCTGATGTTCTGCCTCGTCAGTGATCCTCAGATTCTCACTGCAAACTACCAAGAAGCAGAGCTCGAACATGGCCGGTCTCTGCAGCACAGTGACACGTTCTCAACCAATCCTGAGTCAGTGTCGGCTGTCAATCATGAGGTCTCCGCCTGTTGTTACATCATCGGATAACTGATTGTGCAGGAATGACAGATGGTAACCTGATGAGTTCATGACCTGCACTGTAATTTGATAGGAGGAGCTCTCATGACCTGATTTACAGTCTCTGGACCAAACAGTGACTTTTTCCTTTTCAAAATAACAACATGAGGAACAGTCAGTGTTTGTTTTTGAGCTGAGTACAAAACAAAGTTTGTTAATGATTGAAAACAAGAAAACTAAGATTGGAGAATATCCAGTCTGATGATCAGACTTGAACTGAAGTTTGGATTTATGTTACTCCATTATGATCTAATAATAATAATAATAATAATAATAATAATAACAATATAGTCATGAACTGACGTGTACTCGTTCCGTCGTCTGTCCTCAGCAGAGAGAGTCCTTCACTATGGGCTTTTCCTTCTGTTTGCACAAGGTGTGCACATGAGGTGAGGGTCTCAGCAAAATCACTTGTGGTTGGGATTATAGGCTCCACACCCCGGAGCCAGTACATACACAAATACACACACACACGTACTTTCAAAAACACGCAGGGTTTTTACATATAAAGTCATGTATGAGTGAAAGAGTCAGACGGCACTGAAAAGAACAAAGGAGGAACAGAAATGAGAGCAAGACTAAAAACAGAAACTCAGGGCCTGACTTCAGCCTGTGCACGTTACTCAGGGAAATAGTTTCTGTGTTCCAGACCCACTGAGCTCTAAAAAACGACATGTGAGAGTCATTGGGTTATTTTTGGTCATCTGTCAGTACCGCCCTTTTATTTCTAAGCTTTGTGGATGCGGTCAAGGGCTCTGCCTCCGGGGCACGTGGGAAACAGCAGAGTCGAATCAAAGAACGTTTCTTCTGCACCGTAATCTGCTTTTTAAATATTTGTTAGGTAACGGCTTGTTTTTGTCGGAACATGTTCTGCGTGTTGACCCAACGGAGAATTGGCTGTGCTGAAACATTACACAACTGTTCACTGTTGTGTCTGCGTGCATCCATCCGTCATGTCAGTGTGAATGTGTGCAGGTTTCCCTCTCAATGACCTGTCGCCTGCCTGATAAAACAGAAGGAGGGCTCTGGGGTCAAGGGTCAAGGTCAAAGGTCATCATGTTTTATGAATGCCGCTCCAGACTCTGGAAAGTGCAACGTCAACCAAAATCTGCTGTGTTGATGTAAAAGATGAAACTCAGCTGATGACACTTCAAAGAAAGTTTCCTTTGAGCCATGAGTTTCTGTGACAAATGGACATTTGGGGTCATGGGGGTGGGGTCAGCCTCTGGGGTGTGGCCGCCTCGGCTGAGTCCTGGCCGTCGTGAAGTCAGTGATGCGTTGAGCTGCCATTCATCCACACTCCACTTACTGTTTTATGGGACATGTGAGAATTATCGCGACCACTTTGAGCAGTAACTCTCAGTCCAAGAAGTCTCAGACGTGTTCCCCGGCCCAAGTCTCCGAGCAGAACATGTGAGACGCAGATGTGTGCTGACTCCAGAGTGGGATGTCAGAGTTGGATTTTAACAGGACTTGGGTGGTGCTTTTCCTGAAGGCTGGAGCTGAGCAGGGCGCCGTGTCCCTCCTGTCCAACATACACGTTCGGACATTTATAAATCAAAGTGTTTTAAACTTAACAAAGACCAACTGCTGGGTTGTTTCTCATCCAAGATCCTCCCACAGCTGCCTTACAAACATTTGCAAGTTCCTTTTTGATTTTTTCCAGCTGGCAGTTTCCTTCATTTCCCCAGTGCATTGTGGGAAAACGCCCATCCTTCAAATGCGCTTTGGTTTGTCTGTTTTCCAGCATTAACACATTTGAATGTTTTATTTGTGCAGCATCGTGCAGCTCAGAGAAAGGATGGAGCACTTTGTCTCTGTTTGATCAGTGGGACGCTGCATGCTGTGGTCAGTGGGTCGCTATCAGCTGCAAATGTGAATAGGAACCATGTGTTCAATCTGAAGCCTTCACATGTGCATCTGCTTCTCTCGTGGCCGACGGACATCAGCGTATATATCCGCTCTTATGAGACACTACTGCCTCATGTGAGTGCAGTAAAGCTCCGTCATAAAGAAGCATCCGGACGCAGTCCTGGGAAGGAGTCGCGCCTTCACAGTGAGGTGAACGTTTTGCAGAAACAGATAAACATAGAGATTAATCGCAGGGCAAATCAAAGGGACGTCTGCACACTTCACACGTTCAGAAAAGGAAACGCAGCGCTCAGTGCGAAGCTGCCACTCAGTAATGTGTTGGCCGGTTCCACCTTTAAATTCAGGAGCACAACCTCAGCCTTGTTCCCAACTTGAACCCAAACACAGTGAGCTCAGCCTGACAGTCCTCCCCCTCCTCCTCCTCCCCCTCCTCCCTGCAGCTGCTCTGACAGTATCTGCTGACATCAGGAGGAGCGCAGGATGCTCCAGGCTGCTCTCTCATCATCGCCCCGAAAGTATGTAACCGGTAGCAGCTTTAGGAGCCGGCATATGACAGACACGTCAATAGTTTTCCACGCGGCTGAGAGGGAGGAAATAAACTGCTGACACCTCCTCTTCCTGCAGAGAAGATGTCGTCCAGGGGCAGCGGATCATTTCCTTTTTAATGAAATGTATTTCCAGGCAAACTGAAATGGGGGACGTTTCGGGAGAATTGCAGTTGTTGTTGAAATGTTTCAGCATCAGTTTACAGAGCTGAGCCAGGAATGTATATTGAGTCCAGCTGCATCGAACCTCCCGCTGATAAAGATCACTTTCAGCTCTGAGGGAGGAAGAGAAACTCCCAAATTAAAACAAAAATGGATGAACTGGCTGTAAAAATAGAAGGCTGTGGTCGGCGGAGGCCACTGACAGATACAGTGCAGCAGTGAGAGTGGATGTGGCTCGGGCCTCGTGGTTTGTCTCACTCTTTACTTACAGACTTTAATTAGAAGCTCGACAGGAAACATTCGGAGAGGAAATGGAAGGAGTCGCAATTCTGTCAACAAACATATAAAGACAATATTCTTTTTTTCTCGTCATCACCAGGCTGTTAACAGAGAGCCTCTGGGTTTGTGAAGGTGGAGGGGAGTCTGCTCCACTGAGGATGTGATGGTGGGATGGGACCTGGGGGCGTTCCTCTGTTGGTTTAACGGGGAACTTGACACTTGAGTCTAGTTGTGGTCATTTATCTTCCCGGCAATCTGACCCATAGAGGGGGCGGGGGGCTTCACTTTTCACCTCCTCCACCGGTGAGTCAGCCCAGCCTGCGGACAGAGTTCCTGGAGGAGGGGGTGCAGCAGAGGGGGCTGGCAGCCCACGGTCCCGGGGCAGGTCCTGCCGCTGCGCCGCCAACAGTCCGGAGCCTGAGGTTTGGTTCGTGCGCACATTTCTGGGAAGAGCTATAGAGCTCCAGAGCTCCGTCCTGCCAGAGGAGAAGCTAAGAGGAGGCGCATGCTCGCGCAGGTCTCCAGCGGGACTCAGACGCGTATTGCACGCGTCGCGTCAGAGGTTTCCTCTCGAGCCGAACTTTCTGGGCCACCAGAACCCTGGGTCAGGGTTCCTCGGATCTTTTGTAGTTTGGATATGTGACAAGGAGCTACTTAACTTTTGGGAGCTCGTGTTCCAGAGATGATCCTCCGTCTCCCTGGATTAACCTTGGAAACGGAAGTGTCGCTGAAACCAAGTAGTGGATGTAACTTTACGCACAGCGAACTCTTCTCTTTCTCTCCGTCTGTGCTCCGGGTCGAGCCGGTGAAGGGAGTTCCTCCAGCAGAGGCAATGATCTGAACCAGAGCCCGTCTCTTCCAACTAGTATGTGTCTGTCTCCATCTGGAATCCATTGACTGACAGCCTCAGATGCGCTAAAGACGCGTCAGGGTCACGGCTCCACGGATCTTCATCTGCCGACTTTATCCGACTCCTCTCCAGAATGAGGGCTTTCCTTCTCTGGTTGCTGCTCGTGTCCGTGCTGACCTGGACCGCAGCGGCCGACACACAGAGCCGTCCCAGGCGGCAGCAGCTGCACCGACGCGTCGGACTGGCACAAGCCCCGGGGGGCGCACAGGACCGGGAGCGGCTCGTCAGGCGGGCGCGCCCCGGGTTTGCCTCGGTCATCTCGATGCACAGCCCCAAAGTGGAGGACGATGTTCAGGCTGATGAGGGTGCTCCTGTTCCCGGCAGGACGAGGGCCGCGCACGGCCGGAGAGCAGCGGCTCAGGGGCTGGTGCCCAGGAGACGGGTGGCCGAGCTGAGCAGCTCCTCCACTGCGCCGGACGTGCAGAAAGATGAGGGCAGTCCGGGGCCCAGGGCCAGGGTGAGCAGGATGCCCACCAGCGCCGGGTCCCCGAACCTTCTGGCCAGCTTTGCAGGGAAGAACCGTGTGTTGGTGATTTCTGCACCGCATGATTCCGACGGTTACTACCGCCTGATGATGTCGCTCCTGAAACCAGACGTGTACTGCGAGCTGGCCGAGAGACACGTCCAGCAGGTCGTCATATTTCACCAGGAGGGGGAGATGGGAGGCAAGGTGAGGAGGATCACCACGGAGGGAAAGGTGATGGAGGAGCCGCTGGACACTGCTCTGATCCCCAGACTCATGAGCTTCCTCAAACTGGAGAAAGGTAAAGATGGTCCAGGTCCTCACTGACGTGGAGACGCGGTGACCTTCTGCATGCCTGAGTTTGTGCTTGAGTTTCTCCAATGTTCTCTGTTGTGGTTACACACCTGGAGCTACACTGAGCTGCTCACCTGCTTTCGCTCTTCACTGACCTGCAGGTAAGTTTGGGATGGTGCTGCTGAAGAAGACTCTGCAGGTGGAGGAGAGGTACCCCTACCCTGTGAGGCTGGAGGCCATGTACGAGGTCATCGACCAGTCGCCCATGAGGAAGCTTGAGAAGCTGCGGCAGAAGGGCTTTGTCCAGAAGTGCAGAGGAGCTGGAGTGGAGGGTCAAGTGGAGGAGGGCACGCTCACAGGTGAGCATCACCCACCCACCTCCAGCAAGTGAGGAAGTATGTCAATGACCAAATATTTATACTGGAATGTTTTTTTTGTGTGTGTAGCAGTAGACACACCCGTAGAAAGAAAACCAGGGAAGAAGATCCCACGGAAACCCCCACAAACAACAACCACGACCACCATTGCTACAACCATGACCACAACACGACCAACCACCACTACACCCCGGCCCACCACCACCACCAGAGCCACAACCACCAAAGCCACCACTACCAGAAGAACCACCACAACAAAGAGACCCACTACCACCACCACCACCCAGAGGCCAACCCGAGCGCCCACCACAGCCCTGTGGCTCCCAATACCCAGAACCACTGCTGACCCTTACTACGACCCCCGCCGAGAGAAAACCACTCCAGCCGGAGATAACCGCACCGACAAGGACGCCAGAGAGCCACACGGCCGCAGACTTGGACCGGCTACAGACAAACCCTCCAAGATCAAACCGACAAAGAAGAAGAGTGGAGCAGAGAAGGTGAAGTTCTAACATCTGTGAGTGCACTGTGGAAACAGAGGAACTGAAGTAGCATTAACCAATGACACATCTTTGTCTGTGCAGGTGTTGACCAATGAGTACGAGGACCGGTATGTTCCCGTCAAACCCACCGTGGTCGACCCCGAGGAGACCGAAGCCTTCACCAACATCAGCCCAACCAAGAAGGTCAAGGGCAAACACAACAAGCATGACAAGAAGAAGAAGAAGAACGACAAGGCAGTGAAGAAAGCCGAGAGGAGAGGAAAGGCATCGAAGGAGGGGAAGGTCGGGGGAAAGAAAAATGGGAAGAAGCTGGTGAAATACCCCGAGACAGACGACTACCCGAAACCAACGAAGAAGCCAACGCCACCTCCAAAAGGATCCCTGGCCTCCTTCCTGGACTACTTTGAGAACAGGAGGCGGCTGCTGGTGAGAGCATGTTGTCACTGACTTTCCTGCCTGGCTTCAGCCGCAGGGAGCCTTTAACTCCCCGATCACAGCTTCGTCCATCTTTATTTTCTGGCCACAAGGCTTTATGCTAAACTAACCTACCTGGTGTCAGTCTTTCCATTTCATTCTCAGGAATTCAAATAAGTCAGTTCCCCAACTTTTCCTTTAGTAGAGCTTCGCTATAACTTTAAGTGTCACGCAATAAACATAAATTTATATTTTTATTCTATTAGAGAACGTAAACAGAGTCGGATGAAACCATTAAATCATAAATCTCTGAAAGGACTTCACGGTCCTGGGTTGTGAAGCTGGAGGAGCCGCACGCTGCAGCGGTTCACAGGAAGAGGACGTGATCTATAGTTTACTACAGCTCCAACGGGACGGAGTTTGTTTTAGGAAAGAACTGGAAACAGTTTTTAAAGCCAAACATCTCAACATCTGCAGATTCATTTATATTTCATTTACAAACCAGAAGACTCGTCTGCACTCCAACAATCATTCACTTGTCCTCCTCCACGTTTTCATGTGTTTCATAACCGTGTGTGTGAGTCGCTGCTGCACGAGGAGACGTAAAGTATGTGCAGCAGATATCTGACACGCTGACAGACTGTGGGGCTCTGTTTTGCAGAGGTATAAATTCTTATCACAGGCTGGGAAAATATGCCCCATCATACGCCTGCAGGTTCATCACATCTGCCGCTCGCTGTGTACACATGACACTCTAACCGCAACCCCCCCCCCTCCCCCAGCTGGTCACGTCCCCCAGTGAGGAGCACAGGATGTATGCTCAGCAGAGGGACGAGTACCTGGAGTCTGTGTGTGAAATGGCCATCAGGAAGGTCTCCATCATCACCATCTTCGGATCGCTCACCAACTCCACCATGAAGATCGACCACTACCAGCTGGGTGAGTACCGGCTCCAACTTTTACTGTCTTCTCTGAGGAAGTTTGACAGCGCAGCATCACAGCAGTGGAGGATGATTGTCAGTTCTCTCAGACGTTTCCATCCGGTCGGGTGAACGCTTCCTTCACAGGGCGGCTCGCGGAGCTTACAGCTGCTGAGTCA
Organism: Pseudorhombus dupliciocellatus; assembly: GCA_016785235.1. Classification (NCBI taxonomy): domain Eukaryota; kingdom Metazoa; phylum Chordata; class Actinopteri; order Pleuronectiformes; family Paralichthyidae; genus Pseudorhombus; species Pseudorhombus dupliciocellatus. The sequence continues at coordinate 5,396,512 of JAFBJW010000311.1, forward strand.
TGCTGTGAAGGATTGTTTATGAGAATCCAGAGTGTCGGTGGATGTTTCCTGTGTTTGGATCTCACAGTGAAGAACAGAGCAGGGATTTATTCCAGTCTGAATATCAAGAAGTGGCTGACGTCTGATTGGTTTCATGAGCAGTGAATGCTGCATTACACACATCGAACCCTGCCGTCCACACATTCAAACTCTTCGTACAACTTCAGAAGAACGTCGCTCGCCATGTCAGCGAGGTTTCATCCACATGAAATTGTGGAAAAGTAGCAAAGTGACGTCAGACGCCCTCCACCTCCCCACTCGGTTACAGTTTTGTTCCATTAACAGCCCGGGGGAGGGGGTGGTGTGTGTCTGTGCATGTGTCTGTGTGTGTGCGTGCGTGCACGTATAAGCAACATGTTCTTTCCTCGCTAAATAAACATGTTGTTGAACTAAACCCTCCTCAGTTCAGTTTGACTTCATGAAGCTGGAAGTTTGTCGGGTGCCTAGCAACAGAGGCTGTGTGTGTGTGTGTGTGTGTGTGTGTGTGTTGTGGAGCGGGTGGTGATTAAAGGCTCTGGCCTGTATAAATGCAACTACTTTAAATTTGGATGCCTCCATCTCGGCCTGAATAAAAGCTGCTCTCTGTCGCTGCTCAGCCATGTTTCCTCTCTGTCAAACACACATGTCCGAGCTCTGCTGTAGAACATGCAACCCTCACGTGTTGATATAGTTTGCTTGTTTTAATCCGTCAGATGTGACGGCCGAGAGTCTGATGAACACTGGTGCAGTCTCTCCCTGACCTCTGCGTCTTCATGTGTCCAGAGAACGATCGATCGATGAAGGGTCTTCGTCAGGAGGACCTGGTGAACCAGGACCTGATCACAGAGCTGAGGAAAGAGTTCAGCATGATGCACGATGACTTCTACATGGTCCTGACCGACACTGACATGAGGGTCAAGGTGGGGACAGTTCCATATAACACATATTTAGAGTATATATGTAGAATTAATGAAAAATAACAACAAGGGGACTTGAGTCAACAGCTTGTCCCTTAATGTCTCTGAAGTGTCTTCAGGGGCCTCATCCTTCGACAGCTCCAGTCTCTAAATGTGGACAGGCTGTAAAAAGGTCCTGTGGTTTGAATGTTCTGAACTCATTTGTTTAATCATGTTACAATGCTAACGCTCCAGAAATACCTTGTTTTTCTTCTTCGTTTGACAGGTTTTTTTCTCCTATTTACACGGAGAGCGTCCAACACTTTCATCCTGGACAGACCTGTCCTCACTCAAACACTGTTTTAATTCACACTACATGACATTTGCCCAACACCTGTGTGTGCATGCCAGTGTAAACCACCAGGCTGCTCCTGGACTCATCAATGAGGCCAGTGTTCATGTCTCCGTGGACAGAGGCCGAGACAGGGCAGTCTGTGAAAGTTGGAGGATGTGGGTGTGGGCATGAGACAGAGAGGAGGAGGAGGAGGAGGGTGGGAGTCAGAGCGGCTCAGAGGAAGGTGTGAGAGTGTTTGTGCGGCTGTGTTACATTTTCCTGCATGTGTTAGAAATTCATGTCGAGATTTCTGAACTGAAACACGATGCTGCGCTCTCTCCCTCCATTTACTCTGCTGAACGTTTGGCATGTGGCACAGGTCGCACGAAATCCTCCACTCCTCCTCCCTGATGTTTCCAGATGTGCCGGGCATATTGATGTATTTATTCGGTGGCTTCAGTGACCGTTTCTGCTTCTTTTGTCAGCAATCCTATGAGGTCCCCATCGCCATGAAGGCCGTGTTCGACTACATCGACACCTTCTCCTCCCGCATCCGAGAGATGGAGCAGCAGAAGAGGGATGGGGTGGTGTGCAAGAAGGAGGATAAGCCCAGGTCGCTGGAGAACTTCCTCTCCAGGTGAGGCAGTTATTTAAAGTGAGAGGAAAAAAAGATCTGAATTTTAGGAATAAAAACAACCTTGTGTTTCTCACACTTTCAAACAGAAAATAGAAAGTGTGCAGCTGGTCGGTTGGTCCCTTCAGGGTCGCTGGTGCGTGTGGGCTGTGCGTCACAGTCTGCTCCACAGCAAACTCAGAAAACCACGTCTCTGTGGGTTAGTCCAGCGGATCATTATCTTCGATGCTCTCCTGTCAGAACGGCCCCGAAGCTGCACATTATGAGCAGTCGTCTTTAACAGAACTCCCAGCCGCTGGTGTTTGATGCTGGGCCCTCCCTCAGATTCAGCTTTATGAAGTTGTTGGACTGAAAAAAGCTACAAGTCCTTGAACTGTGTGTTTCTGAGAAGCGGGTGGTCAGGGTTCTGTGGGTGGTCCCACCATCAAACATCTGCGGCGCTGCTCAATAATCAAACCACAGTTCATGGCGTTCAGAAACAGCACATTGCTCCACATCATAGTAACGTGAACCACGAGTCGCTCCATCTCCGGCTGTATTTTCCCGAGATGTCTGGACCAGACAGGGTGTCTTTTGTTGCCATGGAGACCTGGACTCGGACTCCGGCTCGCAGAGCTGAGATGTGGCAGGGTTTTGACCATAATTTGGGATTGTCGTGCTCTGGCAGTCGGGTCTGTGTACGAACGCCTCGTCTCCGTACGGCGCGCTCACCGCGGCACCAACGTGCCACTTAAGTCCAGGCTAAACTTTCCTGTGATTGCAGGTTCCGATGGAGGCGTCGCCTGTTCATCATCTCCGCCCCCAGCGACGAGGAGTGGGCCTATCAACAGCAGCTCTATGCCCTGACCAGCCAGGCCTGCAACCTGGGTGAGTCCCCAGTGGGCCTAAACTTGTTGCCTAGAGATGCTACAGTTCTATGGCAGCGTCCAGAAGAACCTGAGCAGCTGGTGTTGGGCACTGTTCTGTTCTGTCTGAGGCTCCAACTGTGTCCTGACAAACAAACAAAAGTAACTTGCTGTGAGAGTTTGACCTAAAGGAACAAATGTAAAAACTTGGGATGAGTCATGGTTGTTGATTCAGTCTAAGAGCAGACAGAATGTATTTTGGGAAGATTCTAACAAACTAAATTTGAATTTGCTTCATAACTATACAGCTGGAGTTTGAAAGTGACCTGAGCTTCACTGCTTCAATGAGTCAGAACACGTGAAGAAACATGGGAGGACTGTGTTTATCACGTGTTCCTGTGTTTGTTAGCTTCTCTGCTCTTCCAACCACAGCATATTCACGTCCCCCTTGCCGCGCCCCTATAACTCAACCAGAGACTCTTGGTTTTTCTTTTTTTTTCTCCTCCAAGCACCTCATCTTATTTATTTATTTTTACTTATTACTTACTTATTTGTATTTAATTTTTATTTTGTATTTATTTATTTATTTATTTTTACTTTTTATTTGACATTTTTACTTGTTAATTCTATTTTTATTTTCACCCACGCTCACATTAGCGTCAGATGTGTGTCACATGACTCACTTCAAGTTTAAAAAATCCTTTTACTCTTCTGAGCAGCTGAATCCACTTAGGCTGAGACAGGAAAACACTTCATGGAAAAAATGATGTCATCAAAAACTGAAGAATGATGTTGTAAAAAGTATAATTTAGTTTAAAATCTGACAAGTTAACCTGTTAACTAATGATTCGCTTCAGAATATGTGGAGACTGTTTCTCCATATGTGCGAGTCAGCTGGTAGAAGCTTGTCTTATCAGTCCACAGGACAGTGAGGACTTTTTTCCCCTCATGTGTTGCTCTTGGCTTAGTCGGCTAACAGGGCTGTTCCCTCACTCGCTCCGGGCCGCAGACAAAGGGCCGTCCTGCTGACTGCGCTGCTGAACGCCTCAGAGGTTTGATCCTGGTATTCAGGACTTGTTGCTCGCCAAGTGAAGCCAGAGCTTTCCTGTGTTTAATGTTGGCACTCTGGCTGCAGAGGAAACAGATTGTTTTGGCACAACTCTACAGGCCAACGCGGCGGCGTCCTCCCTGTTACCCAGAAACCATTGCTCAGGATGGGTCCAGTGCTAAACAGACGCGATGTTCTGGTCGGTGTCTGTCTGACATGTTTGCTTCTGTGATGGCGACACAGGTCTGAGGCACATCTCCATCCTGAAGTTGTCTGGCACCGACCTGGCGGATATGGGCGGCGTCCTGGAACTGTATCCAATCAATGGTAAGGCAACTTAACTATACATAAATAACAGTCAATGAAGGATTTGAATTTGTCGTTCAAAGGTTACTGTGGATTCACAAAATAGGATTTGTTCCTGGGAACAAAAAAACCCGACTGTGATGAACTGATCAGATCAAAGAGATCAGAGGTCAAAGGAAATGTCTATGAAGTCATGAGCCCAGGAACAGCTGGAGGAAGGGTTGACTCATGTGTTTGTCTGGAGATGAGAGGTGTTGTTGGTCAAAGGTGAAAGGAACTGAGTCACTGTGTTCACGCTCCGGTCCTCTGCTCCGCAGGCAGCGCCACAGTGGAGCGCGAGGGCCTGTCGGGGACCCTGGTGAAGGACATGAGGAACTACTTCCAGATCAGCCCAGAGTACTTCTCCATGCTGCTGGTGGGGAAGGACGGTAACGTGAAGTCCTGGTATCCGTCGCCCATGTGGTCTATGGCCATCATCTACGACCTGGTGGACTCCATGCAGCTGCGCAGACAGGAAATGGCCATCCAGCAGTCTCTGGGCATGCGCTGCCCGGAGGACGAGTACGGTGGCTATGGTTACCACCAACACGGATACGAACACGGTTACCAGGACGGCTATCACCAGGGCTACGGTTACTAAGGGCTGCGTGGGTGGGCGTGTTCCAAGGACGTTCAGCTGGTGCTTGTCTTTCTTGGCTCCAGCACACGGAGTCGTCCTGAATGTTTTCCAGCACTTAGTGGAAGCTGCTGCTTCCACCTCTCCACTCTCTCTCGCATCACACCGCTGTAAGGGGCGGGGTTCAGTAAAGGGCAGGTGAGGCTGCAGGTTCAGGGTGGGGGTCAGCACAGACCTTTATTTTGTAGATATGGGGCTGAAATAAGACATTTCTGTATTTATTGGACATCTTCTGCATCCGAGGTGCAGTTATCGACTATTTTATGAAACAATCACTTTCTCTTTTGTAAAGTTTCTTTGCTAAACAATGTTCTTATTTATACTCAGTTGTCCTATATGAAAAATAAACATTTGTTTGCTACCAGTCATGGTTTATGAATTTGTTTGCTGGGACTGGACTCTGAACGCAGCGAGATTATTTAGAGCTACGTCTCCTCCTAGTGGTGAGTGAGGACAAACCAGTCCCACAGCCATTTTAAAACTGGGATGTAAAATTACTTCAGGTTAAACACGTGAAAAACAAACAGAAACAAGTTAGAGTTCCTCAGCAGCAGGTTCAGGTACAACGTCCCCTCTTAACGTTTAACACCATGAAAACATCGAAACAGGAAATTAAATATCAATGAATTTCTCTGAAAGTCACTGGACATATTCCTGTTTAATTCAGGAGTGGTCTTCATACATAATCAGATTTATGGCACAAAACAATTCATGGTATTTAACACTTTAATACATTAAAAAAAAGAGTAAGAAGTTTCTTGTGCTTCAGGTCTGTTCAAACTGGATCAATCCAGAGAGACATGACTCCCCAGAGGAGATCAATCTGAAGGTTCCGGTTTGAGTCACAGCTCAAAATACAATCACCTCAGTCCCTGAACGTTCAGCCACCCCGAGTCTGTGACGTCCTGCAGGTCAAGCCTCTGGAGCAGTCCGTCCTCATCCGCTACAAAGACTCATCCTCAGACTCGCTGTCCGTGTTGGGCTTGGCCAGCAGCTCCAGCTCTTCACCGTCCTGCAGCAACACCAGAGTCGGGATGAGATAAAACCTGCACACGTGTTTTCTCACGCTATCGTAATATCAGTCCTGCCTAATGGGATCAAACCTCTCTAAGTTATAGCGCCATCTCACTTTATTTACTTGTTTCTTGTCCATATTTTTTTAAACATCTGATTTTACTTTTTCAAAACATTCTGTTTGAGCACTTAATTATTTTATAACCGTTCATGTTCATCAACCTTTATCAATATTTTATCTTTGTGTTTCCTCATTGCAGCGTGATGAGATTAACCTCACTTCCTTTTGGTGTTTGGCTCTGCCTGCCTGTTTTTACTTTTATTCTGAAAAGCTCTTTGTGTAAAGTTTAATCAAATCACCAAACATCTTCCTAGGTTTCTTCAGGATAGTGGATTAATTTCAGCCTTTAACAGTTGTTTGACACAGGGTTCACATTCAGGAGTTTCCTCAGGGTCCACCTGTCTCCAGTGACCTCACAGGACCCTGTGGAAACACTTCCTGTTTAATAACTTCCTCTTTTAAAATCCAATAGGATGCAGAGACCTAATGAGATTAGGAGAAGTGAGTCCAGCCTTGTTTTCATTGCAAGGAATCAGGTTTCCTGCTGCTTTGAACAAATCACATTACAGAGACACGAGGCCCTGGTGTGCATGCGTGTGTGTGTGTGTGTGTGTGTTTCTTACCCCTCTGGACCGCTCGGACACCTCTCCGTTGATGACCCGCAGCTTCTCCTGCTGCAGTGTGTACTCCAGGTCCCTGGGCCGGCTGGCGTTGTAGATGAAGATGGCCAGCAGGACAACTGGGGCCTGGAGGAAGAAGTCGAGCGAAGGGCGGAAGTCGAAGAGGAAGAGGGAGAGCGTGGTGACGAGGACGGTGGTGATCTGTCCCGTCAGCACGTGGAACATGTTGTCTCTGAATTTCAAGATGAAAGCCACAGACAGACCCAGAGCCGCTGAGAGGAGGAAGACAGAGGGGAGAGGGTTTAAATGAGACCTGGGGTTTGTTTGAACTCCTGACAAGTTGCCTCTGGCCTCTAATGTCTTCTACGCACTCTGAGAGTTTCCACTGACTCGGGTAACAACAACGTCTTCACCAGCACTCACCAGTGACCAGCACCAGAGCCAGGGAGTACAGGTTGTGTCCATGGAGGAGGCCACAGTGCACGGTGAGGCCCCGTGCCTCACTGCCCAGCCCGAGGGTCAGGGAATTGAACACCACACCGAAGGCGTATCTGGAGGGAGAGGGAGGTTCAGAACGAGTTGCTGTCCTCCGTCCGTCTATGTGTCTGATGGACGTCCGCTCACAGTTTACTGTTCTGGATGAAGATGCTCTCCGTCAGCTGGTCCCCCTCCTTGAAGATCTTCTCGTTGTAGATGTTGGCCATGGAGGAGATGAGGCACTGCAGGAGCAGCAGCATGTGACCCACGCCGAAAGACTGAAGCTTCCCCACGATCCGGTTCCTCCACAGCTCGACGGACGGGGAGGACGTCCATGATTCGTTGACACTGTAATGAGAGCAAAAGAGATGACGGACAGAGCACGTATGAGTCGGCCATGAAGTTGATGAGCCACCTGCAGGAGGTCACCTGCTGTTCCTCATCTGCTCCAGCAGTTGCGTGTACAGCAGGCAGGAGTTGGACGGTGTGGACAGAGGGTTCATGTGCAGGCTGTGCACAGCGACAGTGTTCTGGCTGCTTCCTGATCCCGTAGTCAAGGAGACGATGGAGAAGAAGAGGATGACCAATGCTGCCCACTGAACCCAGGCCAGGCGCCTCCTGGAGGAGAGGGAAGGAGACACGACATTCAAGTCTGATCTCTGGTAAAACAGGAAAATCTAAGGGTTCCGCTCACAGAATCGTGAATGAAAGGTGAATCAATTATCGTAACTTTAAACTATAATTTAATAATTCTTTGGAACAACAGGCAGAATTTACCATCAATTCAGGAGGAACACGTCTTAAAGATCTTCTTCAACTTACTTCAAAACGATTCTGAAGAGCACGGCTGTGGTCAGGATCACAACGTTGGAGAATAACACGGCCATGGCCTGGGGATGAGAGGACCAACAGCAGGTCAAACATCTGGATTCTGACGGCTGGCCTGAGACCAGCTCCATGAGGTGAATACCAGTTTAACAAACTGTTCCCTCTGAGTGTGAACCCACCGGCTGAAAGTAGGTCATCACAAAGAAGATGATGAGGTTGTCCAGAAAGTAGAGGAACGCAGGGACGGCCCACTTCAGCGAGCTGAGGAAGGAGGAGCTGGAGGAGCAGCCCAGCTCTCTGCAGGATCGACCCTCTGAACAGAGGAGGAGGAGACAGATGAGAAGATGTTTACCCCCCAGACAGAAAACACAGCTGTGACTCAGGTACCTCGAACTATGACCCTGAGGGACATGATGAGGCAGAAGACCAGTTTGATGGTCTCAGCGAGCAGGTTGACCGACGCCGGAAGGAAGTCATACTTGTTCTCTGTGAACAGACAGACACATCACGAAGGAGGTGGTCGGAGGAGGCGGTGTGAAGCCGCCAGATCGGCCTCATGGTCGCTCACCTGCATTGGCGGAGAACTTCAGCAGCAGGATGCGACCAGTCCCCAGAGCCACGAAGCCCAGGCCGAGGGTCAGAGTGTAGGCGGAGGAGCGGGAGCACAGTGCGGGGCAGGGCCGGCAGCGCACCATGGCTGATGCTGGGGCGTGGTCCGATCTGGTTAAGGACGCAGACGCAGGGTTGGTGTAATAAAGTACACTGAATACTCTCCAGGGTCTGATCTTTGGATTGAGCAGGTTCCTGTTACCTGAGTCCACCTGAGCCTGCTCTACCTGTTATCCTTATTAACATAGTACTCACTGTATGTGTTTTCTGTTGTGTAGTACTCTGTACTTTAAATAAAGTTGTAATATATAATGTCCTTGTGTGTTTTCACTTTACAAATACAGTTATTAATATTTTTATACAGGAATTTGTGTGCGTGTGTGTTCAGCTCATCACAGTACCAGTCACTGCTGATAAATGAGGTTCAGTCTCAGAAATAATTTCTGACCGTTCACTGTGATCACATGACGTCATGTTTACAATACGAACTACTCAGAGGAGCTCTGTGAGCGTCGTTATGTTTCTTCACGCACAGACACAGACACACAGACACACACACACACACACTGCTCGTCCAACAAAACGTGAGGAAATAACACGACTCACCTTCGTCTTATTTTCTCCGACACATCTCACGACTCTCAGCGCTTCCGGGTTAGACCGCGCATGCGCCTTTTCTTGGGTCTCCCCGACTCTGATTAGCTGAGCCTGAACCCCTCCCCGGACTCCAACGATCGTCTGTAAATCGACCAATCACAGGAGAGGAATTAAAAAAATATTTTTTAAAAAGGATTGCGGCTGCGGCAGGTGAGATGTGATGTCATCCCGCTGTGAGGAAAGAGCAGGTCACATGACTGAGTGTACTCACCTGGACGAGATCACGTGATGTGTCTCTGTTAGTGTTTACATTCAATCAGCATAGACTCAGAGTCACGTGGTTTTACAGCTGACGGAAAGTTTTCTAAAAGTTTCTCTGCTTCTGGGGGCGTGGTCTCCACACATGTTTCACATACAGGTCGTTTTAAGTGTTTTCTTGGATTTACGGTCAGGGGACATTCTGAGGTCACAGTAATTTAACCCTCACTACCACCTCACCCCGAGTGTTTGTGACGGTGGAGGAACGACTGCGATGATTCACAGCCAAAGAGAAAAACACACGCAGAGACACAGTTCAATGCCCTGGGACATGATGTTTAAGTGTTTGTGTGTGTGTGTGTGTGTGTGTGTCACTGGTTGATAAAGCACAGAGCCGCCCTCTCTGGCAGATTCTCTCCCAGCTTCTTCACTTATACTTCAGCCCAGTGTCACATCTGGAGCACTATCCCCAGATATGAGGCTCTGTGTGTGGGCCGGAGCTCAGCGTCTCCTACCCGTCCTGGTTCTCCTGACTGTCCTTCACAGCAGAGCTGCGGCACAGCATCAGCCCCGGGAGAGACACTTCTACATCGCTGCAGTGGAGATAGACTGGAAATACTCTGACAATGACACACACAGGTACAGGGGTTCAGATGAGGAGGATTAGAGATGCAATATCTTTTTTAAAAATGTTTTTAATGAGAAGTTCATAGTTTTTATTTCTTTCTGCCTAATCTTCTGCTGAAGCTTCGTAACTTGTAAAAGTTCAATCTGTGATTCTTTCGTTTCTTTCATCCTTTGTTCAGTTCAGCTCGTATCACATGTTTTTATACTTAGACCCAGAGTGCTACTCTTTAATTACAGTTTTGTGTGTAATGCTGCTTCATATAGGACTTTACTTTTCTTGCGTGTTGACCTCAGTCTTGTATTTTTCCTCTGTGCTGTAGGTTCGGTGGCAGCTACAGGAAAGTGGTGTTTCGGGAATATGACAAAGATTTCAGGAAGCAGAAGACTCATCCGTCGTGGTTAGGTACAAACTCTGAACTCACTGTCTGCTTCCAATCAACAGGAAGAGACAGATTCTCTTATCACGCAGATACAAACATGACCTCAGAACTGTAGTCCACAGAGGAATTATTACTACGATTAATATTTTTACATGCTTCTGAAATGACTTCGGTAAAAAGTTGAGTTAGGACATAAAAACAACAACAGAAAACCATTGAAATCAACAGTACTGTCAGTAATGTTCTGAGCACGAAGCTGAAATCAGAAGCTTTATGTGTGAAGTTTCACTTTTCTTGAGCAGAACTGTGTGATATTGTGCAGTTAATAATGTATTAAATCTGTTTTTCATCTAGTGTCTCTGATGTTAAGTACACTCAATCAGCAGAAATATTTGTCAAATTATTAAAATAAATGTTTGTTGTTGTTCAAGTTGCAAAAAATATTGGTGAATGGGAAACATTAAAAAACAACATATAACAACAACAACAACAATAATAATGATTATAAATAATAATTTTAAAGCAAGTTAATTAAAGATAAATCAATTAAAGTAAATAGAACAATATAAAATAAGATGCTTAAAACAGACAATCAATTTAAAAAAAACTTTTTCAAAATTCATAGCAACAACAGCTGTTGATTGATGTCATTTCTGGGAGGAGAGGTAGAGATGGAAAATAACTATGTTGATCACGTCACACCGAGACTCATTACAGGAAACATGGTGAAATATGTCTGGTTGTTTATTACAGTCAGTGAATCAACAGTAATGACACAGGTGGAAGGTGATGAGTCATCATTAACTGAGGGGATCTGCTCACATGCACACACACACACACACACACTCACAGTGCGCTCTGCTCCGCAGGTCTGCTTGGGCCCACACTGAGGGCAGAGGAGGGTGAGACCATCATCGTCACTTTCAAGAACATGGCGACCACAGCGCACAGCATCCACCCACACGGGGTGGCTTATGGGAAGCAGTCAGAGGGTGGGTGTCCGTTACCTCCGCCGCGGTGACCCCAGGGACACCACAGTACCTCCGAGCTCATCGTGTTACTCATTCCAATAATTACACAGGATTGACCAACACAACAAACAACTGTGTTTGTCTTTGTCTGACATATTAACCAGGACAGGCCGGTCCTGAAGTCCAACAGGGCACTTTGCTGAGCCCCTGGAAATCACTGTCTGACTTTATATCAAGAGATCGAGCAGCACCGGAGGTTCAGGAAATTAAGAATAAATGTTCCTCAAAAAAAAGAAAATCAAAGTGCAGGATTCAGAAGGAAAGAAGAGCCGGAGGGCAGCTCCTCTACAATCTTTATTAGTTTGAGGATTAAAGCAAAATGTTCACAAATGAAAGAAAGAGTCTAGAACCTCCTCAGACGCCTGCACAGTGCTGACAGGTCACAGAGTTCAGCCGCAGGCTGGACCTTGCAGATGTGTAAGTTGAAGGTCTGTCTCCCTGACGGATGTCCTAGACTTCTTGTTCTAACTCCTCCTCTCTCTGTCTGCAGGAGCCCACTACTTTGACAACACGTCACAGAAAGAGAAGGAGGACGACATTGTGCAGCCGCACCATCAACACGTCTACTACTGGGAGGTGACGTCCGACGTCGCTCCGCAGCCACAGGACCCCGCCTGCCTCACCTACACCTACATCTCCCACCAAGATGTGGTGGGAGACTTCAACTCCGGCCTCATCGGCGCGCTGCTCGTCTGCAAACCTGGTGAGAAACAGGAAGTGCCACACACGTCCACTCTGGAGGTCAGCGGGTCAATCCTTCCATCCCTGTCCTCTCTTTCAGGAAGCCTGGACCAGTCAGGGCTGCAGACTGGAGTCCACCAGGAGTACGTGTTCCTCTTTGGGGTTTTTGATGAAAAGGAGAGCAAGTACAAACCAAGCGGCCACGCCTCGGACAACCACCTCAAATACACCATCAACGGATACACCCAGGGGTCACTGCCGGGTCAGTCAAACTGTGTGTTGTCCTGTTGTCCTCTCTGACCGGGTTATGGAGGTCAAATCATCAACTGTTTACGGTTATTAGATAATGTTCAGGTAACATCTCCATGGTCTGCGTGATTAAAGTTCTGCCGTCCAGGGGTCAGGGCTCCTCGGCCTCTGTCCACGTGTGTGTGTGTGTGAATGTCACAGCAGCTTCCTGTCTTCTCTCCAGATGTGAGCGTGTGCGCTCATGCCGCCGTCAGCCTGCATCTGCTGGGCATGAGCTCGGAGCCCGAGGTCTTCTCGGTGCACGTGAACGGGCAGGTGCTGCAGCAGACTGGCCACAGCGTGTCCTCAGTGGGTCTGATCAGCGGCTCCACCGCCACCGCCAGCATGATGGCCGTGCACACGGGCCGCTGGCTGCTCTCGTCTTACACCAGCAAACACATTGAAGGTTGTCTCTCTGCACTCGGATGAATGGGTCCTCTGTCCACCACACTGATTTCCACCAGGCTAAATTGAAACGTCCTGCTCTTGCAGCTGGCATGCACGCTTTTGTGGATGTGAAGACGTGTGATGGCTTCCAAGCTCCCCAGCGAAGGATGACTATTGCACAAAAAAAAGAAAGCAGAGAGTGGAAATACTTCATCGCTGCTGAGGAGATCATCTGGGACTACGCTCCGAACCTGCGGCAACATGTTGACGAGTACGGTTTCACAGCGCTGATCAGACCTCCTCTGTCTGAAATGATGCTACTGCTGCTGATTAATCTACATATCTTCTCTGGTCAAAAACACTTTGCTTATGCCAGAGTTACTTTGGTGTCTCCAGGACCAAATGAAACCTCATATCTCTCTGTGCAGAGACTTCAGGCTCCAGTACTTGAAACAGTCACCGACACGCATAGGTCAGAAGTACAAGAAGGCCGTGTACACGCTGTACAAGAACGCGTCATTCACCGAGAGGATTGAGAACCAGCAAAGGAAAAACGAGCTGGGGATCCTGGGCCCGGTGATCAGAGCACAAATCAGAGACGTCATCACGGTGAGATCAGGCTCGCTAAATGTTTCACACGCTTTGTTTAGTTGGAAAAACACAAAACATGAGAGCTCAGGAAACATTTACGTCTGTGGAGATTCTCATTCATCCAGGTCATGGTATCAGGTGATCATTTAGTCGAGGCAACTGGACTTCTTTCTTTGTTGAAGACGTTTCGTCCTTCATCCGAAGGGCTTCTTCAGTTCTGGTTTAGGCTGGGAAAAACCAGGAGATATATCTCTGGATGGAGGTGGAGCTGTCACAGCTCCACCTCCATCCAGTTCCATCCAGAACTGAAGAAGCCCTTCGGATGAAGGACGAAACGTCTTCAACAAAGAAAGAAGTCCAGTTGCCTCGACTAAATGATCACCTCAGGAAACATTGCTAGTTCTTTTCTTATAGCACATTTGAATTCACACTTTTATTTTCAGTCAATTCTGTGAGAAATCAGTGAAAAAACGGAAACTTCCTCCTGGAAGTCAAAGCTTTTTCTACTCTGCTGTGGTTTGAAACACTATCAGAGTTCAGATTGTTGATGGACTATCTGCCCTCACACGTCCTCCCGTCCTCTTCCAGATTGTTTTTAAGAACATGGCGTCCAGACCCTACAGCATCTATCCCCATGGTCTGACCATCATGAAGTCAGAGGAGGGAGTCAACTACCCTGAAGGAGGTAGAGTCTCCTCCCTCTCTATATCTAAACTGTTAAACACTGGTTAGTGACCACGGACTGTGTGTGGTGCGGTTGCCAGGCAACCAGTCTCATGGCGTTCAGCCAGGTGAGACGCACACCTATGTTTGGAATGTGGGGGAGGAGGACGAGCCCTTGGATGGAGACTCTCGGTGTTTGACCCGGATGTACCACAGTGCAGTGGACACCCCACGAGACATCGCATCAGGACTGATCGGACCAATCCTGATCTGCAGGAGCCACTCGCTCAACGTCAGGAACATGCAGGTAAAACCCCAGTGGGCTGTGATTGTGGAGTCCATGAAAGCAGTTGTGTTCCCCAGAGGACAAATCCTCGTGACTCATTCTGACCAAGAGTTTGATTTTGTATTGGTTCAGTAGCTGCTCCCTCCAGCAGTCACCTCTGTGATCCACCCACCTTTCATCTTGGGCCATCATCAGGACACACATTCAAATAATTTGGTTCCCTACATCTCAGAATTCATGGCACCACCAACCACAATTTTGTAATTAGCGCTAAAAAAATCAAATGTTATCAAACATGTCCAATCTTCTATAACTCTTTGGTTCATCTCTCCAGCTGAAAGCAGACAAGGAGCAACACGCCATGTTTGCTGTGTTCGATGAAAACAAGAGCTGGTACCTGGATCAAAACATCCGTCACTACTGCGACCGGACCCGTGTCAACAAGGCTGACCCCGACTTCTACAAATCCAATGTGATGCACAGTAAGTTCCTCGACAACCAAATTATACAAAGACTCATCAGGACGTTCAGCTACTTAACATCCACTGATGGTGACGAACATTTCAGCGGTTAACGGTTACACCTTCGAGAGCGGCCCGCTTCTTGGCTTCTGCAATGGCGAGATAGCGACATGGCATGTGTCGAGCATCGGCGCACAGGACTACATCCAGACAGCAACGTTCTACGGTCATAAGTTCGACCTGAACGAGCGGACAGAGGACTTTCTCAGCCTCTACCCCATGACGGGAGAAACCATCACCATGCACATGGACAATGTTGGTCAGTCCCAGCTAAGATCTCTTTATGTCTGTAAATACTTGATTTGAAATACTTTTTATGTGAGATGAATTAACTAGTGGAAGTCCTAAAGTGCTTGGTTACCTCAGGCCAGGAGGTTATGTCTCGTGTGTCTCCTCAGGTGTCTGGCTCCTGGCTTCCCTGAACTCTCATGAGACGACCAAAGGAATGCGGGTCAAGTTCCAGGATGTTGAGTGTTATCGCGACTACCAGTACGAATACACTGAGTATGAGGACCAGAAGTCATACACCGTGTGGAACCCTCAGAGCCTGGACGAATTCAAGAAGGAGGAGGAGCAGCCGGCAGCTACAAATACAAAGGTAGAGTTTACAGACACTTACACAGACCTATTTGCTCAAGAGTGGGGACTCAGGTCTCTGAAGAACCAGATGACCAACGACATGGAGAAGGTGGACCTCTCTTTCCTCGACTATGACGCCATTGACGTGCCCGACATAGATGAGACTATAGATGTGAACGGGAGGAAGAGGGTAAACGACTCGTCTGTTCCAAACAAAATGAATGAGGTTGATGGAGGGAACCTCACAGCGTCTGATTTTCTGAACCAAAGCCTGAGTGAAAACACGGCAAGTATCCACAACACAAGTGCAGCATCAGATTCTAACAGTTCCTCCTCACTAGAAACAGAGAACACTACAGTCTCTAACTCAACCCTGAAGAGCGACAGCTTCAATACAAACAGCAGCTCTCCTCAAAATGCTTCAAATGCTGAGAGAGATGCTGTGTCTGACTCGGACGACAAAACATCAGGCACTGGAAATGTTTCTGTGGAGATTACAAACATGACAGCAATCGCTAATGTAACAGCACAGGAAACTACAAACCTTAGTACAACTCAACAGGAAACTACAAACTTTACAGCAGCTCAACAAGAAACTACAAACTTTATTACAACTCAACAAGAAACTACAAACGTGACTACAACTCAACAGGAAACTACAAACTTTACTACAACCCAACAAGAAACTACAAACGTGACTACAACTCAACAAGAAACTACAAACGTGACTACAACTCAACAGGAAACTACAAACTTTACTACAACTCAACAAGAAACTACAAACGTGACTACACCTCAACAAGAAACTACAAACCTTACGGCAACTCAACAGGAAACTACAAACTTAACTACAACTCAACAAGAACCTACAACCCTGACTACAACTCAACAGGAAACTACAAACTTTACTACAACTCAACAAGAAACTACAAACGTGACTACAACTCAACAGGAAACTACAAACTTTACTACAACTCAACAAGAAACTACAAACGTGACTACAACTCAACAGGAAACTACAAACTTTACAGTAACACAAGAAGAAACTACAAACATTACTTTAAGTCAAGAAACTTCTAATCTTACAATAATAGTCCAAAAATCTGAAAACGTAAGTTCCCTCATGGAGACTGATGGAGTGAACGTAGTCCTGACTGGTGACAACCAGACATTTGTGAGTACGATCTTGGATGAGGACTCTGAGGAAAGACACGCGCGAGGGGACGTGTTCTCTTACTCTGTTTCTCAGTCCAGGTCCCATGCCAACAGTTCCCTCGGTCTGCCAGAGACACAGAGGACAGATGAAACAAATAAAACACCTAACGTGTCGGCAGGTGCATCATTGCCCTCTCCAGATGTTGGAGGAAAGAACAGAGACAACACAACCAGTGGAATTGACTCTCTGAGCACTGGACCAGAGCTGGAGAACACAACACATCGGAATTCATCCAGATCAAACTCTTCAGACCCCTTAAGTTGGGAGATATCATCTGCAGAAAGAGACGAGACCTCCCTCCCCAGTGATGGAGTCAGAACTGAGGACCTCAGCTTTTCCAAGAGCAGTGAAGAAATTCTGATCTATCTCAAAGACGACAACAAGAAGGTGATTAAATCCACCTCCGTCAAAACACAGGGCCACAACTGGACCTATGAGGGAACTCACCAAATGGAGCCCATGGACATCCCCGACCACATGGTTAAATATTTCGAAACACAAACCCCACAAACCATGCCAACTCCAAAGAGGAAGGTGAAGACCATAAACTTCCGACAGAGGCCGCAGAAAGGTGAAGGCATGAAAACGAAGAGGAGGAAGGTGTACAAACCTGTGGCCAGGAGCGGTTTGCCGTTCTCTCCTCGTGGTTTCAATCCGGCCATGTCGCCACGCGGGGCCCGACCCAACGTGCCGATCGTTGTCTCTGATGAGGAGGAGCTGACTAACCTGCCCGTGGTGATTGGCGTGCCACGGCCTGACTTCAGTGACTACGAGCTCTACGTTCCTGGAGATGAGCCGGATCATCTCGGGCTGGATGATCAAGAAGTGAGAGCAAATGAATATGAGTATGTGACCTTCAAAGACCCCTACAGCAGCCACGAGGACATCAAGAACTTCAACCTTGATGAGACCACCAAGTACCACTTGAAAAACTCAGGCCCCAACACCAAGATGTACTTCATCTCTGCAGAGGAGGTGGAGTGGGACTACAGCGGCTACGGACAGAGGTAAGTCCAGAGACATAAAGCACATCAATGAGAAACGCCAGATCAGAAACTGACATGAGGTCACACTGTCGCCCACAGGAGACAAGACAAGGTGCAATTTATCAGGAAAACATCGTTCACCAAGGTGGTTTTCAGAGGTTACACTGACAGCAGCTTCACCACGCCCGATATCCGCGGAGAGATCGAGGAGCATCTGGGAATCCTGGGGCCAGTCATCAAGGCCGAGGTCGGACAAAGCATCATGGTGAGGCAGTCTGCAGTTGTCGAGGCTCACAGCGAGATGTTTCACATAGAAAAACGTTTGAGGGTGTAAATCCTAAAAATGAATAAATCTTAAAATGATTGTCAAAACAAACAGGAAGCACTGTGTCACATTTCAACACAATTTTATATTTGATATTTTAAATGGACTTTAGTGACGTTCATTACTCAAATACGATAAAGACTATTTTTACCTATGTCCTGCTTCTCTCAGGTGGTGTTCAGGAACAACGCCAACCGGCCGTACTCCATTCACCCAAATGGAGCTTCCTACACCAAGCAGACAGAGGGTCTGTCCTATGAGGACGGCTCCAAGTACTGGTACAAGTATGACAATGAGGTTCAACCCAACACCACCTTCACATACATCTGGAAGGTCCACCCCATCGTCGGGCCATCGCCAGAAGAGTCTCACTGTCGGACCTGGGCCTACTACTCAGGTGTCAACCCTGTGAGTACTAGAGATAGTTCTTTACTCATGATAGACAGAATAATCAAACGGCTGCATGAAAAAGTGACAGAGGAGCATGAAGTAAAAAAATACCACGTAAAATTGTATACTATGTAGTCAATATTAAAGTTTTTCCATCTCCCAGGAGAGGGACATCCACTCCGGCCTGATCGGGCCTCTGCTGGTGTGTCGGGAGGGAACCCTGAAGGGGACCCTGCCGGACATGAGGGAGTTCGTGCTGCTGTTCATGACCTTCGATGAGTCTCAGAGCTGGTTCTACGAGAAGAACCACGAGATGATGCAGAGGAAAAGTCGCAGGAGAAACTTTGAACCTAACTTCAAGGAGAACCTCAAGTTCCACTGTAAAGAATTTTGTACTTTCAACTGGTCGGGATTAAATTCAAATACCAATAGTTTGAATATATTTATGAGTCACTCTATGGTTCTCACTTAGACATTGTCATCTGCTCGTGTCCTCAGCCATCAACGGCATCACTTACAACCTGAAGGGTCTGAGGATGAACACCCAGCAGCTTGTGAGATGGCACCTCATCAACATGGGTTCTCCCAAAGACTTTCAAAGTGTCCACTTCCACGGACAGACGTTCCTGCACAAGAGGACCAGCAGCTACAGACAGGCGGTGTACCCTCTGCTGCCCGGTGAGCTCTGCAGGAGACTTCAGAATCCCATTATAAAGCGTGTTTGATGTCAGCCTATTTACCAAACTGTCTGCAGGGAGTTTTGCGACTCTGGAGATGTTCCCGTCCAAACCTGGTCTGTGGCAGCTGGAGACCGAAGTTGGCTCCAACCAGCAGAAGGGAATGCAGACTCTTTTCCTGGTTCTAGAAAATGGTACGCACTGTTTTAAATTACTGTTGCAACATCCAAAGATTGTATATCCTGTTTTAACATTGTGAAATGACTCGTGTGTCTCCTCTAAGACTGCAACCGTCCGCTGGGTCTCCAGTCAGGCAGTGTGAAAGACGCTCAGATCACGGCCATCAACACCAGAGGTGAATATTCCCACTGCCATCACATACTGCACCACCGAAGCTGTGTGAATAAACAGGGTGATGATGGGGATCTTTACAGCGTACTGGGAGCCGCATCTTGCCAGACTGAACAACCAGGGTCAATACAACGCGTGGAGCACAGAGCAGAACCACAGCTGGATCCAGGTCTGTGTTCGACGTGTCGTTGTTAGTTCTGCACAGCTGCACCTGCTGGGAATTAACGTGTGAGCTCCCCTGTGCAGGTGGACTTCCAGCGGCCCGTAGTGATCAGTCAGGTGGCCACTCAGGGAGCCAAGCAGATGTTTCAGCGCCAGTTTGTGCACAACTACTTCATCTCCTACAGCACTGACCGCAAGAAGTGGATCTTCTATAAGGGCGACAGCAGGGACCTGAGGAAGGTGGGGGGGTTGATAAGTGCAGATGCAGTTGTGTAATGAAACATACAGGGTCTCTTGCTCCAGAATCTGTTCCAGCCGAGAATTGAACCTCACCAAAGCTTTGATCTTGACTTTGATCTCCATGAAAACCAACTTTCTCCTCCTCTTTCATCAGGTCTTCACTGGGAACCATGGGCCGTACACTTCAGAGAGCAACACCTTTTCTCCGCCTCTGATTGGCCGGTTTGTCAGACTCCACCCCATCAACTGGTACAACAAGGCCACAGTTCGCATGGAGTTCTACGGCTGCGAGCTCGACGGTCTGTCCCTAACCCATGTGATCTACCTTTGATTAAACTTAACACATCCTCATTTATTCTATTAATTCATTTAGAAATACTCCCAGAATTCAAGTGAGCATTATCTGTAAACTCTGGCCTCAGGGTGCTCGGTCCCTCTGGGCATAGAGAGCGGACTCATCGCAGATCATCTCATCACTGCCAGCTCCACAGCCTCCAGCTGGTACTCTGGACGCTGGGCACCATCCCTCGCTCGCCTCAACAGGCAGGGCACCATCAATGCCTGGCAGGCCAAGGTGCCCCCTCTGCTTCTGACAGCACCTTCAGGTTTGGAACCAGTGAGCTACAGGTGAAGAGTAAGTCTTTACTTCTTCCGCCTTTACAGCATAGCGACAGGAACCCGTGGCTGCAGGTGGAGCTGCCCCAGGTGAAGAAGATCACCGGTATAATAACGCAGGGGGCCAGGTCTCTGGGGACAGAGATGTACGTCATGTCCTACAGTCTGCAGTACAGCGACAACGGGATCCACTGGATCCAGTACACAGATGATGAGGACATCCCAGTCAAGGTACAACTAAATCCCATGGAAACTGGACAGTTCCTGCAGCAGTTCCATGATTCTAATCCATCTTCTCTTTCTCATCTCAACAAGAAGTTCTCAGGAAATACTGACAACAACAACCACGTGAAGAACTACATCTACCCGCCCATCTTCTCACGCTTCATACGAATCGTCCCCAGCAGCTGGATAAGCTCCATCACCATGAGGATCGAACTGCTGGGCTGCGACTTTGACTGATGCAACAGCACACACACACACACACACACTGAACCAGGATGGTGCTTAGCAGAGGGCGAACGCCTCCACCCAGGCCCTGCAGCGGGGGGGACCAAGTCTATATAATTATATCCATAATAACTTTATTTGTATAACACTTATCTAAACAAGGTTAGAGCGCCACAGAACACAGAGCCAATGAACTCACAAATTGATAAAGACAGAAGGTTTGAATCTTTGCACATGAAGGTGGAGGTGGGTTTTACACCAGATTTAGCCCAGACAGTGAAGTTTAGAACCTCAGAGAATCTTTGAGCTCCAGCTTTCATCTCATTTCTATTCCCATCAAACAGGCTGCTCAGAAATATAGAGCTAATATCATTTGAAATTAATTTGGTATCTATGCTACTCTCAAAATGTTGCTGCAGAAAAGGTTATTAATTTTATATAACATTAATATTTTATTTTATTAATTTGACAGATGTTTTTTTACCTTGCAGTTGCTACTTCTCACCAGTAGGGGATGCTGCCGCCCCCTCCCTTCCCGCGCCATTTACACATCTTTCCTTTAAAATGAGTGAAGCTGCACACATATTACACGTGCACGCACGCGCGCCAGTTCAGAATAAAACAGCTTTAGGATGTGTTCGTGTAATTGCTCTGGTTTGACGTGATAAAATGCTTCAGCCTTTTGTCAGTGATCTTGTGTGTTAGGAATACTTGTTGTATTTTGTACCCTGGTGTCTAACTTTATGAAATGAACGGAGATTAATGTAAATATGTAAGTAGAGGTGTAATTTAATATGCAATAAATAAGATGAACCTTCCGAGGTCTGACCTCATCCATCAGTGTTGGAATGTTGGAATGAACGTGAACGCTCACGGTGTCCTGGTGTCATGTTCGGCTCCTCCGCTCAGACCGGGTCGTTCGTTGGCACCTCGGGGCTGAAGCTGACTCCTCTGGATCTGATAGATCTGAAGAGGAAGCTGTGTAATAAAAATAACAGAAAAACAAAACACTTTCACAATAATAAAAGACACAGGTGCATTTTGGTCGGAGACAACGCAGCCACCAGGGGGCGCCCAAGTCACACATGCTTTACCTAATGTAATGTTAATGCACGTGCATGTGTGTGTGCGTGAGACCTCGTTCTGTCAGAATCTGCCCGGTGATAATAAAAGGTGAAAAGTTATGAGGTCACAATTATAAATATCTGTGTCACTCCTCCTGTGACGTCACACGAGCTGTTTACAAACATACGCTATATTTTTATAGAGGGGCGGGGGGGGGTGTAACTTCAACCCGGGGAATCTTTTATTGGTCTCACACACACACACGTACTCTCACTCTCTCTGTGACTCTGACACTCACACGGACACGCGCGCACACACCCCGCCCACAGACCGTATAAAGCTGCAGCTCCTCGAGGCTTCAGCTCAGATCTGCGGGATTCGAAAAGCGGGACTTTAACTCTGAGTAACTTTAACTCGGATTCGAGACTTTTCTGGATAAAAAAAAAACACTGGAAACATGAAATCTCCCAAACTCAAAGCGCGAGGTGAGTTGGCGTGTGTGTGTGCGTGTGCGTGCGGTGAATCCTTCTGAACTCTACCTGAGCTGTTTGTTCTGAGCCTGCTCCTCGTCCCAGAGGCTGAACCTCATGACGTGTCCATGTCCCCAGCCTCAGACCTGGTGAACGAGCAGGACCTGAGTGACGTCCTGTGCGAGTTCGACGCGGTGATGGAGGACTTCACGTCGCCGGTGGAGAAGCGTCACTTCAGGTACGACGAGCACCTGAAGACCGCGAAGAGGAGGAGCAGCGCCAGCGTCAGCGACAGCGGCATCAGCGACTCTGACAGTGAGAACACGCGTTAACTGACCTCCTCACTCATTCCATCACCAGTGACACTCCTCCATCTCCTGGAGGAGCGTCCAGGCTTTAACTCCTGCAATGTGCGACTGCAGGATGGAGATCAGGTTATAGAAATAATGTCTGCCACTTGCAGACATACTCAGTGTCAGTGTTTTTCTCAGATGCTCGGGGGCCTTCAGCCTCATTAGAGCTCCTCCATGGAGTCGTGTCACCTCCTCCTCCTGTGGAGGCGCATGCATGAAAAGTAAATTACACTGATGACCAAGAGAGGATCTTTACTGATGTTAGATCCCTATGTGTGCCCCCCCCCCCCCCCACTGAGCCTCTGAGGGAGTCATTGAATCACTGACCCCCCCAGCTTCTGACACACAGAGGAAAGTATGTCTCAGGTCCCCACGAGTGGAGACACTGCAGCTTCATGCATGTGTGTGGGCTGGGTCTCCAGAGAGAGCAGATGGAACTTCTGGAAAGTTGCTGAGAGGACAAGTGAGGAGAGAGAGAGAGAGAGAGAGAGTCAGGGCATCTGAAGGGCAGAAGATGAAGCTCAGCGGTGGTGTTGGTGTTGTTGTTCTACAACCAGGGCCCGCAGTGTTGACCAGATTGACTTGATGTGATGATGTTACACCATCGCTGGGGGGGGGCAGGTGTTTGAACCTGCGGCTCTAATGAGCCTGTTGATCTGCTCCAGGGATCAGATTCCTGCCAGAGCTCCGTCCTCTCCATGGCGCTGTCCTGAAGAGGACCTGTCGGCCCATTGTGCTGCAGCCTGATGGATGGACGGGCTGCTGACAGCAGATTAATGACTGAGAGCCGTCCCAGAGAGGAGGAGGAGGAGGAGGAGGCAGGAGTCAGGGAGCAGCTCTGGGTGTGGGGGGCGGGGTTAAGTGGTCACCGTTGGAGGGGTCTCCAGCCGTTGAGAGAGGGTTCAGTCTGTAGATCTGGGCCACACAGATCAGGTGCTCCACTCTTCCTCGAGTCCAGAGGAAGACGTCCTCCAGTGAAAAAGATCGGAAGCTTGTAGAAGATATGGAGTCCGGTATCAGTCTGTTTGTCCAAGTGTGTGAGGCCTCAGAGGAAGACTCTTGTTTTAATCAGTGTCCTCTCACTCTCTTCGTGCCAGGTGCAGAGTCTCTGAACAGAAACAGCTTCAGCTTCAGTGACGAGCGTCTGAATTCTCCCACCGTGTTCTCCCCTGCCGCCACCTCACCGCCGCTGATGTCACCAAAACGTGAGTGAGGCACGGAACCAGACGCGACTCACTGGCTTTGATTTTCTCTTCACGTGTTCTGACTCCCTGCTTCTTCTGCTCTGCAGCCAAATTGGGCGACACCAAGGAGCTGGAGGACTTCATCGCCGACCTCGACAAGACATTAGAGAGTGAGTGTTACCACAGAACTGGAATGAGCCTGTGCGCTTCAGAACCATGAATGGGCCTTTAAGGGTCAGGGTGTTAACCCCCCCCCCCCAGGTTTCTGAGAACCAGTGATGTGATGATGACAGAGTCGGTTTCTGTCACGTGGCCCTCAAGGCCCCTGGGGTTAAACAGGAGGGAGAATAGGTTTTCACCCTGCCACTCACTTGGAGAAAAGACAGACGTGCAGAGCAGGTTCTGACATCCAGTGATGAAGCAGCAGAGACCAGTGCATGTGTGTCGGGCCTCCTCTTCACCACGAGCCCTGGAAGTGTTGGAACTTGCATCAGAGAGTGAGGAATGTGTTTTGGGCAGAAATTCCGACTGTAAATGTCGGAGAGGAGCGAGGCGGCAGTGGGAGCTGGAGCTCTTTCTGCTCCTGTCTCTGGAGCTGGGGTCCGGTCAGGCAGCCCCCGTCAGCCCAGGAGGGCGGCGTGTTTATTAGGGACGCCCGTGTTTACGGCGTCTGTCCCCGCTCTCAGAATAGCTGAGCCGAGGAGTCCTGTTCTAATCAGGTCTGTCTGTCTCTTCTCAGGCATGTGACACGGAGCGAAGCCACGAGGGAGGGAGGGGATGTCTCCCCTTGAACATGCACCTGCCTCCACCCCCCCCACCCCCACCCACACTGACAACCACCCAACAGGACACAGCTGGACGGCAACTGGTGGCTCCACTCCAGCCTCCGACAGTCGACCTGTCGGCCGCCAGGACACAAACTTTGCAGGGACACGAGGACGAGGACTTGTTGTGCAGAATCACAACATGGAATATTGTCACTGGAAATGTCAGAACCACAAAGCGTCACACTCCCTGAGCTGGAAGTATTTAAACAAAAGGCTTTTTATATAGAAATATATTTGTAATTTTATAGAGCTTATTACTGTCCTTTTTTTGGTGAAATATCTTATTTTTGTAACTTGTGTAAATAATAATTGTTCTAAAATTCTATTTGCCGCGGTATTAACAGATTCCGATCTGACTGGATTCAAAGGTTCCGTGCTTTAAATGTGAACCGAAAATCTGCTCGGGGAATAAAAACTGGAAAATAAAATCATGTGTATCTGATACAGGATTAAAATCTGAGCTATTGTTTTAGTAACATGCCTCTTTGCTTTATTTTATAAAAAGCTTTGCTGAAGGATCTGACTTCAGTCTTCTTCAGAAACATGAAGGTTTTCTCAGGGTTTCAGGCTGTGAAATTTCTCGAAATAGAGTCAAATATTTAATATGTTGGTCTGAGACATGTTTGATAAGTTAATTAAGAGAAGTTTGTGGACATGTCCTTGTCTCCGTGGGTTTCTGATCAGCTGATCTTGCCAATCACATTTTCCGGGACGAGGCCAACTCGGCGTCTCGTACACAGGAACCAAACAAGAGCCACGTTAAAGTCCCAGATTTATCCTGGACACACTCGTGTACACAACACACTGACACTAAAATAGAAATCACAGGCCGGCGAGCGTCTGTGCTCATTAATCAGAAAGACAAGACTTATGTAACTTCTGTAGCAACAGGGTCTATTTCCAGAGGTGGAGGGAGACAGGAGGGAGCGACCTCCTTCCTGCCCCGGCAACAGGTGTGAGAGGAACCTCCCCCCCCAGGGAGTTGACCAGCAGGAGTCAAAGGTCACCTGCGGCGGGCTGATGGACACATTGGTTCTGTGGTGGCAGCGCAGCAGGTGCAAAGGACACACGGTCCACTGCTGCAGTGACAGGGACGCGACAACAACTGACTAAGAAAAGCTGGATCACATTTTCTGTTGTGACGTTCTCGTGGTCTGGCACAGACCAGATTTAAAACTCGCTGCTCCGTCTGAAACAGGCGCTCTGTTGTGAGGAGCCGAGGTGACGTCCCGTCCTCGGGTGGCGTCCTCCTCCGGAGACAGCGTGTCCGCTGGGCGGGCACATCTCGTGTTTTGAAGTGTGTAAATGAGCCTTTGAGCCGCGAGGCCCCACAGCTGCTGCTCCGGCTCGGCCCAGAGCTATCCCAGCATGCCAGTTTGCTAATCTGATGGCAGGAAGCTGGCATGGAGACCCGTCTCCGTGTTTCTTTACTACAGTTGGCAGCCAGGACGCAGTGGGCGCCGTCCCACTGTGGGTCCACCTATCAGCTCTGTGAGTCGGGTGTTAGCAGGGCTCCAGAGTGTTGACACAACACATGATCCCCGAGGACGGGGATCAAACTCCCGCCCCCTCTCTGGCAGCAGCGGGCATCTTTCTGGCAGCGAGGGTCGGTCCTACGGTGTTGGGCTTGGCAGAGGACAGTCTGTGTCCACACTGAGCTGGAAGTGTGGGAAAGGGTCAGAGAAGCAGAGGGATGGAGGACGGTGAAGGGAACACGAACCTTGGGCGGGTTGACATCCCAGATGTGTGTCCAGATCACAAAGAGGACAACAAGAGTGTGTCTTCTTGTTGGTCGCTACCAGATGTGAAGCTAGGACGAGGACCTCCATCTTGTGTTGGCTCGGCCCGGCGGCGCCGAAGGTTTCCTCGGAGCATATCTGGAGCTGTGGGTCATGAGACGTGAAAATTTTGGAGGATGTGAAGCGATGATAAAACTCTGGGCTCTGGGCCCGGTGAGTCTCAGCCAGCAGCTGTTGGCTGCTTCTCCCTCCGCACGTCCTCTGAGACCGACCAGAGGAGACATGAGGACACTTGAACAGGCTGCTCATGACACCTGGAGGAAAGGAGAGGACTTCCCAGATGTCTCCGTGGACGAGGGACGCTCCTCCGACTGGACTCTGAGTCAGAGGAAATGTGCTGACTGCGTCTGTTTGTCCGAAGAAAGACGGAACATGTGGAACAGAGCGGACGACTCTGATTAAACACAGATTAGTTCTTGTGTGCAGCCTGAGGACACCGTGGGTCTGTGCTGTCGTGGCCTCCTCCTCCTCCTCCTCATCGTCAGTGTCTGGTTTCCATCTGGTTCTCTCCTCCGCCTGGAACCAGCTCACTGACAACAGGAAACCTCCATTAAAAAACATAACTTTAAGTCTCATCACTCTCTTCTCCTCCGTCCTTCTCTGTCTTATTGTCTGTCTTCTCCACCTCCGGCATTGAAGTAGATTTATGTGTCTTTCGTCTCTTTGCTTTGGTGATGATTCCCTCCCTCTGCCCCCTCGGCCAGGTCGGGGGGGTGGGGTCAGGACCTCGTCATTAAGGCGGAGTTCACACGTGGCCAGAGCTTCATGGAAACTAGACCCTGAGGGAGGAAACCTCACAGAGCCGACTGAAGCAAATCTGTCAGGTTGAAGAAGAGGAGCCGCACATGAGGAAGATGAAGACGTGAGGAGCTGAAAACAAAGACAGAGAGTCAGAGTCTGACCCGAGAATCCCAACGACCACAAGAGACAGGCCCAACCTTCATGGTGCTGAACCTTCTGTCTTGTCCCACAGCAGCTCATCACCCTGTCCTCCCTGGATCCAGGCTCTGCTCCACTCTGTCCACCCTGCAAGACACATTTTAATACCCTGACCTCTGACCCTTGTCTCCTCTCCCCTGCAGCTCTGACCGCTGACTCCTCCCCTCCTGTCCCCGCTGGTGTCCACATGGACATGAAACCACACAGTCTTCACCTGAAACGTAATGAAGTTCATTTGACCTGACGACCTCCGCTCTGTGATTCCAGGTGAACTTTCTCTTCAAAGCTCTCGTGTCAACACTTTGCGCCTCTGCCGCATCTCCCCCTGAGGGCGAAGCAGGAGCTGAAGGAGCCCAGAGGGAGAACAAGCCGGACCCTGTCCTCCTTCTGAGGGACAGGCCTAATTAAACTGTGTGTGTGAGAGTGTGACAGAGGTTTTAAACAGGGTGTGTTTGACCCAGTGTTTCCCATCCCTCATAAATCTCTCGGCATCAGTGCTGTCCTGGTTCCCTGGATCATAAATCAAACACTTCTTCAGAGCTGAGCTCTCTGAGCAGAGACGGATCAGAACAAGACGCTGCCCGTCCACCAACACCGAGTTCCACTGAGACAGGTCGGGACGATCATCTTAAGATCCTCTGCTGCAAACAGGCGGACACACACTCGCTCCTCTCTGCATTTGCTCAGTCAAAGGAATCAAAGGAGTCACCGCTGATCTCCTGGAGGAGCAGATCATCTTGCTCCTCAAATCACATCAGAGGAGGAGACGCAGAGAAAAACATCTTCTCCTGTGGGACTTCCTGCCCTCTGTGGAGCAAAGGTCAAGAAGGACACACAGAGACAGACTGTGCTCCTTCCTGCAGGGTGTGTGTGTGTGTGTGTGTGTGTGATGGATGATCAGTTTTACATTGATTGGTTTTCTGCGGCTCACTCTGAGCGTAGAAATGGCTCCTCTACCTGTCTCCACCTATGAGCGTCAGTCATCATCAGGTCCTCACTGCGTCTGTCCTCAGGCAGCGCGTGTGTGTGTTAAGCTCTGGTTCAGACAGTCTGCAGCTCCACCCTGCGTCTCCTCTGCTCCTCCTCTGCTCACTCACAGACACAATTAAAGACACAAGGGACTTGCACATTAATCAAGACAGAACTCCAGGAGGGGACGTGTGTCTCCTGGTCTGAGAGAGCAGAGTTATCAGGAAGTGTCTGAGCTCTGAAACACAGCTGGAGAAGAGGAGGATGAGGAGGAGGAGGCAGGAAGGAAAGAGTGAGAGGAAGAGAGAGAAGGAGACGAGGAAAATGTGCAAAACCAATCTGTGCAACATCTGCTGAACACACACACACACACACACACACACACACACACACTGTGTGACGAGTGGAACAGCTTACAAACAGCAACTAAACCTTTAGCTGTCCGTCACCGCCTGTTGCCATGACAACAGGGCTCTGGCCAGCCGGTGGAACACGTGACCACGAGACAAACTAACTGGTCGCCATCCCTGGTTCTCACACATGGTTCCGTGGCTCTGCAGGAACCGCCTGGTGGGAAAGCTCCACTCTGATTGGCTGCAGGTGGCGAGCGCCTGGACTTCAGCTTTAACTTTAGAAAAGTGAAAAATTGGTGATTTTTATTCTTTGATTTCACTCCACGGCAGAAGGAGACCGGAGAAAGAGAGGAGGTCAGAGGTCAGCCCTCTGAGAGGAGCAGCTCAACAGACAGGAGGTCTCTTTCTGACCCATAAATCAAACACACACACAATAACAGGTACATGTTGAAAATGGAGCACATGCCACATGCTATCCTCTGCTGTGTTCGTGAAGATAAATGAGGAAAGAAATCAAGTCCAGCACAGTG